>CP116450.1:8862817-9462817 GCA_028216015.1 Quercus dentata
ATTGCAACGAATAATAAGCTAGTAGGCCTCCTAGTAAATAAACGAGACAATCATGAAAATAGGCACGAGAAGAACACCCAATATTCAAAGCATAAATTGAACAATAAAAACAAATTAGATCTCACAGTTTTATTGATTACGAGGCTTGATTTCCTTCGACTAATTAGAAAACAAGTGATTTAATAAACCCTAACTACTAAACAACCCAAGATAAGCGCTAAAGGTTTAATCTAGTAGCAGCCTTAAGAATTAGAGAGATCGATGAAACTAAAAAACACAAACACAAGCGGTTGCATTTAATTTAGTCGAGCATTCTTCCTAAGATCTAATAATTTTCGTGTGAAGAAATCATTAAATCTTGGTTGCTTCACAAGTTAGAGAGATCAAACAATTATGAATTTAATATCTAACCTAGCAGTAGATTGCAACGAATAAGAAGCTAGTAGGCATCCTAGTAATTAAGTGAGACAATCATGAAAATAGGCACAGAAGAACATCCGATATTCAAAGCATAAATTGAACAATAAAAACAAATTAGATCTCACAATTTTATTGATTCCGAGGCTTGATTTCCTTCAACCAAGTATAAAAGTTTTAGCCACGCAAGGCCATGATGAAAACTCAAAGGAAAAAAAATCATAGAAGAGGGGAGAGAGAGGCGTGTATGTGTGTGTCCAATTCTAATTTCTCCTCTCCCTTTTACACATTAATTCCCCCTTTCCGAAGCCTACAAAATCTCCTAAAAATATTCTCAATAATAATATCCAAATCTAACTAATTAAGGAAAAATATTAAAAATAAAACAAAGTCCTAATACAACTAGGAAAGTGGTGTTTTTCAGCTGGAAATTTCGTGCACCAGATTTGGAGGCTTCCAAAAATAAACCACATCGGATACGCGTATTAGAATTTCGTGCAAAGGAACATTCCGGAATGTCGTGAGTGCAGGTGCAGCAAATTCAAGCCCGATTTTGACCTTGATTCATCCCGTATCTCTCAAAACTCAAAACATGAAAATTGTAGATCTTTGTCTTGGCGTTCCATAGCATCTTGAATCATCTCAATCGGAGCTTCGATGGGAGAGTTATTCCCAGATTACAAAGAAATGTCAAAGCTATCCAAAATCGCCTAATTAGCTACGTTTTGCACTTAATGCCTCCATTTGCATCCTAAATCAAAATATAAGAATAATGAGTATATTTAGGCACCAAATAAATATAAAAGACTAAACATTAAGGGAGAAAAATATGACATTTTGCATTCTCATCGGGGAGTGATGAAAGAAAATGATAGTTTTTAGGCCCCTTAAAAACAATTGATTTAATCTAGGTAATTAGCCAAGTTGTTACTTAGTCCAATTAATCAAGTCCAGGTTATCATAATAACAAAGATCAAATCATGCAAAGCAGCGGAAAATAAATAACACAAGATATGATCACCCAGGAAACCAAACCGATAAAAACCTGGGGGAGGATTTGACCTAGCTATCCTCAAGGTAAACTTGAATCCACTATCTTGAAAGAATCGAAGTTCATACAATAAGACTTACAAGCCCCTACGCTTGACTTCTTATTGCCACCAACCAGTAGAACTTATCGACACGACCACATGCAAGCTCTGAATCCATGGACTCCTTCTTTCTTGGATTCATAACCGGATACAAGCACACCCGCTTGTGTTTTCTTTAAGCTTTAATAGCAAAGAATCTGAATTGATCATTAAGGTATAGATAAATCTTCTCCTTGAAAACCCTAAGTTTGTGTAAAGGAAAGCTCCTCTAGATCTCACAAGAGATTTACACAAACCACAATATGAGCAACACTAAAACGTGGCTAGGGTTTGCCTTTTATACTTAGGACAAATAAGAAACCCTAAAAACGTTTTAAAACGACTAGGGCTGAGTTGGAAAATTCTGCAGAAAAAACATTCTGCCCGAGCTTCGATCGCCTTCGATCGATCGAGCCAGGTCGAAAGGCACAATGCTTTCCCGCTTTAACTTGATTCCAACTTTACATAAAAGCACAACTTTAAGCTAGACTAAAACACTTCTAAACACATTGTTTTGATCATGGTTTGCCAAAAATACAAATTAGAGTTCTAAATATATAAAATCGTAAGTCTTTAGAACCTAACAAACTCCCCTTTTGGCAATCCGTGACAAAACACAACTAAAAGCTCAAAGTTTACAAAATAAAAAGCCCTTTACAAAAATAATGCTCATAAAACAAATTCAATCCTAACTACTATCCATCGATTTGCAAGTGTAGACAATGACTCAATTGAATCAACCTGTATATTTCCTGAAATACTAAACAAAATGCATAACCGCATGTGTGGAAACAATACAAGTAAATAAATTAAATTCTTGATTTCAAACAACATACAATAAAGACATATATCAATGAATAACTCATAAATATAAATCAATAAACAGTTTGAAACAAGAAACATATAAAGTACTAACAAAAAAAAATACTCCCCCTAACATGAATATCCCATCAAAAACATGGCAAGAGCTAAAAAGGTAAAGTACAAAGTGAAGCACCTAGATACAATCTAAACTCCACAAGCTCTAACCAAATACATATACTCCCCCCGAAAGCAAAAACTCTACAAAGTACACCCCCTTTTTGTGACGGAATGCCAAATGGCAAACAAAATCTCCATCATCAAGAGGGAGGTGGTCTAAATCGCGCCAACTCTGCACGCAAGGCACGGATCTCATCGAGCATGTCCACCAAAATCTGTCCATAAGCTGCCTAAATGATCAAGACATGATCCAACGTATGATGAATGTCTGAATCATCCAAAGCAATCAATGGAGGAACATCATCATCAAAGAAGACCGATATCTCAAAGAAACATCAACACCTATAGAAGAGAGAGGAGGGGGAACAACACTAGATGACGCACCTCTAGGACGGGAATGAGCAACTCTCAAGTGAGCAATCCTCTGTCGAAGAAAGGTGGCACCTATGGGAGCAACAACATGCACAAGCTCACCGGATGGAAAACTATCTAGACATAAAAAGAGCAAAATCCTATGAATGAAAATAGGATGAATAAGCACATGCCCTACGACGTAACTCCTATGAACCTCTTTCAAAGAATGAAGGAACAAGTGAGGAAAAGCGATAGACGCTCCAGAAACAAAGGCATACAAAAACACACATCGCTCTAAAGGGATGGTGTGGAAGTGAGAAATAGGCCACAACGAATGACACGCTATCCTAAAGAAAAGATAGGCAGTCTCGGTAAGCTCGGCGGATGTGATTTGAGGATCAGAACCCCACTAGATAGATGACCCAGTGATGTATGACATGACAACATCTAATGAAGGTGACTCATCATAGGGATAGTCAGGCTTCCAAACAATCGGAACCTCAAGAGCCTCAGCCACTACCTTAGGGGTAATGGTGAACTCAACACCTCGTATCCAACTCCTAACAAGGGTGTTGGAATCATAAACGTGGCAAGAGAGGTTCGAGAAGAACTCTCTAATCAGGGCGGTCGGGGGTGGATGATCTATCTCTAAGAGAGGCAACCAACCTCTAGACTCAAAGTTGGCCTTAATGGCCGGATCAAGCTCATCTAACACAACAGCTCGCTCAGCCCAAATCTTACGCTTACAGTTCAAAGTCTCAAAGGCTTCTCTGTTTTTATCATTCCTAAACACCTCACTCCTAGAGGGAGACTCAAAGGAAGTGGAAGGGGTCCTATGGGCTCTAGTTTTCCTAGGCATGGTGCTAGGATAAGGACTAAAACACAGAGCAAAAGAACAAAACACAAAACCAAGGGCAGACTGCAAGTTAGCACAAAAAAAATATAGAATAAAAATCTATATGATGCATGACAAATTTAAATGGTATGATGCATGTTCTAATGCAGTGAATTAAGTCCAAAAAGTTCAGATTCACAAAATTGGCTTGAACATAGAGGTATTAAGACAAAAACCCCAAAATTTGGAAAACCACTTGATCAATTTGAAAGATATTGACAAATTGATCATCATACATGATAGAGTTTAAAAATTAATGATCAAATACATCAATATAACAAGCCAATTTCATCAATTTAACCCAAATTGAACAAAATCCCCAATTCGGAACAATTTCAAACCCTAGAATTTTCAATTTTTCAAAAACCACAAATTGATCAAATTAAACTACAAGAATCATGATAATAACATCCTAAAACAAAACCCAATGATCAATTTCACCAAAAAAGATTTGAAACATCAAAAACCCCAACATGTGAAAAGTGCCGAAAATACCCAATGAATATGCATGAAAAATGCATGAAATCATGAAATAAAATGTAAAAGAGAGGGCAAAAAGGACTTACTGGCTTTGGAAGACAAAAACCTTGCAAAAATTTTGGAGGAAAACGACAAAAAATCTTTGGTGGAGCCTTAGCCAAGTCGGAGAGAGAGGAAAGTTTGAAAAAAAAAACTTTTGAAAAAATGACTTTGAAAAAGACAATCTGACTTTTAAAAAAAAAAAATGTTTCACGAGTTTCGATCGATCAAAAAACAGCCTCGATCGATCGAAACAAACAGAGACTCTATTAAAAAAATTTGAAAAGGGAGATCGAAACAGACAGAGGCTCTCTCGAACATATTTAAAAATTTTCGATCGATCGAAAAACAGAATGGATCGATCGAAATGGGCAGAGGCTCACTAAATTTGAGGAAAAAACATAGTTTTTTGAAAAATATTTACAATCGACTCAAAGCATTGAAATTGAAGAACAAAATGCATGAGTATGTGATGATATAATTTTCAAAAACAAAAATTTTAAGCCCAAATTCCCCAAAAACAAAATTTCTTGCATTCTCCACAAATTTTCAAGCAACAAATTAATTTTGCACAAAATTCAAAGTATTTGCAAAACTTGGTTGGTCGGACCATAAACACACACAATAACATGTACAAAGTTTAGCAAAGAGTAACTCGTGTAGTGTGTGCAACTAGCAAAAGCTTGAGATACATGTGAGGTGATATGTAAATAGCAATCAATCACAAAGTCTACAAAATTCATCACAAAGAATTTAAAAGAGACTATCACCTAAAGAGTTACATCATATAACTCCCACATCTCCTAGATCATAAGCTTGCAATCATGTAAGTTTCTTGAATTTATGCCTCATAATATACATATCAATTTTAAGTCATGTGAGTTTGGCATCAAGCCTAATAGTACACACCAATTTTGATTTTAAGAATTAAGCAATTTAAACCGAGGCTTCACCTTATGTTCTTTTTGTGCATGTGCTACACTTTCTCGAGCACAAAATCTTATGATATACACTAAGGTGTTCATGATTGGCTAGTGAACAGTGGTGAGATGGTTATTTATGCCTTTCTCTAAAAGTTCAAGTCCAACATTAAAAAACATGTGACTTCAAGATTAAGACAATGTAATCAAAAACCATAAATATCTTTTCCACACAACATGCACTACAAAGCTTCAACTAGTAAAGTGCAATGAATAAGCTCATCAAAGCTAAACAAGGTACAAACGACATTATATGTGAAAATAAATTGACCAACCTTGTTTTCAAAAACCAAGAAGAATAGTACAAAACAAAATTTGCTTCCTTTTTCTTCCCTTTAAAAAAAAAAAAAAAAACACCTAGAATGAAATGCATGAATGTTAAGCAATGCAAATCCTAGAAAACAAAAAACAAAAACAAAACCAAAGAACAATGGTCACAAAGGGTAGAGTAATGAAGCACAAGGACCAAGAAGACCAAGATAGATCGGGGACACAGAATCACACCAATTACTTGACGAAGAGTCTCAAACTTACTTCTATCAAGAGGTTTGGTGAAAATGTCGGCATTCGACGTTCGAGAGGAATATACTCAAGACACACAATCTTTCTTTCAACAAGATCCCTAATGAAGTGATACCAAATCTCTATGTGCCTAATCTTAGAATGTTGAACAGGGTTCTTAGATATGTCAATAGCACTAGAGTTATCACAAGAAACCACCATGGTATCTAGGGATATCCCATAATCGATTAAAACCTTTTTCATCCAAAGAAGTTGTGAGCAACAACTTCCAGCAGCAATATATTCTACCTCGACGGTAGACAAGGACACAGAATTTTGCTTTTTACTCATCCAAGCAACAAGATTAGCACCAACATAAAAACACCTACCGGTGGTGCTTTTTCTATCATCAGCATTACCAACCCAATCAGAATCAGAAAAACCAGCAAGAGACAGATTAGACTCTTTACTATAAAATTATCCATAATCACAAGTTCCAGCAACATATTTAATTATTCTTTTGACAGCATTTAAGTGTGAAACTTTAGGATTAGATTGAAATCTATAATAAACTCCAACACCGAATGCAATATCAGGCCGACTAGTAGTCAAATATAAAAGACATCCAATCATACTTCTGTATAATGTAACATCAACAAACTCACCCGATGGATCATTTGTTAATTTTGCATTGGCGGTCATTGGTGTTCTAGCATGGGCAGCATTGTGCAGTCCAAATCTCTTGACTAGATTATTTGCATATTTTGCTTGGTTGATGTAGATCCCTGAGTTCGTTTGCTTCACCTGTAATCCTAAGAAATAAGTTAGTTCACCAACCATACTCATTTCAAACATCACCTTCATTTCATCCGCAAAAGAATGAGCAAGAGAGTCATTAGTAGCACCAAAAACAATATCATCTACATAAATTTGAGCTACAATAAAACTGTTCTTATCCTTTCTTATGAAGAGAGTAGTGTCCGCAAATCCCCTTTTGAAGTCATGCTCGGTGAGATATGCAATCAATCTATCATACCAAGCCCGTGGGGCTTGTTTCAAACCATACTGAGCTCTCTTCAATTTATACACATCATCCGATCTGTGAGGGTCAACAAAGCCTTTAGGTTGTTCAACATATACTTCTTTTTACTGCATTCCATTCAAGAAAGCACTTTTGACATCCATTTGATATAGCTTGAAGTTCGGATGACTAGTTATAGGCAACAATATCCTAATGGATTCCAATCTTGCTACCGGAGCAAAGGTCTCATCAAAGTCAATCCCTTCCACTTGTGTGTAGCCTTGAGCAATAAGTCTTGATTTATTTCTGATAACAGTTCCATGTTCATCTAACTTGTTCTTAAAGATCCATTTAGTTCTAATTACATTTACACCCTTTGGTCTAGGAACTAATTCCCACACATCATTCCGAACAAATTGATGAAGTTCTCCATGCATGGAGTTTACCCAATCAGCATCTTGAAGTGCCTCATCTACTTTTTTCGGTTCGAATTGGGACAAATAGCATGAATGTGTAATTACACTTAAGGCTTTTGACCTTAATCTCATGTTGTCATTCAGACTTCCCAATATATTTGAGGAGGGATGATTAAGCCTTATTCTAGAGGAAGGACCTTTAACTAGAGATGTGGATGTACCTTTCTATTTCGATGAAGGACTAAACTCATGTTGAACCTGTTGAGTCTCATGAACTGGAGTGGATGGTTCAGGACTTGATGGCACAGAAATTGCATCATTCAACACCATTAGCTCCTCATTACTATGTTTCCCAACATAATTAACAGGAAGTGAGTCATTAACCTCCATAGGCTTATCTTGAACCGGAGTAGTACTTTTTGAATGTGCTTCTGGACATACTTCATCATTGATCACAATATTTGATGATTCCATGACAGTTTTGGTTCTCGGATTATACACTCTATATGCTCTACTAGTAGAGGAGTACCCTAGAAAATATCCATTGTCACTCTTTGCATCAAATTTCTCTAGGTTCTCTCTATCACATAGAATGTAACAATCACCGCCAAATATCCTGAAATACTTAACGACTGGCTTCTTTCCTCTCCAGAGTTCATAAGGAGTCTTCTTGGAATCAGGTCCGAAATACACCTGGTTGAGTGTATGGCAAGTAGTGTTAATCGCTTCTCCCAGAAAGATTTTGGCAATTTTTTATTGTGCAACATGACACGTGCCATCTCTTGAACGACCCTATTTTTCCATTCAACTATTCTATTTTGTTGTGGTGTCTTGGGTGATGAGAACTCTTGATGTGTGCCCTGTTCATTGTAGAAAGTAGCTAGCTTAGTATTCTTAAATTCTCTTCTATGATCACTTCTGATTCTGGCTACCACAAGATCTTTTTCAACCTGCAATTTCTTACACGGATGTATCATCTTCTCAGGAGCCCAAGTATATCTAGTAAAGTCATCCACAACCACTAGAATATACTTCTTTCCTCCTAAACTCTGAACTCGAGCAGGACCTATAAGATCAATGTGCAGTAACTCGAGAGGTCTTGAAGTTTGAACACTAGCCACATACGGATGTTTAGATTTTATCTGTTTACCTATCTGACATGGTCCACATATGCACTTATCTATCTTCTCAAACTTAGGTAAACCAACAACAGCATTACATTTGGAAATCTTTTCTAACTACTTATGACTTGCATGCCCCAACCGTTGATGCCACAAATCAACTTGATCAATCTTTACACTAAAACACTTGTTGCTTATGCTTGGTGTCAATCCATAACAGTTGTCCACTGTCCTTATACCAGCACACATACAATCACCTCCTCCATCAAGTATCTCACATTCATACTTAGTAAAGAGAACATTTAGTCCATTGTCGCAAATCGACTAATGTTGAGTAAATTTGCCTTTAGTCCATCAACATACCAAACATCTTCAAAGACTGGTAACCCTAGGATGTCCACAGTTCCAATGCCTCGATGATGATTTGCTTCCATCTCCAAAAGTGACTGTCCCAATCTTTCCTTCAAAGAGGGTCTTGAATAATCCTTTATTTCCTGTCATATGCCTGGAACAACCACTATCCAAATACCAAAGATAAGAATCACGTGCCTTTAAGGCGGTTAAGGCAATATAACACAAATAATTATTACCACATATGATAAGACCAAGACGTTCAAGAAAAGATTTAACAAACTCAACAAGAGACAAATACACAAGGTAAGCAAGTTGATGAATAAGCAAAAAGAATTTCCAAGAGTCTATAACAAAGGGGTCAAGGATCAGCTCGGTGATCAAAAGATCAATAACAAAAGAGCTACCCGCTCCGATACCACTTGATAGTTTTTAGACCCCTTAAAAACAATTGATTTAACCTAGGTAATTAGCCAAGTTGTTACTTAGTCCAATTAATCAAGTCTAGGTTATCATAATAACAAAGATCAAATCATGCAAAGCAGCAGAAAATAAATAACACAAGATATGATCACCCAGGAAACCAAACCGGTAAAAACCTGGGGAGGATTTGACCTAGCTATCCTCAAGGTAAACTTGAATCCACTATCTTGAAAGAATCAAGTTCATACAATAAGACTTACAAGCCCCCATGCTCGACTTCTTATTGCTACCAACCAGTAGAACTTACCGACACGACCACGTGCAAGCTCCGAATCCACGGACTCCTTCTTTCTTGGATTCACCACCAGATACAAGCACACCCGCTTGTGTTTTCTTTAAGCTTCAATGGTAGCAACTGAATTGATCATCAAGGTGTAGATAAATCTTCTCCTTGAAAACCCTAAGTTTGTGTAAAGGAAAGCTCCTCTAGATCTCACAAGAGATTTACACAAACCACAATATGAGCAACACTAAAACGTGGCTAGGGTTTGCCTTTTTATACTTAGGACAAATAAGAAACCCTAAAAACGTTTTAAAACAACTAGGGCTAAGTTGGAAAATTCTGCAAAAAAAACATTCTACCCGAGCTTCGATCGATCGAGCCTAAGCTTTGATCGATCGAGCCAGGCCGAAAGGCATAATGCTTTCTTGCTTTAACTCGATTCCAACTTTACATAAAAACACAACTTTGAGCTAGACTAAAACACTTCTAAACATATTGTTTTGATCATGGTTTGCCAACAATACAAATTAGAGTTCTAAATACATAAAATCCTAAGTCTTTAGAACCTAAGAGAAAAGTTTGACAAAATTTGCTAAGGTTTGAATTTTTTTTTTAAATGATTGGTTTTGTAAAAAATTTGAAATCATGAACATGCATCTTATATCATAAAAATTGGTTTACAAATGTTTCTACAAAAAATTTTCCAGGTTTTTCAAAATTTCTGATTCTTCAAGATTCGATTGATCGAACCTGTTTTTTGACTGATCGAAAAGGAAAAAGAAAATCCTAGTTTTAAGCTAAAACTCTCAAGCTTGCTCGATTCCTTCCCGATTCCTCTGGACCAATCGGGCTTGTTTTCCTGTTGTTTTCAATTCTTACACGATTCCTCTCAACCGATCGGATTTCGAATTTTAAAACAAAAAGGAATCAGATTTGACTTTTTCAAAAGATTATTTTGTCTCTTTGATTCCTCTCTCGATCCCTCATCTATTTTTTTTTTTTTTTAATTTGTCATTTTCGTGGTCAAAGCTTCAAAGGTTTCTTCATTTAGACTAGGTAAGACCATTTTAACCTTCCTTTTTCATCTTTTTACATGTTCACATACATTTTTCATGCATTTTCTAGAGATTTTTGCATATTAGAAAATTTGGGGTTTTTGATGAAAATTGGGTTTTTGATCAATTTTAAACCATGGGTTTTTGTTCATGCATCATTTAAACATGTTTTGCATGCTTTGATTCCAAAACTTTTAAGTTTTATTGGAAATTTTGAAATTAGGGTTCTAAGTTCCCGAGAAATTGGGGATTTTGTGAAATTGGACAAAATTGAGTGAAATTAACATTTGAAATTGATAAATTGGGTTATTATAACTAGTATTGTAATACCCGAAAAAAACATTAAATAAATAAAAGGAGGGGTATTTAAGTAAATTTCGTTTATGGGGCCAACTTTTGTAACTAATATTACTAAGGGGTTTTTTTAGAAAATAAGGTTGAAACCCTAGTTTATATAGTCTAATTTTTACGTCGTAGTATATCTTGACAGAGATATTTGAGAGAGGAGAGACTACTCAAACGACTGAAATAGAGAAGGATTTACTACACAATTGACGCAAGAGCCTATAAATCTCTTTATTGTCAAATCTAAGCTTTGCTAGGATTTAGAGTATATTTTATGTTGGTAGTTCGGCCAAGAGCGGAATTATCTAAAATTTCTATGGGTTTTACGACGCAAGTGTAAACAGGGAAGAATTGGATTTGGGAGATAAAATCCTTTTTTTTTTTTTTGGTTGCACGACTTTCTCTGTAATATTGTTATTTTTGGTGTTTTGTTGGGTATGGAGTTGCTTTGGGTGTATAATACTCTTTTGTGAATATTTACTTATGAGAAACAGTGGACTATTGGTTTGACCACCATTAGTCCAATAGCCTTAGACTATAGAATCTATGGAGATAAGAGACAAAGGCTATTTTGTTAGAGATTGTACTCAGCTTTATTGAGTATTCAATCTTTATGAATGAATGCTTTTAACTTTTTAGCCTAAATAATCGTGTGAGGTGAGTCTCATATTACACATTGCTTGGGATTTGGCATGAAACAAATTTTAATTGGAGTTAATACAAATGATAGAATATGGAATATAGCCATAGAGAAACAGTAGGAGAATTTATAATGAGAAATTAGTGGGTACTTTAGAAGTTTCTCATCCGGTCAAGTAACTTGAGGTTATTCTTATTATTTGATTATTAGGTAAATGTTGCTTTAAATTGTTAGGTGATATCTAAGGATTTTAGAGACAGTGTTAGGGAGAAGTTCCTTGTAGTGAGCTAGCTGAGTTAAGTAACCTTATCCTAATTGGTTTAATTTTGTGTATTTTAACTCCTGAAATTTGTTTACGATTATTACAATTTTATTTCTATTGTATTACTGATTTCAAGCAAAGAATTATCACAAATTTATTTGATTACTGAATATATGATGTATTTTATTTAATTGTTTTAGCTATACTAATTCAAGGTAACGAATAAAGAATTTTCACAAATACATATGAGCACTAAATATAAGATTTATTTTATTTAATTGATATTTGTTAGCTATATTGATTTAAAATAAGAATATAGAAATATCACAAATATATTTGATTATTGAATATATGATTATATATACGTGTTTGAATAAGATATATTTTTGTTAGAAACTATGATTTTATACATATGATTATGGACAATTTGACTATGAATTGATTTTGATACCCAAACCAATGGGGGTTATTCATTGGTACTACGATACCCAAACCAATGGGGGTTATTCATTGGTACTCTTATATCCAAACCAATGGGGATTATTCATTGGTACTCTGGGATTATTCATTGGTACTCTAATACCCAGCCCGTGGGGGTTATTCATTGGTACTACGATGTCTAGTTGCGGGGATATAGCGTGACCATAGTCATAAGATTTTTAAGAATATAAATTGCATTTGAGTATTTGAACCACTTGATTCCTTAAAACTACATATGTGATTTTGGAAATGTTAGAGTATTTAACTATTTTGAGTCACTTAAAGCGCTTATGTATTTTTGGAACCTATTGTAAGTTATAGCTTCTGATATATGGAAAATCGACTAATTTCTAAACCATCTATGATATATATTTGTAAGGTTAAAGTATGTGATCTATTTGCAACTTATTATTTTAAGACTATGAAACTTCTTAGCTATTCATGGAAAGCCATATTATAGTATAACTTTTGAAAACCCATATTACATCTTATTACTTTTCTGATTTATTGCTTGATAGAACTTATTAGTATGTTGGTTACTTATTGAGTTGTCAACTCACTTCCCCCTCTTTCTCCTTTCAGATTTTGATCAAGAAGAGTAGCATATGTTTGGGCTTCCGTTGGGATGTGCGCATGAGTGAAGTTTAAGAAACCAATGGAATAAGATTTGAACTTCTATGTTTAAGATTACTATTTGTGTAGTCCTTTTGATTTAAAGGATTTAGTTTATTTTTAATAGATGTTGAAAGATTATTATTTGGAGATCTTTTGAGAATTGCTTTATTGAGGATATTTTTAATTTATTGATGAAATTTTCTTGAAGATAATTCTTTAATTGTTAAGAGGGCCTTACACACTTATAGGGTGTAAACTTAATAAGTGTGTGGCTATTGTCACGTGCCTAGCTCTACTTGGATTCGGGGCGTGACAATATTTATGGTATCAGAGCTCTAGGTTGGATCCTTAGGCATTGATTTATGAAACTAAATGGTGAGAGGGGTAGAAATTAGGTATTTGGGGATACGTTGTATGATTTATATATATACTAGATGAGTTTTTGATCTATTTTTTTAAAACTAAATTAGAAGTTTGATAACATGTTAGTTTGTTATGTGCTTAATGAACAGGGGTTAGGATGCCACCTCGTAGTAAAAACACTGGGACCACTCCTAACAACTCTGGAAATGGTAGGAATCAGCAAGATGGGAACCGAGAATTTAGGCACGACCAAGGCCAACCACCAGAGATGATCCAGATGATGCGGACCTTGGTTGGAGTGGTCCAACAAGAGGTCACTATTGGAGATAACTTGGCTAGGATGATGGAGCAACGCCGAGGTCATTATGGTGGGATGATTGAATTCAAGAGGTTGTCTTCTCCAGTTTTTGAGGGGACTACTAAGCCTATGGAAGCAGAAAAATGGATCATTGAGATGGAGAAAGTATTCAGAGTTCTTGAATGCTCTGAGGGTGAGAAAGTGGCTTATGTAGTTTATATGTTGCATGGAGATGCTTATGAATGGTGGCGGCTAGAAGAAGAAATGGCCAAGAAATTGAGCCTTGGACTTGGGAGCTATTTAAGTCTGTATTCTATGAGAAATATTTTCCTAAGAGCATCCGTTTTCAAAAGGAAAAAGAGTTTATCAAGTTGACACAAGGTAACATGACAGTTGCTCAATATGAAGCAGAATTTTCTAGGTTAACTAAATTTGCTCTGACAATGGTGGGGGATGAAGAAACGAAGGCTCGAAGGTTTGAAGATGGATTAAGGATTCGAATTAAGCAAGGAGTTATGCCTTTTAAGTTAACTACCTTTAGGGCGGTGGTGAGTAAGGCTTTACTAATGGAGATGGGGCTTAATGAGGCTCAAGCAGATAGAGATAATAACCAGAAGAAGAGGCCTAGGTGAGGAGAGCAAAGCTCTAGCTTTCAAGCCAATAAACAAGGAACATAACATGCTGATACCAAGGCATTGCCAAAGTGCTCTCAATGTGGTAGGCCTAATCTAGATAAGGATTGTCATTTGGAATACTTTGGAGCATGTTTCTCATGTGGACAAAGGGGTCACAGGATCCCCGAGTGTCCCCAATGAAAGGAGGTTGAGACCACCCCAAGACCAACAACGGGACAGAGTCGGGGAGCAAGCCAAAGGCCTAAGATCCAAGGACGGGTCTATGCACTCACTCAATAGGATGCTAATACTTCTAATGCTGTGGTAACAGGTATTATCCCGGTTTCCACAACTTATGCTTATGCATTGTTTGATCCTGGTGCCACTCACTCCTTCATATCTTCTAATTTTGCAAAGAAACATAATTTTAAATTTGAGCCTTTGAAGTCCGAATTATGTGTGGATACCCCAGTTGGGGGTGTAGTAGTTATTGATAGTGTTTGCAAGTCTTTTGTTGTCAAAATAGCAGATAGAGAATTACTAGCAGATTTAACATTGTTGGAGATGCGGGATTTTGACATAATCTTTTGGATGGATTGGTTGGCTGCACATTATGCCATGGTTGATTGTCATAGGAATAAGGTAATTTTCCAAGTACCTGGCGAGATTGAGTTCTGTTTTGTGGGAACTGGGGCTTATACTTCTCCACGAATGATTTCGACTTTACAAGCTAGAAGTTTGATGAAGAAAGGGTGTAAAGGATATCTGGCCACTGTGAGAGACACACAACAAGGTGAATTGAAGCTGGAGGACATTCTTATAGTGAGGGAGTTTCCGGATGTGTTTCCGGAAGACTTGTCGGGGTTACCACCAGATAGGGAGATAGAGTTTTCTATTGACCTATTACTGTGTTCTAGCCTAATTTCTAAAGCCCCATACCATATGGCACCTGTTGAGTTAAGGGAATTAAAAGCACGATTGCAAGAGTTTCTTGACAAAGGCTTCATCAGGCCTAGTGTTTCCCCTTGGGGTGCACCTGTGTTGTTTGTAAAGAAAAAGGACGGGAGCATGCAACTTTGCATTGATTATAGGGAGTTGAATAGGGTGACAGTGCGAAATAAATACCCTTTAACGAGGATAGAGGATTTATTTGATCAATTCCAAGGAGCACAGGTTTTCTCTAAGATTGATCTTCGTTTCGGTTACCATCAATTGAAGATTAAGACTGTTGATGTGCCCAAGACAGCCTTTCGTACATGATATGGTCATTATGAATTTTTGATGATGCCTTTTGGCTTAACCAATGCAATCGACTGACCTTTATGGACTTGATGAATAGGGTGTTTAAACCCTTCTTAGATAAATTTGTTGTGGTTTTTATTGATGATATCTTGATATATTCCAAGAGTGTGGAGGAGCTTAAGAAACACTTAAGGCTTGTACTACAACTATTGCAGGAGAAGAAGTTGTATGCAAAGTTTAAAAAATGTGAATTTTGGCTAGACAGTGTTGCATTCCTTGGGCATGTTGTATATAAAGATGGGATTGCTGTTGACCCTAAGAAAGTGGAAGCAGTAGTAGAATGGAATAGACCGAACAATGTGACAGAGGTTCGTAGCTTTTTGGGACTGGCTGGTTATTACAGGAGGTTTGTTGAGGGATTTTCTCACTCAGCCATGCCCTTGACTCGTTTGACCCAAAAGGGAGCTAAGTTTGAGTGGACTGGAAAGTGTGAAAAAAGCTTCCAAGAATTGAAGAGAAGGTTGGTGTTAGCACCCATTCTCACCATACCTTTAGATAGTGGAGGTTTCACCATTTATAGTGATGCCTCTAGGAAAGGCTTAGGGTGTGTTCTTATGCAACATGGGAAGGTAGTGGCTTATGCCTCTAGACAGTTGAAGCCTTATGAGCAAAATTATCCCACACATGACTTGGAGTTAGCTGCAGTGGTTTTTGCTCTAATACCCGGCCAGTGGGGGTTATTCATTAGTACTACGATGTCTAGTTGCGGGGATATAGCGTGACCATAGTCATAAGATTTTTAAGAATATAAATTGCATTTGAGTATTTGAACCACTTGATTCCTTAAAACTACATATGTGATTTTGGAAATGTTAGAGTATTTAACTATTTTGAGTCACTTAAATCGCTTATGTATTTTTGGAACCTATTGTAAGTTATAGCTTCTGATATATGGAAAATTGACTAATTTCTAAACCATCTATGATATATATTTGTAAAGTTAAAGTACGTGATCTATTTGCAACTTATTATTTTAAGACTATGAAACTTCTTAGCTATTCTTGGAAAGCCATATTATAGTATAACTTTTGAAAACTCATATTACATCTTATTACTCTACTGATTTATTGCTTGATAGAACTTATTAGTATTTTGGTTACTTATTGAGTTGTCAACTCACCTCCCCCTCTTTCTCCTTTCAGATTTTGATCAAGAAGAGTAGCATATGTTTGGGCTTCCACTGGGATGTGCGCATGAGTGAAGTTTAAGAAATCAATGGAATAAGATTTGAACTTCTATGTTTAAGATTACTATTTGTGTAGTCCTTTTGATTTAAAGGATTTAGTTTATTTTTAATAGATGTTGAAAGATTATTATTTGGAGATCTTTTGAGAATTGCTTTATTGAGGATATTTTTAATTTATTGATGAAATTTTCTTGAAGATAATTCTTTAATTGTTAAGAGGGCCTTACACACTTATAGGGTGTAAACTTAATAAGTGTGTGGCTATTGTCACGTGCCTAGCTCTACTTGGGTTCGGGGCGTGACAAGTATATTACTTGTTGTTATGTTCAATTTGTCAATATAAGGATTTTTTTGAGAATAGGTTGGTTTACAAATTGGGAATTTTCTATAATTCTTAAATTTACCTTGTCAATTTTGCAAATTGTGATGATTTTAGATTGTCTAAGAACATTAGATCATGCATCATATAAGGTTAATTGACTTGCATCATATAGTTTTTAAATTTGCATGTTTTCTTGTCTCTAATCCTTCTTATGTAGTCTGCCCATGGTTTTTGTTCTTTTTCTCATTGTGACCCTTGGACATGGCTCCTAAACTTCCTGGGAAATTCAAAACCAAAGCCAAAAGGAACCCTAGGTCTTCCTCTTCTTCCGGTTGATCGTAGGAGTTAGGTTTTTTACCAAAAAGTGTGAGGAAGCCTATAAGACCTTAAACAAGTATAGATCAATTTGGGGTGAAAGGGAGATAGTTCTGAGTGAGTTAGATCCTTCTATAGGTAGGACTTTTGCGGCTAGGAACTAGGTTTCTTTGTGTGAGGTGTCTAAACCTCCTCCTACTGCCTTGATTAAAGAGTTTTACTCTAATATTTTTGTTTATTCTGAGGACACCGATGGTCATTACTTGACTACTTGGATCCATGGTCAGGATTTTACCATAAGTAAACAAGTTATTTATGAGTTTTTAGGAGTACCCATAGTTCGTAAACCCGTCTATCCATACACTAAGTTTCTTCTTGTAGATAATATGATGCCCCTTCTTTGTGGCCGTCCTGTTTCTTGGGGATCACTTGTCATAACATCTATCCTATCTCTCATGTTCATACTATACCTATTGAGCATTGTGCTTTTCTATATGCTCTTATCACTGATGGTTCTATGTGTTTTCCTTCCATGTTTATTCAAACTTTTGTTGATATCTCTAGGAGTAAAAGTAAAGGTCAAAAGTTATTCTTTCCTTTGTTTATTTCTAGGATTTTGAGATTTTTAAAGTTGTCATAGTTTCCTTCCCTTGAGTTAGTATACATTATGGCCCCAATAGGAACTACCTATTTTAGACAAAACAGGCCTGAGATGAATAGTGCTGAGCCAAGCACTAGGACGTCTAAGAGACCATGAGGAGATGCTTCTACTACCTCTAGTGCCATGCCTACTACTGAGAAGATTTATGTGGATCCGATTGCTGCTCATCATGCCGAGGATGTTGATCCTTCAACAGCTCCTCCTTTGTCACTTCATGCTATGATGCAGTCTATCATGACGACTCAGGCTGCTCAGGGACATTTGCTTGATGAGCTATTGACTAAGGTTGCATCATTGAAAGTTGACTTCTCGGATTATAGGAGTTCTTTTCCACCTCCTCCACCCTTTGAGGACTGACATTACCTTTGGCAATACGTAACAAAAAAGGGGAGTAGTTTTATGTATATAAGGGGAGTACATGTATTTTGGCTAGGGGGAGTACTTTGTTTTATTTTCAGTTTTGATGTGTTTATATTTCTGTTTTTAGATATTTCCTTTGTTTCACTTAAACATTGATGGGATGAGATTATGATAGTTGATGTGTTCACTATCTAATTGTTTGTTTTTGTGATTTCAAAGTTTAAATTCTTTTTAGAATGTTTTATTGTATTTTCCACACATGCGTTTATGAGTTGTTTTCGGTGTTTCAGGAATTTATAGGTTAAATCTTTCAACAACTGTTGTTTATACTAGCAACTAATAGTTAGTAGTTGTGTAAGATATGTATTTGGACAATAACTTGTATTTGAGTTGGTTTTTATTTAAGCATTACATATTGTGTGTGTGTTTTATCACAGATTGCCAAAGGGGGAGATTGTTAGGTTCTAAAGATTTAGATTAAACGTTTAGAATCATGATTGTATTGTGTTGGCAAACCGAGAGCAAAACATGTCTAGTCTAAGTGTTTAGGCAATGCTTAAATAAGTGTGTTTCAAGATTTGAAGTCCAGCTGATTGCAGAAAAGAGAAGTCAAGTTTTGCCTTTCTCGATCGATCAAGAATTAGACCCGATCGATCGAAAATCGCAGACACAGTTTTTTGCAAAAGTTTATTTCAGTCCAATCTCTTATAAAATGTTTAGGGTTTCACTAAAACTTCTCCACATATAAAAGGGAAACCCTAGCCACATTTTGAAGACTTTTGAAATACTTGTGTATTACTTTTATGAGATCCGAGAGGTTATGTACCTTCTAACTATACAAGATTCGACCGGAGCTTAAACTATGATCAAGGATTGGTAGAACTAGTTGTTGCATCAAGATCAACAAGAAAGAGTGATCTGAAACCTTTGAGTGGAGTCTCAAAGTCACAAGCAAGGGTGTGCTTATGTTGTTGTAAATCCAAGAAGAGAAGGAGTTCGTGGATTGAGAGCTTACACATAGTCGTGTCAATAAGTTACTACTGGAGGTAGCAATAGATTTAAGGTTAAATCTGATTGTAAAAACTTCAATTCTATTATAATGGATTTGGTTTACCTTGAGGATAGCTAGGTTAAATCATCTCCAGGTTTTTTACCTTAAAACGATTCTTTTCATTGGTTTTCCTAGGTCATCATATCGTGGTGTTATTTACTTTTCTGCATCTTTGCATGATATGATTTATTGTTGTTTAACCTACATTTGAATAATTAGTCTAAGTAATCACTTGATTAACATAATAGGTTAAACAATCTAGTTTTAGGGGTCTAAACGAACAAACAAAAGCAATGTGAGGTTTGTGGCTCTTTTTATGTGATTTGGTTGATCTCTTATCTTTCATATCTTAAATCACTCTTTTTGTCAGGAAGGACTAGAAAATCCTAAGAGAAAGGCATAAAATAATCATCTCACCACTAAAACTCGTCAATCATAAAACATCTATGTGCAATTCATAAAAGCCGTGGTCGATAAGGTGTATCATATGCACAACAAAATAAGGATGTTTAAGCTTACATAATTGGGTATTTTTCTTTTATCTCTCTTATATGTCCATGCATAATATGCTTAATAGAAAAATATGCAAAGAACATGAAAAGCAAAAAGAATCAAAATGTTGTTAATATGGTTGCAAGCATGTTTCTAGGAGATGTAGGAGTTATATGATGTATTTCAAAGGTGATAGTCTCCATCAAACAGTTATGATTGTGTGTGATTGTATTTGATCCTTCTATATCATTACATGTCATATAATAATGTACTTTCTCTCTTGCAAAAGTTTCACACGCAACATGCATAATCTTTGCTACCTTTGATACTATTGTACGGGTACAATGTGATTTGACCAACACAAGGAATACATATGGTAGTATATGCTTTCTAAACCGTCCAAACTTATTTTGAAATAAAATTTGGTTAGACATGTTTAGTGTGTTTTGATCTAGGAATGCTTTGCTTCTAGAGTTGAGGTTGTGTTTCTGTGCTTAACATGCTCTTTGAATGCTTGCTTTGATGTTTATCTTGGTTGCATTCATCTTGTGCTATTTCTCCTCCTTGAAAAATATCTTTGAGGGCTTTCGACGGATACCTCAATACTTCCTCAATACCTTTTCAACACCTCCTTGATAGCAGGCCCTTCTATCGAGATTTTTGGGTTTCTCTAGATATCTCTCAATAGATAGCCAGATCCATCAAGCCAAATTCTTTAGGGTATCTGTCTACTTGATAGCTCCTCGATACCTTTCTCGATCTATCGAGATTTTTTGCCATCGACACCTCCTCGATACCTTTCGATCTATCAAGCTTTTGTTCTTGATACAAGCTTAATACCTTCTCGATCTATCGAGCTATGTTTTCTATATATACTCTTGACCTAAAAACCTCATTTTCACCAAAATCTCTCTTCCCTTTTCAATTTTGGTCTTATCCAAGATTCATTTTGTTAGTAAGTCTCTCTTATCTCTCCTTCTCTTCATTCCTCATGCATTTTCATGCATATAGACCTAGGGTTTTAAGTTTTTGGGATTTTTTGGGGTTTTGTGTTTTTGTCAAAATTTTTGTGATGGGTGTTGTTAATTTGATCTCACATGCTCATGCATTTCATTCTATGTTTATTATAACAATGTTTTATGCATTCTAGGACTGTGTGACTGATTATACACTGTGAGTGCTGCTAGGTTGGATTGGCTTTCTACCCATAATGCAATTTATTTTTGCACATAACATGTTCATGCATTTTCATGCATTGTACGTTTCTTTTCTTCTCTTTCCTGTTCATTTCTTCTATTGAGACTCTCTCTCTCTCTCTCTCTCTCTCTCTCTCTCTCGTTTAGTCTTCTGCTCATGGCACCTAAAAAGTCTATTCCATCTAAAAACCCGATTCATTGTGGTTCTTCTTCTTCTTCTTCTTCTCCTCCTAAGTCTCTTCGGTTCCATGATGAGAAGGCACGAGATGACTTCTCCGAGAACTTTTCTGATTGGGCGATTCATTCGGAACACCAATTCAATCTGTCTGATTTATCAAACACTCCTCTACCTGGTGTGTTTAGCTCTTGGGAATGGGCTTCTCTACGTGAGAAACCCTCAAGGTTTTCCGATGTGTTCGCACAGGAGTTTTACTCCAACATGCACGCCATCGATACCTCTATACCTCGGTTTACTACAATATTCCGTGGTACACGTATCGTAGTCACCCTAGAACTTATTTCCATGATACTACATTTCCCTAGGGTGAATCATCCGGATTACCCTAGTCATGAGCATCTCTCTTCCATCTCTAAAGACCAGCTGGCCTCACTCTTTTGTAAGAAGGCCATGTTATGGGGAGGTACCCTTAATTTCTCCATAAATCGAGTTTGCTAAGGGTCCATGAATCCTTAATATGGTGATGACCTTTGTACTCACACCATGGTCTCACTATAACACTATCACCAAGCCTCATGCTTGTTTCATTCTTTCCCTCATGGAAGGTCTCTCTATAAACTTTGCATCTCACATGATAGAATATATTATAGATTGCTATCGTGACATGACTACACGTAATAAGCTCATCTTCCCTTCAGCTATCATGCATATCCTCACCCACATGCATGTCACTATTTCTCCCACTTCTCACTTCTATGTCATGGGTGACATTAGTAAGGAGTCTATTCGGTGGAGTGCAGCGCATCTTGCTGCAAAGCGGCCATGTGTGGAGCCTACAAATGCAGCCCTAGCAGATCCCGCAATCCCTTCCTTTTGACTCTCTTCCTCCTCTGCCCCTTCTTCCTCATCTCGGGCAACTGTTTCCCTTGCCGACATCATGAAGCAACAGAACATGCGTGCTGATTTTGGTAGTCGCCTGGACCATTTGTCCGATGAGATGTGTTAGATAAACACCAAAATCACTCGCATTGCTTGCCGCTAGTCTCGACTTGGTGGGTTTGCACCCTCACCTTCATTGAAGCATGCTGAGGAGTCTTCTTCTTCGGATGGTGGAGATGATGATGATGATGCTTCTAGCTCTAAATATGATGATGAGATGACGACCTCTCGGTGATACACCCTTTGTCACTCGTGACAAAAAGGGGAGTAGTTTTGTAGATGAGAGTAGTGTAGGTGTTAGGAGAAAAGCTAGCATAGGATATACTAGATAGGGGGAGAGTGTTTTTTACGGATGTAGTGAGGTTTTGATGTTTTTCTCATTACATGTACCATGCTCTTGTGACCACTTTTATTACATACTATACATTTTTAGACCCCTTAAAACACAAGTTGTTTAAGCTAGTTATTTAGCCAAGACTTAGATAAATTATTAAGATCTAGGTTAACACAATCAAATCATATTATGTAGGTAATGCAGAAATATAAAGAACACGTGATATGATAACCTAGGAAAACTAAACCGGTAAAAAACCTAGGGAGAATTTAACCAAGCTATTCTCAAGGTAAAATAGATCCATTATGAAAGAATTGAAGTTTGTACAATAAGACTTAGACTACTAACATCCTATTGCTACCTCGAGTAGAAAACTTACTACTATAACCACGTGATAGCTCCGAGTTCACGGACTACTTCTTTCCTTAATCCACTGCAACCACAAGTACTCCCACTTGTGACTTTGAGACTCCACTCAAAGGTTTCAGATCTTCTTTAAGTTCTTTAAGCAGCAATTGAAGCAATCTCCATGTTCTTGACATGAATCTTGATCTTGATAACCCTAAGTGTGTATGAAGGTAAACACCTCTAGATCTCACAAGAGATTCAACACACAGCACATCAAAAACTACTAAAACATAGCTAGGGTTTTTCCTTTTATACTTGGAGTAAAACATAAAACCCTACATGTTATACGGACTTGGGTTGAGTTGGAAATTCTGCAGAAAAATTAGTCTACACAAGGTTCGATCAATCAAGTCTAACTTTCGATCGATCAAGCCTTGCAGATTTAGCCCAATAAATTCTACAATCACTCGATTCCAACATTATAAAATAAACAATCTTTGAGCAAGCCTAAACTTAGACTCTATGTTTTGATCATGGTTTGCCAACATAATACATAATAAAGTTCTAATACATTAATTCCTAAAGTCTTAGAACCTAACACATACATTGTACTTCTTTGATATATATATATATATATATATATGAGATGATGTATGTTTTCTTCACCTTTGTCTTACATGTGTTGTTTCTTTTCTATCTTTGTACACATGTTTCTTCTTGTATACAACTTGTCTATGTTTCACACTTAATGCCTTGATAAATTTTATTTAAGTGTTTTGATTAAGACAGGTTGCAAGTCTACCCCGCCATGATCTCTCTTCTTGCAAAGTTTTTCAAGAGTTTGTGTTAGGGTTAGACTTATGTGATTTTGTATATTATGGGACAGTTGTCGTAGACTTCTCTCATAATTGCTCTTTGTGGTTTTTTCACGAATTGTCAAAGGCGAAGATTGTTACGGTCATAAGATGGGTTTAGTACTTCAAAACGCACTTTATTTGTAATTTGGTAGATCTAAGATGGATTTAGTTCTTCAAGAAATATGTTGTTCAAGTCAAGTATTAAAGACATGAAAATTGGTCCAAGAAACAAGTGAAAAAAAGTTATTCGTTAAGTCTCGAGAGATAACTTGGAGATGTCCGCAATTGAGATTTAATGTGAAGCTTGATTGATAGCTTGACAGAAGCTCGATTTATTGAGAACTACGATTTTAGAATTTCCAAATCTGAAATTCGACCCTATCTTATGTATTTGTGTAGGGTTTCTTTTCTCACAACCCTAGACATATATAAGGCTTATTTTAACGGCTGTCACACACGGATACAGAGATCAAGAGACTTATTTTCTCTGTGTAAAGCTACCGTGTTTGAACGCCATAG
The DNA here is from genome assembly GCA_028216015.1 of Quercus dentata. NCBI lineage: Eukaryota > Viridiplantae > Streptophyta > Magnoliopsida > Fagales > Fagaceae > Quercus > Quercus dentata. The sequence continues at coordinate 8,886,942 of CP116450.1, forward strand.
GGTTTTGTAACCAAGTGCTTCCAAATCTTCATTGTTGATGAAGTGAAGAACTTTTCAACCAACAATATCTATTCAAGTTGCTGGAGTTAGTCACATACTTGGGATCCATGCAAAGGGTTAGTCACAAATTGGAGGTTTGTGCATCAAAGGAAAGAGGAATACTACAAGATCAAGTCCAATTGGGTATTGGAGCGAAAGTTCGATTGTAGGTTGGTATTTCAGGATAGGCCAAGGGTAGTTGGTAAGATTTCTTATACTTGTAATCGCTTGATTGTTGATTAGTGTATTTTTGGGAGTGGTGACCTTAAAATCATCCAGTGGGGTTTTTGCTTTGTGAGGTTTTTCCAATTTGTTAACAAATCACCGTGTCAAATTTATTTTTCGTTGCATTTAGTATTTTTGGTAATTTGTTGGTGCCTTCACAATTTGCATGCAATTTAACCTAATTAATCAACTTTGATAATTGAATTAATTAATCGAGGTCAAGCTATCTTAACCCAACAGCTTTGACTGGGGTGCTTCTCATCCCTAAATGTTTATAGGAATAAACCTACTAAGCTTTTCTTGACAGGTAGTGCTAAGAGGAGGAAATGCCCGAGTATGCACGATGAAAGTGTATGATATCCTTCTCTTCATCTTCTTTGAACCTCAAACTAATCAATGCCTTGAGGACTAGAAAAGGGAGTTAGTTCTCTAGCAAGAACATGTCCCGATGCACGAATGCTATAGTGTGACTCTTCATCCCCATATCTCCACGGTTGTTTTTCGCAGTGTTGTATATGAATTGCAGAATGAAGCAACCATCCGTAAACATCATTCGAGCAAATGCCTCATCATCAAACTCTTGTGTTGATCCCTCAGAATAGCATTTTCTTGCATTGCCAGCCACCTCAACTACCTGGCTGTATACAACATGGTTTTCAGACCCGGACCGTTCATTGAACCGTAAAAGGGAGAGGTTCAAGGTTTTCAAGGTCGAACCGAGGTCGAACAGGGGTCAAACCGTGATGACGTCATAATTAATTTAATAATTATTTTAAATATATATAAAAATATTAAATTAATAAAAAATAAAAAAATTAACTAAATTAGTCTAATTTACTTTCAAGACAACCAACAGACATACACAAATGCATTCAAAGTGAGAAAAAGGCAAAACTTAGTAAATTATTAGTTTGAAGTATCTATATATAATATATTCACCTGCATAGCCCTAGCTAGATCTCAAGAGAGTGGGCTTGCAATGAAATCTTCATCTAAGTACTTTCATGCACATGCATTACAGGTATATCCAAATTCCGGCTCAGACATGCACAAGCTACAAAGTACTATTATCGCTTCTATTACAAAAGCACAAAAAGACATTACTCTTACTAATTAACTATACTAACACAAAGGTAAAACATACATAACTAATAATTAAGTAAGCAACCATAGATAGAAATCTTTGCATCGGTACTAGTACTAATCGCTTCTATTACCAAAATTCACACCCCAATGTAGTCCAAACTAGCCAATGTAGTCCATAAAACTTAAAAGTACAAAGTAAAAATACATAAACAAGCCTCCAAGTTATAGTACACAACTACACATTGTTTCTTACAAAAATACATAAAACTTAGTTCTAAAAAACAATAATAAAACTTCAAACTCCAAGTCACACACTGTGTCTTACAAAAAGACATAGAAATTATCTCTAAAATACAAAATAGAACTTTAACGTTCAAACAGAATTATTATGATCATAAATCATCAATGTCATGAAAGTTATCATGCTCGTCATCATTCCCTGGAAATCCAGGAGGAGGGCCAATAGGTTGTCCAAATGTTCCCAAATCAATTCCTTCAACCTCACTTTGCTATCATCTATAGATTCTACACACAAGTTTGAACAAAATAAAAAGAAAAATTATTATAATGTTTATGTAAGTTTGAAAAAAATAAAAGAAAAATCACTATAGGTTATCAAATTGTTTACATATAAACTAACCTTCAATATTAGAAGAAGCCTCTACATTTGCTGGATATGCACCCTCTTCATAAATTGCATTCTCCAACTCTTCATAATTAAGATACGGGTCTTCCTCTTCCACAAATACCCAAAAATCAATTTTGTCGATACTTGCATAATCAATGGGATCAAAATTAAGCTTTTTGTTGTAAAGCCTGCATAAAATGTCATGCTCATTATTGGAATTTGAACATAATTAGTAACTAACAATTACATTATATAAATGACTTCTTAAAAATTAATATAATGACAAAATATAGCATTTAATTACCTATGTCTCAATCGCAAGTTATGATTAACAAATACAAGATCATTGAGCCTTTGATGCTCCAACCTATTTCTCCTTTTAGAATGTATTTGATCAAATAAACTCCAACAACGCTCACATCCAGAAGAGGCGGAAGTTTGGCTAAGGATTCTAATTGCCAATTTTTGCAAGTTTGGAGCATCAAGACCCCACAACTTCCACCATTCATCGATTTTCATAACACAACGTAATCTAATATTAATCAACATAAACAAACAAACTTTCAATTAAATAATCACTTGAGTTATTCTAATTATAGTGACAAAACTAACTTTTAACATGAACAAAAAAACTAAGATTTGTTTATAGTACTAAAGTAAACTAATTACTTCTCACCTGGATGAGTGGTCTTGCTTGTTGACAATGCAAGATCTCTATCAAAGCTCCCAATACGGTCCCGAAAATATTGGGTTTCCCTAATTACCTTTTCTTGATCACCATCATACTTTGTCCCAATGTATTCCAAAATAGCCATATTTACTGCTGGTTTCCGACAAAAATTATCCTCATCATATTGAAAAGCGGGATTTAACCAATATGCAAAGCAAACATGAAGATCTTTACGCAAATGCTTGTCCCAACGTTTTTTATAATTGAGGTGTATGGCTTGTACAAGTGCTTCTTCATTCGGAAGATCTTCTTGATTCCCAACCGTGCTTTATGCATGCCCTCATACACATATCCTATTGCAGGCCTTTGATCGGAATCAACAATCCGTAACAAACGAATGAGTGGCGATGAAATCTTGACAAGAACATTAATATCATCCAAAAAGAATTATCCAATATGATAGAAACTACTTCTTTTGTCTTTGACTCTCTTGCCAATCTATTGTCCACAAAGAACTTGCTAGTCACTAAGGCTTGCAAGTCATGCTTATGCACATGAAGGCTTCCAAATGAAAGGAAAGTAGTAGCAAATCTTGTTGCTCCCGCACGTACAATATATGTCCAACCAGGTCTCTTCCTCAACCAAGCAATCAAAGCTACATGATTATAAATAAAAAAGCGTAACTTTGGTTGCACAATTTTTTAGTCTCTCCACATGAGACATCTCCCCATATCCCGCAACACAAGATTCAGGCAATGTCTTTGCACAAGGAGACCAACTAATAGTTTTATACTTTTCACACAACAATTTACCAGTAGATACATAGTTGGAAGTATTATCAGTAACCAAGTGAACTATGTTTTTTGGACCAACCCATGTAACTACTTCATCAAACAATTTAAACAAGTTTCTGGTATTCTTCGCAATATCCGAGGCATCAACTGATTTTACAAATACCATTCCCCTAGGACAATAAACAAGGAAATTAATCAATGACCTATGTCTAGTATCTGTCCAACCATCACCATAAGTGTACATCCAACTTCTCGCCCAATGCCTACGTTGTGACTCAACCAACAACTGAACTTCTTTCTTATTATCCCTCAACAAAGGGACCCGTGACAAAGACATGATAAGATGGACCTTTGTAACCAGGACCAGCAATGACTATGGCATCAATCATCATTTGGTAGTACATCTGAATTCACTACATTAAAAGGAATGCAATTGTCATACGAAACCTTGCAATAGCCATATCAGCTTGCCTCACCCTTTCTTTGCTTTGGAATACACTTTTAAGACTAGGTTGAGCTCTGGAGTAGTTCTTGGAGCAAAGTAATTATCCACTAGCTTTGTACCCTTTCTTTTACCTAAAACAGGTTTTTTAGGCAACCCACTACTAAATACTTCTTGAACATCATCATCTTCTTGCAAATCACTATTTGTAGCAGGCACACTAAACATTTCTTCTTGACGTTGTTTCTCGGCTTTTTTCTTCAACTCAAACTCCTTCACATATTCCAACATTTGGTATCTCACATCATGAGAAACCTTTTTACATGATCCAATATCACCTTTTATCCCCGCAAGGTGTTTTTCATCCTATTAATACCCCCACCTTTATATGTTTGCCTACAATACACACATGTAAAAGTATTCCGTCCCTTCTCATCGACCCAAGGCTAAAATGTTCCCAAGCCGGATCAACCTTTTCCCTTACTCTTGAGCAAGATTCCACTACATTGGAATCAACTTCATGTGATGGGGTAGACCCGGTCTCTGTTTCCATTTTAATCTAAAAGACTAAACAACGAGTCAAACACGCATAGACCCATCAATTTTTGAAATATAGATATTCAAAGAACCACAACTTCATACACATTAAAACACTACCAACCGTAAAAAGAGTAAAGACACTACAAATTAAAACATAACAACAGACTCTATCCACATAAATACACCAACTATATTCAGAAAGTTCCCATAATCTTTGTCAAAGTTTCCACAGATAAATCTCGGTAAGCTTAAATAAAATAAATCGGTGGTATGTTACATAGACAACAAAGCTACAACTCCCAAACTGAAAACAACTCACAAAGAGTAGGATACATGATGAGAAAAGAAAATTTTATTGTAATTATTGATTGCTCTAAAATTAATAAATTCCCATTTTCAACAATGTTTTTAAATGCTAAAGACATCAAAGCAAGAATGCCAGAACTACAAAGACATCCTAATCTTGTGACGATACTGCATTAATAGTTAGGAAGCAACTCATACCGCTAAGATTATACAATGGAAGAATAAACCTTAATCAGATTATAATTTCTGCAATTTCTGCATTACTAAGAATACGAGTTTGGACAACACGAACACAAATTTGAACAGAAACATTTCTCATTAGTAAAACCGTGATCACAAACTCACCCAGATTCGGCTTTCAAGCCCCACAAGAACATAAACTCCCACTTTCAAAAACAAAAAATCCCAGAATTTCTCATATCTCATTAATCAAAGAATTATCCAATTTTATGAATGAAAAATAAAATGTAGTAATGGAATTAAAGAAGAAGAAAATGGGAATGACCTCTTCAATGGCCTTTTCTCGAGCGATGACCGTGCGATCTTGGCCGAGCTGCGATTTGGGCTGAGCTGCGACGTCGACGACAAAGAGAGGCAGAGATAAGAGAGTGATTGAGAAAGTGGGCTGAGCTGAGCGCGACGGCGACGCCGACGTAGCGAGAGAGGCAGAGACGAGAGAGTGATTGAGAGAGTGGGCTGAGCTGAGCGCGACGGCGACGTCGACGACAGAGAGAGGTAGAGACGAGAGAGTGATTGCGAGAGTGGGCTGAGCTGAGTGCGGCGACGACGTCGACGACGGAGAGAGGCAGAGACGAGAGAGCAATTGAGAGTGGGAATTTGAGCGCGACGGCGACGTCGACGATAGAGGGAGGCAGAGACGAGAGAGTGATTGAGAGAGTGAGGAAGAGGCAGAAACGAATGAGAGGGTTTCATTTAAGGGTAAAGGGATTGAGGGTTATTCAATCAGGATTCAGAAAGCCCAAAACAACGCCGTATTAGGGAAAAAAAACGGACGAAACGGCGCCGTTTTGAGACAAAACAAGGCAGCCCGTTTGAACCGTCCGAACCATTCACGGTTCACAGAACCGAACGGTCGTATCGCGGTCCGTACGGTTCCATGCTTTTTTCGCATGGAACGGTTCTTCACCTTAAATGGACCGTAGATGTGAACGGTTCGAGGGTTTTACGGTCCAACCGTGCGGTCCGGTCCGGGTCTAAGTTCCATGGTATACAACGTGAATACCTTTTCCACTCTCCATGACATACTGCCTTGTCATTGGAATTTTGTGCTTCTCCACCAGCTGGAGCCCAGGTGAGCCATGATGGTAAGTACCAATGGAAACCACCAAAGGATCATAGCATTTCTCGTTTGATTTAATCTCACGAAGCATTTCTGGGACCTAAGTGCCACATTAGCAATTAAAAAAAATTAACAGGTCATATTTTAGATAAAGAATTCATTAAGTTTTTAAAAACCTTTAAAACACCAAATCATATAGAAACAAAAACATACAAAAAAATAAAAGCAAACAAACAATGGATCGGTGGCAAGTCCCCTCCAGTTTTGTTTGTTTGTGTCCTCCCATCCAAAGTCTCTCCGTTGGTGTCCAAGCCTCCATCTCACTAACAAAGCCTTCACACTTCCTGACCCTTTCAATCCATATGAAGATGTCCGACCACATTCCAAACCTACATCTCGTCTTCATTTCCATCCACCATGGCTAGTCTTCCATAACTACCAACACATCTCCATATCCAGATTCTCCACAAACCCAAGTACCTAATTACTAAAATATCTGCATCCCACAAAAATTTGGAAAGTGTACAAAGGAATTGCGAATGAATCAAAGTACAAATCATCAAATTATAATTTATGTTTCTCAAACCAGACAAGGTTTAAGAAATTATCCTTTGTAATTATTAATATATTACTTTTTTTCACATAAGTTGTAGTAAAAATTGTAGTAGCTATTATAGTATTATTACTCCATATTAAATCAATTTTATAATATTTTAATAAAAAAATGTCATATCAATTAAAAAGATGTAATGTTACTATTCCGTTAGCTACATAAGTAATAACACTAATGGTAATTAATAAAAGGACTAACAACACTTATTTTTTAAATTTTGAGAGACTAATATCACTCATTTGAAATTTAAGGGATCAATTACGCTCACATGACAAACTCTAGGAACCAGTAGTGTAATTTAGCCAAAATATTTAGTAGCTTTAGCAGTTTTTAATAATTAAATACTTAAATTACTTTTCTATGAATATAATGATAATATATCAGTTTGTAAAACTTGTTTAGTAAAATTAATAATATCTCTTAAAATAGGCAAATATAAAATTTTAGCAAAATTTAAGCTTGTCAATTTATGGGTTGTAAACTTGTTGACACCAAAAATGAAAATTCAAACATGTGCAATATGTTTCTCAAAAATAAAAAATGCTATATAATACGTTGCACATAGAGAGAAGTGCGCCTATCGTGATTTACTTTAATTGCAAAACTTAATCATAAAATAGGCTTATTTTGGACAAAATATTTATTAATTTTCAAGACAGTTACTCTTAAACACTCCTCACATGAAAACAAAATTGATGTAATTTTCGTAATTATTGTAATTAATTAATTTTGTTATTTAATTTGTAATTTTCGTTATTTTAGGTTTAGGGTTATTATTTCCTTGTTTTTAGGTGCTTTTAATGCCTTTTAGTTTAAATTTGCTTCCTGTTATAGTTAGGTATTAATTATGAGCTATTTTAGAATATATTTTATTATCTGTCAAGTTTTACAGAACCCTTAAATAGGCCCCTAAGTCTGTAAACGTTTTTTAGTATTATTAATATTAATAAAAATTCAGACTTTTATCTATTATTTCTCTGGTGGATTCTGACCCTTGTGGATTCAAGGAACCCTCATGTATTCAAGGTTATTTTTTAAGAAAACGTGTTTTTTTTTTTTTTTTTTTCTTTCTTGTTTTCTAGAAGTAGACGTGTTCTGCTTCTTGATGCTTCCGCAATCCCGCATCAGTTAGTATCAGAGCTTTGACTTATCTTGGTCTAGTGGCTAACATATGAGACGGTAGCAATTTTGGTGACATAAAACTTTGCGAGTATTACATGAAATACAGCTAGCACTCACAAATATCTTTGCTAGAATGCCGTCGTTGGAGCATGTAAACAATAGAGATAATTGTCGCGGAGACATAAATCAAGGGCAACCTAATGGTAAACAAATTTCATATAGGTCGAAGAGAATCGAAAGTTTTAATGGTTACTTTTATAAAGTAGATTTTCTTGATTAGTTACTAGACCTAGAAGATTTATTTGACTATGAGAATATTTGTGATGAGAGACAAGTTAAACTTGTTTTGTATAAACTTAGAGAGTATGCCTTACATTGGTGGGAACAAATATATACTGGTAGAATCCAACAAGGTAAAGACAAAATTCGTTCATGGCCAAGGATGAAAAAGATGCTTTCTATCAAATTTTATCCTTTGGATTGTGATGAATTTCTGTTGTATACAAAACAAGATTATTTTTGGCCAAGAGGTTCACACTTGTATTATTTTGGATAACCATATATTCTACCATTAAAAGAAGAATTGTTTGTTGAACAACACATTTTTCTTGAAGAAAATATTGAAGTTTATGAGGAAGTTCATGAAGATCTTATTATAAAAGAAGAACTTAAATCAAGATTGTGGGGAAGATTAATGAAGATCCTATTATAGAGAAAGATCTTGAGGTCGATAGTAGAGACTATTAAAGAAGAAATTATTGAGGAAGTTGTCAAAGATCTAGATGAAGTCAAGTAAGATGATTGCAACATTCATGCTCCTATTATTTTGGTGGGAGACACTGAAACAAATTTTATTGATTTTATTGGGGAGAAGATTTGATTTGATCATTGACTCTTATTTGGTGAATATTTACAATTACATGAAGACCAAGGAAAAAGAAATTGGAGTTGATTTGTTTATTCCATTGATGAGTTGCAAGTATGGAAAGAAGATCAAGGGACTCAAAAATTCAAAGTATTTGTTTATTTGGAGCAAAAGTTTCAGATTTCAACCATCAACTAGATGACGAGTTTGTTTCAAGTGGAGGGTTCTAATATAGGACACAATTTACTATTTAATTATTTTAATTTATTAATTTTCATATTTAATTTGTAATTTTCATTATTTTGAGTTTAGGGTTATTATTTCCTTGTTTTTAGGTGCTTTTAATGCCCACTAGGTTAAATTTGGTTCCTTTTATGATTAGATATTAGTTAGAAGTTATTTTAAATATTTTCCTATCTGTCAAGTTTTACAAAGCCCCTAAATAGGCCCTTAAGTCTGTAAACCTTTTTCACCATTATTGATATTAATAAAAATTCAGATTTTTCTCTATTGTTTGTCTAGTAAATTCTAGAACTCTTTTTCCTTGTGAATTCAAGGAATCCTCATAGATTTGAGATTATTTTCAGAAACAAACGTGTTTTGTTTCTTGTTTTTAAAAGTTTTGTTTCTTGTTTTTAAAAGTAAACATGTTCTGCTTTTAACCCTTACACATCCCAGATAAAAAATCAGACTGTTTTATCTCACACACATTAATCATTGGGATAGTTAATTTATTGGGTACATTGTCACTAACCCAACTTATTTTATGCTTCCATGCAAACGGTAAAAAGAAAGTAAACTAACAGCATGAGATGGAGCTATGTGGCTATGTTCCTTATAGGTGCAGAATGGTGTCTATTATAAACACACTAGTAGACACACAAGTCACATTTTACAAGGAAATCGTGAGTTCAAGACTTGGAACTTCCGATTTCCCTGTAAATGTGACTTGGGTGTACTATGTGCACACCTGAGTCTATAGTAGTAATTATCCTTTATTTGGGAACTCTAAATCAAACTAACTGTATAGAATTTCAATTTTTCTTACTAAGCCAAGGGACTGTGTACCAAGTCTGCAAAGCGCTGAGAAGAAGTGCCAAAAATGCAGCAAGGAAAGCTATGAACGTCCAAGGGCTTCTGAAATGGTCGTTAATGGCTTGAGATATCAAGGTCTTCACCTTGTTCTTGTAGTACTTCTGAATTTTGGATCTGACATCGTTGTATATATAGCTGTTAGGCACCAAGTCGGTGCCTATCTCATTGAAGAGTTGTGCCACCTCTTGGTCGCTGCCAAGGAGGTTGTAGAGTATCCCTGCTTTCCTTAGCTCCTTAACGTCCTTCGCTTCATCAATAAGTGACTCAATGAAGGATATGTAAGTGGTGACCCCGTAGTCATTCATGAAATCTGGACACATCTCGTAGGCTATCAAGTTTAAGAACTTCGATCCAGTTAAGTCATCCACTATCATTGGGGGAAGCCAAAGGATTCCGAAACAAAGTAGTGTAGAAAAAGATATGTCACCCAGACTGGGCTTACTAATTTTACTACGTTTCAAATGGATACCTGCTGCTTGAAGCTCCTCAATGTTGCGATAGGATTGCCAATAATGGCTCATTTGTTGCTTTGACTTGATATTTTGAACCGCTTGTCCACCATGATTAGCCAGGAGACGTGTCCTTAGAAGGTCAAGAAGATGGATGGGATCTCTCTCTATTGATATTATTTGTTCTTGTAGCTTCTCCTTTGAGTAATTATTCTTTTTTTTATCCCTTTCTGCTTGTCTTCTCTTCGATCTTTCACAGAGTTTCCATAATAACCCGCTTAGGAATTCGCAGCGGAAAATGGATGAGTGATCCTCCGCTGGTGGTACAGAAATGTTTATTTGAATGAAGGTTTTAATCGAATTCTCCAACTCCGTTTTCTTCTCGCTCAAGCTCATCAACAATACGAGGAGACGGTAGGGAAGCTGGTTCTCCAGCAAAAACAAATCCTGATTTCCGAAGGCTGCACTGTCGTTTTTTATGTTCAAGTCTTCGAACTTATCTTCAACAAGGCAGTATATGAATTGTAGTATTGCACAGCCGTCCACGAACAACAACCAGGCAAGGGCATCATCATCATAGTCCTTGGTCACCTCCTCCTCAAAGCAGTTCCTCAGTTCCTTGATCTTCTCTTTAATCTTCTTGTATACATCTCCCATACTCTTGCCGCTACCTTCAATGAACTCAGATGTCAGTACAAGCTTGTACTTCTCTCCTAGCTTGTACTTTGGCTTACCATGATGGATGGGACCGACTGATACCACTCGTGGCTCATAGTGCTTCTCAAAATCCTTGTGATTTTGCAGATAGAATGTGACCTTCTGTATCTTTGGTGTTGGAGATTGATTCTTCGCATTTTTTCCTGCTTCCCTTACGATTTCAAACCTTTTTGCCAGGGTAGTCTGGGCCTCCTCAGTGATGCTGATGTCTCTTTCACTGGTTTCTCTTCTGACATGCTCCATTCCGGCCAGAGGAAGCTTGCATCCAAGAAGACAATTGAATTTTGTAAATTTGTTGTCCTAGTATTTGCAGTTATGTATTCTTGATAACAATCGGAAACTTTAACTGACAGACTTTAGATTGTTACTCTTATTCGAATATGTACGGGTTTTTTTATTTTTTATTTTTTTGAGAAGAATTCGAATATGTAAGTCGGGGACAAAATAAAGATTCTTTTCTAAGCAACCATATGACTTTGACAAACATAACAAGCGTGGAATGTACAAGATACTTCCAACAAGAAAATATATATATATATATATATATATATATTTGGTGTGAATTTTTTTATAGAAAAATGTAAATATTAATATTTGTTGTGACTTTATTTATTTATTTTTAGATTGGATAGAATTTGAGCAGAATACTAATTAGTTTCTTTTTTCTTTCTAATCTATGTGTGATTAATTTTTGATTTCTTTGAATCTAACTTTGTATTTTCTTGTGATCTCAAGATTTAATCCAACATGAGATTGACAATGGTTGAATTTACAATTAGGGTAAATTTCAGTAATATACCCTGAGATTTGTTTCCTAAAGATAACTTAATCCCTAACACTGTTAGGCTCCGTTACTCATTTTTCTTTTTCTTTCTCAACTTTTTTCTTTGTTCTCTCTCTAATTCTCCCGTTACTCTCTTTCTCTCTCAAACATCTCTAAATTTCCCACATAGTGTAAACAAAGTGTCTGCAGCACAACTAAAGAATACATTTTTGAAAAATGCTAAAAGTAATAATAAAAATTTATTATATACAGCTTATAAAATGATGTGATAAGGAAAATATAAACAAGATACTTGAGTTCTGTTAAATGCATTAAATATGAAAATAAAAAAGAGTTAGTCAGGATTAATTAAAGATGAAAAATTAATTTGATAAACTATTTAATGGAATCCATAGAAGAGATTGGAGCAAACTGACCTAATTGAGGATAGAAACCATATATTTATTCAAAGAAATAGTATAACTGAGTTAAATGATACAATGAGTAGGATGAAAACTAGAAAAGCCATGGGACTTTATAAATTTTCCATTGAAGTTTGGAAGTATTTAGGTGTTGAGGGTGTAGGATAGATTTTAAATTTTTTTTTTTTTTTTCCTGAGAATGTAGGGTGTAGGATAGTTGACAAACTATTGTAATAAGATCTTAAATATTAATAAACGCATAATAAGTAGATGAGAAGAACTCTAATACTGACATAGAAGAACAAGGGAGATATTCAAACAATGCAAATTACTATGAATTAAAGTTATAAAACTCACATTGAAGTTACTTGCATAGACATCTAACGGAAAAACATAGAGATGCCGTTAAGTTGATCAAGGATATGTGTAACGAAGTTGTAAATAGTGTGAGAACAAGTGAAGGTATCATAAATGATTGTAGAATACATATGGAAAATTTTTATAAGACTACTATAAAATCAACTATGCTTTATATATGGTACTAAATATTAGACTATATATTTAAACAATAAACATGTTCATAAAATTAGTATAGTTGAAATAAAAATCTTAATATTAATAAACGAAAATACAGAAAAAATAGTTTTCAGAATAAAAGATATTTTCTAAAAGATAAGACGAAAATTCTAGTTGATAAAATGAAAGAGAGAGAGAGATGTTTGAAATGGTTTGGACATGTGCAAAGATGAAATGTTAGTGTACTAGTGATGAAGAGTGAATTGATTCTAGTCAATTAAAGAAAAAAAAAAAAGATAAATGAAGACCTAAAATAAAATTAGTAAAAATGGTAAAGGACATGCCAATTCAAGAGGTAACTAGGAGTATAATTTTTGAAAGATAGAATGGCAAAAAATAATATGTGTTGTCAACCTTGTTTCATATATTGAAAATGACAAAATTTGGCTTCAAACATATTTGAAGCTATTTTTTCCAACCCATTATGTGGTTATTATAAAACAATTTATGTGTATCATTTAAACAAGTTACATGACTCATTAAAAAAACTATATAACTAAAACTACACGTGAATGATCTTTTAATAGAAACAAAATAAATTGGAGTAAGATAACTCAAAACACGTTTCAAGACAAATTTTTTTCCTATTGAAAATCCATAACAAACCCCAATGTTGGGAACTCAAGAATGATTGTTGTTGGAAGATTCATATGTTTGTAATTTTGTTTGTATTTTAGTTTACAATTGGTAAATGGGTAATTATAATTCATTCATCTAAAATGGGTTATAAATAAGTAAATTGATAATTATGAAGTGATCATCACACCAATGGTAATAATAACTATATTTTAGATGGCATACCTCAATGGCTTTGTGAGTATAATTAAATTCCAATTATATTAATGAACTCAATTGCAATTTACAAATAAGTTTTACTTAATCCATACATTATACAGGCATACAATCTGGTAGATGGTCAAAATAGAAGAAAATAAACAAAAAATATCTAAGTTACGTCATAAATTGGTACTCACAGCTGCATTAATTCCTCGATAACCGCCTGGTGCTTGTTTGACCAACTTCTGTGCTTTCTATGGAAATAGCATGCTATGTGACTTTACCAGTAACCAGCCATAGCAGTGTTCACCCAAAAAACAGTAAATATTGTTATGATCAAAATTATTATTCAACTACTAATATTTTTATACTAAGCGAATGGTGGAGTTTGAGCTTGAAGAGTTTAGAGAATCTAACCGTTCAATTTTTTTCATGTATCAAGGCTCGAATAAAACTTTCAAACTTTTGTGAAGCTGAACGTATTGTATGTCGTAAGTTTGATAAAGTTGTGCATGGGAATAAACCAAACTTTTTTTTCACAACTGCGAGCATGCTTTGTTACTACTGAAGATACATCACTTTCACTCGGATCCTGTTAACACTTCTTTTATTATGTATCAGTAAAAACATATTATATTAGTAAGTAGTTGTTAAAAGAGGAAGTTGTATAAAATATTGTGTACACAATGTATTAAATTTTTAAGATCATATTAAGAGCCCGTTTGTTTCAGATTTTAGAAGCTGAAACGCGCTTTTTGAAATCAAAAAAATAAAATTTGCGTTTGGTAAGTTTCTAAAAGTTTTTTTTTTTTTTTTTAAGCTACATTTTCATTTGTAAAGGAAAAGCCGAAATTGCGAAAGCAATAAGGAGCTCCGTTGCCAAAAAAAAAAAAAAAACGCTGAAGCACGTTTTATATTACCATTGGAAGTTACGCAAATTTCCCAATTGCCTACTAGTTTTTCTTAAAAACCCAATTTTATCTCTTTGTTTATAATACAATTTCACAAAGGAACCCAATAATGAAATCATAAAAAAAAAAAAAAAAAAAAAAAAAATCGATTTGACCCATTTCTACCACATGTTGTTGGCGGTGGGGAAGAGATCAAGCGGCGGTGGGGAGGAAGACGGCGGCGGTGAAGGCAGAGCAGATCAGCAGACAACGGAAGCAATTTTCCTCCCTTGGCGATTTCCCCCTCTCTTTATCTTCGTTTGATGAGAATCAAATGGTGTGATTGTGTGTGACCTTTAAGTTTGTGTGTTTTGATGGGATAGAGGGAAAGAAACTTGCAAATGAAGTGCTAAGAGAAAAGGGAGAAAGGAAGAAAGAAAATAAAAAAAGAAAGAGGAAGAAAGAGAGCTCTCAAGAATGTTCTGAATTTGGAGGAAGTGGTAGGGCAAAAAGAGGAAAGAAGGAAAAAAGAAAGGAGTAAGGGTACGTGTGTGGAGGAGAAAAACGAGAGGGGAAAAAATGAAGGAAATATGGTACGTGTGTGAAGGAGAAAAAAAGAAGGAAATGTTATAACATTATTTTCACAATACTCTCACAATATTCTTAAGTGGTAGGTTATTATTAGCTAATATTTGTGAGAAAAAAATAAATTTTTTAGAAAGAAAAAAAAATAATTTTAATGATACGTTCAAATTAAAATCAGTATCAATTTATCACAAATGATTTTTTGTGAAAGTCTTGTAAAAATATTTTGAATGTAGATTTTAGAAATGAATGAAGAAAAATTAATTTAAGTATTATAAGGTAGTTGATTTAAGGGACAAAATGGGCTTCTGCCTTTTTCAGGCAAATTAATTAGTCTTTTGCCCTTCTTCTCAAACTAAATAGGGAAATGCCCCTCTTTTGAAACTCGACTTTTTCAAAATCGAGTTAAGCCCTATAGTAACGTTTTCAAGAATCTATAGTGACGTTTTTAAGGACCTATAGTGGCGTTTTGTAACTTGATATCCATGAAATCGAGTTATAGGCAATTTTATTGCCTATAACTCGATTTCATGGATATCAAATTATAAAACGTCACTATAGGTTCTTAAAACGTCACTATAGGGCTCTAGAATTTTTTTTTTTTTTTTAACTCGATTTTGAAAAAGTCGAATTTCAAAAGAGGGGTATTTCTCTATTTAGTTTGGGAAGAAGGATAAAAGGCTAATTAATTTTCCTGAAAAGGACAGAAGCCCATTTTGTCCTTGATTTAAGTATGAAATAAACTCTTTTATATGTACATTGTCCCTTTTGGTAATTTACCACTCAAATCACTACTTATTCCTTATTCTAGGATTTAACATAGCATACTTTTATGAAAGGAGAAAACATGTTACACACGAATAAATCATTTTTCTAAAGAAACGAGAAAACATGTTTCACGAATTGATGTGTCGAGCTTCAAATAATAAGAGTTAAATATGCCGACACAGGTGACAGGATAAAGAATCTCTTTCACGAATTGCTTTATCGTTGATACCTAATTTGCTGCAGCAAGTTTGTTATAAATTCTAAAGTAATGGGACCGACTGATGTCTACAACGGGTTAATTGATTGATTTTTTTTTTTTTTTTTATTATTATTATTATTTTTTTTTTTGACTTCCATAATGAAAACATTAGGAGAAATTTGAAACCATGTTTTTCTTGTTGGGTTAAGATACTGACCCCAATTAATTAAGAAATTACTCAAATTGATTAATTAGTCTAGTTATATGCAAATTCAATTAATGCATAATTAAATCACTAAACTAAAATTAAGTGCAATGAAAAAAAAAAAAGATTGGCATGACGATTTAACCAAGATAGGGAAAATCGTCATGTCGCAAGCAAAACTCCACCAAATGGATTTCAAATCACCACTCCCAAATAATCTATTAACAAGAAGAGAGATTATAAGTACAATGAATTTTACACTATCCAAAAGTACAAACCTACAATGGAAATTACTGATTTATAAAGAAGCTCAGCTCCAATCCCCCCATTGGACTACTTCTTCTACACAAATCTTCAATCTATAGCATATGCAGAGTTCTTCAACACACAGTTGATGAACCGGTACAAGCTTGATACAAAACTCTAGGCGCACAGAACATCTCAACACTCCTTAGTAAGCGTGAAACTCTGTGTATGTTATAATGACCATAAAATATTTATTTTATGTGTTCTGGAACCCTAATACACAAATTTCAAGATGGGCCAAATTATCATGGGCTGAAACGTAAATTGCATTTTAGTTTTTCCATAGGTAAATAGATCAAAAGCAATCGAGCCAAGTATCAAGATTCATTTATTCTAGATAGGTTGACATATATCGAGAAGTATCAAAAATCTAAATTCTAAGACTCAGCTATACATATAAAGTGCTTTTTGACTCGGATATGTCAATACATAAAAATATGACTGTAACACTTCACAAAAAGGAAAATAGACGATGTTACTAAGTTACAAAGCTCGTAGGGGATAAATGGGATTTTTTTTTTTTTTTTCTAAAATTTAGGATGAGTTTGATTTTCATTTTTCATTTTTTTTTAAATCATCCCTAAAATTTTTAGTAAGTTTGATTTTGGATCCTTAAAATTTTGGTTTGTTCAATTTGATCTCTAAAAAATAAGGTGCCTTAGCATCTCAGCATCCCATTAATCAACCATGACTTTTGAGTGGAGTTGTGGTATGTGTTTGTGTTTAAACCCCTTTTTCTTCTCTCTTGTGTGTGAGTGTGTTTGTTTCTCAAAAAAAAAAAAAGAGCATCCCATTAGTCTCGTAATTAAATATTAAATGAAGGTTCATTCATAAAAAATAATGGAGGGGCCAAATTATTTTTTGTTTGAAATCTCAGACCAAAATCATACGTTTTAGAATTGATAGACCAAAATTGAATATAACCCATCCTTGGGGGACCCAAAGTGCAATTTACCTTTTAAACTTTTATCATTGCGTCAAGCTTGGTATCTAGCATAAGAAAGAGCTAGTTATGATATCGCCGAACGCATGCAGTACTAGAACAATATTACATAGCATTCTTGTTTTAGAAAATATTATGGGTTAGGTTCTAAAATTTTAGAACAATTGGCAAATCGTAAGTACAAACTTGTTTAAATATAGATTTTAGAGTCTACAGAATTTATTAGACAATACTTAAGGTGTTGTAAGTCAGAATACAAGAAAAAGGAAGCTGTAGGTTCAAGAATTTGAAACATGCCAAGTTCATCTAATCGAAAGATAGGCTTAACCGATCGAGATGTGAATTTTGTAGATTTTAATTTTAGCCCACTGCTCATTAAGCCCATTAAGTGATTAGGATTCCAGATCTATTTCACATTGTATTTAAAGGAAACCATAAAGCACGTTTTGAGAAGATTTTAGAGGTGCTCTTGTGAGATCTATAGGTACTGTGCCTTCTTCTTTCCAAGTCACTACTGGAAATCATTCTCATATCATTAGAACTGGTAAATCTAAAGTTATTGTAGCAAGATCATACATAGGCGATGATTTAAACTTTCAAGGGTGGTCTTGCAGTCACAAACTGGAGAATTTGTGTTGCTAAACCTTTGAGTGGGATCTTAGAGTCATAAGCGTGGGAGCCCGTGTTCAGCGAATCCAAGATAGAAGAGTCCGTGGAATCGAAGCTACACGTGGTCATGTTAGTAAGTTCTACTAGTGGTAGCAATAGATTTAGGGTTAAATCTTTTATAAATTTCAATTCTTTCTAGTGGATTTGTTTACCTTAAGGATAGCTAGGTTAGATCCTTCCCAAGCCTTTACCTTGAGACGGTTCATTTCATTGGTTTTCCTAGGTGATCATATCTATGTATTATTTTCTTTTCCGTTGTGCATGATATGATATTCTGCTATTTAACCTAGATCTCATAATTAACCTAAGTAAACACTTGTCTAATTCATTAGGTTAAACAATTTGTTTTAAGGGGTCTAAACAAACAAACATTATGCCTTTTTGGCTTGTAAAAATAATTTATGCATGATAGGGCAAAATGTATTGACCCCTTTGCAAATTAATCAATTACCCAAGTTAATTAATTGGGTTCAATTACATGTAATAGCGTGGTAGCACAAGCAAATCTCCAATTATACTAAATGCAGTGGAAAATAAATTTGACACTAGTGATTTGTTTATGAAAGGGGAAAACCACCGAGGCAAAACTTCACCAGGTGGTTTTAAGGTTACCACTCCCAAGAATCACTATTATCAATCACAAGCGATTACAAGTACAAGAAATCCTACCAAACCCTTTGGCTTATCCTGAAATAACAACCTACAGTTGAACCATTACCCCAATATCTAATTGGACTTTTATTATAACGGCAATCTTTCTGTTCAATTCACGAATCCTAGTACATGACTAACCAATGATGCACAAATCCCAATACGTGACTAACTCCTTTGCACAAATCCTAGTACATGACTAACTCAATAGCAACCCTTTGATTGATGTAGTTGATTTACAAATGACTTCACATAGAAACACCGATAAGATCTTCAATGAGGGCATGAGACTCTTTGCTTGGTTACAGAACCCAAAGGCGTACAAGAAATACAGCAAGAACTCTTTCTTCTGTAGGAGGAGACTAGGATTTCAAAAAGAAAACCTTATGAAGCTCTCTAGGGTTAGGTTTTTCTTTTTGCACCTCCTTTTCTAAATAGGAGCTCAATAGGCTCTCCTATTCCAAATAGGTATACACAAACCTTGGGCTTTCCTAGTCCAATAAGGATTATACAAACCCATAAACAAATAGCATTTTAGAATAAAAATATTGTTGGTTATAGTTTGAATCCTGTAAGCTTGATAAATCGAGACGGGTGTTGAGTTTTAATGAATCTCGACAAATCGAGCTTCTGTCGAGGAGGTATCGAGACCTACAGATTGCACTTTTCTTGAGCAGTTCTTGAGTAATCTTCATGTCTTCAATGTAACCACTTGTAATGATCATGTTGAACATACTTAGATTTACCCAAATACAAGTAAAGTACGTTTTGTCAAAAGATATGCCAATTACATAAAAATGTCCCTTACAATGCATTTTTGCCTAAACAGGCAATAAGAGTTAGAATGTGATACTTTTCCTATCTTCTCAAAAATAATATTAATAATAATAATAACAACAACAACAACAACAACGTGTTAAAAAAGCGTTAAGTCAAATTTGCAAAATAATATATTTTTAATAGCAGTCCATTAATTTATGAGCTAGGCATGTGTCAATGAGCTTAACTAAAAGAGAGTGTCTTTATCAAACCCTAAAGATCAAATCTAGAGCACTCTTGTTTCTAATTCTCAAACACCCAAAAAAAAAAAAAAAAACCTAGAGCACTCTTTGTTGCAAACTTGCATCCCAAACCCAAAAATAAGAGTTAGGCACATGTCAACGGACACACGCCCTTAAAGAAATCATTTTACAAGTATACAAGACTTCACTAAAGGTCCATAATTATTCTCTAAAACACAATAAAAATAAACATTTCACAATTAATAACAAATAAACATACTGTTTCTCAAAAATAAAAATAAACATACTAAGTACGCACGTGATACACATAAAAGGGAATTTATTTACGCAGCAAGTTTGGAATATACTGTCGCAATAGAACTGTTGTTTGTTCTTTTGCGTCAAGCCTATAACATAACTCTGTGTACTGTGTTATGTTCTCATTGTACTATATATGCACTTATTCACGGTAACCTTTTCCCGGAAAAGTTAGAAAAATATTGTGTCATTCATGCTTCAAACAACAAAGGAGTTTTATGGGTTAGAGTTTGGATTTTATTTAGTAAGAAGAGCAAAAAAGTAAATAAAAAATTTGTATGATATATTTTTAAATATATATTAATTATTTTTAAAATTTTAAATATATATTAAATATATGTGGATTAGGTTGGGTTAGATGGATTTGTGAATCTTATAATCCGAACCCAACCCGACCCACTATTAAAAAAAATTTAAAAAAATCATAACCCAATCCAACCCACTAACTCATAAAAATCAACCTGTTGGGAAATTTAGACCCCGGTTGATAGAATTAACAAGTTTTAAATCCAAGTTGTTAATTAGATTTATTATCAATAAAACTTGTTAAAACAAAAAAACATCAATATCATGTCAAAATCATGCCGCAGAAAAATAAATAAGACAAGATATGATGACCTAGGAAAACCAATGAAACAAACTAGTTTCACAGTAAAAAACCTAGGAGGAAACCTTTCCGAAAAGCAATTCACTATAGTAAAGAGAAGTTTCAGATCTAGTACAAAACATTTGTCCCTAAACTCTACAATCCCCGTAGATGAACTCACAATAGAAACCTTCTACCGCTTGAGAACCTCTAAACTCTTCAATATATGAACGTTACCCTTTTGATGCATGAATCCCAGTACGTGACTAATTCACCAACTTGAAGAAGATTGTTGGTTGCAAAGTTCTTCACTTCATCAACAATGAAAATCAAGAAGTACTTGATTACAAAACCCTAAGGCGCAAAAGATGCAATAGCTTCTTTCGGAGAGAATAAGGCATTGGTCACCTTTTGCATATGTTCTCCTTGTATTCTCTTATGTGACGGCCTCTAAAATAAGCCTTATATAGGTCTAGGGTTGTGAGAAAAGAAACCCTACACAAATACATAAGCTTGGGCCGAAAATCATATCTGGAAATCTGAATTCCTATAACCTCGATCGATCGGGAGGTGTCGTGCTTTAAACCTTGACAGATACAGCTATCGAGAAGCTATCGAGGAGACAAAAGCTTTTTCTATCGATCCACCAGCTATCGAGAGGTGTTGAGCTATCTGTCCGCAGGTGTCGAGAGGTGTCGAGCTATCTGTCCGCAGGTGTCAAGCTATCTGTCTAGCTTTAATGAACAGTTTTTCTTCACTTGTTTCTTGGTCCAATCTTCATGGCTTTAATACTATACTTGAACAACATGTTTCTTGAAGTATTAAACACATCCTAGATGTACCCAATTACAAGTAAAGTGCATTTTGTCAAAAGATAAGCCAATTACATAAAATAGTGACATATGTTCCTAACAAGTAAAACATATATATCCTAACAATCTCCCCCTTTGGCAATTCGTGACAAAACCACAACAAACAAATGAACATATGAGAAAAGTCATAAATCACTCAACTCATATTCACTTATTGAATACAATAAAATCTATCCTAACACAAACTCTTGAAAAATTTTGCAAGAAGAGAGTTTATGGCAAGTAGACTTTGACAGCCTGTATTTTAAAAGACTTTAAACAAAACTCATTAAGGCATCTTTGTGTGAAATAGAAATAATAGATTGCATACAAGTAATAAGAAGCATGTGTATAAAGGGAGAAAAGAAAAAAACACATGAAGGGGTAGGTGAAAGAAAAACATACATTAATATAAATAGGAGTAAAGTACAATGTATGTCTATAAATGGTCACAAGATCGGTGTACAAGAAGAAGGAGGTAAGCACTCCCCCTAACAAGATGGGACACATCTCCCCCTAACATGTAGAATCTTAGAAAGAAACCACATATTCTCCACAATTTCTCCCCCTTTTTGTCATGATTGACAAAGGGTATAGGAAGCTATAAAGCTTCACCCGAGAAACATACAAACGATCAAAGATGATCAAAGGGGCACAAGGAATCCATATAAATGCATGAATGTAATGAAATAAGATGTTATGGATGACAAGATAATAGAAAGATGCAAAACAAACACACACACTAAACAAGTCTGACCAATTTTATATTTCAAAAAAAAAAGTCAAGAAAATTTAGTGAGCATACATTAACACATGTATTCCTTATGATGGCCAAATCACATTGTATCTACATATGTATCAAGAATAGCAAAGAGCATTACGTGTTGTGTGTGAAAAACATCGCAAGATTGCATATGTGTATACAAGTTATGACAATTTGAGATATGAGAAAATCACTTTAACTCACACACAATCATAACTGGTTGATGGGGACTATCACCTTCGAGGTACATCCTATAACTCCCATATCTCCTAGAATACATGCTTCCAATCACATTTAAAGCATT
Organism: Quercus dentata; assembly: GCA_028216015.1. Classification (NCBI taxonomy): domain Eukaryota; kingdom Viridiplantae; phylum Streptophyta; class Magnoliopsida; order Fagales; family Fagaceae; genus Quercus; species Quercus dentata. The sequence continues at coordinate 8,909,410 of CP116450.1, forward strand.
TTTGATCTTTTTGCTTTTGATTTTTCTTTGCATATTTTTCTTTTAAGCAGATCATGCATGGGCATATAAGAGAGAGAAAAGAAATACCCAATGATATTTGACATTCCAATTTTGCTATGCCTAAGCACACAAATGTCATTGACACTGCACTTTTGTTATGCTGAAGCATACAGGTGTCATATTATGATTGGCGGGCAACAGTGGTGAGATGGTTATTAATGCCTTTTTCTTAAGATTTTTTAGTCCTTCCCGTCAAAAAAAGTGATACGAGTGTTAAGTACAAGAGATAACTTAATCTTACTCATCACAAACAAGAGCTATAAAGCTCACTTGCTTAATTGTGCATAAAGATGCTCATCTAAGCTACAAATGATACAAAGTTTAGAAGACTTTGTTTCAATGGCCATCCAAGGTACACAAGTACCAATGTACACAAACACACACTGTTTTTTGTATATTTCTGATTTTTCTCTTTTTAATTTGAAAAACAAACAAAATAAAGACTAAACAACGAGACAAAAACCGTGAAAATGAAAAGGCACGTGTCCTAGTATGTCTACTAAAAGACATAGAAGAATTAGAATTCTCCTAAAATTGAGTTAAAAAGCTCAAAGCTTTTATTAACTCTCCAAACAAAGGTGTAGGTCCTTGAGAGGAAACTTGTGACCATTTGGACAATTGCTTATAAGGATACAACTTAAAGCAATTAGGATGAATGTGTCCATAAACACCACAATGGTGACAAACATGAGGTCTAACAAAGGATTTAGAATTAGCCGGATCAGTTTTGAATTTCATACCTTTAACACCTTTCTCATATTGGGGCGGCACAAAGACAGTCCTTGATCTAGAAGTCGTGGAAAAGGAGGGGCTAGAGAAAACAGCATATCCTAAGCCAATCTTGTCAAAACTAGGCTTTTGAGCACTCAATACCTCATCAAGCTTTGCACTAGACATTCTCTCTATTTGAGTTCTAGCTTGACTAAGCTCAACCTCAAGATTCTTGACCTTCTCTTCTAATGTGGTGTTCTCCACAAGAAGAGTCTCAACTAACCTTGTAGTCTCATCTAGTTTGACTAACAAATCAGCTTTTTTAGTCTTTACCTCATTAAGCTTTTTTCTACAAAGATAAGAAGTCTTTTCATATTTTATGAATTTAGTGCATAGCTTTATCATAGGCTTCCTGAAGGGCCATCTTCTTAGATACTTCATTAGAAGAAGAATCTTCTTTGTCACTAGCACTCTACACAATCACCTTATCGATTGAGGCAACAAAGGCCATAATGTGATGACATTCATCCACATACTCATCAGAAGAATCATTCTCGGTGTCACTCCAGGTAGCAACCAACCCTTTATCTTTCGACTTCTTGGTCTTTTCCTTCATAAGGTAGTTTAGGCACTCTATTCTCATATGACCAAAACCTTTGCACTCATGGCATTGGATGAGGGGTTTCTCATTCTTACCCTTCCTAGAGGATTTAGATTTCCTAGAAGGTTTGCCCTTGTCCTTTTTCCTGAACTAAAGAAGCTTGATAATCTCATCAGTTATGAAGTTTAGATCCTCATCCTCATCTTCATCTTCATCTTCACTTTCATCTTCATCTTCAAAGTCCTCAATCTCCTCCTCTATACCCATAAGAGCCAAGTTTTTACTCTTTCCACCTTTTCCCATTGAGCCTAATCCCATCTCATAGGTTTGAAGGTTCCCTACAAGCTCAATCAAAGGAATTTGATCAATGTCCTTTGCTTCTTTAATGGCAGTGATCTTGGCATGGAATCTTTCAGGTAAGGACCTAAGGATTTTCCTAACAATTTTGGATTCTGCAATACATTCACCAAGATTGAAGGCAGAATTCACAATAACCTTGAGTTTGGCATAGAACTCATCGAAGGTCTCATCCTCCTCCATCCTTATTTCTTCAAAACTACAAGTGAGTCATTGAAGCTTCACGGTCTTTCTTGCCTTGGTACCTTCATAGGTGGTCTCAAGAATGGTCCATGCTTCCTTGGCAACTTCCGTGGATGATATTTTCTTGAATTCCTCATTGGTCACCCCACAAAACAAAGCATTCAAGGCCCTACTGTTGAAATTTGCCGCTATGATTATTGCATCATCCCAATCCACCGGCGCTTCCTTTGACTTAATCCAACCAACTTCAACAACTTGCCATACCTATTCATCTATAGCCTACAAAAAAACCTTCATACGAACTTTCCAGTACGCATAATTAGTTCCATCAAATAAAGGAGGAATCAAAAGAGATTGTCGACGATCCATGACAATAGAGGTCAAGGATCACACTTAGGAAATTAATCCAATCAGAGTGAACCCGCTATGATACCACTTGTTAGGAAATTTAGACCCCGGTTGATAGAATTAACAAGTTGTAAATCCAAGTTGTTAATTAGATTTATTATCAATAAAACTAGTTAAAACAAACAAATATCAATATCATGTCAAAATCATGCAAATGGAAAAATAAATAAGACAAGATATGATGACCTAGGAAAATCAATGAAACAAACTAGTTTCATAGTAAAAAACCTAGGGGGAAACCTTCCTGAAAAGCAATTCACTATAGTAAAAAGAATTTTCAGATCCAGTACAAAACCTTTGTCCCTAGACTCTACAATCCCCGTAGATATACTCACAGGAGAAACCTTCTACCGCTTCAGAACCTCTGAACTCTTCAATATATGAATGCCACCCTTTTGATGCACAAATCCTAATACATGACTAACTCACCAACTTGAAGAAGATTGTTAGCTACAAAGTTCTTCACTTCATCAATAATGAAGGTCAAGAAGCACTTGATTACAAAACCCTAAGGCGCAAAAGATGCAGTAGCTTCTTTCAGAGAGAGTAAGGCGTCGATCACCTTTTGCATATGTTCTTCTTGTATTCTCTTATGTGACGACCTCTAAAATAAGCCTTATATAGGTCTAGGGTTGTGAGAAAAGAAACCCTATCCAAATACATAAGCTTAGGCCGAAAATCAGATCTGGAAATCTGAATTCCCATAACCTCGATCGATCGGGAGATGTCAAGCTTTAAACCTCGACAGATACAGTTATCGAGGAACTTTCAAGGAGACAAAAGCTTTCTCGATCGATCCACCAGCTATCGAGAGGTGTCGAGCTATCTGTCCGCAGGTGTCAAGAGGTGTCGAGCAGCTGTCGAGCTATCTGTCCGCAGGTGTCAAGCTATCTGTCTAGCTTTAATGAACAGTTTTTCTTCACTTGTTTCTTAGTCCAATCTTCATGGCTTTAATACTAGACTTGAACAACATGTTTCCTGAAGTCTCACATTACACGTGTGAGTGAAGTCTCACATTGAATAAAGATTAAAAGAATGAGTAGTTAATATAACATAATTGAGCACATACCCATTAGGCTTAGGCCTTTTGGGTTAAAGTATGTCTCTATATGTTATATTAATTACTTAAGGAAGTTGTCCAAGATGTTTATCTCCCCAACACTTTCGTGACATCCAAACTTGTTTTACTCTTCAGGTTTGATAAATTATGCATGAGCACGAACCAAACCATTTTTTCACCTTTTACTAAAGCAAGCGTGGAATGTGTTGCACAAATTTCAAATTGTACACACTTTTCCTATAAATCGTGGGTTATACCTTCATGTTTATGCAGCAAGAGATTGGTATCTATTGTAAAGAACTTTTGTGAAAGTTTTTTGCTATGATTTGAACCTGTACATACTCCGCGTCAATATTTCCCAAAGAAAGGAGAATGCATGTTACATACTTACATGATAAATCATGCTTCAAACAAAATAAGAACATATGTGATACAAGTGAAAGATTCTTTATCTACCCAGCAAGTTTGGTATACACTTTTCCGCTAAAACTGTTTATATTTTGAGAAGTGTTATTTCCACAACATTTTACAAGAAATCTTAAATGGTAGGTTGTTCCTAGTTGTTCTTGATAGATAAAAAAGTAATTTTAATAGTGAGTTCAAATTAAAACCAATAATAACTTATCATCCAGGATTTGTTGTGAAAATATAATGAACATAGCACTTCTTTTATATTTTTGCATCAAGCCTGGTATCAATCATAATTCTACGCTATGGTTTCATTGTACTAATGTACTTGGTCATAGTTATCTTTTTCCGAGAGGTTTAAAAGAATGATATGTTAATCATGCTTTAAACAGTAAGAGTTACATGTGATAGGTGAGAGATTAATTGTTGCTCATGGAAGGAAAGTTTGTTTACTATACAATAGTGAAGTATGTAAACTAATTTGAAAAAGTATTTTTCAACCGGTAACTAAAATGGTGACCATATGATATTGCCAATGGAAATTTGTAATGCTACAAAATTATCTTAAATCCCAAATGTCGATGTTCATAAATAAATAAATCTCAACCGTCGATAGCCAGTTTTTAACTCACTTAGCAAGACCCTCAACCGGTATGCGTGTTGTCGGGTTACACATGTGAGTGAAGTCCCACATTGAATAAAGATGAGTAGAATGAGTGGTTAATATAACATAATTAAGCATTTTCCCACTAGGCTTAAGCCTTTTGGGTTAAGGTGTGTCTCTATATGTTATATTAATTACTTAAGGAAGCTCCCCAAGGTGTTTATCCCCCCAACACATGTCTGTGCATTGTGAAAGTTGAATGATGTGTTGAGTACAAACTAATGAAAAGTATAGGTGTCATCAATTATACATATTTTAAGGTGTAATTGGTCACCTAAAACTCAAAACATTTGAAATGTACTATTGTTATTATACAAATTTTGTCCAAAGTTATCCATGAAGGACTTCAATTTTTTAATATAAATTTTCTCTAAGGAAATAAAAATTTTAGGAAAATCCAAAAGTTGCTACAAATATTAGTACAAAAAGCTTACAAATAGATAGAGCAATAAATGTGTTTAATGCAAGGAATACTAAATTCGACGCCATGGCTGATGAGAAATCATTATGACATGCAATAAAAAGGTAATTCAACAATTTGTTTATTATATTGATGAAGTACTAATTATATTCATTATCATATCATTTTTGAGCGTTCCCAAATTCACCTTCCGAGACAAGGCTAGTAATTGGGCTCACAATCTATTTGTATTATGGGCTTTGTGTTTCCTACCATGAGTAGTTCCTTACTAGACTACCAAATGACTCCTCTCCGTTTTCATGAATTCTCTCCCTTTTCTTCTCTAAGTTACTCTCACTCACTCTCGTTGTGACATCAACTTTCTCCTCGCTTCTTCCTCTCTCTTTTCCAAAGAATTGCTAGCCCCCTCTTCTCATTCTATTCTCCTATTTATAGCCTAAGGTGGCTGGAGGTGTTATGATTACTTTCTAATCTCACTCGTGTGGTGGGGTCCAATCTGATTATTCCCGATAAGAATATGTTCTGTTGGGAACGGTGGTAATGGCATTGGAACTGGCTCCAGCCTCCAAAAGACTACTTGGTAGCGATATTCCCCAAAGCAATATTGGGCTGCCGAGAACATAGGTTGCTTTAAGTAAGCACATTCATGATCAAGTTATAATTGATCGGGATGGTCTTGCTTACGATATGTTTAAGACAAGATGGACTCATTATGGCATTTGCGCCCACATTGGGCGTTAAAGTGTGTCCGAACCAAGGCAAAAGGTCCAGTGGGCATGGGATCATGTACTATACCAAAAGGCCATGACCCAAGGTTCAGTGGGCCTGGGATCATACCCTATACAATTTTATAAGTTTTTTATTCTAAAATTTAGTAATTATAGCATTTTCTAATAAAGAGATAAATATTTAAATTACATTTTGTCCTTAATAGGTAATACATCAGTTTATAAAACAAATTTAGTAAAATTTATAATATATCTTATTTGCTCAAATTTTTTAAGACAAATATCAAAGCTAAGCAAAATCTAAGCTTGTCATGTCAATCTATGGATTGTAAACTTCTTGAAACCAAAAATGAAAACTCAAACATTTGCAATATAATGCTTTGCACGCAGAGGGAAGTGTGTTTATTGTGATTTTATTTAATTGCAAAACTAATTTATAAAATAAACTTCTTGTGGACAATATATTTATTAATTTTCTCTCAAACACTCCTCACACGAAAATAAAAATCAGGCAGCTATAACATATTTGTAACTTTAACATTTTCATAGTGATTGGGTACATTCACCCATGTTTGTTTAATTTATACTTCCATACAAATGACAAAAAGAAAGTAAACGAACAGAATGAGATAGACCTTTGTGGCTATGTTCAAGCAAAGCACATATTTTGGGAGTCGCTCCCATTGGCTGGATAAAGCTTAATGTTGATGCGGCCAGAACTGAATCCTTCTCCACTCTTGCAGTTGTGGCTAGAGATCATAAGGGCACAGTCATTAAAGTTTGGTCCAAGCTTCACCAACCTTGCTCCCCCATTGTTGCTGAGGCCTATGCAATCCTTTGGGCAATGCAACTTGCTAACCATGAACAATGGAGTCATGTTCAGATCGAAGATGTTTTGACCCTCTTTCAGTTGAAGATGTCCCACCTGATTGGTCTATCAGTAATATTATTAGCAGTATCTTAAGTCTTAAAATTTGTTTTGTGAGTGTTTGTTTTCATTGGGTTAATAGAGAGTGCAATGCTGCAGCTCATGTTGCTACAAACCACTCAGTAGCATCTAAAATGTCTCTTTGTTGTAATAAGGACAATCTTCCTAGTGCGGTTTACTCTGCTTGTACGGATGATTTCCTCCACGTTCCTTTATTTTGAATGAAATTTGAAGTTTATCAAAAAAAAAAAAAAAAAATGAAGGGTGCAGAGCCATAAGGTACTTTTATTTGGAAACGGCAAACTGAACAGACTAAATAGAATTTCACTTATTTATTTATGAATAATGCTAGAGATACAAATTATTTTATAAAATTTTTTACAAACTTCTGATATGGTGAGTAATTATTGGAAAATGAAAAAGTGATTAATGGTGGGCCTAGATGAAAAGCAATAAGAGGTTGGCCACATTAATATTTTGTAAAAATGTTGCTAAATAGTTTGTAGTTGTAGTATTACTCTTTGTTTATTTATTTATTATGGATAAAATATATTACACATGTACTATTATTACCAAATTTACAAGAACATGAAATAGTAACTGAAATTCTAAAATCAAGTCATAGTTTCTTTTTCACTTGTTTGTATATATTTATGTGTAACAGTGTGTAATAAATACTATTCTTTTTTTTACCAGCTCATTAAGGAGTTATGCTAGTGCCACAACTTGTTGCACAATTTGTGCCACAACTTGCCCATGTGGCGAATTATGAGTGATGGAGGGGTCATGGCGGGTCCATGTGGGGACACCCCTCCACCACTCACAACTCGCCACATGGACGAGTTGTGGCACAAGTTATGCAACTAGTTGTGGCACCAAGATAACTCATTCATTAAGCCATTAAGCTAGGGGACCGTGTACCAAGTTTATAAAGTACTGAGAATAAGTGCCAAAAATGCGGCAATGAAAGCTATGATTGTCCAAGGGTTACTAAAATGGTCATGAATGACTTGAGATTGTCTAGGTTAAGAACTTGTTCTTGTAGTACTTCTGTATACTGGATTTGACCTCCAAATATATTTTGGTGTTGGGCACCAAGTTAGTGCCTATATCTTGTTGAAGAGTTGAGACACTTCTTGGTCGCTGCCAAGAAGGTTATGGAGTACCCTTACTTTCCTTAGCTCTTTAACGTCGTTGGCTTCATCAATGAGTGAATTAAGGAAGCAGGGACGAAGCCAAAATTTTGAGTTAGGGGGTGGTTTTATAGTTGGAAATGTGTAGCAGTTTCAACCTCTAATTCTGCTACTTAGCTATTGAGAATTTTTTTTTTTTTTTTTTTTGTGGGTAAGAAAAAAATTGTTTTTGTTTAGAATTTTTTATAGGGCAGGGTTATTTATTTTGGATAAAATTAGTTAATTGAGTTTAATTTTGTTTTTAGTTTTACTAGTAATTTTTGTTGTTGAGCCCTTTTTTTTTTTTTTAGGCTTGTATAATTTGTTTTAGATTTTAAATCTATAAATTTTTTATGGTCACTAAAATGAGGAAAATGCTAGAATTATAAGTTTTTTATAAATTACTAATGTGATAAGTGGTTACTAGTAAGTAAAAAAATGATGTTAGTGGTGTGCCCATATGCGAACCAATAAGAATTCGCAACCAAAATGGTTTGTAAAAATGTTATAAAAAAGTTTATGAGTATAGCATTACCATTAAATGAATTAATGATACTGTTAAAGGAAAATAAAATATAATTTTATAGAACAAAATTACTAAAATTAGTACACACACATATATATATAATAATTTTTTTTAAAAAAAAAAAAATTAGGGAAGGCCATTGTCCCCCTAGTTCAAGGGTCGTTCCGTCCCTACAAGGAATAATATGTAAGAGGTGACCCCATAATCATTGTCGAAATCTGGGCACATCTCCTAGGCTATCAAATTGAAAAACTTGGGCCCCGTTGAGTCATCTACTTTAATTTGAGGAAGCCAAAGAAATCCAAAACAAAGAAATAATGTACTAATATATATGTCACTCGGTGTGCATTTGACATGGCTTAATTTTGCAAAACTTATTTTACTATTCAGCTTATTTTTGCTATTATTCATGGGTTTCATTGCACTTTTTGCTACTATTCATAGGTCCTACTGTATTATTTTAACTAACTTTTACTTTTATCTATAGTACTTTCAGTAAAAAAATTTCAACTTCAACAAAATAAGCGGATCCCAAACGGACCCTCGGACTTACTTTTTTATTGTGTTTCAAACAGATACCTGTTGCTTGAAGCTCCCAAACATTGCGATAGGATTGCCAATCCTCGTTTTGACTCATCGGGTCATTTTTACTTTTATCTACAGTACTTTCAGCAAAAACATTTTAGTTTCAGCAAAATAACCGGATCCCAAACGGACCCTCAAACTCACTTTTTTACTGCGTTTCAAATAGAGACCTGCTGTTTGAAGCTCCCGAACATTGTGATAGGATTGCCAATCCTCGTTTTGACTCGTTAGGTCATTTTTATTAACCCGTTGTCCACCATGATAAGCCAAGAGACTTGTCCTTAGTTTGTTGAGAAGATGGATGGGATTGGGCTCTCTATTATCCATTGATATTGCTTGATCTTTTGACTTCTGTGAGGAACATTTGTCTCCTTGTTGCTACTTCAATACTCCCCGCTAGAGTTTCTCTGATAACCAATTTGAATACCGATCATTTTGTAACCCAACGAACGTATTAATGATGATGGTTTTTAGACCCCTTAAAAACACAATTGGATTAATCTAGGTAATTAGCCAAGTTGTTACTTAGTTCAAATTCCAAAACTAGGTTATCACAATCAAACAATGATATGATCACTCGGGAAACCAAACCGGTAAAAACCTGGGGAGGATTTAACCTAACTATCCTCAAGGTAAACCTGAATCCACTATGAAAGAATCGAAGTTGTTCAACAGGACTTAGACCACTAACATCCTATTGCTACCCACTAGTAGAAACTTACTGACACGACCACGTGCAAGCTCTGAAACCATGGACTCCTTCTTTCTTGGATTCTCCAGCAAGTACAAGCACACCCGCTTGTGTTTCTTTAAGTTCTTATGGCAAAGAATCGAGTGATCATCAAGCTCTTAAAGAAATCTCCTTCTTGATAATCCTAAGCTTGTGTAAAGGAAAACTCCTCATAGATTTCACCAGAGATTTACACAAACAGCAATATGAGCAACACTAAAACGTAGCTAGGGTTTGCCTTATATACCTAGAGCAAAAACACAAAACCCTAAATGTTTTAAATAAACTAGGGCTGAGTTGGAATTCTGCAGAAAAACATTTGACCCAATTTTCGATTGATCGAGCCAAAGCTTTGATCGATCGAACAAGGCCGAGAAGCAACATTAATTTATGCATCAACTTGTCCCAACTTTACATAAATGAACCAACTTTGAGCAAGTCTAAACATGATTAAACATCTTGTTTTGATCATGGTTTGCCAACAATACACATTAGAGTTCTAAATACATAAGATCCTAAGTCTTTAGAACCTAACAAACTCCCCCTTTGGCAATCTGTGACAAAACACAACCAAAAGCTCAAAGTTTACAAAGAAAAGCCCTTTTAAAAAAATGCTCATAAAAACAAATCCAGTCCTAACTACTATCCATTAGTTGCAAGTGTAAACAATGACTCAATTGAATCAACTCGTATATTTCCTAAAATACTAAACAAAATGCATAACCGCATGTGTGCAAAATACAAGTAAACAAAATAAATTCTTGATTTCAACCAACACACAATAAAGACATATATCAATGAATAACTCAAAAATATAAATCAATAAACAGTTGAAACAAGAAACATATAAAGCAATAAAAGTATCTCCCCCTAACATGAACAGCCCAACAAAAATATTGTAAGGTTGAATTTATTCAACCTTCTAATTGGCTTTATTCCGTGCCAAATTTGCTTGTAATTCAGCTTTTAGTAACCCCGTATTTAGGTGGGTTTGTTGTAAGGGTGGTTGAGTGAGATAGAGTGAAGTTTGCTCAAGAGTGTGCAAGAAAACAGAGACTCGCGGCTGGGACTCGCGGGTAACTCGCGGCCGCAAGCCGCTGTAATAAAGACACGTGCCAAGCATCTTTGGAAGATGAACAATCATGCTAGCTGGAGCACTACAGGACAAAACAGGACAATCTGGCCATACGGTTAACTCGCGATGGATCTCGCGACTTAGTCAAGCCGCGAGGTCAAGCCGCGAGCCACCCCTGTTTTGTAAAACCCGACGTTTCACATTCCTCTCCCACTCCAAAGTATAAATACCCCTTTTACCCACGATTGAAAGAGAGCTTCCAGAGAGAATTTTGAGAGAGAAACCCTAAAGAAAAACAAGATTGTTTCACCCATAATCTCTACCTTAGAGTCTCTTCAAATTCCTCAACTCTCTTCCTCTCCATTGTCAAATCCTTGAGAGGCATTATACCAAACCTGGTTCTCACCATCATCATCACCTTTGTGAGACAGTTGTTTGGATTTACGGGAAGCGATTAGGAAGGAGCCAATCTTCATTGGTTGATGCTACGGTCTAGTAGCGGAATCCGGGAAGCTAGAAAAGAAAAAGGTTTGGCGCAACCTCGTTGGAGCAAGAAGCTTGGAGGGCTTAGGTGCACTTTGGGTAGATTAGGCTTGGAGGGTCTATTTCTTTGTCCTTGTATCCCAACTATATTTTCTAGTGGATTGATTACCGCTTGGAGGGGCGGCGGAGAGGTTTTTCGCCGAGGACTTCGGTTTCCTCTTCGATAACACATCGCGTGTTGTCTTTGTGTTTGCATCTTCCTTCCTCTCTATCTTTGCCTTTATATTATCTGCTGTGGTTTTACTATGTTATGCCTTAGATAGATTTTAACCAATTTCATATTATAGCATGTGTTAAGTTTCCGCACATTAGTTGTTTGACATATTGCTTGAATTGGTTAAGTTGTAATTTTGGGGTCTAAACGTTCAAAGGTGTTTTGTACATGTTTTTGAACTTTCAATTGGTATCAGAGCGGGTACACTGCTATTAGTTTCATTACCATTGTGTGATCCTTAACTCCCTTTTGAGATGGATAGGTCTCAATCCCTAAATGCACCTCCATATTTTGATGGTAGTAATTATGCTTTTTGGAAGGTTCGTATGAGAGCTTTTTCGTGTTCTATTGATGAATCCGTTTAGGATGCTGTTGAGATTGGTTGGACCAAACCCGAGGCAGCCAATTCCACATGGGATAAGGCAGCAATTACGCATCGATGCGATGCTGACAAGAAAGCACTCAATGCTATTTTCTCGTGGTGTGTCTCCGGATGAATTTCACAGATTTCTCATATTACCATTGCCAAGGAAGCATGGGAGATTCTGAAACCACTTATGAAGGCACGAAGAAAGTGAAAGACACCAAGTTACAAATGTCGACCACTCGGTTTGAGGAGCTCAAAATGAGTGAGGATGAGTCTTTTGACTCCTTCTATGGAAAGCTAAATGAGGTGGTTGTCGGTAAGTTCAACTTGGGGAGAAAACGGAGGACTCAAAGATTGTAAGGAAGATCCTTCGATCATTGCCGAAAAGTTTTCGTGCTAAAGTGGTGACAATTGAAGAGAGCAAGGATCTTGATGACATCAAAGTACAGGAGCTGGTTGGTTCTCTCAGAGACTTATGAGATGTCGCTGCCCAATCAACGGAAGAGTAAATTCCTTGCTCTAAAGACCATTAATGAGAAGGTGGAAGATCAAGACTCATCGGGAGAAGATGTGGTTGACAAAGATGTAGCCTACCTTGTCAAAAATTTCAAGAAGTTTTTGAAATTCAAAAATAATGGCAAATTTGATGATAAAAGAAAATTCCAAAGTTCTGGAAGGGAGAAGAGGGATTTCAAAAAGAAAGATGGAAAAGAATCCCAACCCACATAAGGTGTCACTTGTTTTGAATGTAACGGGCATGGACACTTTAAGAAGGAATGTCCGAATTATTTGTAATCGAAAGGCAAAGTGTATGCCACGACATTGAGTGACTCGGATTTGTCTGACTCATAATCTGAAGAGAGCCGTGATAGAGAGAGGAACTATTCAGCTTTTATGACTATTGCTCATGTTGAGTCTTTGGACGAGTTGAATCTGCTTGTACGAGACCTTGGAGAACATAGTGATGATGAATCACTAGGAATTGTTGAAGAATCGGATCTTCAAGAAGATGAAAGCACAGCAAATCTTCAAGAGAATTATAACTCACTCTTGGAGAAGTCGGGTGAGTACACAAGGGTGGCCAAAGGTCTTTGTGAAAAAAAAAAATGAAGAAGGCCGAGGAGGACTACAAAAGTCTCCTAATTCGATATAGGGAGGCCAAATGTGAGATAGAAACACTTTGAATGGTGAGTTGTCCGAAGATTACACAAAAGTGAGATTTCTTGAGAATGAGGTTGTGCAAGCGAATGCTGAAATAGAGAGGGTCACCACCAAGAAGCTAGATGATGTTATATCATCTCAAAAGAGCTTTTTCGGACAAACCGGATTGGGATATACCGGAGGAAGTAGTTCATCCGGAAATGTCACTAAAGAAGTGAAGTTTGTAAAGGCCAAAGATCCAGTTGTAGCCGACCTTACTAGTGAGAAGCTCGAGGTGGAGGAGAAGAAGAATGTGGTGAACCAACGGATGCTGAATCCCCATAATCGATCTGTGGGCGGGTTTGAATCTTGTGCCAAGTCACGTCCACGACCACAAAGAGGTCCTAGAGGAACTTATGTGTGCCATTATTGCGGACTTCAAGGGCATACTCGACCAAATTGCCAAAAAGCGAGAGCAAAGAATAGTGTAACTCCTCAAAGGTCGGAGGACCCGAAATGACAGGAGAATTTGGGCGGGTGATCAATCTAGAGATCAAAATGGAGATCCCGGAATGATGAACGTGATGAAGATGATTGGTGCATTCACCAACTGCTTGGAAAGCTTCTCACGAAGGTTTGAAAGCCCTAACTCCGTACCCAATCCTAAAAGGAAATCACCCCAAACGCAAGTGATGTGTGGGTGAAAAAGGGTACTCATGCATAAGCATTACAACATGTCCATGCATTAATACTTCCTATGCTTTGCGACAATGTTTGTTTGATTTGTTTGCTGTTTTTGATGTTGGTTGTTTGCTTGTCTACTTGTGAATATTTTTAATTTTGTTTTATCAATCTTTTTGTTTCTTGTGTCAAAAATCCAAAAATCACATAAAAATTAGAAAATCAAAAAGCTTGATTGACTTTGTTGAGTTTTGTCTCAAAACTTGTTTTGCCTTGTACCTTTGTGCTAATGGCTTTGTGCATTTTCGAGCATTGCTTGTTTTCATGCACTTATATCATCATGGGAAATATCTTGAAATCTATGTGATTGTTGTAAATAGATCTTCAAACTTGTCATGAATGATTAGTGAATGGTTATGTTGATCTTGAGACATGCATAGACTTGTGTCTATATATCTTCCCACTTTTTATTTTTGTTTTACTAAAAAGAGCTCACCAAATGTAAATCTCCAAATGAAAAGAGATATTGAATCGCAAAAGCCTGTCGCACATTCTAGTATTTGACTAGGAAAAAAGGTAAGCGACCTTATATTAAAGTGATTGTTTATTCAAAAAGCCAAAGGCTTGATCATTAAAGTGAAATGTCAAATATCACTCTCACAATGAGAGGTGATTGCCTCAAAAAGATCAAATGTTATGACTAAAAGTGGAGTAAAATGTAAAGCTCCAAGTTATGTTATCAAGTTGTGTGGGAGGTCATATATACATATTTCTATAATTGAGATAGGTCACATGATCTAGTGCTAATTGTGTATGCCTTGATTGAATCGATCATTGAAGCTTCACATTAGACGAAGGACTATCTCATTGTTGATATCCACACAAAAACACAAGTTTATGTTCAATAAATGCCATATCCATTTGTGTGATTGTACTTGATGAAATATGTTTTCACATGTTCAATCTTTGTTACTTCAAGCACAAAAAGATTTTTGAGTGTTTTAGGTGTTTTTGGAAAGTATTTTGTTAAAAAATCTGAAAATTTCAAAAATCCAGTTTTGCCTTGTTTTTGCGGGTATGTCAAGTCGCGAGACTCAGTCGCATCTTATTTGGTCTTTTTTGGCGACTTGTTCGCGAGTGGAAGGTCCGATCGCGAGGTTCACTCAGAGATTTTCGCGGCTCGACTCACGACTCACTCGCGGGTAGACCTTCCAACATCGCGAAAAACACTTAGAAAATTTTTTCAAATTTTTGTTCTTGAGTGCTTTGGCGGCTTGAGCTGGCGACTGTGTGGCGACTTAATCAAGTCGCGAAAATCGCGTGTTTTGCGTAAACAGGAGCAGTTTTTAAAACTCTTTTCAGTTTTCCCTCGAACTTTTGTGACTGTTCATCTTCTCTCTAAACTATCTCCCTCCCAAACACTCCGTGCTCCCATTTCCAATCTCCATTGTTGCATTCTTGTAGCTCAAAATCTTCAAGTCATAGGTATGGGTTTTCAGTTTTGCACTCTTTTCTACTTGATTTTGTGCTTTTCCCTTTGATTTTTCGCATATGTTTGTGATTTAGAAATGGGTTTGTGTTTCGGTTTTTGCTCCTTGTTCATGCTTAGCTTGTGGTTGATGTCGCTAAAGTTTGTGTTGATGATAGTCGTTTCCTTATTGCTCTTCATCTTGTGCTTAGCTAAGTGTTTCTTTTATTTTAATCTGAACTTTGAGCTGTTGAGTTGTTTCTATTTGTTCATTTTGAGGTTGTGAGTTTTCTTGAGCTAAATATGCATGTTTTATTGTGTTAATCTGTTGGGAGCTTCTGTTAGTCTCAAAATACTGATTGTGTGTCATGTCATTTTTTTTCATTATATGTCTCAATGATATATATCCGCCTTTAGGATAGTTTCTCCATGTTGTTCATGTGTTTCCTATCTTAGGCTTGGTTTATCCATGTGATTGATTAAGTAGCTTATTGTTTAAGTGTTCATAGTTAATTTGTATGGATGATATGTCTTTGTTAATTACATGGTACCGACTGGTTCTGCACATATATTGTTCTATGTTATTGTGGCATTTTCTGATTGTTCTGAGATGGCTCCCTCACCCCAGAAGAAGAAATCTACTGCAAAGAAGGCCGACAAAAGATTAAAAATGGATTCTAAACTGTTTAGGTCAGTTCATCACTTTGAGAGATACAAGGATAACTTCTTGAATGCAGGAATCATTCAAGAAAGATTTGTAGATTTGGAGGACTTAAGACAAACCTTTATTCCCAATTTGTTTTGAAGGAAGAGGATGGGAAAAGCTTCACGAGTGGTTTCCTGTTGTGTGTGAACCCCTAATTAGGGAATTTTACTCAAATCTTTGTGATAAAGGAGAATGAATTAAGTTCTTTGGGTGAGAGGTAAAGAATTCGTTTTGGATGCTCATGTCATAGATGATGCATTAGGGCTTGAAGGATTAGATGATGAAGAATTTATCAATTACAAGGATAGGAGTGTTTCTATTGAAACAGTTCAACAAAGGATAGGTGGGGAGAGAGAAGGGAAATGTTTGAATACCACTTTGCCTTTCCAAAGTGGACATGAGGTGTCTTACAATAATCATGATGTTTAACCTCTATCCCATTAAGAAATTGACTACAATCAACTGTGCTAGAGCAGTTTTTTTCCGATGGATCTCAAAGAAAAGAATTTCATAGACATAAGTTCCCACATATATGACACCATTGTGGATGAGACTAGAACAACCTCTAGGCCTAAATTGATCTTTCCCAGTTTGCTAATGAGGATTTTTAGAAGGAAGGGTGTTCCAATCCCTCAAGACATCAATCTTATGTCCACACCCTCTGCAATTAACAAGCTTACCCGCAAAAGGATAAGTGTTAGGCTTCCAGGAGAAGAAGATGAAGGTGATGAAGGAGAGGGTGTCCTAATGGAGATCGAGCAGCAGGCTGCAGGGCATGCATCAACCTTAACACCCAGGAGGAGTGGCAAAAGGTCTAGAGCTTCAACTTCTCAGAGATACACCTCCGGATGCTTTCCAAAATCATTGGAAAGACTTGATGGGATCGGGAAGTCCAGACCGAGCACTCGAGTGGATGAGAGCCATGCAGACGTGATTGATGTCTTGTCCGCAAAATTCGATGACTTCACCACTCAAAGATAAACCAAAGGTGACCCTTTGGCCATTCTGTCAAAAAGGGGGAGAAGTTCATTGATGATTGAGAAGCGTAAAAGCAGCTCTTAAGGGGGAGTAATTAGTTGAGGGGGAGTTGCCAAAATCAGAAACTTTGTTTATATATGTTTATGTTTTGGGTACTTTTAGTGTTTTTATGGTTTTGATACACTGTGTTTTGGTGTATAGCTGTTTCTAGCTCATTTCATATACTCTTGGCTTAAACTTTAATATATTTTGATGTTGTTATTCAGGATGTTATTGGTTTGTACCCATGTGCTTTTGTAAGCTTTTAGGGTTATTGTTTTATGCATAGTTTGTAGGCTTTATGGTATGTACCTTGCTTAGTGCAGCCTTTATGCTATGTTGAAATCAAGACTTTAATCTAAATGTTCTGCATTTTGGTTTATGTCTTGTCACTCTTGTGCCCTTGTAGGATTGTTCCTAGATGCATATGCCTTGTGTGTTATGCATTGGTTGAGTGTTAAGCATACGAGTGTCTTGCCTTGTGCTTGTTAACTTGTATGTCCTTGTCTTCATTCCAAGTGTGAATGAACACTATGATCACTACCTTGTGGTGTTCACTTGGTTGATCAAGCCATGGTTTGTTTATTAACTCCATTTTTGCTTGATCACATATTGCCTGTTTCATATGCATTTATAATTTTCTGCTTACAATGATCATGGTGTATTGTTGTGTTTCAGGAGTATTATGTTCATATGATTCAAGTGCTTCATGACTTCTAGAGTTAGGTGTGAGTGAGTTTTGTTCAACTGTTCCCAACTCACATGTTAAGTCTAGAGTCTTTTTAGGGTTTTGTCACGGAATAGCCAAAGGGGGAGATTGTAAGGTTGAATTTATTCAACCATCTAATTGGCTTTATTCCGTGCCAAATTTGCTTGTAATTCAGCTTTTAGTAACCCTATATTTAGGTGGGTTTGTTGTAAGGGTAGTGAGTGAGATAGAGTGAAGTTTGCTCAAGAGTGTGCAAGAAAAAAGAGACTCATGGCCGGGACTCGCGGGTGACTTGCGGCCGCAAGCCGCTGAAGCAAAGACACACGTGCCAAGCATCTTTGGAAGATGAACAGTCATGCTAGCTGGAGCACTACAGACAAAACAGGACAAGCTGGCCATACGGTTAACTTCGCTGGATCGATCTCGCGACTTAGTCAAGCCGCGAGGTCAAGCCACGAGCCACCCTGTTTTGTAAAACCCGACGTTTCACATTCCTCTCCCACTCCAAAGTATAAATACCCTTTTACCCACGATTGAAAGAGAGCTTCCAGAGAGAATTTTGAGAGAGAAACCCTAAAGAAAAACAAGATTGTTTCACCCACAATCTCTACCTTAGAGTCTCTTCAAATTCCTCAACTCTCTTCCTCTCCATTGTCAAATCCTTAAGAGGCATTATACCAAACCTAGTTCTCACCATCATCATCACCGTGAGACAGTTGTTTGGATTTCTGGGAAGCAGTTAGGAAGGAGCCAATCTTCATTGG
Source organism: Quercus dentata (assembly GCA_028216015.1). Taxonomy (NCBI): domain Eukaryota; kingdom Viridiplantae; phylum Streptophyta; class Magnoliopsida; order Fagales; family Fagaceae; genus Quercus; species Quercus dentata. The sequence continues at coordinate 8,927,636 of CP116450.1, forward strand.
TTGATGCTACGGCGCAACCTCGTTGGAGCAAGAAGCTTAGGGGCTTAGGTGCACTGGGTAGATTAGGCTTGGAGGGTCTATTGCTGTCCTTGTATCCCAACTGTATTTTCTAGTGGATTGATTACCGCTTGGAGGGCGGCGGAGAGGTTTTTCGCCGAGGACTTCGGTTTCCTCTTCGATAACACATCGCGTGTTGTCTTTGTGTTTGCATCTTCCTTCCTCTCTATCTTTGCCTTTATATTATCTGCTGTGGTTTTATTATGTTATGGCTTAGATAGATTTTAACCAATTTCATATTATAGCATGTGTTAAGTTTCCGCACATTAGTTGTTTGACATATTGCTTGAATTGGTTAAGTTGTAATTTGGGGGTCTAAACGTTCAAAGGTGTTTTGTACACGTTTTTGAACTTTCAAATATGGCAAGAGCTAAAAAGGTAAAATACAATGTGAAGCACCTAGATACAATCTAAACTCCATAAGCTCCAACCAACAAAAATGCTCTCCCCCCGAAAACAAAAACTCTACAAGTGCTCAAATATGTACTCCCTCTTTTTGTGACAGAATGCCAAAGGACAATCAAAATCCATCATCAAAAGGATGTGGCAGTAAAAACCGTCAAAACTATGCCAACTTTGCACGCAAAGCACGGATCTCATCGAACACATCCACCAAAATCTGTCCATGAGCCGCCCGAACGGTCAAGACATGATCCAATGTACGTCGAATGTCTGAATCATCCGAAGTAGTCGGTGGAGGAACATCAGCATCAGCAGCAGCAGCACTGGACGCCTCACCGTATTAGCACTTGTAGAAGATGGAGGAGGGGGAACAACACTAGAAGACGCACCTTTAGGACGTGTAGGACCAACTCTCAAGTGAGCAGCCCTCCGCCTAAGGAAGGTGGCACCTATGGGAGCTATGACGTGAACGGGCTCACCAACAGGGAAATCGGCTAGACCAAGAAACAACAAAATAGGATAGATAAGAGCACACGCTATGGCAGAACTCCTCCGAACTTCATTCAAAGAACGAAGAAACAGATGTGGAAAGTTGATAGATGCACTAGACATAAAAGTGTACAAAAATACACATCGCTCAAGAGGGATGGTGTGGAGATGAGAAATAGGCCACAAAGAATGACATGCTATCCTAAAGAAAAGATAGGTAGTCTCGATAAGCTCGGGCAGACGTGATCCGAGGATCGAACCCTCTTGGATAGAAGACCCAGTGATGTATGACATAACGTCATCTAAGGGTAGAGACTCCTCATAGGGATAGACAAGCTCCCTAACGACTGGAACCCCAAGAGCATCAGCCACTATCCGAGGAGTAATGGGGAACTCAACACTTCGTATCCAACTCTTAACAAGGGTGTTGGAATTATAGACATGGCAAGAGAAATTCAAGAAGAACTCTCTAATCAGGGCGGTCGGGGGTGGATGATCTACATCTAACAAGGACAGCCAACCTTTACTCTCAAGGTTTGCCCTAATGGTAGGATCTACCTCATCTAACGCAATAGAATGCTCAGCCCAAATCTTACGCTTGCGATTCGGTTTCTCATAGACCTCTCTGCTTTTATCATTCCTAAACAACTCACTCCTAGAAGGAGACTCAGAGGAAGTGGAGTAGGTTCTATGGGCTCTAGTCTTCCTAGGCATGGTGCTAGGATAAGGACCAAGACACAAAGAAAGAAAAACAAAAAGCAAGGGCGGACTACAAGTTAGCACAAAAAAAATATAGAACAAAAATCTATATGATGCATGAACAGTTAAATGTCATGATGCATGCTCTAATGCGGTGAAACTAAGTCCAAGTTAAGTTCAAGTGCACAAAATTGGCTTGAGCATAGAGTTGAAAAACCCCAAAAGTTGAAAAACCACTTGTTCAATTTGAAATAAATTGACGAATTGATCATTACACATGAGAGAACAGATAAAAATGATCAATTACATCAAAACAACAAGTCAATTTCATCAATTAAACCTAATTTGAACAAAATCCCCAATTCAAGTTCAATACAAGCCCTAGAATTTTTAATTTATCACAAAACCCCAAATTGATCAAATTAACCATCATAGATCATGAATATATCAATATAGCAACAAAACCCATTGATCAATTTCACAAAATAAGGCTTGATTAATCAAAAACCCCAATTTATGCATAGTCCAAAAATTTACCCATAAATCATTGAAATAATGCATGAAAACATAAAAAACAATGCAAAAGAAAGGGTAATAAGGACATACTGGCTTATAGAGAGAGAAACCTTGCAAGAAATTAGGAGGAAAACGACAAAAAATTTGTTGTGGAACCTTGCCGAGTCGGAGAGAGAGAGAAAAAGTTTTGAAAAGTTTTTGAAAAGGTGGTTTGAACAAGTCAAAACTAAATTTTTTAAAAACCTTATACCTGAAATTCGATTGATCGACACAACAGTTTCGATTGATCGAAAACAGCAGAGACACCTTAATAATTTTAAAAGCAATTTCGATTGATCGAAAAAACAAATTGGATCAATCGAAACAGGCAGAGGCTCGATAATAAATTAAAAAAATTGAAAAAATTTTAGAAACATCTCAAACATGGAAATTGATGAACAAAATGCATGAATATGTGATGATATGTTTTTCAAAAGCAAAGATTTTAAGCCTAGTTTTCCCAAAGTCAAAATTTCATACATTCTCCATAAATTTTCAAGCATCAAATCTGTTTTGCATAAAAACTCAAAGTATTTGCAAACTTGGTTGGTCGGACCAAAGACACACATAGTAACATGTACAATGTTTAGTAAAGAGTAACTTGTATAGTGTGTGCAACTAGTAAAAGCTTGAGATACATGTGAGTTGATATGAGTATGGCAATTAAACGCAAAGTCTACAAAATTCATCACATAGAATTTGAAAGAGACTATTACCAAAAGAGTTACATCATATAACTCCCACATCTCCTAGATCATAAGCTTGCAATCATGTAAGTTTCTTGATTTTGCCTTATATTGTACACACAAATTTTAAATATTCAGAAACTTATTAAAATAGTTGGAATAATGTACACACTAATTTTAGCAATTATTTGATTTGGCAATTATTTGATTTAGCTTTAAGTCCAATAATGTACACACCAATTTTAGCTTTTAAACCGAGGCTACACCTTATGATCTTTTTGTGCATATGCTACACTTTCTCAAGCACAAAATCTTACGATATGCACTAAGGTGTTCATGATTGGCTAGTGAACAGTGGTGAGATGGTTATTTATGCCTTTCTCAAAAGGTTTAAGTCCGACAATCAAAGACAAGTGATTTCAAGATCAAGACAAAGTGATCAAAACCATAAACATCTTTCCCACACAACATGCACTACAAAGCTTCAACTAGTAAAGTGCAATGAGTAAGCTCATCAAGGCTAAACAAGGTACAAAAGACATGTTATGTGAAAGTAATTGACCAACCTTATTTTCAAAAACCAAGAAAATAGTGCAAAACATAATTTGATTCCTTTTTCTTTTTTTCTTTTTTTTATTTGAAAAAGATAAACAAAGACAACCTAGAATGAAATGCATGAATGTTATGCAATGCAAATCCTAGAAACAAAGAAAACAAAAACCAAAGAACAATGGTCACAAAGAATAGCAATGAAGCACAAGGACTATGTCAGAAGGACTCAATTAGATTGAGCCTTTTGCGTCCAAAACTTTTTAGATGCACCACGAGCATTGGAGTTCTTATTCACATGGGAATGATTTCCAACTCCAGAACTGGAATAAAGGTTTAAAGCCTTTACCAATTCACCAATGCGTACCATAGGATCTTGTGCTTGAGGCATAGGTACTTTTGGTTTGTTTGCTCTCTTAGCAGCTTGCAACTTGTAACAATTTGGACGAATGTGTCCAGACTTTCCACAAAAATGACAAACCCTAGAACGTGCCATGTGGCCACGATGCGTGTGGTGCCGCCACTATACATTTAATACGGAGCGAAACCCCAAAGGTCATGGACAGCTCATAAAAACCTTTCATCTTCTATGATCGTCATGACAAGTCATGATGACCATAGAACCTCAGGGGTAGTTGACAGATCGACGAAGTAAACCTCCTTAGATGAAGTTATTAATCTTGACGAAGTAACCTTGACAGATGAAACAACTAAGCATCCTCGGCGATACAACCACACCGCTGATGAAGGTAGAAAAGCCATTCAATATAGTCAATAAATGAGTTGGGCGGTTAAAGGGCTAGCTGTGCAAACCGTTGGAAGCCCATTAAAGCCCACATTTACTGGGGGTAAGGCGTTACCCAAAGAGGAATTAAGACCACCATAACAGCCACAACGGCTAGGGGCTAAGAGAATGTATATATATATAATCCTCACTCCTCCAACAGAAGGTACATTGTTTCTAACACAAAACAGCATCCCTAATTATTTGTACTCTGTCATTTGCTATAAGTTTTCATCACTACGACTTTGGCATCGAGGCGTTGTGGCAGGCACCACACCGGTGACCATTGTGAGGAATCACTACTTCCACAATGACGCAGATGAATATCCATCTCCATCTGGACATGTTCATTGCTACTTGTGAATCTACACTTCATCAAAGAAGAAAGAAAAAAAATCTTTTGCCTTCTTCAAGAATTTTTTTTTGAGATTTCCGAACTTACGCACAATGAAAAAAAAATTGTGAATTTAGTGCAGCTGAGGCTACCCTTTTATAGTGCTGGTTAGAGAGAGTTTAATTGCCATTAAAACTCAACTAGTCAAGATCGGATTGGCCAGGAAAAGAAGTCAGAATGAAGAAGAATTCTTGTATCTGATGGAAGGGATAAGGCATTGTGAGTTCCACTGTCCTACTTGGAATTGAACTCTTAAATAATTTTGAAATAATCATCATTGCAAGTTGGGACTTCTCCAAAGGATGGAGTCTCAGTCCTTCTATAGCTAGGACGTTGGCTGATTGATATTAAGCTTTTTAAAGTTCTCCGTAACTCCTTTCCGAAGTCATCTAGTCATAGTTTGACTAGGAAAAGAAGTCCATCTCGGGTAGAATATGATCCAATGTCCATGTTCACGTAGAGCTATTGGGAATTTATGTTCACGTGGAGCTATTGGGAAGAAGATCTGGATGACTAGAAGTTTCCCATGTATATATATCACGTGGAAATTTTGATATACATAAGTCAAAGCATTATGTATATCAAAACAAGTTTCCTATGCATTGTAAAACTTGTCTGGTATATCGGTGGGTACTTCAAGAAGAGCTAAAGCTACGAGTTGGGCATTAAAAAAATTAAAAAATTAAAAAAAAAAAAAAAAAATCTAATGGTCTGGATTCATAGTGGGAAAGTTTGGATCCTGAAACTAAGAGGATGGTGTATACAAAATTTAACACCATGCAAGTTGAGTCTCCGCCCATTTTCCACACTCCAAATTGTGGACATGTCCAAGTCTCGAGGGGTCATTTGTAGGAGGCAAAAATTTGTCAAGCCAATTACAAAATGCCACGTCAAAAATTTAGTGACAAATTCTAGATTAATATGTCGTTAATGGATAATTCTAGTGACAAATTTAGTGACAAATTTTCTATTCAAAATTGATGGATAATTATCTTTATTAAAATAAATAAATTGATTAGAGATAATACTTTATCTTTGTTGATTATTATCTTTATCAAAATATGATATTTATCAAAATAGATAAATAGAGATAATTAATTTCTTAGCAAAATTTGGGCCAATTAAGAGTCTATAACATATTTTCAAGTACATCAATTCAAAGTGCTATTACATATTTTCAAGTACATCAATTCAAAGTGGAGCTTATACTCTGAAATCACTATAAATAGAGGAGATCTTCTCTCATTTTCAAAAACCAAGTTTTCAAGAGGCCAAAGCTCTAGAAAAATTTTGTCTCAAGAATCTTTGAAGAACTTGAAGAACATTCGAATGGCTTGAAGAACTTGAAGGACAACAAATCTCTAACAAGCTCAAAGCCAAAGATTTGTTGTGAAGACCATTTGATCCATCTTCCAACCAAATAGAAGAAAATTTTGCATTTGAGTAAAGACCATAAAGAAGATAGAATCAGAGGAGCACTTTTTGTAAAAGAATCAAAACAGCGATTGTACTCACTACTTGATTAATACAAAAATATATTTGTGGGACACATTTTTCAATTTGTTTGATTTTCTACTACTGAAAAATTTTGTGTTTACATATCCTTCAACACATTAAAATAACATATACAACACATTAAAATAACCTTAAAAACTCGTACAATATATATATATATATATAAATACAAAATCCCCCACCACAACCCATTGCCACCAACCACTACCCAAAATCAACCATCAACCACTGTAACCATAATCCATATTCAACCCAACCACCATTGATTTTCTTAAACACAACCACCAAAATCAGCTTACAACCACCAAAGTCAACCTGCAACCACCGCAACCACCAAAATCAGCCCATTGCAAGTTGCAACAACCCAAAAAAACACCACAACCACCATGAGAGAGAGAGAGAGAGAGAGAGAGATTTGAAGAGATTGGTAGTGGCTTCATCAGAAGAGGTTGGGTGAGATCAACAGTGGCTAAGCGACATCAGCGGCTAGTGAGATCAGCGACGAAATCTAAGAGTGAGATCGGCAGCATGCGAGGTGACAAGATTGGTAGTACAGTTTGGTCTACGGCTTGGTGAGATTGGCAGCCAGCATACTCTAAAAAGAGGAAGAGAGGAAAGCCTGAAAGAGAGAAGTGGGCGAGTGGAAAAGGAGAGAGAAAATAAAATTGAAAAGTTTACCATTTTTATCTGTACAATTCTATTATTAGAATTCATTGTTTATCAATGCTAAATTTTTTGGAATTTAGAACATTTGATGTGAGAGTTTTTTTGGTATTTTGTGTGCTAAATGCCAAAAATTTAGCATTTAGCATGCCCGATGCTAGTGCTCTAAGGATCTTAATATTTATGAGAGAGCATAGATTTATTTGTCGATTTATAAAAACCTTAAGGGAAGAAGTGTCATTTCTTGAAATATTTGGGGGGAACGTTATTTTGTAAAACCTTAAGTTAGATTTTTATTATTTACCATTTTACTTTTCAAACTCTATATTTTTAGCTTTTCTTTTTCTTTTTCTTTTGGAGTTATTGGATTAGTAGACAATAAAATTAAGGGAAATGTTAACCAATGTTTAGGAACTATTTTTAGAAATATTTTATTGGGAGAATGATAAAATAATAAATGTTATTGACAGCTTTTTATATTTCCCAAGAAAGTAGTGTCAAAACTTTCCTATTATAACTTATTAACAATTGTCCTAAGGGCATCCATTAACTTGACCCTAAAATTAATTATTGAATTACAAATTACAAATTTATGTATTATTCAATTTTTTTTCTTTGTACTTTATTTTTTTTTTCAATAATTGAAAAAGAAACACTAAAAAGGATAGTATGCTAAGTTTTTATTTTATTTTTTTTATTTTTGGGTATATTTTTGCAATTAAAAAAAAAAAAAAAAAAAAAACAACATAACAAAATAGTTTGACCCAACACATCAAAGGTTGGATATAGATAATAGGAATATAAAAACATTTTAGTTTGACCCATTTTTTATTCATACAAAACCAAATCACACACAAACCAACTCAACCCATTGATAAGGTCTACCCATTAGGTCCATTACAACCCCATATTAGGGGTGGCAATGGGGCTAGGCAGGGTCAAAGGATAGGGTCTTTGCCCCTGGCCCGCATGATTTTGTCTTGCTCCATCCCTACCCCACCCCGCATGATCGGAGAAATTTTCTGGCCCCATCCCCGACTTTTGGGACCCCACGAAGCCCTGTCTCACCCCATAAAACTCCACTTCTTGTTGATTTGCCCACAACTATTACAAATTTTTTAATAAAACTTGTTTCATTAATAAAAATTTACTTGAAATTACAAATAAATTTATCCCATCAAATCAAACTAATTTTTAGCAAAAGCTGAATAATATTATACAAGTTTTTAACAAGACAATATCACAATAAAAACAAAAATCTTATTGTACAAAATCAATGATTTAATAGTATATAAATTTGTTTCTAAAAAAGACAAAAGAAAACGTTAAAATTGATATCTTATTTCCAACTTTGCTAGAGAGAAAAAAGGAGGTAGAGAACCACATTAGATAGAATAAAATAAGCTAATAATATGTTTGTTTAAATAGTAGGGTTTTAGGGTATGAAAAATTTACAATTTAACCCTTATTAAAGTGGGGCGGAGTGAGGATGGGGTGGGGTGAGTCTAAAAAGTCTAAACCCATCTTTGTCCTACCTCGTGGTGCAGGGCTAAAATCTCACCCCATCCCCACCCCACCACCCTTTCAAGACGGGGAAAACATGTGCAGAGCGAAGCGGGAAGGGGCGGGTCAAGTGAGGTGGGGCAAAATTGCCATCCTTAACTCATATACACAACTTGGTTAAGTTATACAACAAATATGGATTACTATAAATTTCTATAAGCAGATCTTATTCTTTTATCATCGTACTAGATAGTTTTATTTGTGTACATTCTTTTTTATACATATTTTTTTACTTCAATAATTCATTTGTAGATGATTATTTATATACACACTGCTAACCATGCAATTCAAGGACAGGTGGTGACATTATTGATATCATATTTTTTATTCAAAATGAAAAATACAAAAAGACATACGTATGTATGTTTATATATATATATATATATATAAACACATGTACATATATAATTTAAGATTGAGCTTTTTATTTATTTATCAAAATTAAAAATTATTATAAAATGATTAAAATATCTTATTAGAACTTCTCTAGAATTTCTTGTGTGGGAGGGAAGGATCCGAACACAACATAGAGCCCATGGGCCCAATTTGAGGATAGGCAAAGGCCCATTCGTGCACCAGTCTTGACTAGACACGTGGACTAAAGTCCGAGGAAAGACATAGAGACCACACTAATCCAACCCGACATGTGGACTAAGGTCCAAGGATGGAAAATGGATAGACCCATCATCCAAGGAATGAATGCACCTTGAGAATGCCTCAGTCAACCACCTACACCAAAAGGCGGGGCACCATAGAAGACATCAGAGATGTGCAAGTAAAGAAGAGAGGAAATGTTTGGGGAAGGTAGCCATCACCTCCACATTCAATGCAATGAACTAATTTAACTATCCACATTAATGAGAAAAAGACACCTGAACAGTAGTTCCACAACTCACAACACTCTCTACTACCTTTGGCGGGGTCCTAATGGGACAAGCATCCCAATGACTACCCAAGATGTACAAGTGGATGGATCGGATGCATTAGGAGGGACTATATAAAGCAAAGGAATCCCTCCAAGAAAGAGGTTGGAAGATAGAACTTGAATTAAAGAAAAGAGAGTATCAACTTGTACCTAGATTTGAGCAAAAATATGTATAAACGTTACCTCCTCGGACAAGCCCGAGGAAGAATTTTATACCTGTTCTTTGTTTCTCTCTATCATACCATTAATTTTATATTTGGATCATATAGAGCATTATAGTTTACCTAGCAAGCTCATTCTCTGATAAATTAATTGTGTTGGGCCAGAAATACCTAACACCACTATTCTAAGTGGACGTGTGGCTGTTTTTGAGCTCTTACATCTTGCAATTATTGGTAACAAAGCTTTCACTAGAATAGTATTTTAAAGTACTATGAAGTTGGATAAGCAAACTTTTCTAATATTAATTTTAATGTAATTATAGTGAATCATATGGTGAATATATATCATATGACGCGTAAACAAAGTGATTTTGAGCTTTTGATCATTTCATTTTTTTTTCTTTGTTGAGGTAGAAAGACGATAGAAAAAGATTTTTCAACTTCTATGCGGGAGATTACGAGTTCTCTTTATATTAAAAATGATTTAATTACCGCTACAAAAAAATTACTTTAATAAATTTTTTTATTTTTTATTTTCATTAAAAAAGTAGGTTTCACATGACGTATAATTTAAGATAATTTTTTTTATGATCTATTTTATTATTCAATTCTAATTATATTAATGAACTCTATTTTAATTTACAAATAAATTTTATCTAATCCATACATTATACAGGCATACAATCTGGTAGATGGTCAAAGTCAAGAAAAAAAAAAAAAAAAAAATACTTAAGTTATGTCATGAAAAATTCATCTCAAAATTTAAATTAAATCAACAAAAGAGGCACAAGATGCACTCTAATCTCTCTAAAAAACTTATAAAAATGTTTTAGGGTTTCCTTTTATATATAGGAGTGTTTTACTTGAAACCCAATACATTTAAGTAGAGTTTGGGCTGAATTGGAACTCTGCAGAAAAATAAATCTGCACGTGGTTCGATCGATTAAGCCTTGTAGATTTAGTCCAATAAATTCTGCAATCACTCGATTCCAAATTTACAAAAAAACATACTTTGAGCAAACCTAAACCTAGACTCTATGTTTTGGTCATGGTTTTGCCAACATAATACAAATTAAAGTTCTAATACATTAGTTCCTAAAATCTTAGAACCTAACAATCTCCCCCTTTGGCAATCCGTAACAAAACACATCACAAACATGAAATGCTCAAAGTTACAAATAGCCCAAATACAATTCAACCTAACTACTATCCATCAGTTGCAAGTGTAGACAAAGAAAGCATGGATCGAATCAACTTTGTATATTCTGTAACACTTAACAAACACATAAATGCATGTGTGGAAAATACAAATAAACCAAAATATAAAAAACAAAAGTAAACTAACTCTCCCCCTAAGTTAGATACATCAAAAAACTTTATATATTCTCCCCCTTTCAAAAACAATTTCAACTCCCCCTAAACAAAACAAACAGAATTCCCACATATTCCCATTTTGCATCTAAATCTCCCCCTTTTTGTCATGTATTGACAAAGAGAAAATAGAAAACATACACAACAAAAGTCAAGAGAAAATAGAGAAGTAAGGGAACACAAACAATTCAACTCTATAGAAAATAGAGACAACTCCCCTTATGAACAACAAAGGTTAAAAACAAGCATCTCCCCCTATAAAAATAGGAAAAGCAAAACAAGTTTTGGGAAAAACAGTTTTGGAGAAAATTTAGGAAGAGAGAATAAATAAAAAGATACAAACCAAACTTAAAAACTAAATTGAGGATTCACATGAAGAAAAAGATTCTCTCTTTCAATAAATGCAAACATAACACTATGTGACCCATAAACAGTTGTATGAGTAGAGAAAATATTTGCACATTGATTATCCATCATATCTCTTAAGAAAAATATTTTATGTATGAAAAAAGATTTGGTCAAAAACTTAGAAACTGAAAACTTTTCAGTTTCAATCGGTCGAGCATTGATCGAATACCAATTGAGCTAGGCAGATTCAAACCAAAAAAATTTTATTGCAATTTTGATCGGTTGAGAGACAGATTCGATCGATCAAAAACCTGAAAAAATCAAATTTTTGAAAAAACAGAGCAATTTTATGCAGAAACTCCTCAAAGCATAGTATTTTATGAATAAAATGCATGAGCATGAGATGAAATACTTTTCAAAAACAATTGTATTGAACCCAGATCTCCCAAAATTAAGATTTTCAAACAATTTTCCTTAAATTCTCAAACTTTAAACACATTTTACATTAAACTCAAGGAAGTTTCAATCTTGGATGGCCAAAACAAAATCACACACAATAACATGTACAAGGTTTAGCAAAGAGTAACTTGTGTAGTATGTGCAACTAGCAAAAGCTTGAGATACATGCGAGGTGATAAGTAAATAGTGATCAATCACAATTTCTACAAAATTCATCACATAAGTTTGAAAGAGACTATCACTTAAAGAGTTACATCATATAACTCCCACATCTCCTAGAAAACAAGCTTGCAATCATGTAAGTTTCTTGATTTGCCTCATAATGTACACACCAATTTTTATTTCAATTTGAATTCATTATAGCCCAATAATGTACACACCAATTTAATTATTTAAACTGAGGCTACACCTTATGTTCTTTTTGAGCAAGTGCTACACTTTCTCGTGCACAAAATCATATGATATGCACTAAGGTGTTCATGATTAGCTAGTAAACAGTAGTGATATAGTTATTTATGCCTTCTCAATAAGTTCAAGTCCGACAATCAAAGGCATATGACTTCAAGATCAAGATCATGTGATCAAAAACTATAAACATCTTCCCACACAACATGCACTACAAAACTCAAACTAGTAAAGTGCAATAAATAAGCTCATCAAAGCTATACAAGGTACATAATCATGTTATGTAAGGATAAAATGGCCAATCCTTGATTATGAATCCAAGATGTGAAATACAAAACAAAAAAAAAAAAAATCTTTTTGGTTTAAAAATTTTTTTTGACCAAAACTAGAAGCACACATTATGCTAAATGAACAATGCAAATGCAATGCATGACAAATTCCAGTTCAAAGTTTCATAAGTAAGGAATGAGTGGAAGGTGGTCCAAGAAGGAATTCCTCCTTGGATAAACCGGGAACGACTCTAATGTGTATCCTAATAACTAGGGTAACCTTCCAAGAAGCTCCAATGACAAGGACGTGCATCATAAACGTACAGAGATGATGGGAACTCAGAAATATCTAGGGGAAAGCTGCTACCACTGCATTGAATGCATTATGACTACTCTTTTGGCCGCATTTATATGGAGAAGACCCCTGAACAGTGTTGTCTTGGCTACCACAACTCACAGAAAGCCAAAGAGGGTGTCCGATGGGATAGGTACTCAAGTAAGGGCTCAAATGATCAAAAAGTGTAGGGTCAAGATAGTCTAAAGGGAGCTATATAATGTAAGAGACCCTCCATGAGGAGAAGATAGGAAAAAGAAAGAAATAACACTATAGTAATCTAAATTATACTTGTACCCAATTGTGATCATTTTATATCAAAGTGACCTCCTTGGACTACAAGTTCATTGACATTAACATCTCTTATTTGTGTTTGATTGTCATCTCATTCTATAGTAGTCGTTGTTTAATTCATTAGGGCCTAGTTCTTTAATCCATTCTCTACAAATTTACTGCATTGGGCTCACCTGGGCCAAGATCCAACACACCTTGGGCTTGGGCTGAAAAACGGGTCCTTACAATTACAATAAATGAATCTTATCCTATTCAGAAGTATTAATCTACAATAGAAACTACTAATTTATAATGAAGCTAAGCTCCAATCCCTCATTGGACTACTTCTTGTAACAAACTTATCTTTTGCAAGAATCTTCAATCTATGACTAGCACCATATGCAGCAATCATTTGATTGATATAGCTTTTGTAGAGTTCTTCAATACACAGTTGATGAACCAAGACAATTGGTACAAAACCCTAAGCGCACAAAACATCTCAACAACTCCTTAGTATGCGGGTAACTCTTTGTGTATGTAATGACGACCATAAAATATTGATTTTATATGTTCTAGAACCCTAGTGCACAAATTCCAAGAAGGGCCAAATTATCATGGGCTGAAACATAAATTAATGTTAAGTTTTCTTATAACTCGATAGATCAAGAGGAGTCAAGCCAAGTATCAAAAGGTATCAAAAACCTAAATTCTAAGACTCAAATACATATAAAGTTTTTTTTTTTTTTTTACTCAAATATGTCAATACATAAAAATATAATTGTAACACTTCTCAAAAATGAAAATAGACTGAAAGTTCAAAAACGTGTACAAATACACTTTTGAACGTTTAGACCCCCAAAAACCAACTTAACCAACACAAGCAATATGTTAAACAATTAATGTGCGGAAACTTAACATATGCTATATCATGTAATTGGTTAAACAACTATCTCGAGCCATAACAAATTAAACCACAAAGCAGATAATGTAAAGGCAGAGATAGAGAGGAAGGAAGATGCAAACACAGCGATAACACGGATATGTTATCGAAGAGGAAACCAAGACCTCGGCGAAAAACCTCTCCGCCGCCCTCCAAGCAAAGTAATCAATCCACTAGAAAATATAGTTGGGATACAAGGACAAAGCAAAAGACCCTCCAAGCCTAATCTACCCAATGCACCTAAGCCCTCCAAGCTTCTTGCTCCAACGAGGTTGCGCCGAACCTTTTTCTTCTCTAGCTTACCGGATTCCGCTACTACACCGTAGCATCAACCAATAAAGATTGGCTCCTTCCTAATCGCTTCCCTTAACTCCAAACGTCTGTCTCTCACAGAGATGATAATGGTGAGAACCAGGTTTGGTTATAAGGCCTCTCAAGGATTTGACAATGGAGAGGAAGAGAGTGAGGGAATTTGATGAGACTCTAAGGTAGAGATTGTGGGTGAGGCAATCTGGTTTTTCTTTAGGTTTCTCTCTCAAAATTTCTCTCTGGAAGCTCTCTTTCAATCGTGGGTTAAAAGGGTATTTATACTGGAGTGGAGTGGAATACGAAACGTCGGTTTTTCCAAAACAGGGGTGGCTCGCGGCTTGACCTCGCGGCTTGACTCGATCGCGAGTTCCGGTCGCGAGATAACCGTATGGCCGCTTGTCCTGTTTTGTCTGTAGTGCTCCAGCTAGCATGACTGTTCATCTTCCAAAGATGCTTGGCACGTGTGCAGATTCTCGGGCGGGTTGAAGCCGCGAGTCCAGCCGCGAGTCCCAGCCCGCGACACTGTTTTCTTGCACACTCTTGAGCAATCTTCACTCTATCTCACTCACTACCCTTACAACAATCCCACCTAAATACGGGGTTACTAAATGCTGAATTACAAGCAAATTTGGCACGGAATAAAGCCAATTAGATGGGTGAATAAATTCAACCTTACAATCTCCCCCTTTGGCTATTCCGTGACAAAACCCTAAAACAGACTCTAGACTTAAACGTGAGTAGGGAACAGGTTGAACAAAACTCACTCACACCTAACTCTAGAAGTGTGAAGCACTTGAAACATATGAACAATATACTCTGAAACACAACAATACACTTTGATTATTGTAAGCAGAAAATTATAGATGCATATGAAACAAGTTTGAAAGTGATCAAGCAAAGATGGAGTTTGATAAACAACCCATGGCTTGATCAACCAAGTGAACACTACAAGGAAGTGATCACGAGTTCATTCACACTTGGAATGAACACAAGAACATACAAGTTAGCAAGCACAAGGCAAGATACTTGTATGCTCAACACTCAACCAATGCATAGCACACAAGGCATATGCATCTAGGAACAATCCTACAAGGGCACAAGAGTGACAAGACAACAAACCATAATGCAGAACATTTGGAACAAGGTACGATTTCAACAAGCATAAAGGCTGCCCTTAGGCATGGTACAAACCACAAGGCCTACAAAATATGCTTAATCCCATTAACCCTAAAAGCTTACAAAAGCATATGGGTACAAAACAGAATTTCCTGAATAACAGTTTTACAAACCAAGAGTACATAGTGTATCACAAACAAAACATAGAAACGTTAGATAATATCCAACAAAGCATAAATCCTAAATCATAAGTTTGTAAGGTAAAACTAAGAACAAAGTTATAACAAAAGTATGTGTGTGTGTGTACTCCCCTATCACTATGCACACTTCCCTTTGAGCTTCTCTCCCCTTCATCGTATGCTCTCCCCCTTTTTGTCACGAATAGCTAAAGAGACTCGTCCAGCCTTTCGTTGAATCTCATCTAGCCGATTCTCCATAGTCTCGAGACGCATTTGAACACGGTTGTCCTGTGGAGTAGAGAAGAGTCACTAGCTCATCAACGCGTCTCTGAATGTGCTCAAGAACACTCCCACCTCACAAGTATGAGAAGCTGTTTGTGTTTGCGGAATATCACCGGTGAAGCTTCAGAACAAAGCATGTGATGCGGATGTAGTATGTACATGCGTTCTTTGAGTCATGGTGAAGGAGGAACCGGAGAGCTGTGAGCACTTCTTGGGGATTTGGAAGAGTGACTTCGCTCGCTTTGAAGAGTGAACAAAGAAATGGGACGTTGACGAGTCAATATTTTACCATCTCACGGAGGAGTAATGCCTCGTGACCGAGAATAAGTTTCATGACGAGACTGCAGAATGGAATGATTCCTCGAGTCTGTAGATCGACACGCGGTCTTCCTCAAGTTGTAGTAGATGTGAGCACATATATCAATGGGGGCTCCGTAATGAGATCACACGAAATATAGCTCTCCCAAGATTGATGAATGTGGTGTTGGACGGTGGGTAGAGATTGGTGAACATGATCAACTTCGGTGTGGTCGGCTCAGTGCAAACTTTGCGGTGCTAATGGATGTTCCCTGACTGGAGACTTCATGATCATAGCCTAGGATTTGAAGAATTTCTCCAACTTCCGGATTTCGGTCATCATAAGGAGTTAAGTTCACATTCCGAGGTCCGGTGATGCCGAGAAGATCCGCTATGGAATCGGGGTAACAATGAACTCAGTTCCTCGACCCAGAAAACTAGTTCAGTCCAAGATCATTGCATTGGCGAAGCATTCTTTGACCAGCTCATCCATTGATCATCAAAGTTCCCGAACAGGTTTGCCCAATCTCTCTGTTCTCAAAGATTCGAGGGATGAAGGTGGTCCCTAAAGTGTTGAACTCTACTACCCGTTCCACTATAGTAGTGGACTTGTCAAACACATTTGAGTAGGAATGTGAGTTGAGTGGAAGTCTGAATCTTTCCTCATTTGGATCTTGAGATGCCCGAGACGATAAACGAGTTCTTTTGGCAATCGGTGTGTTGCTGGTTCGTCAGCAAACAACAATGTCTTTACCCTGGAAGATCGACGAGACATCCGCAAGAAACCAGGCCAACAGAAAAGAACCAAGCAACAATACCCCACAAAAGATTGTCAACAAGATTCGAGTGTAAACAATATCTCGTAATATAAACTCAGATGAATATAATGAAGACCCCAACCAACACTTCCAACAAAACACGAAACACAAACTAATATGTGCAACAAACTTGGTGAAAGTGCATCAAGACAAAGAAAGATATCACAACTGTCATATAAACAGATTAACATGACCATGGTATGCAATAAGAAACAACATTAGAACATTTTGAGCAGTTATAAAAAAATACTCCATCAGAGACACGAACATGGGGAAACTATTTCAATCAAGAAGGGACCAAACATCCATACCGGAGCACGTGGCTAAGAATCATGCATTACGTTACAACAAACAAATCAGTAACCACATGCCAAACATCATCAACAAGATTTAAGCAAATGTAATGGGTAAGACAAATAGACACCAAACCCATATCAGAAAAGAATCTCAAAATCAATATTAGAGCACAAAACCAGACTAATGAACAACGACAAGAATAGATTCAAAGATGAAGGTAGAAGTTAACAATATCAATCAATACGCCAAACCCATTTCTCAAAGAGATAAAGAAATCGGATGCAATAACATACCAAACAAGAAAGAAACCGCAGGAAAATGAAAATGAGATTGAGAGAGTAAAACCCATACCTTTTCTTGATGTTTTGAATAAGGAAAGAAGCACCAATGGGGTTTGGAAAAACTGAGTCTCAAGAGTTTTGGGAGAAAATGGTTTCAAGGAGAAGATGAACAGTTACAAAAGTTCGAGAGGAAAAACTGAAAAAGTTTAAAAACTGCTCCTGTTTCTCGCAAAACACGCGATTTTCGCGATCTGGATCAAGTCGCCACACAGCCGCCACTCAAGCCGCCGAGAATACACAAGAACAAAATTTTGAAAAATATTTCTAAGTGTTTTTCGCGATGGAAGGTCTACCCATGAGTGAGTCGCGAGCTAAGCCGCGAAAATCTCTCGAGTGAACCTCGCGATTTGGACCTTCCACTCGCGAACAAGTCGCCAAAACTCGACCAGCGAAGATGCGACCGAGGCACGCGACTTGACACACCCGCGATCGAGCCGCCAAAACAGACAAAACTGTATTTTTGAAATTTTCAGATTTTCAACCCAAAATACTTTCCAAAAACACCTAAAACACTCAAAAATCTTTTTGTGCTATAATTAACAAAGATTGAGCATGTGAAAACATATTTTATCAAGTACAATCACACAAATGAATATGGCATTTAACGAACATGAACTTGTGTGTTGTGTGTGGATATCAACAAAGAGATAGTCCTTTGTCTAATGTGAAGCTTCAATGATCAATTCAACCAAGGCATACACAATTAGCACTAGATTATGTGACCAATCTCAATTATAGAAATATGAATATATGACTTCCCACACATAACTTGATAACAAAGCTTGGAGCTTTTCTTTTGACTCCACTTTCGGACATAACATTTGACCTTCTTGATCTTTTGAGGCATTCATCTCTCATTGTGAGAGGGATATACATCATTTCTCTTTGAAGAACAGGCCTTTGGCCTTTTTGAAAGAAATTTCACTTTTAACATAAGGTCGCTTACCCTTTTTCCTAGTCAAATACTAGAATGTGCGACAGTGCTTTTTGCACTCAATATCTCTTTTCATTTGGAGATTTACATTTGGTGAGCTCTTTTTAGCAAAACAAAAATAAAAAGTGGGAAGAGATATAGACACAAGTCTATGCATGTCTCAAGATCAACACAACCATTCACTAATCGTTCATGACAAGTTTGAAGATCTATTTACAACAATCTCATAGATTTCAAGATTTTCCCATAGTGATATGAGTGCATGAAAACAAGCAATGCTCGAAGATGCACAAAGCCATTAGCACAAAGGTACAAGGCAAAACAAGTTTTGAGACAAAAACTCAACAAAGTCAATTAAGCCCTTTTTGATTTTCTACTTTTTATGGGATTTTTGGATTTTTGACACAAGACACAAAAAGGTTGATAAAACACAATAAAGAAATATTCACAAGAAGACAAGCAAAACAACCAAAAATACAAGCAACAAGCATACCCCACAAACATAGTCACAAAGCATAGGAAGTATTAATGCATGGACATGTTATAATGCTTATGCATGAGTACCCCTTTTCACCCACACGACACTTGCGTTTGGGGTGATTTCCTTATCGGATTGGGTACGGGAGTTAGGGCTTTCAAACCTTCGTGAGAAGCTTTCCAAGCAGTTGGTGAAAGCACCAATCATCTTCATCACGTTCACCATTCCGGGATCTCCATGTTGTTCTCTAGGTTGTTCACCCGCCCAAGTTCTCCTATCAGCTCTTGGTCCTCCCGACCTTTGAGGAGTTGCACTGTTCTTTGCTCTCGCCTTTTGGCAATTTGGTCGAGTGTGCCCTTGAAGTCCGCAATAGTGACACACATACATTCCTCTAGGACCTCTTTGTGGTCGTGGACGTGACTTGGCACGAGATTCGACCGCCCACAGACCGACACGGGGATTCAAAGACCCGTTGGTTCACCAAATTCTTCTTCTTATCCACCTCTAGCTTCTCACCAAAGTATGTTCATCTACAACTGGATCTTTTGCCTTCACAAACTTCACTTCTTTAGTGATATTTACAGATGAACTACTTCCTCCGGTATACCCCAGTCCGGATTTGTCCGAGAAGCTCTTTTGAGATGATATAACATCATCTAGCTTCTTGGTGGTGACTCTCTCTATTTTGGCATTCGCTTGCACAATCTCATTCTCAAGAAATCTTACTTTTGTGTAAGCTTCGGACAACTCACCATTTAGAGTTTCAATCTCACATTTGGCCTCCCTATACCGGATTAGGAGACTTTTGTAGTCCTCCTCAGCCTTCTTCATCTTTCTTAAAGCAGCCTTGGCAACCCTTGTGTATTCACCAGACTTCTCCAAGAGTGAGTTGTAGTTTTCTTGAAGAGTTGCTGTGCTTTCTTCTTCTTGACTTCCGACTCTTCAACCATTCCTAGTGATTCATCATCACTATGATCTCCAAGGTCTTGTACAAGCACACTCAACTCATCCGAAGACTCAACATGAGCAATAGTCATGAAAGCTGAATAATTCCCTTCTCCATCACAGCTCTCTTGATTCTCGAGTCGGATGAGTCCGAATCACTCAAGGTCGTGGCATACACCTTGCCTTCGACTTCAAATAATTAGGACATTCCTTCTTGAAGTGTCCATGCCCGTTGCATTCAAAACAAGTCACACCTTGTGTGGATTGGGATTCTTTTCCATCTTTCCTTTTAAAATCCCTCTTCTCTCTTCCGAATTTTGGAAATTTCTCTTATCATCAAATTTTCCATTGTTTTTGAATTTCAAAAACTTCTTGAAATTTTTAACAAGATAGGCTACATCCTTGTCCACCTTGTCTTCTCCCGATGAGCCTTCATCAACCACCTTCTCATTAATGGTCTTTAGAGCAAGGGATTTACTCTTCCGTTGATTGGGAAGAGACATCTCATAGGTTTGCAGAGAACCCACCAGCTCTTGCACCTTGATGTCATCAAGGTCCTTGCTCTCTTCTATGGCTGTCACTTTAGCACGAAAACTCTCCGGCAATGATCGGAGGATCTTCCTTACGATCTTTGAGTCCTCCATCTTCTCCCCAAGTTAAACTTATCGACAACCACTTCATTTAACTTCCCATAGAAAGAGTCGAAAGACTCATCCTCACTCATCTTGAGCTCCTCAAATCGAGTGGTCGCATTTGTAACTTGGTATCTTTTACTTTCTTCGTGCCTTCATAAGTTGTTTCAGAATCTCCCATGCATCTTTGGCAATGGTAATGTGAGAAATCTGTGAAATTCATCTCGGAGACACACCACGAGAAAATAGCATTTAGTGCTTTCTTGTTAGAATTTGATGCAGCAAGTGCTGCCTTATCCCAAGTGATTTTTTGCTGCCTCAGGTTTTGTCCAACCAATCTCAACAAAGATCCCAAACAGACTCATCAATAGAACATAAAAAGGCTCTCATACGAACCTTCCAAAATGCATAATTACTTCCATCAAAATATGGAGGTGCATTAAGAGATTGAGACCTATCCATCTCAAAAAGGGAGTCAAGGATCACACAATGGTAATAAAACCAAACAATCGTGTACCCGCTCGATACCAAATGAAAGTTCAAAAACGTGTACAAATACACTTTTGAACGTTTAGACCCCAAAACCAACTTAACCAACACAAGCAATATGTTAAACAATTAATGTGCGGAAACTTAACATATGCTATATCATGTAATTGGTTAAACAACTATCCGAGCCATAACAAATTAAACCACAAAGCAGATAATGTAAAGGCAGAGATAGAGAGGAAGGAAGATGCAAACACAGCGATAACACCAGATATGTTATCGAAGAGGAAACCCAAGACCTCGGCGAAAAACCTCTCCGCCGCCCTCCAAGCAGTAATCAATCCACTAGAAAATATAGTTGGGATACAAGGACAAAGAAAAGACCCTCCAAGCCTAATCTACCCAATGCACCTAAGCCCTCCAAGCTTCTTGCTCCAACGAGGTTGCGCCGAACCTTTTTCTTCTCTAGCTTATCGGATTCCGCTACTACACCGTAGCATCAACCAATAAAGATTGGCTCCTTCCTAATCGCTTCCCTTAACTCCAAACGTCTGTCTCACAGAGATGATAATGGTGAGAACCAGGTTTGGTTATAAGGCCTCTCAAGGATTTGACAATGGAGAGGAAGAGAGTGAGGGAATTTGATGAGACTCTAAGGTAGAGATTGTGGGTGAGGCAATCTGGTTTTTCTTTAGGTTTCTCTCTCAAAATTCTCTCTGGAAGCTCTCTTTCAATCGTGGGTTAAAAGGGTATTTATCTTTGGAGTGGAGTGGAATACGAAACGTCGGGTTTTTCCAAAACAGGGGTGGCTCGCGGCTTGACCTCGCGGCTTGACTCGATCGCGAGTTCATCGCGAGATAACCGTATGGGCCGATTGTCCTGTTTTGTCTGTAGTGCTCCAGCTAGCATGACTGTTCATCTTCCAGCATGCTTGGCACGTGTGCAGATTCTGGCGGGTTGAAGCCGCGAGTCCAGCCATGCGAGTCCCAGCCGCGACACACTGTTTTCTTGCACACTCTTGAGCAATCTTCACTCTATCTCACTCACTACCCTTACAACAATCCCACCTAAATACGGGGTTACTAAATGCTGAATTACAAGCAAATTTGGCACGGAATAAAGCCAATTAGATGGGTGAATAAATTCAACCTTACATAGACAATGTTCCTAAGTTACAAAACTGTTGAAGGATAAATTGGATTTTTTATTTCTAAAATTTAGGATGTGTTTGATTTTGATTTTTCAGATTTTTTTGTAAGGTTGAATTTAATCAACCATCTTGTTGGCTTTATTCCATACCAAATTTGCTTGTATTTCAACAATTAGTAACCCCGTATTTAGGTGGGATTCTTGTAAGAGTAGTGAGTGAGATAGTGTGAAGAAATGCTCAAGAGTGTGTAAGAAAACAGGGACTCGCAATTGGATCTCGCGGGTGACTCATGGCCGCAAGCCGCGGAAGCCGCACACGTGCCAGGCATGCCAGAAGTTGAAGCGTCATGCTAGCCGGAGCAATACAGAACAAAATAGGACAACAGGCCATTCAGTTACCTCGTGGCTAGAACTCTCGACTCGGTCAAGCCGCGAGCCAAACCTGTTTTGAAAAACCCGACTCTTCATATTCCATTCTCACCCTAGTATAAATACCCCTTATACCCACGAAAGAAAGAGAGCTTCCAGAGAGAATTTTGAGAGAGAAACCCTAGAAAAAAATAAAATTGATTCATCTCCAATCTTCATTAAGAGACTCTTCAAATTCCTCAACTCTCTTCCTCTCCATTGTTAAATTCTTGAGAGGCTTTTTACCAAAACCTTTTCTCACCATATCTATTCTTGTGAGAGGGTTGTTTGGTGTTTTGGGAAGTAGTTAGGAAGGAACCAATTTCACATTGGTTGATGCTATGGTCAAGTAGCGAAATCCAGGAAGTTAGAAAAGAAATAGGTTCGACGCAACCTCGTTGGAGCAAGAAGCTTGGAGGGCTTAGGTACACTGGGTAGATTAGGTTTGGAGGGTCCATTGCTGTTCATGTATCCCAACTACATTTTCTAGTGGATTATTGACCGCTTGGAGGGCGGCGGAGAGGTTTTACACCGAAGGCTTCGGTTTCCTCTTCGATAACACATCATTGTGTTGTCCTTGTGTTTGCATCTCTCTTCCCTTAATTTTTGCCTTTATTTTCAGCTGTGGATGTGATTTTAATTGACTTAGATTGTTTACCAATTCTGTTTATAGCTTGTGTTCATTTTTCGCACACTAATTATTTGTCATAAAGCTTGAATTGGTAATTTTGTTATTGGGGTCTAAATGTTCAAGGGTGTTTTATACACTATTTGAACTTTCATTTGGTATCAGAGCGAGTGCACTTGCTGTGGTTTAATTACCTAAGTGCGATCCTAGACCCCTTTGCTATGGATGCTGCTATGGAAAAGGCCATGCTGAATTGTGGTTTAAGTGTTTGTAATAATAACTCTATGAGTATGTTTGAAGGGTGTCCTAACAATGAACTCTTAGAGTTATTAAAAACAAAGAAACATGCTAGGATATTTGTTCACATGCTGAAATATTTTGAAAATAAGAATCACATCTTGCACAATAGCATATCTGAATCTAAATCTTTAATTAAGAAGTACAAAACAAAAAATAGAATATTGTGTGAGAAGGTTGATAATCTGAAATAGAAATGTCAATCTAATGTGAAGCATGGAAATTGAAGATAAAATTCTGTTTGAAGGTCAAGAATGTTTGTCTCATGCGAGCTTATTTGTGGATACCTCATTGAATGTATTTAATTCATGCTTATGGTATCTTAATAGCGGCTGTTCTCGTCATATGAAAGGAGATAAATCACTGTTTAAGACGCTCAAAGAGAAGGTTGGTGACTATGTGACTTTTGGTGATGGAAGTCATGCTCAAGTTCTCGGCAAAGGGACTATTGAGAGACCTGGATTACCTCTATTGAAAGATATCTTATACATCAAAGGGCTCAAGGCGAATCTTTTGAGCATCAATCAAATATATGATGAGGATTTTCTTGTCCAATTCTCAAAGAAGGGATGCATAATCATCAATGAAGAAGGGATTCAAGTCTTTGAGGGAAATAGGACTACAGATGATTACTATGGAGTAGTTCCTACGACACCCATTTCATGTAGAAGTGCTCGTGTTGACATGTTGGAACTTTGGCATCACAGATTTGGGCATGCGAATTTCAAACAAGTAGCTAAAGTATCTAAACTTGAAGCAGTTGAGGGACTTCCAACGTTTGGAAAGGTGAAGAAGACTATTTGTGGTGCATGCCAAATGGGAAAGCAAATAAAGGCAAACCATCACAAGGTGAATGTGATTACTACTTCATGATGTTTAGAGCTTCTTCATGTTGATCTAATGGGGCCTACAAGAACTGAAAGTCTAGGAGGAAAGAGGTACATTATGGTCATTGTTGATGATTTCTCAAGATATACTTGGGTTGAATTTCTTAAAGAAAAATCAGAAGCATGTGAAAAGTTGGAAATCCTTTGCAAGAAACTACAAAACGAGAAAGGGATTCCGATTGTCAAGATAAGAAATGATCATGGTAGGGAATTTGAGAATGCAAGATTCGAGTCATTTTGTGAAAAGAATGGAATCAAATGGGAATTTTCAGCCCCCAAAACTCCTCAACAAAATGGAGTGGTAGAGAGAAAGAATTGGGTGATTCAAGAAATAGCAAGAGTTATGCTACTAAACAAGCAAACACCTCAAAAGTTTTGGGGAGAAGCCGTGAACACCTCTTGTCACATTAGCAATAGAATATTCTTCCGAGTGGGAACAAAGAAGACCACCTATGAGAATTGGAATGGAAAAAAGCCCAGAGTAAAGTACTTCCGAGTGTTTGGAAGCAAGTGTTACATTCTAAATGATCGGGAGAACCTTAGGAAATTTGATGCAAAAAGTGATGAAGGTATTTTCCTTGGGTACTCTACTACTAGCCGGGCATATAGGGTTTTCAACAAGAGAACTAAGACAGTAATGGAGTCCATCAATGTCAAAATTGATGATGCCTTAACAAAAGTAGAGATGATTGATGATGGAGAAGGGACGAGCACCAAAGAACCCGATGTTGAGGCCGAAGCTCTTGATATAGAAGTTCAAGGATCTACACGAGAAGAAGAATCAACTCCCATGAAACCAAGAATGGAAACAAGATCAATGTCTAGAACATCAAGTCCTCTGACTCCTTTGGAAGTTCATCCTCCCATCTCATGGAATGATCCACATCAAAGAAGCCATCATCAAGAGTGATTAAGAACTATCCGGATAGCAACATTATAGGGTCTTTAGATGAAGGTCTTGAGCTTAGAAAAGGAAACATCCTTTTGGCCAATCATGTAACATACCATTGCTACCTTGCTCAATTTAAGCCATAAAGGGTAGAAGAAGCTCTCCAAGATGAAAATTGGGTTGAGTCAATGCATGAAAAGCTGAATTAATTTGTGAGAAATGATGTGTGGGAACTTGCTCCAAGGCCTGAAAATGTTCATGTCATTGGCACTAAATGGATATTCAAAAACAAGACCGATGAAGATGGAGAGATAATACGGAATAAATCTCGGTTAGTAGCTCAAGGATATACTCAAGTAGAAGGAGTAGACTTTGATGAATCCTTCGCTCCCGTGGCAAGACATGAGTCTATTCGAATTCTTATGTCCATTGCATGCACTATGAACTTTAAACTCTATCAAATGGATGTAAAATTTTCATTTCTAAATGGATACCTAAATGAAGAAGTGTTTGTTGAACAACCCAAAGGCTTTGAGGATCCTCACTTTCCCGATCATGTGTTGAGATTGAAGAAAGCCCTTTATAGCTTAAAACAAGCTCCTAGAGCTTGGTATGATCGGCTTACACATTACCTCCTGAATAGAGGAATCAAAAGGGGATATGCCGACCGGACTTTGTTTGTCAAGAATGATGAAGATTACCTCCTTGTGGCTCAAGTATATGTTGATGTCATAGTATTTGGGGCTACCATTGATGATCGGGCTATAGAATTCTCTGAGGAGATGAAGAAAGAATTTGAGATGAGTATGGTGGGGGAGCTCACATTTTTCTTGGGCCTTCAACTCAAACAAAAGAAGGAAGGCATATTCATTTCACAAGAAAAGTATGCTAGAAACATTGTCAAGAAGTTTGGACTAGACTCCAAAAAACATGCCTCCACTCCCATGAGCTCGTCTACTAAACTGAATGTTGATTCTTCTAGGGTGGAAGTGAGTCCCACCTTGTATAGGAGTATCATTGAGAGTCTACTCTATCTTACTGCTAGTAGACCGGATATTGCGTTCAGCATTGGTGTTTGTGCTAGATATCAAGCTGCTCCAAAGGAATCATACCGATGCGAAGAAAGCGAATTATACGATATATCAATGGAACTCTAGATTATGGTTTGTGTTATTCAAAAGACTCATATGCTTGCCTTGCCAGGTATTCAGATGCAGACTGGGCTAATAGTGTGGACGATCGGAAGAGTACTTCAGGAGGCTGCTTCTACCTTGGTAACAATCTTGTCTCATGGATGAGCAAGAAACAAAATTTCGTGTCTCTCTTTACAACTGAAGTAGAGTACACAGCTGCTGGAAGTTGCTACATACAACTTCTTTGGATGAAGAAGTTACTTCATGACAATAGAATTCCTCAAGATACAATGTGTGTTTTCTGTGATAACACCAATGCCATAAATCTTTCTAAGAACCCGGTCCAGCATTCAAAATCTAAACACATAGAGATACGTTACCATTTCATTTGAGATTTGGTGGAAGAAAGAGTTGTGTGTCTTGAATTCATACACACAGACAATCAAAAGGCAGACATCTTCACCAAGCCTCTCGATGGTCCACGATTTGAATCCCTTCGTAAGACCATTGGTGTTGGTACAATCCCTTGAATCTCTTGTGTGTTGTATGCTTCACCTATTTATATTGTGTTATTTTGTTTGTTGGGGCACACACTACTTTGTTGGCTATTTGTATAGCATGATTTTATTGATTGTTAATTGTTTTGTCTGCTTTTGTTGTTTTTACATTGTTGTTTTTGATCAATCTTTTCCTTCTTATGTGTTAAAAAAAAAAAAAATCCAAAAACCACATAAAAAGTAGAAAATCAAAAAGTTTGATTGACATTATTGAGTTTTGTCTCAAAACTTGTTTTGCCTTGTACCTTTATGCTAATGGCTTTGTGCATTTACGAGCGTAGCTTGTTCCTTTGCACTCTTATCATTGTGGAAGAAATCTTGAAATCTATGTGACTGTTGTAAATAGATCTTCAAACTTGTCATAAATGATTAGTGAATGGTTATGTTGATCTTGAGACATGCATAGACTTATGCCTATATATCTTCCCTTTGTTTTTGCTAAAAAGAGCTCACCAAATGTAAATCTCCAAATGTAAAGAGATATTAAGCTGTAAAAGCCTGTCGCATATACTAGTATTCTACTAGGAAAAAGGGAAAGCGACCAAAAATAAAGTGTATGATTTTTCAAAAAGCCAAAGGCTATCCCATCAAGGTGAAATATCGGACATCATTCTCACAATGAGATGTAATTGTTTCAAAAGGATCAAAAAGATCAAAAGTTATGATTGAAAATGGAGCCAAATGTAAAGCTTCAAGTTATGTAATCAAATCTTATGGGAGGTCATATATGCATACTTCTATAATTGAGATAGGTCAGATAATCTAGTGCTAATTGTGTATGCCTTGGTTGAATTGATCATTGAAGCTTCACATTAGACTAAGGACTATCTCATTGTTGATATCCACACACAACACACAAGTTTATGTTCAATGGATACCATATTCATTTGTGTGATTATACTTCATAAAATGTGTTTTCACATGCTCAATCTTTTTTTATTCAAATACAAAAAGATTTTTGAGTGTTTTAGTTGTTTTTGGAAAGTATTTTGTTCTTACAAAAACTGAAATTTTCAAAAATAGTTTTGCCCTGTTTTGGCGACTTAGTCGCGGGTCAAACAAGTCGCATGTCACAGTTGTGTTCTCACGGGTCGGTTTTGGTGACTTGTTCGCGAGTGAAAGGTCCAATCGCGAGGAGTACACAGAGATTTTTGCAGCTCAGCTCGTGACTCCCTCGCGTGTGAGACTTCTGTAAGGTTGAATTTAATCAACCATTTTATTGGCTTTATTCTGTGCCAAATTTGCTTGTATTTCAGCATTTAGTAACCTTGTATTTAGGTGGGTTTGTTGTAAGGGTAGTAAGTGAGATAAAGTGTTGATTGCTCAAGAGTGTGCAAGAAAACAGAGACTCACGGCTTGTTCTCGCGGGTGGCTCGCGGCTTTAAGCCGCCAGACGCAACACACGTGCCAAGCGTGCGAGAAGTTGAACAGTCATGCTAGCTGAAGCACTACAGGACAAAACAGGACAACTAGGCATACGGTTATCTCGCGACTGGATCTCGTGACTCAGTCAAGTTGCGAAGTCAAGCCACGAGCCACCCCTGTTTTGTAAAACCCGACGTTTCACATTCCTCTCTCACTCCAGTATAAATACCCTTTATACCCACAAATGGAAGAGAGCTTCCAGAGAGAATTTTGAGAGAGAAACCCTAAAGAAAAACAAGATTGATTCACCTACAATCTATACATTAGAGTCTCTTCAAATTCCTCAACTCTCTTCCTCTCCATTGTTAAATCCTTAGGAGGCATTTTACCAAAACCTTGTTCTCACCATATTCATCATTGTGAGAGGGCTGTTTGGTTTTACGGGAAGTAGTTAGGAAGGAACCAATCTACATTGGTTGATGCTACGGTCTAGTAGCAGAATCCGGGAAGCTAAAAAAGAAAAAGGTTCGGCGTAACCTCGTTGGAGCAAGAAGCTTGGAGGGCTTAGATGCACTGGGTAGATTAGGCTTGGAGGGTCTATTGTTGTCCATATATCCCAACTACATTTTCTAGTAGATTGTTTACCGCTTGGAGGGCGGCGGAGAGGTTTTATGCCGAGGACTTCGGTTTCCTCTTCGATAACACATCGCGTGTTGTCTTTGTGTTTGTATCTTCCTTCCCTTTTATCTTTGCCTTTTTATTATCTGCTGTGGGTTGTAATTTTAATTTGGCTTAGATAGTTTTTCCAATTCTATATTATAACTTATGTTTATTTTCCGCACACTAGTTGTTTGACATAATGCTTGAATTGGTTAAGTTGTAAATTGGGGGTCCGAACGTTCAAGGGTGTTTATGCACATATTTGAACTTTCAATTGGTATCAAAGCGGGTACACATGTTGTGGTTTCATTACCATTGTGTGATCCTTGACTCCCTTTTTAGATGGATCGGTCTCAATCCCTAAATGCACCTCCATATTTTGATGGTAGTAATTATGCTTTTTGGAAGGTTCACATGAGAGCTTTTCTGTGTTCTATTGATGAATCTGTTTGGGATGCTATTAAGATAGGTTGGACCAGGCCCGAGGAAGCTAAATCTACGTGGGATAAGGCAGCACTTGCTGCATCTAATGCTAATGATAAAGCATTCAATGCTATTTTCTGTGGTGTGTCTCCGGATGAATTTCACAGGATCTCTCACATTACCGTTGCTAAAGAAACATGGGAGATATTGGAGACCACTTATGAAGGCACGAAGAAGGTAAAAGACACCAGGCTGCAGATGCTAACCACTCGGTTTGAGGAATTAAAAATGAGTGAGGATGAGTCCATTGACTCTTTCTATAGCAAGCTGAATGAGGTGATTGTCAGCAAGTTCAATTTGGGAGAGAAAACGGAGGACTCTAAAATTGTAAGGAAGATCCTTCGATCATTGCCGGAAAGTTTTCGTGCTAAAGTGACAGTGATTGAAAAGAGCAAGGACCTTAATGACATCAAAGTCCAGGAGCTAGTTGGTTCTCTTCGGACCTATGAGATGTCATTTGCCCAATCAACAGAAGAGTAAATCTCTTGCTCTTAAGACCATTAATGAGAAGGTGGAAGATCATGACTCATCGAGAGAAGATGTGGTGGACAAAGATGTTGCTTACCATGTAAAAAATTTCAGAAAATTCTTGAAATTCAAAAATAATGGCAAATTTGGTTGTAAGTTCAAAAATGTGTATAAACACCCTTGAACGTTTAGACCCCCAAATTACAACTTAACCAATTCAAGCAATATGTCAAACAACAAGTGTGCGGAAACTTAACATAAGCTATAATATGGAATTGGTTAAAAACTATCTAAGCCAAAACAAAACACAATCCACAACAGATAATAAAAAGGCAAAGATAGAGAGGAAGGAAGATGCAAATACACAGACAACACGCGATGTGTTATCGAAGAGGAAACCGAAGCCCTCGGCGTAAAACCTCTCCACCGCCCTCCAAGCGGTAAACAATCCACTAGAAAATACGGTTGGGATACATGGACAGCAATAGACCCTCCAAGCCTAATCTACCCAAAGTGCACCTAAGCCCTCCAAGCTTCTTGCTCCAACGAGGTTGCGCCGAACATTTTTCTTTTCTAGCTTCCCGGATTCCGCTACTAGACCGTAGCATCAACCAATGAAGATTAGTTCCTTCCTAATCGCTTCCCGAGAAATCCAAACAAAACTGTCTCACAATGATGATGATGGTGAGAACCAGGTTTGGTATAATGCCTCTTAAGGATTTGACAATAGAGAGGAAGAGAGTTGAGGAATTTGAAGAGACTCTAATGTATAGATTGTGGGTGAATCAATCTTGTTTTTCTTTAGGGTTTCTCTCTCAAAATTCTCTCTGGAAGCTCTCTTACAATCGTGGGTAAAAGGGGTATTTATACTGGAGTGGGAGAGGAATGTGAAATGTCAGGTTTTAGAAAATAGGGGTGGCTCGCGGCGTGACCTCACGGCTTGACTAAGTCGCGAGATCCAGTCACGAGATAACAGTAATAGACCCTCCAAGCCTATTCTACCCAGTGCACCTAAGCCCTCCAAGCTTCTTGCTCCAACGAGGTTGCGCCGAACCTTTTTCTTTTCTAGCTTCCCGGATTCCGCTACTATATCATAGCATCAACCAATGTAGATTGGCTCCTTCCTAACTGCTTCCCTTAACTCCAAACGACTGTCTCACGGTGATGATGATGGTGAGAACCAGGTTTGGTAAAATACCTCTCAAGGATTTAACAATGGAGAGGAAGAGAGTTGAGGATTATGAAGAGACTCTAAGGTAGGGATTGTGTGTGAAACAATCTTGTTTTTCTTTAGGGTTTCTCTCTCAAAATTCTCTCTGGAAGCTCTCTCTCGATCGTGGGTAAAAGGGGTATTTATATTGGAGTGGGAGAGGAATGTGAAACGTCGGGTTTTACAAAACAGGGGTGGCTCGCGGCTTGACCTCGCGGCTTGACTAAGTAGCGAGTTCGATCGCGAGATAACCGTATGGCGATTTGTCTGTTTTGTCCTGTAGTGCTCCAGCTAGCATGACTGTTCATCTTCCAGCATGCTTGGCACGTGTGCGGATTCTGGCGGGTTGAAGCCGCGAGTCCACCCGCGAGTCCACCCGCGAGTCCCAGCCGCGACTCTCTGTTTTCTTGCACACTCTTGAGCAATCTTCACTCTATCTCACTCACTACCCTTACAACAAACCCACCTAAATACAGGGTTACTAAATGCTAAATTACAAGCAAATTTGGCACGGAATAAAGCCAATTAGATGGTTGAATAAATTCAACCTTACAATCTCCCCCTTTGGCTATTCCGTGACAAAACCCTAAAACAGACTCTAGACTTAACATGTGAGTTGGGAACAGTTGAACAAAACTCACTCACACCTAACTCTAGAAGTGTGAAGCACTTGAATCATATGAACAATATACTCACGAAACACAACAATACACTATGATTATTGTAGGCAGAAAATTATAAATGCATATGAAACAATGTGATCAAGCAAAGATGGAGTAATACACAAACTATGGCTTGATCAACTAAGTGACCACCTCAAGGTAGTGATCACAGTGTTCATTCACACTTGGAATGAACACAAGGACATACAAGTTAACAAGCACAAGGCAAGACACTTGTATGCTCAACACTCAACCAATGCATAGCACACAAGGCATATGCATCTAGGAACAATCCTACAAGGGCACAAGAGTGACAAGACAATAAACCAAAATGCATAACATTTTGATCAAAGTCTTGATTTCAACAAGCATAAAGGCTGCATAAGCAAGGTACATACCATAAAGCCTACAAATATGCATAAAAACATAACCCTAAAGACTTACAAAAGCACATGGGTACAAACACGAAATTCTGAATAACATCATCAAAATATATTAACGATATTAAACCAAGAGTATAAGAAATGAGTTAGAAACAACTATACACAAAATACCCAAAAACATAAGCGTAGATAAACAAAGTTTTTTTTTTTTTTTAATATGATAACTATGACAACTCCCCCTCAACACATTACTCCCCTTAAGATTTGCTCTTCGAACACTTTCTCCCCCTTTTTGACCGGAATGGCCAAAGGGTTTGGTCAGCCGAGTTGTGAAGTCTGTCAAGTTTAGCGACCAAGACATCAACTGGTCTTGCATGGCTCTCATCCTGTCGAGTGCTCGGTTTGGACTGCCCCGATCCCATCAAGCCTTTCAGAATGATCCGGAAAGCATCCGGAGGTGTATCTCTGCAGAAGTTGAAGCTCTAGACCTCTTGCCACTCCTCCCGGGTGTTGAGGTGGATGCATGCCCTGCTTTGCCTCTGATCGAGTCTCCATTGGGACATCCTCTCCTTCATCACCTTCATCTTCTTCTCCTGGAAGCCTAACACCGATCCTTTTGCAGGTAAGTTTATTAATTGCAGAGGGTGTGGACATGTGACTGATATCTTGAGGGATTGGAACACCCTTCCTTCTAAATATCCTCATTAGCAAACTTGGAAAGATCAGTTTTGGCCTAGATGTTGTTCTTGTCTCATCCACAATGATGTCAAAGATGTGAGAACTTATATCTATGAAGTTCTTTTCTTTGAGATCCATCAGAAAAATTGCTTTAGCACAATTGATTGTAGTCAATTTCTTAATAGGATAGAGGTTAAACATCATGATTATGGTTAGAACCCTCATGTCCTTTGGAAAGGCAAAGTGGTATTCAAACACTTCCCTTCTCTCTGCCCCCCTATCCTTTGTTGAACTATTTCAATAGAGACACTCCTATCCTTAAAATTGATAAACTCCTCATCATCCAAACCCTCAAGCCCTAGTACATCATCTATGACATGTGCATCCAAAATGAATTCTTTCCCTCTAACCTTGACAATTTAACTCATTCTCCTTTATCACAAACATTTGAGTAAAATTCCCTAATCGGGGTTCACACACCAAAGGGAAATCACTCAACAGCTTTTCCCATCCTCTTCCCTCAAAACAGTGGGAATAAAAGTTTGTCTTAAGTCCTCCAAATCTACAAACCTTTCTTGAATAATTTCTGCATGCAGGAAGTTATCCTTGTATCTCTTAAAGTGATGGACAGACCTAAACAGTTTTGAATCCATTTTTAATCTCTTGTCGGCCTTCTTTGCAGTAGATTTCTTCTTTCGAGGTGAGGGACCATCGTGAACAATCGAGAAAAGGCCACAACAACATAGACAAATATATGTGCAGAACTTAGTCGTACCATGATTATCAAAGAGATATCATCCACACAAAATAACTATGAACACTTAAATGAAGGCTACTTAGAACAATTTCATGGGAAAACCAAGCCGAGAGAAAGGAAACAGATGGACAATCAAGGAGAAACTGTCCTAATGACATTGAGACAGTTAATGAAAAATGATATGATGCACACACATTATTATGAGCCTAATGAAGCTCCCAACAGATTAACACACTAAAACATGCGAATTTAGCATAGTAAAACTCACACCCTTAAAAAGAACAAATAGAAACAACTCAACATCTCAAGGATCATATTGAAACATAAGAAACACTTAGCTAAGCACAAGATGAAGAGCAATAAGGAAATTACTATCATCAACACACACTATAGCTACAGCAACCACAAGCTAAGCATGAACACGGAGCAGAAACCGAAACAAAAACCCATTTCAAAGACACAACCATATGCGAAAAATCAAAGGGAAAAGCACAAAATCAAGTAGAAAAGAGTGTAGAATAGAAAACCCATACCTGGAACTTGACGATTTTGAGCTATAAGAATGCAACAATGGAGATTGGAAATGGGAACACGGAGTGTTTGGGAGGGAGATAGTTTAGAGAGAAGATGAACAGTCACAAAAGTTCGAGGGAAAACTGAAAAAGTTTAAAAACTGCCCCTGTTTCTGCCAAACACGCGATTTTCGCAACTTGATCGAGTCGCCACACAGTCGCCAACTCAAGCCGCTAAAGTACACAAGAACAAGATTTTGAAAAATTTTTCTAAGTGTTTTTCGCGATTGGAAGGTCTACCAGCGAGTGAGTCGCGAGCTGAGCCGCGAAAATCTCTAAGTGAACCTCGCGATTTGGACCTTCCACTCGCGAACAAGTCGCCAAAAATGACCAGCGAAGATGCGGCGAGGCTCGCGACTTGACACACCCGCGATCGAGCCGCCAAAACAGAGCAAAACTGTATTTTTGAAATTTTCAGATTTTTCAACCAAAATACTTTCCAAAAACACCTAAAACACTCAAAAATCTTTTTGTGCTTGAATTAACAAAGATTGAGCATGTGAAAACATATTTCATCAAGTACAATCACACAAATGAATATGACATTTATTGAACATAAACTTGTGTGTTGTGTGTGGATACCAACAATGAGATAGTCCTTCATCTAATGTGAAGCTTCAATGATCAATTCAACCAAGGCATACACAATTAGCACTAGATCATGTGACCAATCTCAATTATAGAAATATGTATATATGACCTCCCACAAAACTTGATAACATAACTTGGAGCTTTTCATTTGACTCCACTTTCAATCACAACATTTGATCTTTTGAGGCAATCATCTCTCATTGTGAGAGAGATATATAACATTTCTCTTTGAAGAACAGGCCTTTGGCCTTTTTGAATGAACATTCACTTTTAATATAAGGTCGCTTACCCTTTTTCCTAGTCAAATACTAGAATGTGCGACAGGACTTTTTGCAGCTCAATATCTCTTTTCATTTGGAGATTTACATTTGGTGAGCTCTTTTTAGCAAAAACATAAAATAAAGAGTGGGAAGAGATATAGACACAAGTCTATGCATGTCTCAAGATCAACATAACCATTCACTAATCATTCATGACAAGTTTGAAGATCTATTTACAACAATCACATAGATTTCAAGATTTTTCCCACAAAGATATAGGTGCATGAAAACAAGCAATGCTCGAAAATGCACAAAGCCATTAGCACAAAGGTACAAGGCAAAACAAGTTTTGAGACAAAACTCAACAAAGTCAATCAAGCTTTTTG
Source organism: Quercus dentata (assembly GCA_028216015.1). NCBI lineage: Eukaryota > Viridiplantae > Streptophyta > Magnoliopsida > Fagales > Fagaceae > Quercus > Quercus dentata. Next base: position 8,963,017 of record CP116450.1, read on the forward strand.
ATTTTCTACTTTTTATGTGATTTTTGGATTTTTGACACAAGACACAAAAAGATTGATAAAACAAGCATAACAAAAACATATACACAAGAAGATAAGCAAACAACCAACATCAAAACCAGCAAGCAAACCAAACAAACATAGTCACAAAGCATAGGAAGTATTAATGCATGGACATGTTGTAATGCTTATGCATGAGTACCCCTTTTCACCCACACGTCACTTGCATTTGGGGTGATTTCCTTATAGGATTGGGTACGAGAGTTAGGGCTTTCAAACCTTCGTGAGAAGCTTTCCAAGCAGTTGGTGAATGCACCAATCATCTTCATCACGTTCATCATTCCGGGATCTCCATTTTGATCTCTAGATTGATCACCCGCCCAAGTTCTCCTATCATTTCTGGGTCCTCCCGACCTTTGAGGAGTTGCACTATTCTTTGCTCTCAGCTTTTGGCAATTTGGTCGAGTATGCCCTTGAAGTCCGCAATAATGGCACACATAAGTTCCTCTAGGACCTCTTTGTGGTCGTGGACGTGACTTGGCACGAGATTCGAGACACCGCCCACAGCCGATTCCGGGGATTCAGCATCCGTTGGTTCACCAAATTCTTCTTCTCCTCCACCTCAAGCTTCTCACTAGTAAGTTCATCTACAACTGTATCTTTTGCCTTCACAAACTTCACTTCTTTAGTGACATTTACAGATGAACTACTTCCTCCAAAAGTATTCCCCAATCCGGATTTGTCCGAGAAGCTCTTTTGAGAAGATATAACATCATCTAGCTTCTTGGTGGTGACCCTCTCTATCTTAGCATTCGCTTGCACAACTTCATTATCAAGAAATCTTACTTTTGTGTAAGCTTCGGACAATTCACCATTTAGAGATTCAATCTCACATTTGGCCTCCCTATATCGGATTAGGAGACTTTTGTAGTCCTCTTGACCTTCTTCATTTTTCTCTCACAAAGACCTTGGCCACCCTTGTGTACTCACCCGACTTCTCCAAGAGTGAGTTATAATTCTCTTGAAGATTTGTTGTGCTTTCATTTTCTTCAAAGATCCGATTCTTCAACAATTCCTAGTGATTCATCATCACTATGTTCTCCAAGGTCTTGTACAAGTAGATTTAACTCCTCCGAAGACTCAACATGAGCAATAGTCATGAAAGCTGAATAGTTCCCCTCTCCATCACAGCTCTCTTGATTTCGAGTCGACGAATCCGAGTCACTCAAGGTCGTGGCATACACTTTACCTTTCGATTTCAAATAATTCGGACATTCCTTCTTAAAATGTCCATGCCCGTTGCATTCAAAACAAGTGACACCGTGTGTGGATTGGGATTCTTTTCCATCTTTCTTTTTGAAATCCCTCTTCTCCCTTCCGAACTTTGGAATTTTCTTTTATCATCAAATTTGCCACTTTGTTTTTGAATTTCAAAAACTTTTTCTGAAATTTTTGACAAGGTAAGCTACATCATTGTCAACTCCATCTTCTCCCGATGAGTCTTGATCTTCCACCTTCTCATTAATGGTCTTTAGAGCAAGAGATTTACTCTTCCGTTGATTAGGCAGCGACATCTCATACGTTTGCAGAGAACCCACCAGCTCCTGCACTTTGATGTCATCAAGGTCCTTGCTCTCTTCAATGGCTGTCACTTTTGCACGAAAACTTTCCGGCAATGATCGAAGGATCTTCCTTACAATCTTTGAGTCCTCCGTTCTCTCCCCCAAGTTGAACTTATCGACAACCACCTCATTTAGCTTTCCATAGAAAGAGTCAAAAGACTCATCCTCACTCATTTTGAGCTCCTCAAACCGAGTGGTCAAGCATTTGCAACTTAGTGTCTTTTACTTTCTTCGTGCCTTCATAGGTGGTCTCCAAAATCTCCCATGCTTCTTTGGCAATGGTAATATGTGAAATCTGTGAAATTCATCCGGAGACACACCACAGAAAATAGCATTAAGTGCTTTCTTTGTTAGCATTAGATGCAAAGCAAGAGCCGCCTTATCCCAAGTGGATTTGGCTGCCTTAGGTTTGGTCCAACCAATCTCAACAAACATCCTAAAATGATTCATCAATAGAACATAAAAAGGCTCTCATGCAAACCTTGCAAAAGGCATAATTACTACCATCAAAATATGGAGGTGCATTAAGGGATTGAGACCTATCCATCTCAAAAGGGAGTCAAGGATCACACAATGATAATGAAACCAATAACAGTGTACCCGCTCTGATACCAATTGAAAGTTCAAAAACGTGTACAAAACACTTTTGAACGTTTAGACCCCCAAAAATTAACTTAACCAACACAAGCAATATGTTAAACAACAAGTGTGCGGAAACTTAACATATGCTATAATGAGAAATAGATTAAACACTATCTAAGCCATAACATAATAGAATCACAACAGATAAAATAAAGGTAGAGATAGAGGAAGGAAGATGCAAACACAAAGACAACACGCGATGTGTTATCGAAGAGGAAACCGAAGACCTCGGCGAAAAACCTCTCCGCCGCCCTCCAAGCGGTAATCAATCCACTAGAAAATATAGTTGGGATACAAGGACAAAGCAATAGACCCTCCAAGCCTAATCTACCCAAAGTGCACCTAAGCCCTCCAAGCTTCTTACTCCAACGAGGTTGCGCCGAACCTTTTTCTTTTCTAGCTTCCCGGATTCCGCTACTATACCATAGCATCAACCAATGTAGATTGGCTCCATCCTAATTGCTTCCCAGAACTCCAAACGACTGTCTCACGGTGATGACGATGGTGAGAACCAGGTTTGGTAAAATACCTCTCAAGGATTTAACAATGGAGAGGAAGAGAGTTGAGGAATATGAAGAGACTCTAAAGTAGGGATTGTGTGTGAAACAATCTTGTTTTTCTTTAGGTTTCTCTCTCAAAATTCTCTCTGGAAGCTCTCTCTCGATCGTGGGTAAAAGGGGTATTTATATTGGAGTGGGAGAGGAATGTGAAACGTCGGGTTTTACAAAACAGGGGGGTGGCTCGCGGCTTGACCTCGCGGCTTGACTAAGTCGCGAGTTCGATCGCGAGATAACCGTATGGCCGATTGTCCTGTTTTGTCCTGTAGTGCTCCAGCTAGCATGACTGTTCATCTTCCAAAGATGCTTGGCACGTGTGCGGATTCTCTGGCGGGTTGAAGTCGCGAGTCCACCCGCGAGTCCCAGCCCGACGACTCTCTGTTTCTTGCACACTCTTGAGCAATCTTCACTCTATCTCACTCACTACCCTTACAACAAACCCACCTAAATACAGGGTTACTAAATGCTAAATTACAAGCAAATTTGGCACGGAATAAAGCCAATTAGATGGTTGAATAAATTCAACCTTACAATCTCCCCTTTGGCTATTCCGTGACAAAACCCTAAAACAGACTCTAGACTTAACATGTGAGTTGGGAACAGTTGAACAAAACTCACTCACACCTAACTCTAGAAGTCTGTGAAGCACTTGAATCATATGAACAATATACTCTCGAAACACAACAATACACTATGATTATTGTAGGCAGAAAATTATAAATGCATATGAAACAATGTGATCAAGCAAAGATGGAGTAATACACAAACTATGGCTTGATCAACTAAGTGACCACCTCAAGGTAGTGATCACGGTGTTCATTCACACTTGGAATGAACACAAGGACATACAAGTTAACAAGCACAAGGCAAGACACTTGTATGCTCAACACTCAACCAATGCATAGCACACAAGGCATATGCATCTAGGAACAATCCTACAAGGGCACAAGAGTGACAAGATACAATAAACCAAAATGCATAACATTTTGATCAAAAATCTTGATTTCAACAAGCATAAAGGCTGCATAAGCAAGGTACATACCATAAAGCCTACAAATATGCATAAAAACATAACCCTAACGACTTACAAAAGCACATGGGTACAAACACAGAAATTCCTGAATAACATCATCAAAATATATTAACGATATTAAACCAAGAGTATAAGAAATGAGTTAGAAACAACTATACACAAAATACCCAAAAACATAAGCGTAGATAAACAAAGTTTTTTTTTTTTAATATGATAACTATGACAACTCCCCCTCAACACATTACTCCCCCTTAAGATTTGCTCTTCTCAACACTTTCTCCCCCTTTTTGACCGGAATGGCCAAAGGGTCACTTTGGTCAGCCGAGTTGTGAAGTTTGTCAAGTTTAGCGAGCCAAGACATCAACTGGTCTTGCATGGCTCTCATCCCGTCGAGTGCTCAGTTTGGACTGCCCGATCCCATCAAGCCTTTCCGAGAATGATCCGGAAAGCATCCGGAGGTGTATCCGCAGAAGTTGAAGCTCTAGACCTCTTGCCACTCCTCCCGGGTGTTGAGGTGGATGCATGCCCTCGCCGCCTCTGATCGTCTCCATTGGGACATCCTCTCCTTCATCACCTTCATCTTCTTCTCCCGGAAGCCTAACACCGATCCTTTTGCGGGTAAGTTTATTAATTGCAGAGGGTGTGGACATGTGACTGATATCTTGAGGGATTGGAACACCCTTCCTTCTAAATATCCTCATTAGCAAACTTGGAAAGATCGGTTTTGGCCTAGATGTTGTTCTTGTCTCATCCACAATGATGTCAAAGATGTGAGAACTTATATCTATGAAGTTCTTTTCTTTGAGATCCATCAGAAAAATTGCTTTAGCACAATTGATTGTAGTCAATTTCTTAATAGGATAGAGGTTAAACATCATGATTATGGTTAGAACCCTCATGTCCTTTGGAAAGGCAAAGTGGTATTCAAACACTTCCCTTCTCTCCGCCCCCTATCCTTTGTTGAACTATTTCAATAGAGACACTCCTATCCTTAAAATTGATAAACTCCTCATCATCCAAACCCTCAAGCCCTAGTACATCATCTATGACATGTGCATCCAAAATGAATTCTTTCCCTCTAACTTGACAATTTAACTCATTCTCCTTTATCATGACATTTGAGTAAAATTCCCTAATCAGGGTTCACACACCAAAGGGAAATCACTCAACAGACTTTTCCCATCCTCTTCCCTCAAAACATTTGGGAATAAAAGTTTGTCTTAAGTCCTCCAAATCTACAAACCTTTCTTGAATAATTCCTGCATGCGGAAGTTATCCTTGTATCTCTTAAAGTGATGGAAGACCTAAACAGTTTTGAATCCATTTTTAATCTCTTGTCGGCCTTCTTTGCAGTAGATTTCTTCTTTCGAGGTGAGGGAGCCATCTGTGAACAATCAGAAAAGGCCACAACAACATAGACAAATATATGTGCAGAACTTAGTCAGTACCATGATTATCAAAGAGATATCATCCACACAAAATAACTATGAACACTTAAATGTAAGGCTACTTAGAACAATTTCATGGGAAAACCAAGCCGAGAAAGGAAACAGATGGACAATCAAGGAGAAACTGTCCTAATGACATTGAGACAGTTAATGAAAAATGATATGATGCACACACATTATTATGAGCCTAATGAAGCTCCCAACAGATTAACACACTAAAACATGCGAATTTAGCATAGTAAAACTCACACCCTTAAAAAGAACAAATAGAAACAACTCAACATCTCAAGGATCATATTGAAACATAAGAAACACTTAGCTAAGCACAAGATGAAGAGCAATAAGGAAATTACTATCATCAACACACACTATAGCTACAGCAACCACAAGCTAAGCATGAACACGGAGAGTAAAACCGAAACAAAAACTCATTTCAAAGACACAACCATATGCGAAAAATCAAAGGGAAAAGCACAAAATCAAGTAGAAAAGAGTGTAGAATAGAAAACCCATACCTGGAACTTGACGATTTTGAGCTATAAGAATGCAACAATGGAGATTGGAAATGGGAACACGGAGTGTTTGGGAGGGAGATAGTTTAGAGAGAAGATGAACGAGTCACAAAAGTTCGAGGGAAAACTGAAAAAGTTTAAAAACGCCCCTGTTTTCGCCAAACACGCGATTTTCGCAACTTGATCGAGTCGCCACACGTCGCCAACTCAAGCCGCTAAAGTACACAAGAACAAGATTTTGAAAAATTTTTCTAAGTGTTTTTCGCGATTGGAAGGTCTACCATGAGTGAGTCGCGAGTGAGCCGCGAAAATCTCTAAGTGAACCTCGCGACCGGACCTTCCACTCGCGAACAAGTCGCCAAAAATGACCAGCGAAGATGCGACTGAGGCTCGCGACTTGACACACCCGCGATCGAGCCGCCAAAACAGAGCAAAAGCGTATTTTTGAAATTTTCAGATTTTTCAACCAAAATACTTTCCAAAAACACCTAAAACACTCAAAAATCTTTTTGTGCTTGAATTAACAAAGATTGAGCATGTGAAAACATATTTCATCAAGTACAATCACACAAATGAATATGACATTTATTGAACATAAACTTGTGTGTTGTGTGTGGATACCAACAATGAGATAGTCCTTCATCTAATGTGAAGCTTCAATGATCAATTCAACCAAGGCATACACAATTAGCACTAGATCATGTGACCAATCTCAATTATAGAAATATGTATATATGACCTCCCACAAAACTTGATAACATAACTTGGAGCTTTTCATTTGACTCCACTTTCAATCACAACATTTGATCTTTTGAGGCAATCATCTCTCATTGTGAGAGAGATATATAACATTTCTCTTTGAAGAACAGGCCTTTGGCCTTTTTGAATGAACATTCACTTTTAATATAAGGTCGCTTACCCTTTTTCCTAGTCAAATACTAGAATGTGCGACAGACTTTTGCAGCTCAATATCTCTTTTCATTTGGAGATTTACATTTGGTGAGCTCTTTTTAGCAAAAACATAAAATAAAGAGTGGGAAGAGATATAGACACAAGTCTATGCATGTCTCAAGATCAACATAACCATTCACTAATCATTCATGACAAGTTTGAAGATCTATTTACAACAATCACATAGATTTCAAGATTTTTCCCACAAAGATATAGGTGCATGAAAACAAGCAATGCTCGAAAATGCACAAAGCCATTAGCACAAAGGTACAAGGCAAAACAAGTTTTGAGACAAAACTCAACAAAGTCAATCAAGCTTTTTGATTTTCTACTTTTTATGTGATTTTTGGATTTTTGACACAAGACACAAAAAGATTGATAAAACAAGCATAACAAAAACATATACACAAGAAGATAAGCAAACAACCAACATCAAAACCAGCAAGCAAACCAAACAAACATAGTCACAAAGCATAGGAAGTATTAATGCATGGACATGTTGTAATGCTTATGCATGAGTACCCCTTTTCACCCACACGTCACTTGCATTTGGGGTGATTTCCTTATAGGATTGGGTACGAGAGTTAGGGCTTTCAAACCTTCGTGAGAAGCTTTCCAAGCAGTTGGTGAATGCACCAATCATCTTCATCACGTTCATCATTCCGGGATCTCCATTTTGATCTCTAGATTGATCACCCGCCCAAGTTCTCCTATCATTTCGGGTCCTCCCGACCTTTGAGGAGTTGCACTATTCTTTGCTCTCACTTTTGGCAATTTGGTCGAGTATGCCCTTGAAGTCCGCAATAATGGCACACATAAGTTCCTCTAGGACCTCTTTGTGGTCGTGGACGTGACTTGGCACGAGATTCAGACCTGGCCACAGGCTGATTCCGGGGATTCAGCATCCGTTGGTTCACCAAATTCTTCTTCTCCTCCACCTCAAGCTTCTCACTAGTAAGTTCATCTACAACTGTATCTTTTGCCTTCACAAACTTCACTTCTTTAGTGACATTTACAGATGAACTACTTCCTCCAGTATTCCCCAATCCGGATTTGTCCGAGAAGCTCTTTTGAGAAGATATAACATCATCTAGCTTCTTGGTGGTGACCCTCTCTATCTTAGCATTCGCTTGCACAACTTCATTATCAAGAAATCTTACTTTTGTGTAAGCTTCGGACAATTCACCATTTAGAGATTCAATCTCACATTTGGCCTCCTATATCGGATTAGGAGACTTTTGTAGTCCTCTTGACCTTCTTCATTTTTCTCACAGCAGCCTTGGCCACCCTTGTGTACTCACCCGACTTCTCCAAGAGTGAGTTATAATTCTCTTGAAGATTTGTTGTGCTTTCATTTTCTTCAAAGATCTCGATTCTTCAACAATTCCTAGTGATTCATCATCACTATGTTCTCCAAGGTCTTGTACAAGTAGATTTAACTCCTCCGAAGACTCAACATGAGCAATAGTCATGAAAGCTGAATAGTTCCCCTCTCCATCACAGCTCTCTTGATTCTCGAGTCGACGAATCCGAGTCACTCAAGGTCGTGGCATACACTTTACCTTTCGATTTCAAATAATTCGGACATTCCTTCTTAAAATGTCCATGCCCGTTGCATTCAAAACAAGTGACACCGTGTGTGGATTGGGATTCTTTTCCATCTTTCTTTTTGAAATCCCTCTTCTCCCTTCCAGAACTTTGGAATTTTCTTTTATCATCAAATTTGCCACTGTTTTTGAATTTCAAAAACTTTCTGAAATTTTTGACAAGGTAAGCTACATCATTGTCAACTCCATCTTCTCCCGATGAGTCTTGATCTTCCACCTTCTCATTAATGGTCTTTAGAGCAAGAGATTTACTCTTCCGTTGATTAGGCAAAACGACATCTCATACGTTTGCTGGAGAGAACCCACCAGCTCCCGCACTTTGATGTCATCAAGGTCCTTGCTCTCTTCAATGGTGTCACTTTTGCACGAAAACTTTCCGGCAATGATCGAAGGATCTTCCTTACAATCTTTGAGTCCTCCGTTCTCTCCCCCAAGTTGAACTTACTCGACAACCACCTCATTTAGCTTTCCATAGAAAGAGTCAAAAGACTCATCCTCACTCATTTTGAGCTCCTCAAACCGAGTGGTCGCATTTGCAACTTAGTGTCTTTTACTTTCTTCGTGCCTTCATAGGTGGTCTCCAAAATCTCCCATGCTTCTTTGGCAATGGTAATATGTGAAATCTGTGAAATTCATCCGGAGACACACCACGAGAAAATAGCATTAAGTGCTTTATTGTTAGCATTAGATGCAGCAAGAGCCGCCTTATCCCAAGTGGATTTGGCTGCCTTAGGTTTGGTCCAACCAATCTCAACAACATCCTAAACAGATTCATCAATAGAACATAAAAAGGCTCTCATGCAAACCTTGCAAAAGGCATAATTACTACCATCAAAATATGGAGGTGCATTAAGGGATTGAGACCTATCCATCTCAAAAGGGAGTCAAGGATCACACAATGGTAATGAAACCAATAACAGTGTGTACCCGCTCGATACCAATTGAAAGTTCAAAAACGTGTACAAAACACTTTTGAACGTTTAGACCCCAAAAATTAACTTAACCAACACAAGCAATATGTTAAACAACAAGTGTGCGGAAACTTAACATATGCTATAATGAGAAATAGATTAAACACTATCTAAGCCATAACATAATAGAATCACAAAGATAAAATAAAGGTAGAGATAGAGGAAGGAAGATGCAAACACAAAGACAACACGCGATGTGTTATCGAAGAGGAAACCGAAGACCTCGGCGAAAAACCTCTCCGCCGCCCTCCAAGCGGTAATCAATCCACTAGAAAATATAGTTGGGATACAAGGACAGCAATAGACCCTCCAAGCCTAATCTACCCAAAGTGCACCTAAGCCCTCCAAGCTTCTTGCTCCAACGAGGTTGCGCGCGAACCTTTTTCTTTTCTAGCTTCCCGGATTCCGCTACTATACCATAGCATCAACCAATGTAGATTGGCTCCATCCTAATTGCTTCCCAGAACTCCAAACGACTGTCTCACGGTGATGATGATGGTGAGAACCAGGTTTGGTAAAATACCTCTCAAGGATTTAACAATGGAGAGGAAGAGAGTTGAGGAATATGAAGAGACTCTAAGGTAGGGATTGTGTGTGAAACAATCTTGTTTTTCTTTAGGGTTTCTCTCTCAAAATTCTCTCTCTGGAAGCTCTCTCTCGATCGTGGGTAAAAGGGGTATTTATATTGGAGTGGGAGAGGAATGTGAAACGTCAGGTTTTACAAAACGGGGGTGGCTCGCGGCTTGACCTCGCGGCTTGACTAAGTCGCGAGTTCGATCGCGAGATAACCGTATGGCCGATTGTCCTGTTTTGTCTGTAGTGCTCCAGCTAGCATAACTGTTCATCTTCCAGCATGCTTGGCACGTGTGCAGATTCTAGCGGGTTGAAGCCGCGAGTCCCAGCCGCGACTCTCTGTTTTCTTGCACACTCTTGAGCAATCTTCACTCTATCTCACTCACTACCCTTACAACAAACCCACCTAAATACGGGGTTACTAAATGCTGAATTACAAGCAAATTTGGCACGGAATAAAGCCAATTAGATGGTTGAATAAATTCAACCTTACAGCTTGATCAACCAAGTGAACACCACAAGGTAGTGATCACAGTGCTCATTCACACTTGGAATGAACACAAGGACATACAAGTTAACAAGCACAATGCAAGACACTTGTATGTTCAACACTCAACCAATGCATAATACACAAGGTATATGCATCTAGGAACAATCCTACAAGGGGACAAGAGTGACATTACTTAAATCAAAATGCAAGACATTTAGATTAAAATACTGATTTCAACATAGCATAAAGGCTGCATTAAGTAAGGTACATACCATAAAGCCTACAAACCTATGCATAAAACATTAACCCTAAAAGCTTACAAAAGCACATGGGTACAAACACAAAACATCCTGAATAACAGTTTACAAAATACAATATATCAACTTAAAGTGAAAACTTAAATCGAAGAAGAATGTAAAGACACTCCCCCTTAGGTAATATCCTCCCCCTCCGATCATGCCTATCACTCCCCCTTTTTGTCATGGAATAGGCTATTCATCCTCTTCCGACTTTCTCTGAATTTGATCCAATTGAGTTTGAAGAGAGGTAAACTTCATATCCCATTGAGTGCTGTGATGGTGTAGAGAAGCTGTGAGTCTAGACATCTTTGTATTCAACTCGTGGACAGAGGATACAATGCGATCAAGTTTCTCATCTAGGGAGAGAGTGCTGAAATGAGAGCCACTGTGAGATGCAGAAGTTTCTGGTTTGGCTCTCTTCCGACTATGTCCAATGCTTGCATTGAATGTACACATGTTGATTGGACTTGGTTTTGAGATAAGAGATTCATCTCCCGTTGGATAAATTCCCTTGAGCTTCAAGATCCGTGAAATGAGACTGCAAAAAGGAATGCATATCCGAGACTCGATTCAAGAACCGTTTTGCGCAGAACATGAAAGATATGAGCACGGATGTCTATTTCCACATCGAGATTAGATCATGAAGAAACAAAGCACGTCCGAGGTTCATATACCCGAGTGCTTGATAAAGGGTACAAATTGTGAAACATCACAATTGTAAGCACTCTCGATTTTGGAGAAAGAGAGGAAACACTGATGGATTTTCCATTGGGTGAGAACTCCAAGTCTTGACCAAGACTTTCTTTGAGAAGCTCCTCATCGGGACAGAGATCATCATAAACTGGTGAATGTCGGAAAATTGGTCTGTTGATATGAAGGATTTTGCGGATATGCGGGAGAGACAGAAAAGCTCTTTTTCCGAACCTAGCACTTAAGTTCATCTTCTTCCACAATTGCGTTAGCATAAAATTCTTTTACCAACTCTTCATACGCGTCATCCAGATCAGAGAGAAGGTAATTCCAATCCTTGTGAGCAAATCATTTCGGAATGTCGGTGTCATGAAGTGAGGACTGATCCAAAGCTCTTTCTAGTAATGGTGTGGCATGTAGAAAGTAATTCTCATAAGACCGATAGGCTGCATATGATCTGAACTTGTTGGGATCGAATCTCTTTGATGAAGAGCGAGTCCCTTTTGTTTGAGGTGGGTAATCATCAACATCAATTACGGGTTCCTTCCCTTTGGAACTACCTCATTTCTGACTTTCTTGAATGGTGACATGACTAGTCCGTATTATGAACAAGGGAAATGGCAGAACACAAGCCAACAGACTTTATTAGCAGTGGGTTAGTGGAAATTTAGGGATAATAAAGAAACCCTAATAGCTGGATGAAAATGACCAGAAAATAGCAATGAGGGACACAAATGGCCCAAATTGAACTACACAGTAGAGGTGGTCAAAATAAAACTAAACAATCAGCTGAAAAAAGGACCCACATTCAACAACACATCAACAGGATACCACACAGGATCATTCTGAAACAACACATCAACAGCAGATCGGACAAGATGATAAACCAAAAAATAGCAAACCCTAGCTAAGCACATGATGAAGAACAAAACCAACAATTTAAAAATAGCTCAAAACAGAAACAAAAACTTCCATAAGCTAAGCATGGACAAAGAGTAATAGCAGAGCTAAAAACCCATCTCAAAATCACAATCAAATGCGAATAATCCATAGGGAAAACCATAACAACAAGTAGAATAGAGTTCAAGAGAGAAAAAAACATACCTGTTACTCGATGATTTTGAGCTGAAAAGAGGCAAAAATGGAGATCGAAAATGGAGGCACGGTGTGAATGGGTAAGAGCAGATGAGAAAGACAATGAACAGTCACAAAAAGATCGAGGGAAAACAAAAAAGCTTAAAAACTGCCCCTGTATTTCCAAAACACGCGATTTTCGCGACTGAAACGAGTCGCCAAAAAGTCGCCAGATCAAGCCGCCAAAACACTCAAGGACAAAAATTTGAAAAAAATTTTCTAAGTGTTTTTCGCGACTGGAAGGTCTATTCGCGAGTGAGTCGCGAGCTGAGCCGCGAAAATCTCTGAGTAAATCTCGCGACTGGACCTTCCACTCGCGAACAAGTCGCCAAAAATGACCCACGAAGACGCGATCGAGGCACGCGACTAGACATACCCGCTGATCGAGCCGCCAAAACAGGGCAAAACTGGATTTTTGAAATTTTCAGATTGTTCAAACAAAATACTTTCCAAAAACACATAAAATACTCAAAAATATTTTTGTACTTGAATTAACAAAGATTGAGCATGTGAAAACACATTTCATCAAGTACAATCACACAAATGAATATGGCATTTATTGAACATAAACTTGTGTGTTGTGTGTGGATATCAACAATGAGATAGTCCTTAGTCTAATGTGAAGCTTCAATGATCAATTCAACCAAGACATACACAATTAGCACTAGATCATGTGACCCATCTCAATTATAGAAATATGTATATATGACCTCCCACAAAACTTGATAACATAACTTGGAGCTTTACATTTGACTCCACTTTTAATCATAACATTTGATCTTTTAAGGCAATCACCTCTCATTGTGAGAGTGATATTTGATATTTCTCTTTAGTGAACAAGCCTTTGGCCTTTTGAATAAACATTTTCTTTAATATAAAGTCGCTTACCCTTTTTCCTAGTCGAATACTAGAATCTGCGACAGGCTTTTGCAGCTCAATATCTCTTTTCATTTGGAGATTTACATTTGGTGAGCTCTTTTTAGCAAAAACAAAAAAAAAAATAGTGGGAAGATATATAGACACAAGTCTATGCATGTCTCAAGATCAACATAACCATTCACTAATCATTCATGACAAGTTTGAAAATCTATTTACAACAATCACATAGATTTCAAGATTTTTCCCACAGTGATATGAGTGCATGAAACCAAGCAATGCTCGAAAATGCACAAAGCCATTAGCATAAAGGTACAAGGCAAAACAAGTTTTGAGACAAAAAACTCAACAAAGTCAATCAAGCTTTTTGATTTTCTAATTTTTATGTGATTTTTGGATTTTTGACACAAGAAACAAAAAGATTGATAAAACAAAATTAAAAATATGCACAAGAAAACAAGTAAACAACCAACAGCAAAAAAAGCAAACAAACAAACAAACGTCGTCACAAAGCATAGGAAGTATTAATGCATGGACATGTTGTAATGCTTATGCATGAGTACCCTTTTTCACCCACACGTCACTTGCGTTTGGGGTGATTTCCTTATAGGATTGGGTACGGGAGTTAGGGCTTTCAAACCTTCGTGAGAAGCTTTCCAAGCAGTTGGTGAATGCACCAATCATCTTCATCACGTTCATCATTCCGGGATCACCATTCTGATCTCTAGATTGATCACCTGTCCAATTTCTTCTATCATTTCTAGGCCCTCCTGACCTTTGAGGAGTTGCACTATTCTTTGCTCTCAGCTTTTGGCAATTTGGTCAAGTATGTCCTTGAAGTCCACAATAATGACACACATAAGTTGCTCTAGGACCTCTTTGTGGTCGTGGACGTGACTTGGCATAAGATTCAGACCTACCCCGCAGTTGATTACGGGGATTCAACATCCGTTGGTTCACCACATTCTTCTTCTCCTCCATCTTGAGCTTCTCTTCATTAAGGTCAGCTACAACTGGATCTTTGGCCTTTACAAACTTCACTTCTTTAGTGACATTTCCGGATGAACTACTTCCTCCCGTATATCCCAATCTGGATTTGTCTGAAAAACTCTTTTGAGATGAGATAACATCATCTAGCTTCTTGGTGGTGACCCTCTCTATTTTAGCATTTGCTTGCACAACCTCATTCTCAAGAAATCTCACTTTTGTGTAAGTTTCGGATAGCTCACCATTCAGTGTTTCTATCTCATATTTGGCCTCCCTATATCGGATTAGGAGACTTTTGTAGTCCTCTTGACCTTCTTCATTTTTTCTCACAGCAGCCTTGGCCACCCTTGTATACTCACCCGACTTCTCCAAGAGTGAGTTATAATTCTCTTAAAGATTTTTTGTGCTTTCATCTTCTTCAACATCGATTCTTCAACAATTCCTAGTGATTCATCATCACTATGTTCTCCAAGGTCTCGTACAAGCAGATTCAACTCATCTGAAGACTCAACATGAGCAATAGTCATCAAAGCTGAAAAGTTCCCCTCTCCATCATGACTTTCTTTCCTGAGTCGAGGATGAATCCGAGTCACTCAATGTCGTGGCATACACTTTGCCTTTCGATTTCAAATAATTCGGACATTCCTTCTTAAAGTGTCCATGTCCGTTACATTGAAGCAAGTGACACCTTGTGTAGGTTGGGATTCTTTTCCATCTTTCTTTTTGAATTCCCTTTTCTCCCTTCCAGAACTTTGGAATTTTCTTTTATCATCAAATTTGCCATTATTTTTGAATTTCAAGAACTATCTTAAATTTTTGACAAGGTATGCAACATCTTTGTCAACCACATCTTCTCCCGATGAGTCTTGATCTTCCACCTTCTCATTAATGGTCTTTAGAGCAAAAGATTTACTCTTCCGTTGATTGGGCAGCGACATCTCATAAGTCTGCAGAGAACCAACCAGCTCCTGTACTTTGATGTCATCAAGGTCCTTGCTCTCTTCAATCGCTATCACTTTAGCACGAAAACTTTCCGGCAATGATCGAAGGATCTTCCTTACAATTTTTGAATCCTCCGTTTTCTCCCCCAAGTTGAACTTGCTGACAACCACCTCATTTAGCTTCCCATAGAAAGAGTCAAAAGACTCATCCTCACTCATTTTGAGCTCCTCAAACCGAGTGGTCAGCATTTGTAACTTGGTGTCTTTCACTTTCTTCGTGCCTTCATAGGTGGTTTCCAAAATCTCCCATGCTTCTTTGGCAATGGTAATGTGAGAAATCCTGTGAAATTCATCCGGAGACACACCACAGAAAATAGCATTGAGTGCTTTACTGTTAGCATTAGATGCAGCAAGTGCTGCCTTATCCCAAGTGGATTTGGCTGCCTCAGGTCTGGTCCAACCAATCTCAACAGTATCCCAAACATATTCATCAATAAAACACAGAAAAGCTCTCATGCGAACCTTCCAAAAAGCATAATTACTACCATCAAAATATGGAGGTGCATTAAGGGATTGAGACCTATCCATCTCAAAAGGGAGTCAAGGATCACACAATGGTAATGAAACCAATAACAGTGTACCCACTCTGATACCAATTGTAAGTTCAAAAACGTGTATAAACACCCTTGAACGTTTAGACCCCCAAATTACAACTTAACCAATTCAAGCAATATGTCAAACAACAAGTGTGCGGAAACTTAACATAAGCTATAATATGGAATTGGTTAAAAACTATCTAAGCCAAAACAAAACACAATCCACAACAGATAATAAAAAGGCAAAGATAGAGAGGAAGGAAGATGCAAACACAAAGACAACACGCGATGTGTTATCGAAGAGGAAACCGAAGCCCTCGGCGTAAAACCTCTCCACCGCCCTCCAAGCGATAAACAATCCACTAGAAAATACAGTTGGGATACATGGACAGCAATAGACCCTCCAAGCCTAATCTACCCAGTGCACCTAAGCCCTCCAAGCTTCTTGCTCCAACGAGGTTGCGCCGAACATTTTTCTTTTCTAGCTTCCCGGATTCCGCTACTAGACCGTAGCATCAACCAATGAAGATTGGTTCCTTCCTAATCGCTTCCCAGAAATCCAAACAACTGTCTCACAATGATGATGATGGTGAGAACCAGGTTTGGTATAATGCCTCTCAAGGATTTGACAATAGAGAGGAAGAGAGTTGAGGAATTTGAAGAGACTCTAATGTATAGATTGTGGGTGAATCAATCTTGTTTTTCTTTAGGGTTTCTCTCTCAAAATTCTCTCTGGAAACTCTCTTACAATCGTGGGTAAAAGGGGTATTTATCTTTGGAGTGGGAGAGGAATGTGAAACGTCGGGTTTTACAAAACGGGGGTGGCTCGCGGCTTGACTAAGTCGCGAGATCCGATCGAGAGATAACCGTATGGCCAGTTGTCCTATTTTGTCTGTAGTGCTCCAGCTTGCATGACTGTTCACCTTCCAAAGCATGCTTGGCACGTGTCTTTGCGTCGGCGGCTTACTACTGTACCATGAGTCACCCGCGAGGCCCAGCCGCGAGTCTCTGTTTTCTTGCACACTCTTGAGCAATCTTCACTCTGTCTCACTCACTACCCTTACATTAAACCCACCTAAATACGGGGTTACTAAATGCTGAATTACAAGCAAATTTGGCACGGAATAAAGCCAATTAGATGGTTGAATAAATTCAACCTTACATTGGTGATAAAGGAAAATTCCAAAGTTCGGGAAGGGAAAAAAGGGAATTCAAAAAGAAAGATGGAAAAGAATCCCAACCTACACAAGGTGTCACTTGTTTCGAATGTAACGGGCATGGACACTTTAAGAAAGAATGTCCGAATTATTTGAAATCGAAAGGCAAAGTGTATGCCACGACATTGAGTGACTCGAATTAATCCGACTCAGAATGTGAAGAAAGCTGTGATGGAGAGGGGAACTACTCAGCTTTTATGAATATTGCTCATGTTGAATCTTCAAACAAGTTGAATCTGCTTGTACGAGACCTTGGAGAACATAGTGATGAAGAATCACTGGGAATTGTTGAAGAATCGGATGCTTAAGAAGATGAAAGCATAGCCAATCTTCAAGAGAATTATAACTCACTCTTGGAGAAGTCGGGTAAGTACACAAGGGTGGCCAAGGCAGCTATGAGAAAAATGAAGAAGGGAGAGGAGGATTATAAAAGTCTCCTAATTCGATATAGGGAGGCCAAATGTGAGATAGAAACACTAAATGGTGAGCTGTCAGAAGCTTACACAAAAGTGAGATTTCTTGAGCAAGAGGTTGTGCAAGCAAATGCTAAAATTGAGAGGGTCACCACCAAGAAGCTAGATGATGTTATTTCATCGCAAAAGTGCTTTTCGGACAAATCCAGGTTGGGATATACCGGAGGAAGTAGCTCATCCGGAAATGTCACTAAAGAAGTGAAGTTTATAAAGGCCAAAGAATCGGTGATGTTGGTCCCTCTTGTTGAGAAGCCCAAGATAGAGGAGAAGAGAAATGTGGGGAACGAACGGTTGTTGAATTCCCATAATCAATCTGTGGGTAGGTCTGAATCTCGTGCCAAGTCTCGTCCACAACCACAAAGAGGTCCTAGATCAACTTATGTGTGTCATCATTGCGGACTTCAAGGGCATATTCGACCAAATTGCTAAAAGGCGAGAGCAAAGAATAGTGCAACTCCTCAAAGGTCACGAGGACCTAAAAATGATAGAAGAAATTAGGTAGGTGAACAATCGAGAGATCAAAATGGTGACCCCAGAATGATGAACGTGATGAAGATGATTGGTGCATTCACCAACTGCTTGGAAAGCTTCTCACGAAGGTTTGAAAGCCCTAACTCCCGTACCCAATCCTATAAGGAAATCACCCCAAACGCAAGAGACGTGTGGGTGAAAAAGGGTACTTATGCATAAGCATTACAACATGTCTATGCATTAATACTTCCTATGCTTTGTGACGATGTTTGATTGTTTGCTTATTGTTTATGTGATGGTTGTTTGTTTGTCTATTTGTACATACTTTTGGTTTTCTTTTTGATTTTGATCAATCTTTTTCTTCTTGTGTCAAAAATCCAAAAATTACTTAAAAATCAGAAAATCAAAAAGTTTGATTGACATTGTTGAGTTTTTGTCTCAAAACTTGTTTTGTCTTGTACCTTTGTGCTAATGGCTTTGTGCATTTTCAAGCATAGCTTGTTTCATTGCACTCATATCACTGTGGGAGAAATCTTGAAATCTATGTGATTGTTGTAAATAGATCTTCAAACTTGTCATGAATGATTAGTGAATGGTTATGATGATCTTGAGACATGCATAGACTTGTGTCTATATATCTTCCCACTCTTTATTTTTGTTTTTGCTAAAAAGAGCTCATCAAATGTAAATCTCCAAATGAAAAGAGATATTGAGCTGCAAAAGCCTGTCACACATTCTAGTATTCGACTAGGAAAAAGGATAAGCGACCTAAAATTAAAGTGAATATTTATTCAAAAAGCCAAAGGCTAGTTCATTAAAGTGAAATATCAAATATCACTCTTACAATGAGAGGTGATTGTCTCAAAAAGGATCAAAAAGATCAAATATTATGATTGAAAGTGGAGTCAAATGTAAAGCTCCAAGATATGTTATCAAGTTTTGTGAGAAGTCATATATACATATTTCTATAATTGAGATGGATCACATGATCTAGTACTAATTGTGTATGCCTTAGTTGAATTGATCATTGAAGCTTCACATTAGAATAAGGACTATCTCATTGTTGATATCTACACACAACACACAAATTTATGTTCAATAAATGCCATATTCATTTGTGTGATTGTACTTGATGAAATGTGTTTTCACATGCTCAATCTTTGTTAATTCATGCACAAAAAGAGTTTTGAGTGTTTTAGGTGTTTTTGGAAAGTATTTTGTTAGAAAAATCTGAAAATTTCAAAAATCCATTTTTGCCCTGTTTTGGCGACTCAATTGCGGGTAAGTCATGTCGCGAGCCTCGGTCGCGTGTTCATGGGTCATTTTTAGCGACTTGTTCGCGAGTGGAAGGTCCAATCGCGAGGGTTACTCAGAGATTTTCGCGGCTTAGCTCGCGACTCTCTCATGGGTAGACCTTTCATCATAAAAAACACTTAGAAAATTTTTTCAAAATTCTGTCTTTGAGTGTTTTGGCGGCTTGACCTGGCGACTTGGTGGCGACTCACTTGAGTCGCGAAAAACGCGTGTTTGGCAAAAATAGGGGCAGTTTTTAAATCTTTTTCAGTTTTCCCTCGAACTTTTGTGACTATTCATCTTCTCTCTCAACTGTCTCCTTCCCAAACACTCCGTGTACCCATTTTCAAATTCCATTGTTGCTTCATTTCTTCTCAAAATCATCAAGAAAAGGTATGGGTCTTATTTTCCTCATCTCATTTTCTCTGTTGAATGAATGTTTTTCATGCCATTTGGGTAGATACAATTGTAGTCACATTCTTCTCTTGGTTTAATGGGTATGGCTGGTTGTGTTTACTGTTGCTTTCATCCGTTTGCATATTGTGGTCACATTGTTTTTTTTTTTGTTCTATTATTTGCTTGTTGTTGATTTTTAAACACTTTTGATATATGAGTTTGGTACATTTTGCGACTTGTTCCATCCATTTGTGTGTGTATTGCAGTATGCTTGCGGCATTGGATTACTTATCTCATATTATTGTGTCTTTATGTCTCACCGCCATGTGCTTTATTTTGGATTATGTGGTCTGTTTTTTGCTATCCATTCCTAATGTTCGAATGTTGTCATTTTCTGCATATCATGGTCATGGTAGACTGTCTCATTGTGATTATTTCTGAATTTGTGTTTCACTATGCTCTATTGCTCTTTCACCATTGTGTTGCCCCTGTCATTTTGTGCACTTTAGTATTGATGGTGGTTTGTTTGGGTCTGAGCTGTCTTAAGTTTGTATTTGTGTATTATAATCTCTGGTTTACACTCTTATTAGCATCTAATCATGTTGATATTTATCTTGTGTGGTGTTGTTTTTGGTTCTTTGCTGTGAGCCTATTCTCTTACAGATGTCTCGTCGATCCTCTAAGGGTAAAGACATTGTTGTCGACGATCCAGCAACCCCGGTTGCTAAAAGGACTCGACTCTCATCACGGTCATCTCAAGACTCCAACGAGGAGAGGTTTAGAACCCCGCTTACCTCACACATCTACTCAAACATCTTTGACAAGTCAACTCCTATAGTGGAACGGGTGGTGGAGTTTAACACCTTAGGGACCACTTTTATCCCTAGAATCTTTGAGCCACGAGATTGGGCAAACTTGTTTGGGAACTTTGTCGATCCAATGGATGAACTGGTTAAAGAATGCTTCTCCAATGCAAGTGATCTTGGGGTTGAACTTATTTTAAGGTCGTCGAGGAAAGGAATTTGGCGTTTCCCCAAACTCCATCACGGATGTTCTCGGCATCACTAGACCTCAGAATGTGGATCTAACTTCGTACAATGATCGAACTCCAGAGATTCAAGACATTCTACAAATCCTAGGATTTGATCATGAAGTATCTAATACAGGAACATCCATCAGCACCGCAAAATTTGCACCAGAGCTGATCACACTGAAGTTGATCATGTTCATTAATCTCTACCCTTTGTCCAACACTACATTCATAAATCTTGGGAGAGCTCAATTCCTTTGTGATCTTATTACAGGAGCACCCCACGATATCTGTGCTCACATCTTTTCTGACATGAGGAAGACCACGGTTGAATCGTAGCTCGAGGAATTATTCCATTTTGCAGTCTCATCATGAAGCTCATTCTTCGTGAAGGCATTGTTCCTCCCATAGATGGAAAAATGTTAACCCGTCGGCGTCCTATTTCCATGTACACTCTTCAAGCTAGCAGAAGTCACTCTTCTAAAACACCAAAGAGTGCACACATCTCTCCGATTACTCCATCTGCCCCCGAGTCAGAGATACCTGCACATACCACACCTACTTCGCATGCTATTCCTCAAAGTTCCACAAGCTAGCATTCCGTATGCCTGATGATCCTCAAACTGATAGAGTGGGTAGTTTACTTGAAAATATTCAGAAACGCATTGATGAGATGGTGACACTTCTCTACTCCATAAACAACCATGTTCAAATACGTCTCAAGACTATGGAAAATCAGCTAGACGCTATTCAACAAAAGTTGGACGACATCCTTTAGCTATTCGTGCCAAAAAGGGGGAGAGCATTGAGTAAGGGGAGAAAGCTCAAAGGGAAGTGTGCATAGTGATAGGGGGAGTACAAACATACTCTTGTTTTAAGTCTTAACCTTTAAACTTATAGGTTTATGTTTTTTGTTTTTTTTTTTTTTTTTTTTTTTTTTTTTTTTTTTTTTTGTGTTTATATGAGTTGATACACTGTTGTTTTGGTGTATTCTTGTTTCTAACTCATATCTTATAATCTTGGTTTAATCTTTTATATATATTGTTGATGTTATTCAGGATATGTTGTGTTTTGTACCCATGTTGCTTATGTAAGCTTTTAGGGTTATGTTTTTATGCATATTTAGTAGGCTTTATGGTTTGTACCTTGCTTAATGCAACCTTTTATGCTTTGTTTAAATCAGTACTTCTATCTAAATGTCTTGCATTTTGTTTTATGTATTGTCACTCTTGTGCCCTTGTAGGATTGTTCCTAGATGCATATACTTAGTGTATTATGCATTGGTTGAGTGTCGGGCATACAAGTATCTTGCTTTGTTCTTGTTAACTTGTATGTTCAAGTGTTCATCCCAAGTGTGAATGAGCACTATGATCACTACCTTGTGGTGATTACTTGGTTGATCAAGCCATGATTTGAATCTTCACTTCATCTTTGCTTGATCACCTTAAGCTTGTTTCATATGCATTTTATGTTTTTCTGCATACAATGATCATGGTGTATTGTTATGTTTCAAGAGTTTCATATTCTTATAATTCAAGTGCTTCATGACTTCTAGAGTTAGGTGTGAGTGAGTTTTGTTTAACTGTTCCCAACTCACATGTTAAGTCTAGAATCTGTTTTAGGGTTTTGTCACGAAATAGCCAAAGGGGTAGATTGTAAGGTTGAATTTAATCAACCATTTTATTGGCTTTATTCCGTGCCAAATTTTCTTATATTTCAGCATTTAGTAACCCTGTATTTAGGTGGGTTTGTTGTAAGGATAGTGAGTGAGATAGAGTGTTGATTGCTCAAGAATGTGCAAGAAAACAGAGACTCGCGGCTTGTTCTCACTGGTGGCTCGCGACTTCAAGCCGCGGACGCGAGACACGTGCCAAGCATGCGAGAAGGTGAGCAGTCATGCTAGCTGGAGCACTACATGACAAAATAGGACAACTGGCCATACGGTTATCTCGTGACTCAGTCAAGTCGCGAGGTCAAGCCGCGAGCCACCCCTGTTTTGTAAAACCCGACGTTTCTCATTCCTCTCTCACTCCAGTATAAATACCCCTTATACCCACAAATGAAAGGAAGCTTTCAGAGAGAATTTTGAGAGAGAAACTCTAAAGAAAAACAAGATTGATTCACCTATAATCTATACATTAGAGTCTCTTCAAATTTCTCAACTTTATTCCTCTCCATTATCAAATCCTTGAGAGGCATTTTACCAAAACCTTGTTCTCACCATATTCATCACTGTGAGAGGGCTGTTTGGTTTTCTGGGAAGTAGTTAGGAAGGAACCAATCTACATTGGTTGATGCTACGGTCTAGTAGCAGAATCCGGGAAGTTAGAAAAGAAAAAGGTTCGGCGCAACCTCGTTGGAGCAAGAAGCTTGAAGGGCTTAGGTGCACTGGGTAGATTAGGCTTGGAGGGTCTATTGCTATCCATGTATCCCAACTACATTTTCTAGTGGATTGTTTCTTGCTTGGAGGGCGGCGGAGAAGTTTTACGCCGAGGGCTTTGGTTTCCTCTTCGATAACACATCGCATGTTGTCTTTGTGTTTGCATCTTCCTTCCCTTTTATCTTTGCCTTTTTATTATCTGCTATGGGTTATGATTTTAATTTGGCTTAGATAGTTTTTCAAATTCTATATTATAGCTTATGTTCATTTTCCGCACACTAGTTGTTTGTCATAATGCTTGAATTGGTTAAGTTGTAAATTGGGGGTGTGAACGTTCAAGGGTGTTTATACACATATTTGAACTTTCAACTTCGATCCACGAAAAACACTTAGCAAATTTTTTTTTTTTCAAAACTTTTGGCTTGAAGTGTTTTGGCGGGTGAAACTGGCAACTTTCTGGTGACTTACCTCAATTGTGAAAATCGCCTGGTTTGCAAAAAGAAGCTCTTTTTCAACACCGATCTCAAAAAGGGTCTTAATTTTTTTCTTGCATCCTGTGGATGTTCATTTTCTAGTCCCATTTTCAATTTTTCAACACCATCGTGGTCAACTCCAAAATCTTCAACTATTTTGTCACCATTTTCTCAATCTTCAAGGAAAGGTATGGGTTTTGTCCTCTACTCTTTTTTTTACAATTATTACCTTTTCCTCATGGATTTTGTGCTCTCTATGATATTTATATATCTCTTGATTGTATTTGGGTATCTGATTGTCTGATGTCTTCTTTGTGTGTTTTTCGGTGGTTATATTCTGATCTACTCTATATTGTGACAACATTGGGTCATTAATGACACACGAACACTCATTGTCACTTTCTGGACATTCCCATCTAGTTTTTAGGGTTTTCTTCATTATCCATATTTTGAAACTAACCCATTGCTAATAATGTCTCTTGTATTGTGTTCCTTTCTTCCTCTATTACATGATACAAATGTCTCCATTCAAGAAAGCAGTTGTGAAAGGAGGTAGTCCCAAAGGAAAGGAGCTTGTCATTGATGTTGATGACTTCTCATCTAAAACAAAAAGGACTCGTTCCCCATCAAGAGTGTTCAATCCTAACAAGTTCAGATCCTATGTTGCCTTTCAAACTCATGAGAATTATTTCCAAAATGCTACACCATTATTGGAAAGACCTGTTGATCAATCGTCACTTCATGACACCGACATTCCACAATGGTTTGCCCACAAGGATTGGAATTACCTTCTCTCCGATCTGGATGAAGCTTATGAGAATTTGATAAAAGAATTTTATGCTAATGCAATTATGGAAGGTGAAGAACTCAAG
Organism: Quercus dentata; assembly: GCA_028216015.1. Classification (NCBI taxonomy): domain Eukaryota; kingdom Viridiplantae; phylum Streptophyta; class Magnoliopsida; order Fagales; family Fagaceae; genus Quercus; species Quercus dentata. The sequence continues at coordinate 8,987,548 of CP116450.1, forward strand.
TGCTGGGTTAGGAGAAAAAGTTTTTCAGTCTCTCCTACATATTTGGCAGAGATCCTTCACATCAACTGGCCAATGTTTAAAAACTCACCAGTTTATGATGATCTATGTCCGGATGAGGAACTGCTTAGGGATGGTCTTGGACAAGACTTGGAATTCTCATCCAATGGAAACTCAATCAGCGTTTCCTCTCTCCCTCCGAAACCGATAATGCTTACAATAGTGATGTTTCACAACTTGTACCCCTTATCCAGCACTGGGTATATGAACCTCGGACATGCCATGTTTCTCCATGACCTAATCTCTGATGTAGAGATTAACATCTGTGTTCATATCTTTCACGTTCTGTGCAAAATGGTTCTACGAACTGAGTCACGAATATATGTTCCTTTTTGCTATCTCATTTCTAGGATTTTGAAGCTCAAAGGAATTCACCCAACAGCAGATGAATCTCCCTACACAAAACTAAGTCCAATCAACATGCGTACTTTCAACGCAAGCATTAGTCATAGTCGGAAGAGAGTCAAAACGGAAACTTCCACATCTCACAGTGGTTTGCACTTTAGCACATTCTCCCTTGACAAAAAACTCGACAACATTGTGACATCTGTCCACGAGTTGAGTACCAAGATGTCCAAACTCATATCTATTTTACACCATCACAAAGACTCGAGTGGGATATGAAGTTTAACTCCCTACAAACTCAATTGGATTAGATTCAGAGGAAGCTAGAAGAGGATATGTAGCTATTCCATGACAAAAAGGGGGAGATGATGTCATAAGGGGAATACAATGAAAGGGGGAGTGATAGCTTCATCAAAGGGGGAGAAAATTATCTAAGGGGGAGATTTCAGCAAGCGGTTTAAATATTTTACTTTAAGTTGTTATTTAGCTTTTTATATTTGTACTCATGTTGCTTTTGTAAGCTTTTAGGGTTTCTTTTCATAATTTGTAGGCTTTATGGTTTGTACCATGCTTTATGCAGCCTTTATGCTTTGTTAAATCAGTACTTCTAACTAAATGTCATGCATTTTCCTTTTAAATCTTGTCACTCTTGTGCCCTTGTAGGATTATTCCTAGATGCATATACTTAATGTATTATGCATTGGTTGAGTGTTGGGTCCTCGAAATATTGTTCTTTCAATTTGATCTCTAAAAGATAAGGCAGCATCCCATTAGTCACGTAACTAAAAATTAAATGAAGGTTCAATCATAAAAAATAGTTGAGGGGCCAAATTATATTTTGTTTGTGAAAGTTCAATTAGTGTATAAAACATTATGAATGTTTAGACCCCCAATTAACAAATTACCAATTCAAGCTTAATATCAAACAATTAATGTGCGGAATATGAACATAAACTTAATACAGAATTGATAAACAATCTAAATTAAATAAAATCACATCCACAGCAGAAATTAAATGGCAAAGATTAAGGGAAGAGAGATGAAAACACAAGGACAACACAACGATGTGTTATCGAAGAGGAAACCGAAGCCCTCGGCGTAAAACCTCTCCACCGCCCTCCAAGCGGTAAATAATCCACTAAAGAATGTAGTTGGGATACATGAACAGTAGAAGACCCTTCAAGCCTAATCTACCCAGTGTACCTAAGCCCTCTAAGCTCCTACTCCAACTAGGTTACGCCGAACCTATTTCTTCTTTAGCTTACCGAATTCTGCTATAAACTATAGCATCAATTAATATGAAATTTGTCCCTTCTTAACTGCTTCCAAAAGCACCAAACAGCCTTCTCACAAATATGGATATGGTGAGATAAGGTTATGGAGGTTGATGACTCACTTCCTGTTGATTATGTTGGGAAGCATAGTGATGAAGAGTTGATGGTGTTGAATGATGCAGTTTTTGTGCCATCAAGTCCGGAACCATCCACACCGATACATGAGACTCAATAAGCACAACATGGGTTCAGTCCTTCATTAGAACAGAAAGGTACCTCCACATCTCTAGTCAAAGGTCCTTCTTCTAGAGTAAGGCTTAATCGTCCCTCCACAAACATATTGGGAAGTTCGAATGATAACATGAGATGGAAAGTTTGAATGATAACATGAGATTAAGATCAAAAGCCTTAAGTGTAATTACACACTCATGCTATCTGTCCCAATTTGAACCGAAAAAGGTAGATGAAGCACTTCAAGATGCTGATTGGGTAAACTCTATGCATGAAGAACTTCATCAATTTGTTCGAATGATGTGTGGGAATTAGTTCCTAGACCAAAGGGTGTAAATGTGATTGGAACTAAATGGATCTTTAAGAACAAGTCAGATGAACATGGCATTGTTATTAGAAATAAATCAAGACTTGTTGCTCAAGGTTACACACAAGTGGAAGGGATTGACTTCGATGAGACCTTTGCACCGGTAGCAAGATTGAAATCCATTAGGATACTTTTGGCTATAGCTAGTCATCTAAATTTCAAGCTATATCAAATGGATGTCAAAAGTACTTTCTTGAATGGAATGTTGCAAGAAGAGGTATATGTTGAACAACCGAAGGGTTTTATTGATCCTCATAGATCGGATGACGTGTATAAATTGAAGAGAGCCCTGTATGGTTTGAAACAAGCTCCACAGGCTTGGTATGATAGATTGATTGCATATCTCACTGAGCATGGATTCAAAAGGGGATTTGTAGACACTACTCTCTTCATAAGAAAGGATAAAAATAGTTTTGTTATAGCTCAAATTTATGTTGATGATATTTTTTTTGGTGCTACTAATGACTCTCTTGCTCATTCTTTTGCAGATGAAATAAAGGCTATGTTCGAAATGAGTATGGTTGGTGAACTAACTTATTTCTTAGGATTATAGGTGAAGCAAACGGACTCAGGAATCTATATCAACCAAGCAAAGTATGCAAGGAATCTAGTCAAGAGATTTGGACTAGATAATGCTGCACATGCTAGAACACCAATGGCTGCCAATGCAAAATAAACAAATGATCTATCAGGTGAGTCTGTTGATGTTACATTATACAGAAGTATGATTGGATGTCTTTTGTATTTGATTGTTAGTCGACCTGATATTGCCTTTAGTATTGATGTTTATTCTAGATTTCAATCTAATCCTAAAGTTTCACACTTGAATGCTGTCAAAAGAATCATTAAATATGTTAGGTTTTAAAGTTTAGGACTTTATGTATTTAGAATTCTAATGTGTATTGTTGGCAAACCATGATCAAAACAATGTGTTTAGAAGTGTTCTAAGCTAGCTCAAAGTTGTGTGTTAATGTAAAGTTGGAATCGAGTTAAAGCGGGAAGCATTGTGCCTTTCGGCCTGGCTCAATCGATCGAAGCTTAGGCTCGACCAATCGAAGCTTGGGCAGAATGCTTTTCTGCAGATTCGTCCAACTCAGCCCTATTTGTTTTAAACATTTTTAGGGTCTCTTATTTGTTCTAAGTATAAAAGGCAAACCCTAGCCACGTTTTAGTGTTGCTCATATTTGCGGTTTGTGTAAATCTCTTGTGAGATCTAGAGGAGCTTTCCTTTACACAAACTTAGGGTTTTCAAGGAGGAGATATTTTCTACACCTTGATGATCAATTCAGTTGCTGCCATTGAAGCTTAAAGAATACACAAGCGGGTGTGCTTGTAGGTGGTGGTGAATCCAAGAAAGAAGGAGTCCATGGATTCGAAGCTTGCACGTGGTCGTGTCAGTAAGTTCTCTTGGTTGGTAGCAATAAGAAGTCGAGCGTGGGGGCTTGTAAGTCTTATTGTATGAACTTTGATTCTTTCAAGATAGTGGATTCAAGTTTACCTTAATAATAACTAGGTCAAATCCTCCCCAGGTTTTTACCGGTTTGGTTTCCTAGGTGATCATATCTTGTGTTATTTATTTTCCGCTGCTTTGCGTGATTTGATCTTTATTATTGTGATAACCTAGACTTGTTTAATTGGACTAAGTAACAACTTGGCTAATTACCTAAGTTTAATCAATTGTTTAAGGGATCTAAAAAACTGTCAAAATATGTTGGTGGAACTTGTGATTATGGATTATTTTATAGTAAAGAGTCTAATCTGTCTCTTGCTGGTTTTTCTTATTCTGATTGGGCTGGTAATGCCGATGATAGAAAAAGCACCACCAGTGGGTGTTTTTATGTAGGAGCCAATCTTGTTGCTTGGATGAGTAAAAAGCAAAATTCTGTGTCTTTGTCTACTACAGAGGCAGAATATATTGTTTCTGGAAGTTCTTGCTCACAGTTTCTTTGGATGAAAAAGGTTTTAAGCGATTATGGGATATCCCAAGATACCATAGTTGTTTCTTGTGATAACTTTAGTGCTATTGATATATCTAAGAACCCTGTTCAACATTCTAAGACTAAGCACATAGAGATTAGATATCACTTCATTAGGGATCTTATTGAAAGAAAGATTGTGTGTCTTCACCAAACCTCTTAATAAAAGTAAGTTTGAGACACTTCGTCAAGTAATTGGTGTGATTCTGTGTCCCTGATCTGTCTTGGCCATCTTGGTCCTTGTGCTTCATTGCTATTCTTTGTGACCATTGTTCTTTGTGTTTTTTTTTTCTGTCTCTAGGATTTGCATTGCATAACATTTATGCATTTCATTCTAGGTTGTTTTTGTTTATCTTTTTCAAATAAAAAAAGTAAATAAAATAAATAAATAAATAAAAGGTAAAAGGAAGCAAATTGTGTTTTGCACTATTTTCTTGGTTTTTGAAAACAACGTTGGTCAATTTATTTTCACAAAACATGTCTTTTGTACCTTGTTTAGCTTTGATGAACTTACTTATTGCACTTTACTAGTTAAAGCTTTGTAGTGCATGATGTGTGGGAAAGATGTTTATGGTTTTGATCACTTTATCTTGATCTTGAAGTCACTTGTCTTTGACTGTCGGACTTGAACCTTTAAAGAAAGGCTTAAATAACCATCTCACCACTGTTCACTAGCCAATCATGAACACCTTAGTGCATATCATAAGATTTTGTGCTTGAGAAAGTGTAGCACATGCACAAAAAGATCATAAGATGTAGCCCCGGTTTAAATACTAAAATTGGTGTGTATATTATTGGACTTAAACGTAAATCAAATAATTGCTAAAATTGGTGTATACATTATCCCGGCTATTTTAATAAGTTTCTGAATAATTAAAATTTGTGTGTACAATATGAGGCAAAATCAAGAAACTTACATGATTGCAAGCTTATGATCTAGGAGATGTGGGAGTTATATGATGTAACTTTTTTGGTAATAGTCTCTTTCAAATTCTTTGTGATGAATTTTGTAGACTTTGTGTTTAATTACTATACACATATCACCTCACATGTATCTCAAATTTTTGCTAGTTGCACACACTACATAAGTTACTCTTTGCTAAACATTGTACATGTTATTGTGTGTGTCTTTGGTCCGACCAACCAAGTTTACAAATACTTTGAGTTTTTATGCAAAACAGATTTGATGCTTAAGAATTTATGGAAAATGTTTGATGATCTTAATTTTGGGAAAACTGGGTTTAAAACTTTGTTTTTGAAATACATTTCATCACATACTCATGCATTTTGTTCATTAATTTCAATGCTTTGAGGTGTTTCTAAAATGTGTCTTTGATTTTTTCAAAACTGTGTTTTTTCTCAAAAATTTTGTGAGCCTCTGTCCTCTTTGATTGATCCAATATGTTTTTTCAATCAATCGAAAGTGTTTTAAAATGTTTAAAGAAGCCTCTGTCTTCTTCGATTGATCCAAAGTGTTTTTAGATTGATCGAAATTGTTTTGAAATTGTTTGAAATTTTTTAAAGAAGCCTCTATCTGTTTCGATCAATCGAAACTCGTGAATCAGGTTTTTTAAAAATTAGAGTTTGACATTTCAAACTTACTTTTCAAAAAGGTTTTCAAACTTTTTCTCTCTCTCTGAATTGGACAAGGCTAGCCCACAATTTTTTGTCATTTTCCTCCGGATTTTTTGCAAGGTTTTCCTCTTCATAAGCCGATAAGTCCTTTTTGCCCTTCCTTTTGCATTTTATTTCATGTTTTCATGCATTTCTTTGGGTATTTTTGGAACTTTTCAAATTGGGATTTTTGTTGATTCAAGCTTCTTTTTTTGAAATTGATCATTGGGTTTTGTTCCTATAATGTTATAATCATGATCTATGATGATTAATTTGATCAATTTGGTTTTTTGTGAGAAATTGAAAATTCTAGGGCTTGTATTTATCCGAATTTGGGGATTTTGTTCATATTGATTTCAATTGGCTTGTTGAATTGATGTAATTGATCATTATTTTATGTAATCTATCTTGTGTAATGATCAATTGGTCAATTTTTTACAAAATGAACAAGTGGTTTTTCAAATTTTGGGTCTTTTGTTAGAAACTCTATGCTCAAGCCAATTTTGTGAACTTGAATTCAATTTGAACTTAATTGCACTGCATTAGAGCATGCATCATGACATTTAAACTGTTCATGCATCATATAGATTTTTGTTTTATATTTTTTTTGTGCTAACTTGCGATCTGCTCTTGGTTTTTGTTTATTTTTTGCTTTGTGTCTTGGTCCTTATCCTAGAACCATGCCTAGGAAGACTAGAGCCCATAGGACCCCTCCACTTCCTCTAAGTCTCCCTCTAGGAGTGAGTTGTTTAGGAATGACAAAAGTAGAGAGGTCTATGAGAAACTAAACTATAAGCATAAGATTTAGGCTGAGCGTTTTGTTGTATTAGATGAGGTAGATCCCGCCATTAGGGCAAACCTTGAAAGTAGAGGTTGGCTGTCCTTGTTAGAGGTACATCATCCACCCCCGACCGCTCTGATTAGAGAGTTCTTCTCGAATCTCTCTTACCACGTCTATGATTCCAACACCCTTGTTAGGAGTTGGAAATAAGGTGTTGAGTTCACCATTACCCCTTGGATAGTGGCTAATGCTTTTAGGGTTCCGATCGTTAGGGAGCCTGTCTATCCTTATGAGGAGTCTCCACCCTTAGATGACGTTATATCATACATCACCGGGTCTTCTATCCGGTGGGGTCCCGATCCTCGGATCACGTCATCGAGCTTACTAAGACTGCCTATCTTTTTTTTAGGATAGCGTGTCATTCTTTGTGGCCTATTTCTCATCTCCACACCATCCCTCTTGAGTGATGTGTGTTTTTTTACGCTTTTGTTTCTGGTGCATCTATCGACTTTCCTCATTTGTTTCTTCGTTCTTTTAACGAAGTTCATAGGAGTTCTGTCATTGCTCATGCTCTTATCAATCCTATTTTCATTCATAGGATTTTTCTTTGTTTTTCTAGGTTTAGCTGATTTCCCTGCCTGTGAGCCCGTTTATGTCATAGCTCCCATAGGTGCCACCTTCCTTAGGCAAAGGGCTGCTCACTTGAAAGTTGGTCCTACACATCCTAAAGGTACGTCATCTGGTGTTGTTCCCCCTCCTCCCTCCTCTACAGGTGTTGATATAGCTGAGGCATCTAGTGCTACTGCTGCGATCTTCGATGTTCCTCCACCGACTACTTCGGATGATTCGGACATTCGACGTACGTTGGATCATGTCTTGACTATTCAAGCGGCTCATGGATAGATTTTGGTGTACGTGCTCGATGAGATTCGTGCTTTGCGCGCAGAGTTGGCATAGTTTGGACGATCCTCACCGCCACCTCCTTTTGATGATGGATTTTGATTGCCCTTTGGCATTCCGTCACAAAAAGGGGGAGTACGTATTTAAGCACTTGTAGAGTTTTTGTTTTCAGGGGGAGAGCATTTTTTTTTATTAGAGCTTGTGGAGATTAGATTGTATCTAGGTGCTTCACTTTGTATTTACCTTTTTAGCTCGTTTTTGTTTTGTTTGGGCTATTCATGTTACGGGGAGATACTTTTATTGTTTTATATGTTTCTTGTTTCAACTGCTTATTGATTTATATTTATGAGTTATTCATTGATATATGTCTTTATTATGTGTTGGTTGAAATCAAGAACTTATTTTGTTTACTTGTATTTTCCATACATTCGGTTATTCATTTTGTTTAGTGTTTCAGGAAATATACAGGTTGATTCAATTGAGCTCTTGTCTACACTTGCAAATCGATGGATAGTAGTTAGGATTGGATTTGTTTTTATGAGCATATTTTTTTGTAAAGGGCTTTTCTTTGTAAACTTTGAGCTTTTAGTTGTGTTTTGTCATGGATTGCCAAAGGGGGAGTTTGTTAGGTTCTAAAGACTTAGGATCTTATGTATTTAGAACTCTAATGTATATTGTTGGCAAACCATGATCAAAACAAGATGTTTAGTCGTGTTTAGACTTGCTCAAAGTTAGTTCATTTATGTAAAGTTGGATTTAAGTTGATGCAAATTTAATAATGCATTTTGGCCTGGTTTGATCGATCGAAGCTTAGGCTCGATCAATCAAAAATCGGCGAGAATGCAATTTCTGCAGAATTCCAACTCAGCCCTAATTTATTTAAAATGTTTAGGGTTTTGTATTTTTGCCCTAGGTATATAAGGCAAACCCTAGCCATGTTTTAGTGTTGCTTAGATTGCTGTTTGTGTAAATCTCTTGTGAGATCTGTGAGGACTTTCTTTTACACGAGCTTAGGATTATCAAAAAGGAAATTCGTTCAAGAACTTGATGATCATTTAGTTGTTGCCATAAGAACTTAAAGAAACACAAGCGGGTGTGCTTGTCCTTGCTCAAGAATCGAAGAAAGAAGGAGCACGTGGTCGTGTCAATAAGTTTCTACTGGTAGGTAGCAATAGGATGTTAATGGTCTAAGTCCTATTGAACAAATTCGATTCTTTCATAGTTGATTCAGGTTTACCTTGAGGATAGCTAGGTTAAATCCTCTCCAGGTTTTTACCGGTTTGGTTTTCTGGGTGATCATATCATTATGTTATTTATCTTTTCAACGCTTTGCATGATATGATTGTTTGATTGTGATAACCTAGATTTGGAATTTGGACAAAGTAACAACTTTGCTAATTACCTAGGTTAATCCAAATGTGTTTTTAAGGGGTCTAAAAACTATCATATCCTAATCCAGTTTTGTCGGAGAAGGTCTTTTGAGGGGAAAGGACATCATTAAACTTCTTTGTGGATACTCGATTTACCTTGGCATTTGCTTGAACCACCTCAAGCTCAAGGAATTTCACCTTGGTGTAAGTTTGAGTTAGCTTGCCATTTAGTGTCTCTATCTCACACTTGGCCTCCTTATATCTCACTAGGAGACTTCTATAGTCCTCTTGAGCTTTCTTCATCTTTTTCACACCTGCCTTGGCCACCTTTGCATATTCTCCCCACTTCTCAAGGAGTGAATTGTAGTTCTCTTGAAGACCAATTGTATCTTCATCTTCTTTAGCATTTGATTCTTCTACAATTCCTATAGATTCCTCATCACTATGCTCCCCAAGCTCTTCCACAAGTAAATTCAAGTCCTCCGAAGACTCAACATAAGCAACAGTCATGAATGCCGAGAAATTCCCTTCTTCATCACAGCTATCCTTTGAATCAGAGGTGGAGGAATTTGAGTCACTCAGAGTGGTGGCATATGCCTTGCCCTTCGATCTCAAGTAATTAGGACATTCCTTTTGAAATGGTCATGTCCATTACACTCAAAACAAGTAACTCCTTGAGTAGATTGGGACTCCTTCCCTTCTCTCCTTTTGAAGTCCTTCTTCTCCTTTCAGGAACTCATGAATTTCCCTTTATCACCAAATTTATCACTGTTCTTGAACTTTAGAAATTTATGGAAATTTTTTGCAGGATAAGCAACATCCTTTTCGACTACATCCTCATCTGATGAACCGTGAGCTTCTACCCTTTCATTTATCATCTTAAGAGCAAGTGATTTGCTCTTTCTTTGATTTGGTAATGAAAGCTCATACGTTTGGAGAGAACCAATCAGCTCTTGGACTTTGATTTCATCAAGGTCCTTGCTCTCCTCAATTGCAGTCACCTTTGCACGGAAGCTCTTCAGTAATGAACGAAGAATTTTTCGTACAACTTTCGAGTCCTTCGTTTTCTCTCCCAAGTTTAACTTGTCGATGACCACTTCATTCAGCTTGCTATAGAAAGAGTCAAAAGACTCATCCTCACTCATTCTTAGCTCCTCAAATCGAGTGGTCAGCATCTGCAACTTGGTGTCTTTAAATTTCTTTGTTCCCTCGTATATGGTCTCCAATATCCGCCATGCCTCCTTGGCAATGGTTACGTGAGAAATTCGGTGGAACTCATCTAGAGACACGCCACAAAAAATAGTGTTAAGTGCTTTGCTATTAGCATTTGATGCCGCAAGGGTTACCTTATCCCATGTGGATTTGCCTACCTACGGCTTTGTCCAACCTATTTCAACGGCATCCCAAACAACCTCACCTGTTGAACACAAAAATGCTACCATCAAAATATGGTGGAGCATTTAAAGATTGAGATTGGTCCATCTCAATATGGGGTCAAGGATCACACTAAAGTAATGAAACCAATATAAGTGAACCCGCTCCGATACCAATTGAAAGTTCAATTAGTGTATAAAACACTATGAACGTTTAGACCTCCAACTAACAAATTACCAATTCAAGCTTAATATCAAACAATTAATGTGCAGAATATGAACATAAGCTTAATACAGAATTGATAAAAAATCTAAACCAAATTAAATCACATTCACAGCATAAATTAAATGGCAAAAATTAAGGGAAGAGAGATGCAAATACAAGGACAACACAACGATGTGTTATCGAAGAGGAAACCGAAGCCCTAAGCGTAAAACCTCTCCGCAACCCTCCAAGCGGTAAATAATCCACTAAAGAATGTAATTGGGATACATGAACAGCAAAAGACCCTCCAAGTCTAATCTACCCAATGTACCTAAGCCCTCCAAGCTCCTACTCCAATGAGGTTACGCCAATCCTATTTCTTCTTTAGCTTACCGGATTCCGCTATAAACCATAGCATCAACCAAAATGAAATTGGTCCCCGCTTAATCGCTTCCAAAGCACCAAACAGCCTTCTCACAGATATGGGTATGGTAAGAAAATGTTTTGATAATGTATCTCTCAAGGATGTAACAATAGAGAAGAAGAGAGTAGAGGAATTTGAAGAGTCTCTATGTGAAGATTGTGGATGAGTCAATCTTGTTTTTCTCTAGGGTTTTTCTCTCAAAATTATCTCCGAAAGTTCTCTACATTTCGTGGGTATAAGAGGTATATATACTAGAGTGAGAGTGGAATGCAAAGAGTCAGTTTTTCAAAACAGAGCTGGCTAGCGACTTGGCCTCGCGACTTGACCGAGTCGCGAGTTCAAGCCGCGAGGTAACTGAATGACCAGTCTGTACTTTTTGTCCTGTAGTGCTCTAGTTGGCATGACGCTTCAACTTCTGGCATGCTTGGTGCGTGTGCAACTTCTGGCGGCTTGCAAGCCGCGAGCCACCCACGAGATCCGATCCACGAGTTCTGCTTCTTTGCACAATCTTGAGCATTTCTTCACACTCTCTCACACACTACCCTTACATGATTCCCATCTAAATACAGGGTTACTAATTGCTAAAATACAAGCAAATTTGGCATGGAATAAAGCCAACAAGATGGTTGATAAAATTCAACCTTACAGTTTGAAATCTCAAAGACCAAAATCATTCATTTTAGAATTGATATATCAAAGCTGGTTAAGGAATCATTGAACGCAAGAGAACAATATTATATAGCATTCTTGCTTTAGAAAATATTGTCACTTTTTGGCTTGTCAAAAAAAAAAAAAAAAAAAAGGCCTTTTTGATTAAACAGGCAATAAGAGTTGGATGTGATACTTTTTTTTAGGGGTGTGCATGAGTCGAGTTAGGTCGGGTTAAAGAATTTTTTCAACTCAACTTACCATAGTGGGTTAAAAAAAATCCAACACAACCCAACTCATCACAAGGATCTAACCCAAACCCGTGGACAGTTTTCTTTTTTTAATTACTACTTTATTATTATTAAATAGAGCATTAAAACAACACTACTATAAATAAGAAAAAATTTATAACCGGATAATCACGAACATAACACAAGACAAACACAAACTATATGAGAAGAACTTTAGATTTGGGTTTTATTTAGGAAGAGGAGCAAAAAAGTAAAGAAAAAAATTATATAATATTTTTTATATATTTTTTTTAATTTTAAAAATATACTAATTATCGATGGATCAGATTGAGTTAGGCAGATTTGTAAAATATATGACCTAAACCTAATCTGACCCACTAAAGAGAAAAAAATCATAACCCAACCCAACCCACCATCTCTTAAAAAACACCCAACCTAATAGGTTGGGTTTTTCGGGTCGATTCGGCAAACTTACTAGGCACCCCTACTTTTTGTTTCTTCTCTTCCAAAAAAAAAAAAAAATATATATATATATATATATATATAGAGAGAGAGAGAGAGAGAGAGAGAGAGAGAGAGAGAGAGAGAGAGATTTGAATGTGATACATGAGAGAAAATGTGTTAAAAAGCGTAAAGCAAAATTTGCAAAATAATATATTTTTAATAACAATCAATTAATTTATGATCTTATCATGTGCACTGAGATTTAACTGAAAAAGGAAGTCTTTATCAAACCTAGAGCTCTCTTTGTCGCGTCCCAAACCCAAAAATATGAGTTAGGCACGTGTCAACAGACCCACGCCCTTAAAGAAATCATTTTATAAGTGTACTAGCTTCACTAAGGGTATGTTTGAATACCGCTTATTTTGCTAAAACTGAAAACTTAATGCTGAAAGAACTGTAAATAAAGGTAAAAGTTAGTTGAAATAGTATAGTGGGACCCATAAATAGTACCAAAAGTGTAGTGGAACCCATAAATAATAGCAAAAATAAGCTGAATAGTAAAATAATTTAAATTTTTTATCCCAATCTAAACGCACACTAAAGGTCCATAATTATTCTCTCTAAAACATACTCAATAAAAAATAAACATTTCATACTCAATCACTAATAAACATACAAAGTACACATGTGATACCCATAAAAGGGACTTTATTTACCCAACAAGTTTGGTATACACTGTCGCAATAAAACTGTTGTTTATTCTTTTGCATCAAGCCTATAACATAACCCTTTGTTATGTTTTCAATGTACTGTTTATGGCTTTTTGCACTTATTCACGGTAACCTTTACCTGGAAAAGTTAGAAAAATGTTGTGTCATTCATGCTTCAAACAATAAAACAGTGTTTTGGGTTAGGATTTGGATTTTATTTACTAAGGATGACAAAAAGTAAATAACAAAATTGTATGATATATTTTCAAATATATATTAATTATCTTTTAAATTTTAAATATATATTAAATATATATGGATTGAGTCTATTTAGGTAAATTAGTGAATCTTATGACCCTGACCCAACCCAACTACAAGAAACTTCAAGGATTCTAACTCTCTTACTCACTCAATGTTATAGTTCTTCGAGGTAAATAGTCCTCCAATGATTCTTTGAGAGAATCAACCTCCAAGCTAACTTCAATGAGAACTAAGCAAAATACATTCTTATTCAATTCCTCATGTTCAATCATCTCAGTCTTATACTAGTTACTGTGGTACTTTTAGTAGTAACTAACTAACCACAAGGTACACATATTACAGCTCAACACTCCAACTAACAAATGTGCAATACTTTGATACTTGTTCTAGCTACCTAACTATGTAGAAGTACCTACTGCACATAATTATCATAGCAGCAATGTCTTGTACTAAAGTACTAACACCGACCGACAAAAAAAAAAAAAAAAAATCATAACCCAATCCAACCCACCAACTTACCTAACCCAACAAGTTGGTCGGATCGAGTCAGTTTTGGTGAGTTGGCTGCACACCCCTAATTGTTCTATAAATATAAAGACTATTTTTTCTACCTGGGGCTATGAAACAGTTGCCTTTGTAGAAACAGAAGTACATGCTCTAGTACAAGGTTGTTAGACTCGAATCAAACCGACATGTCTGACCTAGGTAACCTTGAACCGGATTAAAATCGGATTATCTAATAAATAGAACCGATCCAAAAGCTTATTTAGAGGCTGCTAACACAATTGCCACTGGGCTATGCTATGTTGGTGTCATTCTTGGATGAAAATATTATATTTATTTTTAGTTTAGATTATAGTTTTTCAATTTTTCATCTTATTTGATAATTTTATTAGTTGATCAATTATTATGCTTTTTACATGAGAATATACAATTTATTAATTTATGTTGAAAATGATATTATTTCAAACAATTTCTTTTAATTTGAAAAATTACAAAACACAAATTTTTTTAAACTTGTTTATGCTTTTTATTATTTTCAATTCTTAAAAAAATGATGAAAATTCATTTGAAAGTTTTTAAATTTTTTTAGACATTTTTATTAAAAACATATTATCGTTTGTCATTTTAATACATTTTTTAATTTATTATTATTTAATTAATTATGACATCATCACAGTTCAATCTCGGTTGAACCTCGGTCAACTTTCAAAACTTTGAACCTCTCTCTTTTCCAATTCATTGAACAGTCTGGATTTGAAAACCATGCTCTAGTACAATAGTATTTTAATTTGAACATTTTTATATATAGGAATTTGATCTTTATTCATATATCAAGGAATCAAATTTACACACTTTCATGATAGGGAAAACCATTTTTTCACCTTTTACTAAAGCAAGCGTTGAATGTGATTCACAAATTTCAAATTGTAAACACTTTTCCTATAAATCGTGGGTTATACCTTCATGTTCATGCAGCAAGAGATTGGTATCTAATGTAGAGAACTTTTGTGAAAGTTTTTTGCTATGATTCGAACCTGTACGTAAACTCCACATCAATATTTTCTAAAGAAAGGAGAACGCATGTTACGTACTTACATGATAAATCATGCTTCAAACATAAATGTTCAATAAGTGTATAAAACACTATGAACGTTTAGACCCCCAATTTCCAAATTATCAATTCAAGCTTATTATCAAACAATTAATGTGTGGAATATGAACATAAGCATATAACAAAATTGATAAACAATCTCAACCAAATAAAATCACATCCACAACAGAAATTAAATGGCAAAGATTAATTGAAGAGAGATGCAAATAGAAGGACAATACAACGATGTGTTATCAAAGAGGAAACCGAAGCCCTCAGCATAAAACCTCTCCGCCGCCCTCCAAGCAGTAAATAATCCACTAAAGAATGTAGTTGGGATACATGAATAGCAGAAAACCCTCCAAGCCTAATCTACCCAGTGTACCTAAGCCCTCTAAGCTACTACTCCAACAACATTACGCCAAACCTATTTCTTCTTTAGCTTACCAGATTCCGCTATAGCCCATAGCATCAACCAATATGAAATTGGTCCCTTCCTAACTGCTTCCTAAACACCAAATGGCCTTCTCACAGATGTGGGTATGGTGAGAAAAGGTTTTAGTAATATACCTCTCAAGGATGTAACAATGGAGAGGATGAGAGTAGAGGAATCTGAAAAGTCACTATATGAAGATTGGGGATGACTCAATCTTATTTTTCTCTCAAAATTCTCTCCGAAAGCTCTACTCATTTCGTGGGTATAAGGGGTATATATACTAGGGTAAGAGTGAAATGCGAAGAGTCAGTTTTTTTAAAACAGAGTTGGCTGGCGGCTTGGCCATGCGACTTGACCGAGCCACGAGTTCCAGCCACGAGGTAATTGAATGGCCAAACTGGACTTTTTGTCCTGTAGTGTTATAGCTGGCATGACAGTTTAGCTTCTCTGCATGCTTGGCACATGTGCAACTTCCGACGGCTTGCAAGCTGCGAGCTACCCGCGAGATCCGATCCACGAGTCCCTACTTCTTTGCACAATCTTGAGCATTTCTTCACACTCTCTCACACACTACCCTTACATGATTCCCACCTAAATAAAGGGTTACTAATTGCTAAAATACAAGCAAATTTGGCACGGAATAAAGCCAACAAGATAGTTGATAAAATTTAACCTTATAATTCTATGACAAAACCCTAAAACAAACTCTAGACTTAACATGTGAGTTTTGAACAGTTGAACAAAACTCACTCACACCTAACTCTAGAATCTGTGTAGCTCTTGAATCATATGACCAAGTATCTCCTGAAACACAACAACACAATATGATCATTGTATGTAGAAAAACTTGTAATGCATATGAGGCAAGCACAATGCGATCAAGCAAAATGGAATAAAGTAATAAACCATGGCTTGACCATACAAGCAATAACTATAAAATAGTGACCACAATGCTCATTCACACTTAGAATGAACATCCGAACATACAAGCTAATAAGCTCAATGCAAATCACTTGCATTTCCAACACTCAACCAATGCACAATACATGAAGTATATGCATCTAGGAACAAGATCCTACTAGGGCACAAGAGTGAGAGTACTTAAAGAAAATGCATAACATTTAGCTAGAAGTACTAGGCTGCATAAGTATGGTACAAACCATAAAAGCCTACAAATCACATGGAAACAAACCCTAAAAGCTTATAAACGCAACATGGGTACAAAATAAAAGCTACATAAGCAAGGGTACAAAATATACCATAAACAAGTACCATAAGATTCAAAAGTTTTAATAAAAACAACCATGAGTTTAAACCAAACTATTAACCAAAGTGTAGCAAACTCATAATATAGAAAACAATATCCAAAGCATAAAACCAACACCAACAACAAAAACATAAAGTAAAAACTAAGGTAAAAACTGCCAAATGTAAGTTTTATGCAAGCTCCCCCTCAAACAGGCACTCCCCCTCAAGATCTACCCTTCAAAAATTCTCCCCCTTTTTGACCGGAATGGCCAAAGGGTCACCGATGAGTGGAAAAGCTATCAAACTTTCTTTGAGAGAATGTTCATCCGGTCTTGTATTGCAGCTTGACCTATCGAATGCTCATTTCGGACATCTCTAAGTCCATCAATCCTCTCCAGGATGATTTGGAATGCATCTGGAGGTACAGTTGATGAAGATGAAGCTTTGCTCCTCTTGCCTCAGCCTCTTAAGCTTGAAGCTTGTCCTGCAGCCCTCGTCTCGGTGTCCATGGGTTCACTTTCAGCTTGGTCACCTTCTTCCTCTTCATCACACGGGAGACGAACTTGTATCCTTATGATGGTCGGTTTGTTGATGGTTGAGGGTGTAGGTGTGAGATTGATATCTTAAGGGATGGCAACTCCTTTTAGTCTAAAAAGCCTCATAAGAAGGCTGGGAAAAATCAGCTTGGCCCTAGAGGTTGTTCTAGTCTCATCCACAATTATGTCAAAGATGTGAGAGCTTATGTCAATGAAGGTGTTTTCCTTAAGCTCCATGAGAAATATAGCTCTGGCATTATTGATTGTAGTTAGCTTCCTAATCGAGTACAAGTTGAACATCATGATGGTGGTTAGACACCTTTTGTCAGCTAGAAAGGCAGTAGTGTTGAGGCATCTCCCCTCTCTTGCTCCACCAATGTGAGATTGGACAGTTTCTATGTATACATCTTGTCCTTGTAGTTGGTGAAGTCATGGTCATCTGGTCCTTCAAGACCCAGCACCTTATCTATATCATCAGCATCTTTAGTGAATTCCTTTCCTCTAATCCAACAATTTAACTCATCTTCTCTCAACACAAACATTTGCATAAAATTCTCTGATAAGAGGCTCACACACTCCAGGCAAGTCACTCAGCAACCTTTCCCAACCTCTGCCCTCAAAATAGCTTGGAATGAAGGTATCCTTCAAATCCATCAAGTCTACAAATCTTTCCTGAATGATGGTTGCCCTCAAGTAGAAATCTCTATATCTTTCAAAATGTTGAAGAGACCTGAACTTGTTGTTGTCCATTTTTAGCCTTTTATCACTCTTCTTAGCAAAAGTCTTCTTCTCTGTAGGAGAAGGAGCCATCTGTAAACACAACAGACAATGCCACAAAACAGAGCACCAATATATGTACACTCAGAACATTAGTCACATGTCAGTATAACTGAAAAGAATATAGAACCATTCAATCCATATTCGGTTGAGAGTCAAACATTGAAAGAGATAGATGAAATCGGATAAAGATAGAACAACCTATCAAACAAAACTAATGCCTAACACAATAAGACAGTGAGAACAAAAACTCAATCATGAACATTTCTAGGACACATACCCAAGCACAGACATCAACATGCACTAATCAATTTGTAAAGAAGCAAATGTCACTGAGACATATCTTAATGAGTATGAGATGTTCAAATCAACACAGAGCAAACAATATCCTCAAGGCAGAAGCAACATACATGATATCAATAATCAATAGCAACAATAATGAAAAAAATAGAACCCAACCACTTAAGCTTAACCATTTTGAACCAATCATACTCACAAACAAAGTATATCATAAAAAAAACCAAACAAATAGCATATGACAATGAGACCTATTAACATGGGTATAAGATTTACCAACCAGCATAGATCAGTTTACAAACTTTAAGAGTGAAATTAAACACGATAACAACCATATTTAGCATCCTAGAAATAAGATCAGCCAAGCCCAAACACCTAAACTTTAACAAACATGAACCCAACCCATATCCGACACTCTTAAAAACACAAATCAAAACCACAACTCACAAATATCAAGGTCATAATCATGAAATACTTAGAAAAAATAGGAAAACCCATACCTTTTCTTTGAAGATTTAAGGTTGGAATGCAAAAATGGAGTTTTTTTCAAGAGTGATACGGTGAGTTTGAGAGAGGGATAAACAGGAAAGACAATGAACAATCAGAAATGTTTGAGGGAAAACTGAAAAGTTTTTAAAAAGCTGCCCTTAAAACGCAAAACACGCGATTTTCACGACTAAATCAAGTTGCACGCAAGTCGCTAGGGCCAGCCGTTAGAACACTTAAAAACAAAAAATTTGAAATATTTTCTAAGTGTTTTTCGCGACTGGAAAGTCTACCCGCGAGAGAGTCGCGATGTGTGCCGCAAAAATCTGTGTACCACTCGCAACTAGACCTTCCACCCGCGAACAAGTCGCCATACTGAGCCATGAGAAACATAAAGACCCAAATTTTTGAAAAATATTCTAAGTATTTTTCGTGACTGGGACATTGACCCACCAGTGAGCTGCAAAAAATCTCTGAGTGGGCTCGCGACTAGGGCATGCGATTGGACCAACCCGCGATCGAGTCGCCAAAACAAGGCAATACTATTTTTGAAGATTTTGACTATATTTAAAAAAACAAAATACTTTCCAAAAACAACTAAAATACCCAAAAATATTTTTGCTTTTGATCAACAAAAATTAAGCATGAGAAAGCACATTTAATCAAGTACAATCACATAAATGAATATGACATTCATTAAACATAGACGTGTGATGTGTGTGGATATCAAAAATGAAATAGTCCTTAGCCTAATGTGAAGCTTCAATGATTAATTCAACTAAGGCATACACAATTAGTACTAGATTATGTGACCCATCTCAATTATAAAAATATGCATAAATAACCTCCCACATAACTTGATTACATAACTTTGAAACTTTTCATTTGGCTCCATATACATCATATCATTTAATCTTTTTGAATCAATACATCTCATTGTGAGATCGATGCCTGAAATTTTCGTTATTTCAATTTGATGAAGTAGCCTTTGGCTTTTTGGGCATCAACAATTTTCACAAAAGTCGTTTTTCCTTTTTCCTAGTCAAATACTAGTGTGTGCGAAGGTTTTTGCAACTCATTATCTCTTTTCATTTGGAGATATACATTTGTTGAGCTCTTTTAAAAAAATAAACAAAATAAACAAGTGGGAAGATATATAGGCACAAGTCTATGCATGTTTCAAGATCAACGAGACCATTGACTAATCATTCATGACAAGTTTGAAGATCTATTTACAACAATCACATAGATGTCAATATATCTCCCACAATGATATAAGTGCATAGGATACAAGCTATGCTCGTAAATGCACAAAGCCATTAGCACAAAGGTACAAGGCAAAACATGCTTGTGACAAAACTCAACAATTTCGATCAAATTTTTGGATTTTCTAATTTTTATGTGTTTTTGGATTTTTGACACAAAAGCAAAAAAAAAAAAAATTGATCAAAAACAACAATGTAAAAACAAAAAAAGATAAACAAAAACAAACACAATATTCCAAAACAAGTTATCAACTTAACATAAAGCACACACCCAAGCAAAGTCACAAAGCATAGGAAGTATTAATGCATGGGCATGTTGTAATGCTTATGCATGAGTACCCTTCTTCACCTACACGTCGGTGTGTTTGGGGTGATATCCCTATAGGATTTGGTACAAGAGTTAGGACTTTCAAACCTTCTAGTGAAGCTTTCCAAGCAGTTAGTGAATGCTCAAATCATCTTCATCACATCCATCATTCCGGGATCATCATTTCGACCTCTTGATGGCTCAACTTCCCAAGTCCTCTTGTCATTTCTTGGTCCTCTTGACCTTTGATCACTAGCATTCCTCAATGTTCTCAACTTATGAAAATTGGGTCGGGTGTGCCCTTGAAGTCTGCAGTGATGACACATATGGTTCGTTCTAGGACCTCTTTGGAATCGTGGAAGAGACTTTGCTCTAGCTTCAAAGCTGACCACAGATTGATTATGGGGCTTGTTCAACACCATTTGGTCAGCCACATTCTTCTTCTTCTCAACATTTGCCTTCTCTACAGTAGGGGCAACTACAACCGACTCTTTGGCCTTCACAAATTTCACTTCTTTGGAGATATTCACAACTGAACTACTTTCTCCAGTGTATCCCAATCCGGTTTTGTCGAAGAAGGATTTTTTAGAGGAAATGACATCATTAAGCTTCTTTGTGGATACTCGTTTACCTTGGCATTTGCTTGAACCACCTCAAGCTCAAGGAATTTCACCTTGGTGTAAGCTTCGGTTAGCTCGCCATTTAGCGACTCAATCTCACACTTGGCCTCCTTGTATCGCACCAGGAGACATCGATATTCCTCCTCTGCTTTCTTCATCTTCTTTACAACCACCTTGGCCACCCTTGCATACTCTTTGGACTTCTCAAGGAGTGAGTTGTAATTCCCTTGAAGACCGGCTGTATCTTCACCTTCTTCAAGATCCGATTCTTCCACAATTCCCATTGATTCCTCATCACTATGCTCCCCAAGTTCTTGCACAAGCAAATTCAAGTCCTCGAAAGACTCAACATGAGTAATAGTCATAAATGCTGAGAAATTCCCTTCTTCATCACAGCTATTCTCTGAATCGGAGGTGGAGGAATCTAAGTCACTGAGAGTGGTGGCATATGCCTTGCCCTTCGATCTCAAGTAATTAGGACATTCCTTTTTGAAATGGCCATGTCTATTACACTCAAAACAAGTGACTCCTTGAGTAGATTGGGACTCCTTCCCTTCTCTCCTTTTGAAGTCCTTCTTCTCCTTTCCGAAACTCATGAATTTCCCTTTATCACCAAATTTCTCACTGTTCTTGAACTTTAGAAATTTGCAGAAAGTCTTTGCAAGGTAAGCAACATCCTTTTCGACTACATCCTCATCCGATGAACCGTGAGCTTCTACCCTTTCATTTATCGTCTTAAGAGCAAGTGATTTGATCTTTCTTTGATTTGGTAATGAAAGCTCATACGTTTAGAGACAACCAATCAGCTCTTGGACTTTAATTTCATCAAGGTCCTTGCTCTCCTCGATTGCAATCACCTTTGCACAAAAGCTCTTCGGCAATGACCGAAGAATTTTTCATACAACTTTCGAGTCCTCTGTTTTCTCTCCCAAGTTAAACTTGTCGATGACCACTTCATTCAGCTTGCTATAGAATGAGTCAAAAGACTCATCCTCACTCATTCTCGGCTCCTCCAACCGAGTGGTCAGCATTTGCAACTTGGTGTCTTTAACTTTCTTCATTCCCTCGTACATGGTCTCCAATATCTACCATGCCTCCTTGGCAACGGTCATGCGAGAAATCCGATGGAACTCATCCGGAGACACACCACAAAAAATAGCGTTAAGTGCTTTGCTATTAGCATTTGACGCCGTGAAGGCTACCTTATCCCATGTGGATTTGGCTACCTTCGGCTTTGTCCAACCTATTTCAACGGCATCCCAAACAGCCTCATCTATTGATCACAAAAATGCTCTCATCCGCACCTTCCAAAAGGCATAGTTGCTACCATCAAAATATGGCGGAACATTTAAAGATTGAGACCGGTCCATCTCAATATGGGGCTAAGGATCACACTAAGGTAATGAAACCAATATAAGTGAACCCGCTCTGATACCAATTGAATGTTCAATAAGTGTATAAAACACTATGAACGTTTAGACCCCCAATTTCCAAATTATCAATTCATGCTTATTATCAAATAATTAATGTGCGGAATATGAACATAAGCATATAACTGAATTGATAAACAATCTCAACCAAATAAAATCACATCCACAACAGAAATTAAATGGCAAATATTAAGGGAAGAGACATGCAAACATAAGGACAACACAACGATATGTTATCGAAGAGAAAACCGAAGCCTTCGGCGTAAAACCTCTCCGCCACACTCCATGTGGTAAATAATCCACTAAAGAATGTTGTTGGGATATATGAGCAGCAGAAGACTCTCCAAGCCTAATTTACCCAGTGTACTTAAGCCCTCCAAGCTACTACTCCAACGAGGTTACGACGAACCTATTTCTTCTTTAGCTTACCGGATTCCGCTATAGCCCATAGCATCAACCAATATGAAATTGATCCATTCCTAACTGCTTCCCAAACACCAAATGGTCTTCTCACAGATGTGGGTATGGTGAGAAAAGGTTTTAGTAATATACCTCTCAAGGATATAACAATGGAGAGGGTGAGAGTAGAGGAATTTGAAAAGTCACTTTGTGAAGATTAAGGATGAGTCAATCTTGCTTTTCTCTTAGGTTTCTCTCTCAAAATTCTCTCTGGAAGCTCTACTCATTTTGTGGGTATAAAGGGTATATATACTAGGGTGAGAGTGGAATACGAAGAGTCAGTTATTTTTGTATGGTTGAATTTATTCAACCATCTAATTGGCTTTATTCCGTACCAAATTTGCTTGTATTTCAGCATTTAGTAACCCTGTATTTAGGTGGGTTTATTGTAAGGGTAGTGAGTGAGATAGAGTGAAGTTTGCTCAAGAGTGTGCAAGAAAACAAAGACTCGCGACTTGGCCTCGCGGGTGACTCGTAGTCGCAAGCCGCCAAACGCAGCACACGTGCCAAGCATGCCGGAAGGTGAACAGTCATGCTAGCTGGAGCACTACAAGACAAAACAGGACAACTGGCTATACGGTTATCTCGCGACTGGATCTCGCGACTTAGTCAAGCCGTGAGATCAAGCCGCGAGCCACCCCCGTTTTGTAAATCCTAACGTTTCACATTCCTCTCCCACTTCAGTATAAATACCCATTTTACCCACAAATGTAAGAAAGCTTCCAGAGAGAATTTTAAGAAAGAAACCCTAAAGAAAAACAAGATTGATTCACCCACAATCTATACATTAGAGTCTTATCAAATTCCTCAACTCTCTTCCTCTCCATTGTCAAATCCTTGAGAGGCATTTTACCAAACCTTGTTCTCACCATATTCATCTTTTGTGAGAGGGCTGTTTGGTTTTTTTCGGGGAAGCGATTAGGAAGGAACCAATCTTCATTGGTTGATGCTACGGTCTAGTAGCGGAATCCGTAAAGCTAGAAAAGAAAAAGGTTCGGTGCAACCTCGTTGGAGCAAGAAACTTGGAGGGCTTAGATGCACTGGGTAGATTAGGCTTGGAGGGTTTATTGCTGTCCATGTATCCCAACTATATTTTCTAGTGGATTGTTTACCACTTGGAGGGCGGCAGAGAGGTTTTACGCCGAAGGCTTCGGTTTCCTCTTCGATAACACATCGCGTGTTGTCTTTGTGTTTGCATCTTCCTTCCTCTTTATCTTTGCCTTTTTATTATCTGCTGTGGGTTGTGATTTTAATTTGGCTTAGATAGTTTTACCAATTCCATATTATAGCTTATGTTAATTTTCCGCACACTAGTTGTTTGACATAATGCTTGAATTGGTTAAGTTGTAATTTGAGGGTCTAAACGTTCAAGGGTGTTTATACACATATTTGAACTTTCATTTGGTATCAGAGCGGGTACACTTTTATTGGTTTCAATACCATTGTGTGATCCTTGACTCCCTTTTGAGATGGATCGGTCTCAATCCCTAAATGCACCTCCATATTTTGAAGGTAGTAATTATGCTTTTTGGAAGGTTCGCATGAGAGCTTTTTGTGCTCTATTGATGAATCTGTTTGGGATCTTTGTTGAGATTGGTTGGACCAGACACGAGGCAGCCAAATCCACATGGGATAAAGCAAAGCACTTGTTGCATCTAATGCTAACAGTAAAGCACTCAATGCTATTTTACGTGGTGTGTCTCCAGATGAATTTCACAGGATTTCTCACATTACCGTTCCCAAAGAAGTATGGGAGATATTGGAAACCACCTATGAAGGCACGAAGAAAGTGAATGACACCAAGTTGCAAATGCTGACCACTCGGTTTGAGGAGCTCAAAATGAGTGAGGATGAGTCCTTTGACTCTTTCTATAGGAAGCTAAATGAGGTGGTTGTCGGCAAGTTCAATTTGGAGGAGAAAACAGAGGATTCTAAAATTGTAAGGAAGATCCTTCGATCTTTGCCAGAAAGTTTTCGTGCTAAAGTGACAGCGATTGAAGAGAGCAAGGACCTTGATGACATCAAAGTCCAAAAGCTGGTTGGTTCTCTTCGGACTTATGACATGTCGTTGTCCAATCAACGGAAGAGTAAATCTCTTGCTCTTAAGACCATTAATGAGAAAGTAGAAGATTAAGACTCATCGGAAGAAGATGTGGTTGACAAAGATGTTGCATACCTTGTTAAAAATTTTAGAAAATTCTTGAAATTCAAAAATAATGGCAAATTTGGTGATAAAGGAAAATTCCAAAATTCAGGAAAGGAGAAAAAGGAATTCAAAAGGAAAAATGGAAAAGAATCCCAACCTACACAAGGTGTCACTTGTTTCGAATGTAACGGGCATGGACACTTTAAGAAGGAATGTCCGAATTATTTGAAATCGAAAGGCAAAGTGTATGCCACGACATTGAGTGACTCGGATTCATCGACTTAATCAAGAAAGCTGTGACATAGAGAGGGGAACTACTTAGCTTTTATGACTATTGTTCATGTTGAGTCTTGAGACGAGTTGAATCGCTTGTACGAGACCTTGGAGAACATAGTGATGAAGAATCACCGGGAATTGTTGAAGAATCGATCTTTGAAGAAGATGAAAGTACAGCCAATCTTCAAGAGAATTATAACTCACTCCTGGAGAAGTCGGGTGAGTACACAAGGGTGGCCAAGGCTGCTGTGAGAAAAATGAAGAAGGCAGAGGAGGATTACAAAAGTCTCCTAATCCGATATAGGGAGGCCAAATGTGAGATAGAAACACTGAATGGTGAGCTGTCCGAAGCTTACACAAAAGTGAGATTTCTTGAGCAAGAAGTTGTGCAAGCAAATGCAAAAATAGAGAAGGTCACCACCAAGAAGCTAGATGATGTTATTTCATCTCAAAAGAGCTTTTCGGACAAATCCGGGTTGGGACATACCGAAGGAAGTAGCTCATCTGGAAATGTCACTAAAGAAGTGAAGTTTGTAAAGGCTAAAGATCCAGTTGTAGTTGACCTTACTGCTGAGAAGCTCAAGATGGAGGAGAAGAAGAATGTGGAGAATCAACGGTTGTTGAATCCCCGCAATCAATCTGTGGGCAGGTCTTAATCTCGTGCCAAGTCACGCCCACGACCACAAAGAGGTCCTAGAGCAACTTATGTGTGTCATTATTGCGGACTTCAAGGGCATACTCAACCAAATTGTCAAAAGTCGAGAGCAAAGAATAGTGCAACTCCTCAAAGGTCAGGAGGACCTAGAAATGATAGAAGAAATTGGGCAGGTGAACAAACTAGATATCAGAATGGTGATCCCGGAATGATGAACGTGATGAAGATGATTGGTGCATTCACCAACTGCTTGGAAAGCTTCTCACGAACGTTTGAAAGCCCTAACTCCCGTACCCAATCCTATAAGGAAATCACCCCAAACGCAAGTGATGTGTGGGTGAAAAAGGGTACTCATGCATAAGCATTACAACATGTCCATGCATTAATACTTCCTATGCTTTGCGACGATGTTTGTTTGTTTGCTTGTTGTTTTTGCTGTTGGTTGTTTGCTTGTCTACTTGTGCATACTTTTAATTTATTTTGTTTTTTATCAATCTTTTTCTTCTAGTGTCAAAAATCCAAAAATCACATAAAAATTAGAAAATCAAAAAGTTTGATTGACATTGTTGAGTTTTTGTCTCAAAACCTGTTTTGCCTTGTACCTTTGTGCTAATGGCTTTATGCATTATCGAGCATTGCTTGTTTCTTTGCACTCATATCATTGTGGGAAAAATCTTGAAATCTATGTGATTGTTGTAAATAGATCTTCAAACTTGTCATGAATGTTTAGTGAATGGTTATGTTGATCTTGAGACATGCATAGATTTGTGTCTATATATCTTCCCACTTTTTATTTTTGTTTTTGCTAAAAAGAGCTCACCAAATGTAAATCTCCAAATGAAAAGAGATATTGAGCTGTAAAAGCCTGTCGCACATTCTAGTATTCGACTAGGAAAAAGGGTAAGCGACCTTATATTAAAGAGAATGTTTATTCAAAAAACCAAAGGCTTGTTCATTAAAGTGAAATATCAAATATCACTCTCACAATGAGAGGTGATTGCCTCAAAAGATCAAAATAATCAAATGTTATGATTGAAAGTGGAGCCAAATGTAAAGCTCCAAGATATGTTATCAAGTTTTGTGGAAGGTCATATATACATATTTCTATAATTGAGATGGTTCACATGATCTAGTGCTAATCGTGTATGCCTTGGTTGAATTGATCATTGAAGCTTCACATTAGACTAAGGACTATCTCATTGTTGATATCCACACACAACACACAAGTTTATGTTCAATTAATGCCATATTCATTTGTATGATTGTACTTGATGAAATGTGTTTTCACATGCTCAATCTTTGTTAATTCAAACACAAAAATATTTTTGAGTGTTTTTGGAAAGTATTTTGTTTAAAAAATCTGAATATTTCAAAAATCCAGTTTTGCCCTGTTTTGGCGGCTCGATCGCGGGTAAGTCAAGTCGCGAGCCTCAGTCGCGTCTTCGCAGGTCATTTTTGGCGACTTGTTCGGGAGTAGAAGGTCCAGTTGCGAGGGTTACTCAGAGATTTTCACGACTTAGCTCGCGACTCTCTCGCTGGTAGACCTTTCGATCGCAAAAAACACTTAAAAAAATTTTTCAAACTTTTGTCTTTGAGTGTTTTGGCGGCTTGAACTGGCGGCTTGTTGGCGACTATCTTGAGTCGCGAAAAACGCGTGTTTGGCAAAAATAGGGGCAGTTTTTAAATCTTTTTCAGTTTTTCCCTCGAACTTTTGTGACTGTTCATCTTCTCTCTCAACTGTCTCCTTCCCAAACACTCCGTGCTCCCATTTCCAAACTCCATTGTTACTCCTTTTCAGCTCAAAATCTTTAAGTAACAGGTATGGGTTTTCATTATTGAACTCCTTTCTACTTGATTTTGTGTTTTTCCCCTTGATTTTTCGCATTTGTTTATGTTTTTGAGATGGGTTTGTGTTACGGCTATTGCTCTATGTTCTTGCTAGGCTTGTGGTTGTCTTTGCTTGAGTGTGAAATTATTTTAGTTGATGTTGAAAGTTCAAAAACGTGTATAAAACACTTTTGAACGTTTAGACCCCCAAAAATAAACCAAATCAACACAAGCAATATGTTAAACAACAAGTGTGCGGAAACTTAACATATGCTATAATATGGAATTGGTTAAACAACTATCTAAGCCATAACAAAATAAACCACAGCAGATAATGTAAAGGCGAGAGATAGAGAGGAAGGAAGATGCAAACACGGAGATAACACCAGATGTGTTATCGAAGAGGAAACCAAGACCTCGGCGAAAAACCTCTCCGCCGCCCTCCAAGCGGTAATCAATCCACTAGAAAATACAGTTGGGATACAAGGACAGCAATAGACCCTCCAAGCCTAATCTACCCAATGCACCTAAGCCCTCCAAGCTTTTGCTCCAACGAGGTTGCGCCGAACCTTTTTCTTTTCTAGCTTTCGGATTCGCTACTACACCGTAGCATCAACCAATGAAGATTGGCTCCTTCCTAACGCTTCCTTAACTCCAAACGACTGTCTCACACGGTGATGATAATGGTGAGAACCAGGTTTGGTAAAATACCTCTCAAGGATTTGACAATGGAGAGGAAGAGAGTGAGGGAATTTGATGAGACTCTAAGGTAGAGATTGTGGGTGAAACAATCTGGTTTTTCTTTAGGGTTTCTCTCTCAAAATTCTCTCTGGAAGCTCTCTTTCAATCGTGGGTTAAAAGGGTATTTATCTTTGGAGTGAAGAGGAATGTGAAACGTCGAGTTTTTCCAAAACGGGGGTGGCTCGCGGCTTGACCTCGCGGCTTGACTAAGTAGCGAGTTCAGTCGCGAGATAACCGTATGGCGATTGTCTGTTTTGTCTGTAGTGCTCCAGCTAGCATGACTGTTCATCTTCCAAAGATGCTTGGCACGTGTGCAGATTCTCAGCGGAGTTGAAGCCGCGAGTCCAGCCGCGAGTCCCGGCCGCGACACTCTGTTTTCTTGCACACTCTTGAGCAATCTTCACTCTATCTCACTCACTACCCTTACAACAATCCCACCTAAATACGGGGTTACTAAAAATTTGAATTACAAACAAATTTGGCACGGAATAAAGCCAATTAGATGGTTGAATAAATTCAACCTTACAATCTCCCCTTTGGCTATTCTCGTGACAAAACCCTAAAACAGACTCTAGACTTAACATGTGAGTTGGGAACAGTTGAACAAAACTCACTCACACCTAACTCTAGAAAGTCATGAAGCACTTGAATCATATGAACATAAACTCCTGAAACACAACAATACACCATGATCATTGAAAGCGAGAAAAGTATAAATGCATATGAAACAGGCAATATGAGATCAAGCAAAGATGGAGTTAATAAACAAACCATGGCTTGATCAACCAAGTGAACACCACAAGGTAGTGATCACGGTGTTCATTCACACTTGGAATGAACACAAGGACATACAAGATAACAAGCACAAGGCAAGTCACTTGTATGCTCAACACTCAACCAATGCATAGCACACAAGGCATATGCATCTAGGAACAATCCTACAAGGGCACAAGAGTGACAAGACAATAAACCAAAATGCAGAACATTTAGATCAAAGTACTGATTTCAACAAGCATAAAGGCTGCATAAGCAAGGTACATACCATAAAGCCTACACATATGCTTAAAAATATAACCCTAACAGCTTACAAAAGCAAATGGGTACAAAACAGATAACTTCCTGAATAACAGTTTTACAAAACATAATATATCAACTTAAAGATAAAAGATGAAACAGGAAAAAAAAATTAAAGACACTCCCCCTTAGATAATGACACTCCCCCTTAGGGTAATATCCTCCCCCTCCGATTAAGCCTTGATTAAGCCTATCACTCCCCCTTTTTGTCATGGAATAGGCTAGTCATCCTCTTCTAGCTTTCTCTGAATTTGATCCAGTTGGGTTTGAAGAGAAGTAAACTTCATATCCCATCGGTTGCTTTGATGATGTAGAGAAGCGGTGAGTCCAGACACCTTTGAATTCAGCTCGTGGGATGAGAGGAGACAATGTGATCAAGTTTCTCATCGAGGAGAGATTACTCGAATGGAGGATCACTGTGAGATGCAGAAGTTTTCTGGTTTGGCTCTCTTCCGACTATGTCCAACACGGCATTGTATGTACGCATGTTGATTGGGCTCGGTTTGGGGAGAGGAGACTCATCACTGTTGGATAGATTCCTTGAGCTTCAAGATCCGGGAAATGAGGCGCAAAAGGGAATGCATATCCGAGACTCATTTCGGAGAACCGTTTTGCGCAGAACATGAAAGATATGAGCACAAATGTCGATTTCTTCATCAGAGATGAGATCATGAAGAAACAAGGCACGTCCGAGGTTCATATACCCAAGACTTGACAAAGGGTACAAATTGTGAAACATCACAATCGTAAGCACTACGAGTTTCGGAGAAAGAGAGGAAACACTGATGGATTTACCATTTGGTGAGAACTCCAAGTCTTGACCAAGGCTTTGTTTGAGAAGCTCCTCATCGGACATAGATCATCATAGACCGGTGAATGACGAAAAATTGGAGTCGTTGATGTGAAGAATTTACGCCAGGTATGTAGGAGAGACAGAAAAGCTCTTTTGCCGAACCCAAAGACTTAAGTTCATCTCCTTCCACAATTGCGTTAGCATAAAATTCTTTAACCAACTCTTCATACACGATATCCGGATCGAGAGAAGGTAATTCCAATCCTTGTGAGCAAAACATATCGGAATGTCGGTGTTATGAAGTGAAGGCAGATCCTGCTCTCTCTCTAGTAATGGTGTGGCATGAAGAAAAAATTCTCATATGGTGATAGGCTGAATATGATCTGAACTTAGTGGGATCGAATCGCTGTGATGAAGAGCGAGTCACTTTCGGGAGAGGTGTGTCTTCATCAACATCAATAACGGGTTCCTTCCCTTTGGAAGAACCTCCTTTCACAAACAGACCTTTTTAAATGGAGACATGACCCGTCTGTATTATAAACAAAGAAAATGACAGAACACAATCCAACAGACTATATCAGCAGTGGGTTAGTGAAAATTTAGGAACAATGAAGAAACCCTAACAATTTGGATGAGTATGGTCAGAAAGTAACAATGAGGGACACCAAAGGCCCAAATTAGAACTACACAGTATAGAGAGATAAAATATAACCACATAATCAGCTGAAAAAGGACCTAAAACAACACCACATCAACAAGATACCACACAAGATCAAAGTGAAACATGATAGCAAAAAGCAGATCAGGACAAAAATTAGCTAACCCTAGCTAAGCACATGATGAAGAACACAACCAACAAAATAAATTAGCTCAAAACCGGAAGCACAGGTTACCATAAGCTAAGAAAGGACAACGATGACATCACAAAACCCATCACAAAACCACACTCAAAAGTGAATAATCCAGAAGGAAAACCATGACATCGGGAAAAATAGAGTGCAAGACAGAGAACCATACCTGTTAGTCGACGATTTTTAGCTTAGAAGAAGCAAACAATGGAGATCGACAATGGAGGCACAATGTGAAAGGGAAAGTGCAGAAGAAAAAAAAACATTGAATAGTCAAAAAAGATCGAGGGAAAACAGAAAATTTTAAAAAACTGCCCCTGTATGTCCAAAACACGCGATTTTCGCGACTGAAACAAGTCGCCACACAGTCGCGAGGTCAAGCCGCCAAAGAACACAAAAAACAAATTTTGAAAAATTTTTCTAAGTGTTTTTCGCGACTGGAGGGTCTACCATGAGTGAGTCGCGAGCTGAGCCGCGAAAATCTCTGAGTGAACCTCGCGATTGGACCTTCCACTCGCAAACAAGTCGCCAAAAATGACCAAGCGAAGATGCGATCGAGTCTCGCGACTTGGCATACCCGCGATCGAGCCGCCAAAACAGGGCAAAACTGAATTTTTGAAATTTTCAGATTTTTCAAACAAAATACTTTCCAAAAACACCTAAAACACTCAAAAATCTTTTTGTGATTGAATTAACAAAAATTGAGCATGTGAAAACACATTTCATCAAGTACAATCACACAAATGAATATGGCATTTATTGAACATAAACTTGTGTGTTGTGTGTGGATATCAACAATGAGATAGTCCTTTGTCTAATGTGAAGCTTCAATGATCAATTCAATCAAGGCATACACAATTAGCACTAGATCATGTGACCAATCTCAATTATAGAAATATGAATATATGACCTCCCACACAACTTGATAACATAACTTGGAGCTTTTCATTTGACTCCACTTTCGGACATAACATTTGATCTTTTTAGGCACTCATCTCTCATTGTGAGAGGGATATATAACATTTCTCTTTGAAGAACAGGCCTTTGGCCTTTTTGAACGAAATTTAACTTTTAATATAAGGTCGCTTACCCTTTTTCCTAGTCAAATACTAGAATGTGCGACAGGCTTTTGCAGCTCAATATCTCTTTTCATTTGGAGATTTACATTTGGTGAGCTCTTTTTAGCAAAACAAAAATAAAAAGTGGGAAGATATATAGACACAAGTCTATGCATGTCTCAAGATCAACATAACCATTCACTAATCATTCATGACAAGTTTGAAGATCTATTTACAACAATCACATAGATTTCAAGATTTTTCCCATAGTGATATGAGTGCATGAAAACAAGCAATGCTCGAAAATGCACAAAGCCATTAGCACAAAGGTACAAGGCAAAACGAGTTTTAAGACAAAACTCAACAAAGTCAATCAAGCTTTTTGATTTTCAAATTTTTATGTAATTTTTGGATTTTTGACACAAGAAACAAAAAGGATTGAAACAAACGCAAAAATAACCAGCAGTATACACAAAAGAACAAACAAACAAGAAACAAGTTGCAAAAAAAAATGTGTGCCCCAACACAGACAGATTTTTCATATTATAAAAATGTGAAGCACACAACACACACGAAAGTCAAGGAATTGTACCGACACCAATGGTCTTACGGAGTGATTCAAACCGTGGACCATCGAGAGGCTTGGTGAAGATATCCGCCTTTTGATTGTCGGTGTGTATGAACTCAAGACACACAACTCTGTCCTCTACCAAATCCCGAATGAAATGGTAACGTATCTCTATGTGTTTGGATTTTGAATGCTGAACAGGATTTTTGGAAAGATTGATGGCACTGGTGTTGTCACAGAAGACACACATCGTTTCTTGAGGAATTCCATAGTCATGAAGTAATTTCTTCATCCAAAGAAGCCGAAAGTGCAGCAACTTCCAAAGCAGCGATGTATTCTCGCTTCTGCAGTAGATAGAGACACTGATTCGCTTCTTGCTCATCCACGAAACAAGATTGTTACCAAGATAAAAACAGCCGCTGAAGTGCTTTTCCGATCGTCTACACTGCCAGCATTGGTCGGCAAGATCCGAATACCCAAAGAAGACACGCATTTGAGTCTTTTGAATACCACAGACCATAGTTTCTTTGTACCATTCACATATCGAATGATTCGCTTAGCAATAGATCAGATGAGATTCCTTCGGATTAGCTTGGTACCGGCACAAACGCCCACACCGAAAGCAATGTCCTGGTCTCACTGGCCGTAAGGAGAGCAAACTTCCTATGATGCTCCTATACAATGTAGGACTTACTTCAACTCCCGACGAATCCACATTCAGTTTAGTGGAAGAGCTCATAGGAGTGGAGGCATGTTTTTTGGAATCTAGTCCAAACTTCTTGACAATATTTCTGGCATACTTCTCTTGAGATACAAATATACCCTCCATACGTTGTTTAACTTGAAGACCCAAGAAGAACGTGAGCTCCCCCACCATGCTCATTTCAAACTCCTTCTTCATCTCCTCGAGAAAATGCGAGTAGCACGATCTTCGATAGTTGCCCCAAACACTATGTCATCAACATAGACTTGTGCCACAAGGAGATAGTCTTCATCATTTTTGACAAACAGAGTTCGATCGACGTAACCTCTCTTGAAGCCTCTATCTAGAAGATAATGTGTAAGACGATCGTACCAGGCTCTAGGCGCTTGTTTTAAACCATAAAGTGCTTTCTTCAATCTTAAAACATGATCTGGAAAATGAGGATCCTCAAATCCTTTCGGTTGCTCAACAAAAACTTCTTCATTAAGATATCCGTTCAGAAAAGCGCACTTAACATCCATTTGATAAAGTTTAAAATTCAATGTGCACGCAATGGATATGAGGATTCGAATGGATTCAAGTCTAGCCACCGGAGCAAATGATTCATCAAAATCCACTCCTTCTACTTGTGTGTATCCTTGAGCCACCAACCGAGACTTGTTTCGAATTATCTCTCCATCTTCATCAGTTTTGTTCTTAAAAATCCACTTTGTGCCTATAACATGAACGTTCTCGGGACGTGGAGCAAGTTCCCACACATCATTCCTCACAAACCGATTCAGCTCTTCATGCATCGACTCAACCCAATTCTCATCTTGAAGAGCCTCTTCAACCCTTTTTGGTTCAAAATGTGCAAGGTAATGTGAGTGATATGTTACATGATTGGCTAGCAGAATATTTCCTTTCCCGAGGCGAAGACCGTCATCAAGAGACCCTATGATATTGCTTTCCGGATGATTCTTGATAATTCTCGAAGATGGCCTTTTTGAAGTGGAAACTTCATCACTACGAGATATAGGAGGATGAACTGGAGGAGTAAGAGGACTTGAAGTTCTAGACATCAATCTCGTTTCCTTTCTTGGGTTGATGGGAGTTGATTCTACTTCCCGGTATAGTTTCTTCACCTTCTATATCCAAAGCTTCTACCTCAACATCAGGCTCTTTGGTGCTCGGCCCTTCTTCATCATCAATCATTTCTACCTTAGGTAAGGCATCATCAATCTTGACATTTATGGACTCCATCACGATCTTTGTTCTCTTGTTAAACACTCTATACGCTCGACTTGTAGTAGAGTAGCCAAGAAAAATACCTTCATCACTTCTTGCATCAAACTTCCCAAGATTCTCTCGATCATTTAAGATATAGCATTTGCTTCCAAATACTCGGAAATACTTCACTTTAGGCTTCTTCCCATTCCATATCTCATATGCGAGTCTTACGTGTACCAATTCGAAAGAAAATCCTATTGCCAATGTGACACGAGGTGTTGATGACTTCTCCCCAAAATTTTTGGGGTATTTCCTTGTTAAGCAACATGACTCTAGCCATCTCCTGGATCACACGATTCTTTCTTTCCACCACTCCATTTTGTTGTGGAGTTTTGGGAGCTGAAAACTCTCTTTTAATTCCATTCTTCTCATGAAGGACTCGAATCTTGCATTCTCAAATTCCCTCCCATGATCACTTCTAATTTTTACTATCGGAATCCCTTTTTCATTTTGAAGTTTCTTGCACAGAATCTCCAACCTCTCACAAGCTTCTCGATTTTTCTCTAAGGAATTCAACCCAAGTGTATCTTGAGTAGTCGTCCACAATGACCATGATATATCTTTTTCCCCTAGGCTTTCGGTTCTGGTTGGCCCCATTAGATCAACATGAAGTAACTCTAAGCACCGAGAGGTAGCTATCACATTCACCTTGTGATGACTTGCCTTAGTTTGCTTCCCAATTTGACATACACCACAAACGCTCTTTTTACTTTTCCAAACTTAGGAAGTCCCTCGATTGCTTCAAGTTTGGAGACTTTTGCTACTTGTTTGAAGTTGGCATGTCCAAATCTGTGATGCCACAACTCAAAGATATCCACACGAGCACTTCTACACGATATGGGCGCCGTGGGAACTATTCCATAACAATTATCTCGTAGTCCGACTTCCTTCCAAAACCTGAATCCCCTCTTCATTGATGATCAAACACCCCTTCTTAGAGAATTGTACCAGAAAATCATCATCACAAATTTGAGTGATGCTCAAAGCAAATTCGCCTTGACCCTTTTATGTACAAAGCACATCTTTGTGAGGCAGAGGCAAACCGGGTATCTCAATGGTTCCTTTGCCTAGGACTTGGGCATGGCTTCCATCGCCGAAGGTCACATAATCACCAACCTTTTCTTTGAGTGTCTTAAACAGAGTCTTATCCCCTGTCATATGGCAAGAACACCCCTTTGTCAAGATACCATAGACACGCATTAAACACCTTTAATGAGGTATGCACAAATAGGTTCACATGTGACAGACATTCTTGACCTTCAAACACACACTCAACATCAGTTTTCATTTTCAGATTCTCAATCATCTCACACAACATTCTATTCTTTCTTTCATATTTCTTAATCAATGATTTAGATTCAGATAGGCTACTTTGTAAGATATTATTCTGACTTTCAAGATATTTCAGCATGTGAACAAAAACTCTAGCATGTTTCTTAGTTTTTAACAGCTCTAAAAGACCATCAGTAAGACACCTTTCGACATATGCATAGAGTCATTTTCACAAACACTTGAGCTACAATTCAGCATGGTATATCCCAAAACAACAAACACAACACAGGGTCTAGGATCACACTTAGGTAATAAAACCTCAACAAGTGTACCTGCTCGATACCAATTGAAAGTTCAAAAACGTGTATAAAACACTTTTGAACGTTTAGACCCCCAAAAATAAACCAAATCAACACAAGCAATATGTTAAACAACAAGTGTGCGGAAACTTAACATATGCTATAATATGGAATTGGTTAAACAACTATCTAAGCCATAACAAAATAAACCACACAGAGATAATGTAAAGGCAGAGATAGAGAGGAAGGAAGATGCAAACACAGAGATAACACCGGATGTGTTATCGAAGAGGAAACTCAAGACCTCGGCGAAAAACCTCTCCGCCGCCCTCCAAGCGGTAATCAATCCACTAGAAAATACGGTTGGGATACAAGGACAAAGCAATAGACCCTCCAAGCCTAATCTACCCAATGCACCTAAGCCCTCCAAGCTTCTTGCTCCAACGAGGTTGCGCCGAACCTTTTTCTTTTCTAGCTTTCCGGATTCCGCTACTACACCGTAGCATCAACCAATGAAGATTGGCTCCTTCCTAATCGCTTCCCTTAACTCCAAACGACTGTCTCACGGTGATGATAATGGTGAGAACCAGGTTTGGTAAAATACCTCTCAAGGATTTGACAATGGAGAGGAAGAGAGTGAGGGAATTTGATGAGACTCTAAGGTAGAGATTGTGGGTGAAACAATCTGGTTTTTCTTTAGGGTTTCTCTCTCAAAATTCTCTCTGGAAGCTCTCTTTCAATCGTGGGTTAAAAGGGTATTTTATTTGGAGTGAAGAGGAATGTGAAACGTCAGGTTTTTCCAAAACAGGGTGGCTCGCGGCTTGACCTCGCGGCTTGACTAAGTCGCGAGTTCGATCGCGAGATAACCGTATGGCCGATTGTCCTGTTTTGTCTGTAGTGCTCCAGCTAGCATGACTGTTCATCTTCCAGCATGCTTGGCACGTGTGTGCGATTCTCAGCGGGTTGAAGCCGCGAGTCCAGCCGCGAGTCCCAGTAGCGACACTCTGTTTTCTTGCACACTCTTGAGCAATCTTCACTCTATCTCACTCACTACCCTTACAACAATCCCACCTAAATACAGGGTTACTAAATCTTTGAATTACAAACAAATTTGGCACGGAATAAAGCCAATTAGATGGTTGAATAAATTCAACCTTACGGATGTTTTTGGTCCTCATCATGTGCTTAGCTAAATTTTTTTTGTTACTCATTTTATCTAAACTTGTGCTGTTGAGTTGTTTCTAAATGTTCCCATTGTGGATGTGTAGTTTATTGTCTTTGAATGTGCATGTTTTATTGTGTGAATCTATTGGGAGCATCTATGAGTTTCACTATGTTGATTATGAGTCATGTCATTTTCATTCCATTGTATGTCTCATTGACATATATTTGTCTTTAGGATGTCTTCTATCTCTGCTGATTATCCCCTGCATTCTCCCTGTTGTTCTTATGTTTCCTCTTTTAGGCTTGTTTATCCATGTGGTTAATCCGAGTAACATAATGTTTAAGTACTCAAGTTCATCCGTGTGGCTGCAAATTTCTTTGTTAATTACATGGTACTGATTAGTTCTACACATGTATTGTTATATGCTGTTGTGGCCTCTTCTGATTGTTCACAGATGGCTCCCTCACCTCCGAAGAAGAAAACTCCAGCAAAGAAGGCCGACAAACGACTGAAAATGGATTCTAATCTGTTTAGGTCAGTTCAACACTTTGAGTGATAAAAGGATTTCTTCTTGAAAGAAGGAATTATTCAAGAAAGATTTGTAGATTTGGAGGATTTAAGAAACTCCTTTATCCCCAGCTGTTTTGAAGGGAGAGGATGGGAAAAGCTTCTGAGTGATCTCTCTGTAATGTGTGAACCCCCGATTAGGGAGTTTTATTCAAATGTTGTGATAAGGGAGAATGATTTAAGTCTTTGGGTTAGAGGTAAAGAATTCATTTTGGATGCACATGTCATTAATGATGTGCTAGGGCTTGAAGGATTAGAAGATGAGGAATTTATCAATTACAAAGATAGGATTGTATCTATTGAAACAGTTCAACAAAGGATAGGTGGACAGAGAGAAGGGAAATGTCCGAATACCACAGCTTTTCCAGTGGACATGAGGTGTCTAACAATAATCATGATGTTTAACCTCTATCCCATAAAGAAGTTGACTACAATCAACTGTGCAAGAGCAATTTTTCGATGGATCTCAAAGAAAAGAATTTCATTGACATAAGTTCCCACATATATGACACCATTGTGGATGAGACAAGAACAACCTCTAGGCCAAAATTGATCTTTCCTAGTTTGCTAATGAGGATCTTTAGAAAGAAGGGTGTTCCAATCCCTCAAGACATCAGTCCCATGTCCACACACCCTCCGCAATTAACAAGCTTACCCGCAAAAGGATAAGTGTTAGGCTTCCAGGGAGAAAAAGATGAAGGCGATGAAGGAGAGGTGTGTCCCAATGGAGACCGAGGCAGAGGCGAGAGGGCATGCATCAACCTCAACACCAAGGAGGAGTGGCAAAAGGACTAGAGCATCAACTTCTTCGAGATACACCTCCGGATGCTTTCCAAATCATGCGGAAAGACTTGATGGGATCGGAGGAGTCCAGGACTGAGCACTACGAGAGGATAAGAGCCATGCGGGACCAGATTGATATTTTTCTGCAAAACTTGATGACTTCACCACCCAACATGGACGGTGACCCTTTGGCCATTCCGGTCAAAAAGGGGAGATGTTTCTTTCTGTTGTTGATGACATTGTTGATGAGAAGCAGAAAAGCAGCTCTTAAGGGGGAGTAATGTGTTGAGGGGGAGTTGTCAAAATCAGAGACTTTGTTTATATATGCTTATGTTTTGGGTATTTAATGTTTATATGGGTTTAATACACTATGGTTTTGGTGTATTCTTGTTTCTAACTCATAACTCATACTCTTGGTTTAATCTTTTATATATTTTGATGATGCTATTCAGGATAATATTGTGTTTGTACCCATGTGCTTTTGTAAGCTTTTAGGGTTAAGTTTTTATGCATAATACGTAGGCTTTATGGTTTGTACCTTACTTAATGCAGCCTTTTATGCTATGTTGAAATCATTACCTATATCTAAATGTCTTGCGTTTTGATTTATGTCTTGTCACTCTTGTGCCCTTGTAGGATTGTTCCTAGATGCATATACTTTGTGTATTATGCATTGGTTGAGTGTTGAGCATACAAGTATCTTGTCTTGTGCTTGTTAACTTGTATGTCCCTGTGTTCATTCCAAGTGTGAATGAGCACCGTGATCACTACCTTGTGGTGTTCACTTGGTTGATCAAGCCATGGTTTGTTTCTTAACTCCATCTTTGCTTGATCACCTTTAGCTTGCTTCATATGCATTTCATGTTTTTACGCATACAATGATCATGGTGTATTGTTGTGTTTCAGGAGTTTCATGTTCTCATGATTCAAGTGCTTCACTGCTTCTAGAGTTAGGTGTGAGTGAGTTTTGTTCAACTGTTCCCACTCACATGTTAAGTCTAGAGTCTGTTTTAGGGTTTTGTCACGGAATAGCCAAAGGGGGAGATTGTAAGGTTGAATTTATTCAACCATCTAATTGGCTTTATTCCGTGCCAAATTTGCTTGTATTTCAGCATTTAGTAACCCTGTATTTAGGTGGGTTTATTGTAAGGGTAGTGAGTGAGATAGAGTGAAGTTTACTCAAGAGTGTGCAAGAAAACAGAGACTCGCGACTTGGCCTCGCAGGTGACTCACGGCCGCAAGCCGCCAAACACAGCACACGTGCCAAGCATGCCGGAAAGTGAGCAGTCATGCTAGCTGGAGCACTACAGGACAAAACAGGATAATCGGCCATACGGTTATCTCGCTGATGGATCTCGCGACTTAGTCAAGCCGCGAGGTCAAGCCGCGAGCCACCCCTGTTTTGTAAATCCTAACGTTTCACATTCCTCTCCCACTCCAATATAAATACCCCTTTTACCCACAAATGTAAGAGAGCTTCCAGAGAGAATTTTGAGAGAGAAACCCTAAAGAAAAACAAGATTGATTCACCCACAATCTATACATTAGAGTCTCATCAAATTCCTCAACTCTCTTCCTCTCCATTGTCAAATCCTTGAGAGGCATTTTACCAAACCTTGTTCTCACCATATTCATCACCGTGAGAGAGCTGTTTGGATTTACGAGAAGCGATTAGGAAGGAACCAATCTTCATTGGTTGATGCTACGGTCTAGTAGCGGAATCCGGAAAGCTAGAAAAGAAAAAGGTTCAACGCAACCTCGTTGGAGCAAGAAGCTTGGAGGGCTTAGGTGCACTGGGTAGATTAGGCTTGGAGGGTCTATTGCTGTCCATGTATCCCAACTATATTTTCTAGTGGATTGTTTACCGCTTGGAGGGCGGCGGAGAGGTTTTACGCCAAGGGCTTCGGTTTCCTCTTCGATAACACATCGCGTGTTGTCTTTGTGTTTGCATCTTCCTTCCTCTTTATCTTTGTCTTTTTATTATCTGCTGTGGGTTGTGATTTTAATTTGGCTTAGATAGTTTTACCAATTCCATATTATAGCTTATGTTAATTTTCCACACACTAGTTGTTTGACATAATGCTTGAATTGGTTAAGTTGTAATTTGGGGGTCTAAACGTTCAAGGGTGTTTATACACATATTTGAACTTTCAATTTTAAAACAGAGTGGTGGCGGCTTTGCCTCGCGACTTGACCGAGCCGCAAATTCTAGCCGTGAGGTAACTGAATGGCCAGACTAGACTTTTTGTCCTGTAGTGCTACAGGTGGCATAACGATTCAACTTCTCTACATGCTTGGCACGTGTACAACTTCTGGCGGCTTGGAAGCCGCGAGCTACCCGCAAGATCCAGTCTCGAGTCCCTGCTTCTTTGCACAATCTTGAGCATTTCTTCACACTCTCTCACACACTACCCTTACATGATTCCCACCTAAATACGGGGTTACTAATTGCTAAAATACAAGCAAATTTGACACGGAATAAAGCCAACAAGATAGTTGATAAAATTTGTTAGGTTCTAAAGTCTTAGGATTTTATGTATTTAGAACTCTAATTTGTATTGTTGGCAAACCATGATCAAAACAATGTATTTAGAAGTGTTTTAAACTAGCTCAAAGTTGTGCATTTATGTAAAGTTGGAATCGAGTTAAAGCAGGAAAGCATTGTGCCTTTCGGCCTGGTTCGATTGATCGAAAGACGGGCTCGATCGATTGAAACTCAGGTAGAATGATTTTTTGCAGATTTTTCCAACTCAGCCCTAAGTGTTTTAAAACATTTTTAGGGTTTCTTATTTGTCCTAAGTATAAAAGGCAAACCCTAACCACGTTTTTTCTTGTTGCTAATAATTGCAGTTTGTATAAATCTCTTGTGAGATCTAGAAGAGCTTTCCTTTACACAAACTTAGGGTTTTCAAGAAGAAGATTTATCTACGCCTTGATGATCAATTCAGTTTCTGCCATTGAAGCTTAAAGAAAACACAAGTGGATGTGCTTGTATCCGGTGGTGAATCCAAGAAAGAAGGAGTTCGTGGATTCGGAGCTTGCACGTAGTCATGTAAGTAAGTTCTATTGGTTGGTAGCAATAAGAAGTCAAGCGTGGAGGCTTGTAAGTCTTATTGTATGAACTTTGATTCTTTCAAGATAGTGGATTCAAGTTTACCTTGAGGATAGCTAGGTCAAATCCTCCCCAGGTTTTTACCGGTTTAGTTTCCTGGGTGATCATATCTTATGTTATTTATTTTCCATTTGCTTTGCTTGATTTGATCTTTGTTATTGTGATAACCTAGACTTGTTTAATTGGACTAAGTAACAACTTGGCTAATTACCTAGGTTAAATCAATTGTTTAAAGAGTCTAAAAACTATCAAAATTCAATCTTACAAAACAAAATAAGAACATATGTGATACAAGTGAAAGAGTCTTTATCTACCCAGCAAGTTTAGTATACACTGTTGCCATAGGCCCATAAAACCATTGTTTATATTTTGAGAAGTACTATTTCCATAACATTTCACAAGAAATCATAAATGGTAGCTAGGTTACTAGCTGTTACTAATAGGGAAAAAAAAAAAAGTAATTTCAATAGTAAGTTCAAATTAGAATAAACAACAACTTACCATCCAGAATTTATTGTGAAAAATATGATGAACATAGTATTTCTCTTATAATTTTGCATCAAGCTTGGTATCAAGCATAATTCTATGCTATGGTTTCATTGTACTAATGTACTTGGTCACAGTTATCTTTTTCCGAGAGGTTTAAAAGAATAATATATATGTCAATCATGCTTTAAGAGTTACATGTGATACGCGAGAGATTAATTGCTGCTCATGGAAGGAAAGTTCGTTTACTGTACAATAGTGAAGTATGTAAACTAAGTTGAAAAAATATTTTTCGACGGGTAACTAAGATGGCAACCTTATGATATTGCCAATGGAAATTTGTAATGCTACGAACTTCCCAAATGTCAACATTCATAAATAAAT
The DNA here is from genome assembly GCA_028216015.1 of Quercus dentata. NCBI lineage: Eukaryota > Viridiplantae > Streptophyta > Magnoliopsida > Fagales > Fagaceae > Quercus > Quercus dentata. Next base: position 9,030,260 of record CP116450.1, read on the forward strand.
AAATCTCAACCGTCGATAGCCAATTGTTAACTCACTTTGCAAGACCCTCAACTGGCTACGCATGTCTGTGCATTGTGAAAGTTGAATGGTGTGTGGAGTACAAGTTATATCCACGAAGGGCTTCAATTTTTAAATATAAATTTTCTCGAAAGGAAATAAAAATTTTAGGAAAATCCTAAAGTTGCTACAAATGTTAGTACTACAAAAAGTTTACAAATAGATAGAGCAATAAATGTGTTTAATGCAAGGAATAAAAAATTCGACACCCAAGAGAAATTATTATGACCTTTCATAAAAAGGTAAAGCAAAATATTATGACATTATCATATCATTCTGTAAGTTTTCTTATACTAAAACTCATTTTGTAATAAATAGATAAATACTTAAATTACTTTTTGTCCTTAATTGGTAATATATTAGTTGTAAAATATTTAGTAAACTTTATAATATATCTTACTAACTCAAACTTTTACTACAAATATAAAAGTAAAGCAAAATCTAAGCTTGTCAATCTATGGATTATAAACTTCCTGAAACCAAAAAAGAAAATTCAAACATTTGCAATATAATACGTTGCACGCAGAGGGAAGTGTGTCTATTGTGATTTTATTTAATTGCAAAACTAAATCATAAAATAAACTTGTTGTGGAAAAAATATTTATTAATTTTCATTACAGTTTCTCTCAAACACTCCTCACACGAAAATAAAAATCAGGCAGCTGTAACATATTTGTAACTTTCATATTTTCATAGTGACTGGGTACATTCACCCAACTTATTTAATTTATACTTCCATACAAATGACAAAAAGAGAGTAAACGAACAGAATGAGATGGTCCTTTGCGGCTATGATCATGAAAGGTGCAGAGCCATAAGGTACTTTTATTTGAAAACGGCAAACTGAACAGGCTAAATAGAATTTCACTTTTTTATTTTTTATTTATTATGGATAAAATTTATTACATATGTACTGTTGTTATACACAAGTTTACAAACTCACGAAAAAGTAACTGAAATTTTAAAATCAAGTCATAGTTCAGTTGCTTTTTCACTTGTTCGTAACAGTGTACAAAATACTACCCTTTTTATACCAGTTCGTTAAGACAGGGGACCGTGTACCAAGTTTGTAAGGTACTGAGAGTAAGTGCAAAAATTTCGGCAATGAAAGCTATGATCGTCCAGGGGCTATTGAAATGGTCGTGAATGACTTGAGATGTCCAGGTCAAGAACTTGTTCTTGTAGTACTTCTGCATGCTGGATCTGACCTTGGAATATATTTCGGTGTTGGGCACCAAGTCGGTGCCTATCTCATTGAAGAGTTGAGCCACTTCTTGGTCGCTGCCGAGAAGGTTATGGAGCACCCCTGCTTTCCTTAGCTCCTTAACGTCGTTGGCTTCATCAATAAGTGAATCGAGGAAGGATATGTAAGAGGTGACCCCATAATCACTATCGAAATCCGGGCACATCACGTAGGCTATCAAATTGAAAAACTTGGGCCCGGTTGAGTCATCTACTTTAATTGGAGGAAGCCAAAGAAATCCGAAACAAGGGAATAATGTACTAAAATATATGTCACTCAGACTCAAGCTATCATTTTTACTGCGTTTCAAATAGATACCTGCTTGAAGCTCCTGAACATTGCGATAGGATTGCCAATCGTCGTTTTGATCTGACTTTTGAGTACTCTTTGGGTCGATTTAGGAATCCGTTGTCCACCATGCTTAGCCATGAGACTTGTCCTTAGTTTGTCGAGAAGATGGATGGGCTCGGGCTCTATTTCCACTAGTATTTCTTGATCTTGTGACTTCTATGAGGAATGGCTGTCTCCTTGTTACTGCTTCAATACTCCCTGCTAGATTATCTCCGATAACAAATTTGAATACAGATTGTTTTTTACCCCAACAAACTCATTAATGAATTTCTTAATCGATTTCTCCAACTCCTCTTTCATCTTACTTAAGCTCATCAACCATTTAAGAAGACAATAGGGAAGCTGATTCTCAAGAAAAAACAAATCCTAATGTCCAAAGGCTACACTGTCATGTTTTATACTCAACTCCTTGAACTTCTTGTTATCAGGATCAGTAGCACAGTATATGTACTGTAGTATTGCACAGCCATCCCCGAACAACAGCCAAGCGAGTGCCTCATCATCATATTTCTTGGTCACGTCTTCCTCAAAGCATTCCCTCAATTCCTTGATATTCTTCTCAACCTTCTTGTATACTTCTTGTATAGTTTTGCCACTATCTTTAATGAACTCAAATGTCAATACAAGCTTGTGCTTCTCTGCTAGCTGGTAGTTTTCCTTACCATGATGGATAGGGCCGAGTGAGACCATTCGAGGCTCAAAGTACTTCTTGAAATCCTTGTGATCTTGCAGCAAGAATATAACCTTTTGTATCTTTGGTGTTCGAGTTTGACTGCTTGCATTTTTTCTAGCCTTTATCACTGTTTTGAACCTTTCTTCCAGCTTGGTAGTTTCGATTGCAATGTTATCTATTTGGACCTCCTCGGTGGCGCGCACTGCTTGTTTCACCAGCTTCTCCTCTCGATACACCGATAGGCTTCTCCTCCGATGCACGATAGGTCCGATCAAAACCTCGTCCATAGAACAGTGGACAAAAGCAACCTTGAGGTTCACCTAACTCGTGTTGACCACCGTGCGAAGACGAGGCCATCCACCCTTAATCAACGAACGAAGCGTTACAAGGAAATAATGAGCCTCCGGACCATTGGAGAGGTATATCATCATTAACACCCTGCAGAGACGTTACTGCCATGAAGGCAGCACCAACGGCTAGGAGAAAGAAGGAAAAGCCTATATATCTACCCATGAGACCTAACCAAAGTACGAAAACTCTAGTTCACACACATTGGTACCCTAATATTTCTCTTCTTATTCTAGCTATTCTAACTTAAGCATCGGAGGCTTCGTGACAGGCACCACATCGATGACCCACACTTCTTCCTTTCATCATCCATTTTTCTTAGGATCAAGTTGGTCGTGGACGACCCACACTGGACGAACATTTTGACCGATGATTTGAGCATCATCAATTTAATGCCATCTGTGGGAAAAGACTTGTTCTTTCGACTTTCTTGCACTTAGTTCGAGAGTACTAGTCCATTTAACTCACTAGTCCAAATGGAATCATACGTTAACCAAGATCCTGCTGCATTAACCCTACAAATTCAGTCACTCATAGCTACTGTGGAAGAACTTACTAGGCAGAACCAAGAGATGAGGCAGCTGCCGCAACAAAAGGATAATTGCTCAGAGACCAACCGGGACGATGACGAAGACAACCAGAGGAGGTGGCCTAGCACTCCAAAAGGGGAAAACTTAGATCTCCCTAGAGAAATGAGAAAGGAGATGGATGAGCCGAGGAATGCTATCAAGGGGAAAACAAACCAAAGCCTGGACAGAATGGTCAAAATGACGGACTCACCCTTTACCCTAGCAATCTAGGAATGCCTCGTGCCCTCAAAGTTCCATCTACCCCAGCTCGAGCCATTTGACGGATTAAAGGATCCATTGGATCACCTTAACACTTTCAAGACAACTCTGGGTCTCCAGCAACCTCCCGAGGAGATACTATGCCGCTCTTTCCCCACTACCCTTAAAGGGGCAACCAAGGAATGGTTTACCAAATTACCGACATCGTCCATTGACAACTTCGAGCAGCTAGGCAATTCCTTCCTTCGTCACTTTGTCGGCGGGTAGCATCCAAAAAGGCCAACCGATCATTTGCTCACCATCAAGCAAAGAAAGAAGGAACCTTGAGATCCTATGTAATACGTTTCACCCGAGGAACTTTGGAGGTGGACGAAGCGGATGACAAAGTACAGCTATCAACCTTCAAGGCTGGATTGAAGTCCAGAGAATTCGTAGTCTCCTTGGTAAAAAATTCCCCCAAAACGATGGTAGAGATGCTCCTGAAGGCACAAAAGTACATGAACACCGAGGGACGCCTGCTGGCAGCCATGGAAGGAGTAGAGAAACCCAAAGAGAATAAGAAAAAAAAAGAGGATGATTGAAGAGGATGAAAGAGGGATCAAGTAGACCGGCAGAATGTGGAAGGAAGTAGACGAAAAGATGACAAGAACCCTCGTCCAATGAAGTTCATGCCTTTGGTGATGCTCGTTAGCCAAATCTTGACGCAAATCAAGGACGAACCCTATCTCAAATGGCCAAGACTATTACACCCAATGTGCGTGATAAGAGGAAATATTGCCGCTTTCACAAAGATCACGGGCATTACACAAAGGACTACGAGGATCTGAAGGAGCAAATAGAAGAACTCATATGAAAAGGGAAATTGCAAAAATACATGAAAAAGGAGGATTCCAGTAGGTTCAAGGATGGTAACAAGACCGACATGGAGACTCTCGGAAGGACGAGGACTACACACCCCCTCATCCACAAAGTGCTATAAGGGAAATAAAAACCATCATGGGAGGACCCTCCACGGGAGGACCATCCAAGTCCCTCAGAAGTCATACCAAAGGCGGGTGAATAGTGTTCACGGTCAACCTCCTCTAAAGCAAAGATGAGCAAACCAAGATATGTTTCTCAGAAAAATATGCCAGAGGAGTAAAGCAGCCTCATGATGACCCGCTGGTCATTGTGATCATGATTGAAGGATTCAACACCAAAATGGTTCTGGTAGACAACGGAACAAAGCAGACAAACATTTACCTTTCTGCCTTCAAGCGGTTAAAAGTAAACCCAAAGAAACTTCGTCCTTTCGAATCCCCTCTCATCGGTTTCAATGGAGAAAGGTGTAGCCCCGGGGAATAGTAACGTTGATGGTCAAGGCCAGCTCATATCCCCTCCAGGTAACAAACAAGCATAACTTCTTGGTAGTAAACTCACCTTCATCCTACAATGTGATTATAGGATGACCTACCCTCAATCACTAGAAAGCGACCACTTCCACATATTGCTTGAATGTAAAGTTTCCAATAGAATAGGGAGTTAAAGAGATGAGAGGAGACCAGGTGCTAGTGAGGGAGTATTACCAGGCAGTCTTGGCCTCAAAGGAGAACTATACGTGGATAATTGAGGATAAGATGCCAGAAATTGTCGAGAAGCTAGAAACAATAGAGTTGGTTGAAGGAGATCATACAAAAACAACCCAGATAAAGATGAATCTGAATCCTTGGATGAAGGAAGAGATTGTCGACTTCACGAAGGATAACCTGGATGTGTTTGCATGGAGCCACCAAGATATGCCCGGTATACCAGCAAACATCATTCAACACCACCTAAATGTGGACCCCGAGAAGAAACCTGTCCAAAGAAAGAAGAAGAGATTTTGCCCATGAACGGAACAAAGTAGTTATGGACGAAGTGAATAAGTTGCTCATTTGTTAATTTCATTAAGGAAGTCTACTATCTTGAGTGGTTGGCTAACATCGTCATGGTCAAAAAGGCAAACGGGAAGTGGAGAATGTGTGTTAACTTCACAGATTTAAATAATGCCTACCCGAAGGATAGCTTTCCCCTACCTGCACTGACCAGCTAGTGGACTCAACAGCCGGGCACAAGCTTCTTACCTTCATGGACGCATTTTATGGGTACAACCAGATACAAATGGCCGAGGAAGATTAGGAAAAGACAGCCTTCATCACTAGCCATGGACTCTATTGTTACAAGGTAATGCCATTTGGTTTGAAGAACGCAGGGGCCACATACCAAAGACTAGTAAACCAGATGTTCAGTAAGCAGATTGGGAGGAACATGGAAGTGTACGTTGACAATATGCTCGTCAAGAGTAAAGAAGAAGAGGACCATCCGGACGATCTCAAGGAGACATTCAACACACTCAGACAAAGATGAAGTTAAACTAGTCCAAATGTGCCTTCGAGATCTCCTCCGGGAAATTCCTCGGGTTTATGGTATTGCAAAGGGGAAAAGAAGAAAATCCCAAAAAAGTGAAAGCTATCCTCAAGATGTCCTCTTCAAAGACGGTCAAAGTAGTGCAATCTCTCACAAGAAGAGTAGCAACCCTCAACAGGTTTGTCTCGAAGGTAATCGACAAATGCCTTCCTTTCTTTAAGACCTTGAAGCGAGCTTTTGTCCGGATGGAGGAATGCGAGACAGCATTTCTGGAGTCAAAATGCTACTTAAGCAAACCCCCACTCCCGAGTCCGTCTAAGGAAGGAGAAGAATTATTCCTCTACTTGGCAACATCCGTAACTACGGTTGGCGTGACCTTGATCAAGGAAGAGAAAAAGATAAAACTCCTGGTGTATTACATCAGCCAAGCCTTTTAGGAAGCTCAAGCCCGATACCCACGGATAGAAAAAATTACCTTCGCCCTAATAGTGACCTTAAGAAAACTTCGTCCCTATTTTCAAGATAACCCGATCATAGTTATGACAAACCAACCCATCAAGAAAGCAATGAATAAACCCGAGGCTTACGGACGGATGGTACAATGGGCCATTAAGCTCGGTCGACTTGATATAGAATATCACCCACGGACGGCCATAAAAGCTCAGGCATTGGCAGCCTTCATAGTGGAATTCATCGCCCCCGAGCATGAAGAAAGCTAGGAAGAACTTTGGACGATCCATACAGACGGATCGTCCACTCAGAAGAAAAGCGGAGCAAAGGCGTCGTCATCTCCTCCCCTGAAGAGGATGTTTTGAAGTATGAAGTCCAGCTCAAATTCCTCGTAACCAATAACGAAGCAGAGTACGAGGCTATATTGACGGGGCTAAGAATAGCTCAGGCACTTAGAGCTAAAATTTTGCTAAAGAGTGATTTGCAGCTCATCATAGGGCAGGTCAAGGGAGATTTTGAAGCAAAGGAAACAAGAATGCAGAAATACCTTAAGTTGAAAAATCGGATGGTGAGCAACTTTGATCATACAGAATTTGTTTAGATCCCACGAGATCAAAATGCTGAAGTCAATGAAGTGGCCCTGAGTGCATCAATAGATGATCGGGCAAAGGTGATCAATTGGAGATTGGAAGAACAGATATCTCCCTGCATTGAAGAATTTCAAACCTTCCCTATGCATGCTCGCACCAGATGGATGAGCCCCATTATATCCTACCTTAGAGACGAATGATTACCACCAAATCCTAAGGAGGCCAAGAAGATCCAGAAATGGGCTATCCGTTTCACGGTGCTAAATGACAAGCTTTATAAAAGAGGATTCTCCCAACCTTACTTGAGGTGTGTTGAAGAGGAAGAAGCCTAGTATGCCTTGGAAGAGGTGCATGGAGAAGTTTATGGCGATCACTCAAGGCCAAAGTCCCTCTTTAGTAAGATCATAAGGGTAGGTTACTTTTAGCCCTTGATGCAACAAGACACAACAGAATTCGTCAAGAGATGTGACCATTGCTAAAGGTATGGAAATGTCCAACAAGTCCTAGGAGAGAAAATGATGACTATTTCTTCACCTTGGCCATTTGCACAATGGGGGATCGACATTATGGGCCCCTACCACAAGGGAAGAGACAAGTGAGGTTCTTGCTCATCGCAATCAACTACTTCACAAAATGGGTAGAAGCAGAAACACTAGCAACAATCACAAAAGCGAAGGTACAAAATTTTGTATGGAAAAATATTGTGTACAAGTTTAGGATCCCAAGGACGATCATCTCGGATAATGGTCGTCGGTTCGGCGATACCACGGATTCATGTCATTTTGCTCAAGCCTGGGCATCAAGAACAAATACTCGTCCCCAGGACATCTTCAAGCCATCAAACAGACGGAAGTAACAAACCGAACCTTGCTCAAAATCATCAAGGCTCGGTTAGTAGGGACAAAGGGAGCATGGCCCGAGGAGTTACTAAGCATTCTATGGGCTTACGGGACTACAAAGACGAACCCCAACAGGAGAGACGCCTTTCAACCTAACCTATGGCACAAAAGCGGTCATCCTAGTCGAAGTGGGAGTCACTAGCCTCAAGAGGGAGTTCTTTGACAAACAAAGCAACGACGATCAATTGAAGCTGAAATCGGATTGCTCGGACGAAGTCAAAGACCAAGTCTCCCAGAGAATAACCAAGTATCGTGAGAAGATGGCCAAATAGTACAACCAAAGGGTAAAGCTCAAAAGATTCAGCATTAGAGACCTCATCCTTCGAAAAGTGACTCCTGCAACGAAGGACCCAACATAAGGCAAATTGGGACCAACCTGGGAAAGACATTACAAGGTCGTCCTCTATTCATGACAGGGAAGCTACCACCTAGAAGATCCGGATGGAAACAAACTACCTCGCCCATGGAATGTCGAGCACCTAAAAAGGTATTACGAAAAGGAAACATAGCCTAATTGTAAGCGATCAAGCATGATCTTATACTTTTTAATGCAAATCAAATAAATGTATTATACAACAAGTCATGTATTCAAATAAACATATTATTATTCAGCCATTCACGTGTTCTGGTTATTTCTCTCTCAAAACTAAAATCGCCATCTTAATTCGAGAACATCATCCAAGTTAAAGACAATAAGATTCCTTAAATGGATGTACATCGTACAAGTTAAAAACGATAAGATTCCTTAAATGGATGTACATCGTCCAAATAAGACCCCCTCTGTGGATGTAAATCAAAAGAGATCCCAAGAATGGGAAGAGGTCGTCCTCTTAAACGGAACAACCAAATTCACATTTGGGCAAGATTCCCCAAGTCCATAAATGGATGAAGAGGATACCTCAATGAAAATTCTCTAAGTCCCTAAATGGATGAGGAGACTACCTTAATGAAAAATTCTCTATAGTCCCCAAATGGACGAAGAGGATACTTGAGTGAAAATTCCCTAAGTCCCTAGATGGACGAGGAGACTACCTTAATGGAAAATTCTATAAGTCCCTAAATGGACGAAGAGACCAACTCAGTTAAAATTCCCTAAGTCCCTAGGTAGACGAAGAGGGCACCTCATTGAAAATTCTCAAAAGGCCCTAAATGGACAAGAAGGTCGCACAACAAAAAAATTTGTAAATTCCCTGAAGGAACAAAAGGGTACACCCAAGCAAAGTGTAGCTAAGTACAAGATCAGAGGAGTACAAAAAAAAGGTAAAATGCATAGACATATTATATATATAAAGTTGCAAATTGTTCAAAAAGCTCCAAAACAAGTAGGGCATCCAAATATAAGTTGTCCATTAGCCCTTAAACAGACAAGGCATTGAAAAAAAAAAAAAAAACCTTCCAAGGGGTAGCAAGTTCAAGCTTGGGGAGCATTATCATCTTCCTTGTCGGCCTCGGGAAGGTCCTCACTAGTAGACGCTGCAGCCTGAGTTGCCTAGGTTGCCTCATCCGCCTCGATCTCCCTATCAACGGCCTCAAAATCCAACTCCTCCAGGTCCGTCCCCGGGCCATGCTTTATCATATATCTCCTTAGTAGCTCGAAGCCTTTAAAATGTCATTGAAACAAAATGGAGTTATACTTGTCGGTAGTTGGGAAAGCATGGACAGCCTTAGCCACGATGACCTTCATTCTCTCGTCCCGGCTAATGCAAGAAGGTCGTCTTACGCTTTACCAGCAGCTTCTCGGAATCCAGCTACTCAATCAAAGCCTTGATTTGCTCCTTGGAAGTGTTATAGGCATCCATTGCAGCAATCAAGTCTCTCCACAATCCCGAAGCTTCGGCCTCCAATGCCTCCAGTTTTGAGGTGGCCACGACGGCCTTCTCCTCGGTAGCCGGATATTGGGAAGTGATATGCATCATTTCTCCCAACACCTGACAACAAAAAGTTTCGTCATGACCAAAGTTAGTAGAGGTAGCTAACACTTAAGGATGAAACAAAAAGGACAAAGTAAGGAAGATCACATGCACAAGTTTATGTACATGCTGGCTCACCATCATGTGGGAGGGCACGCTTGAGATCTCCCTCATCTCTTCAGGGGAAAGGAGCTCATTTGCCCAAGCTATGGCAACCCCAGCGTCGCCCTAGACACTAGAGTCCACCTTTTCCTTCCCTTTGTCTCCCGCCTTGTGTTTCTTCGAAGGAGGGCCGACCTCCTCGATTGAGATTCCGGGGGAAGTAATGCTACCCAAGTCCAGGGTAGGGGTGGATGAACCCCTCTCCACCACCTCTTTCTCCATTTCCTTATCTTTTTCAACAACTCTTAGCCTTCTCTGGCCAATACTAGAAAGGGGCTCGTTCTTCTTCCCCTTAATCTTCGCGTATAAGTCTTTATTGAACTTGGTCGTCATCATCTCGCACCAAAAAAAAAAAAAAAGAATAAAGGGTTAAGATCAGGGAAAAAGAGGAAAATACGATCCGATGTGCCACAACAACTCACGTTTCCTTTCTTCCCGGTCAATTGCATAGAGAACATAATGCAAAGGCTCTGGCCCCAAACAATGACGAGCTAGCATGCATGGATCAACCAGCTCGTAAAAATCCTCGATCGTGCTTGCGTATTTTGATGACTTCACGAACCCTCTCTTCAAACTTGCTCTCAAGTTCAGGACACTCTTTCACTACAAAATAGAAAAAATACACAAGGTTTGAAGGACGACTAACTCAAACAAAAGAGGAAAAAGAACACCTCATAGAAGGTAAACGCACCAAGTTGAGGGGGTCTCCCACCGGTGCAGCAACCTAGGGACATGCCCCCAAAAATCATTAGATAAAGTCTCCCAACCATCACTCGACACGAAGAAATACCTCGACTTCCAATAACGGAAAGACGACGGAAGGTTAACGATGAGGCGAGACTTCCTATCCTAGGGTACAAGCTCATAATACCCAAATTCCTTAGACTCTTTTAAGCGGTAGAGATGGACGAACTCATTGAGCGTGATCATGTCCTCATTAGCTATGGTCGTCCAAATCACCATACAGCTTATGATGATTCTCCAAGAATTTGGCATAAGCCGCACCGGAGCAATGTTCAGGTGGTGAAGGAGCTCCATGATGAATGGATGGACAGGAAACCCGAGGCCGCACAAGAACGTAGCCTTATAAAAGCAAACCTCCCCATGAGCAAAGGCACAAGCCTTCTTGCCCTTCCTAAGAAGACGAGCCCTAGTCTCGTCAAGAAATTGGAACCTATCCCTGAACTTACTAAAGACGTCCACTTTTTGAGTGCATTTTTCCTTAAGGGCATGGAAAGGACGAGATGAGGCAGAAACAGAAGGGAGAGAAGACGAAGGAGTGGAGGAAGGCATAGAGGTAGCTGTGTTTGTCCCCGCCCTAGCCGTGCCTACACCGGAAGACGAACCCCTCTCCCGATCACTCGACCTCACCTCGGACCCCATATTTTCCCTCCTTAAAGCTCCTTGCACATATTTAAATCAAGCTAAAGACTGGTGCAAAAGGTCACACAACACAAAACCTATGCCACTATCACCTACAACAAAATCCCCAATCTGTGGATATTAATCGCTAGAGCAATATGGGAGTACACCTAATAGGTCACTAGAAGAATCTAATAGCGCCCATAAGTGGGCAAAAAGGAAGGCGATGGAGGGAGAAGTGTGCCTAATTTCTGAGTAATCCACCATTAAGAAAAATTACACAACTTAAAAAAGGAAAATAGGAGCACAAAAGAGAAGAATATAATAAAACCAAAAGGAAAAAAAGCGTAAATAAAGGGTGTACCTGGAAATAGAGAAGGAAACTGGGGAGGCAAGGAGCAAAATATGCAGAGAAGTTAGAGAGATCAAACACAGAAAGAAGGTAAAGAGATGGGAAGTGAAAGGCAAAGAGTTAAAAAGGTTTGCCATGGAAAGTGCGGGAAAAATGAAAACGTCTTCACCGGAAATGAGACCTACCAGCCAATCAAAGTGGGACATGTGGCCACGATGCATGTCACGCCGCCACGGATCAATTAATATAGGGAGCAAAACCTTAAGCGCCTCAACCGTTTTTTTTTTTTTTTTTTATTATAAAAAACTCATCATATTCATATGACCGTCCAGAACATGGACGACCACGAAATAAGGGGGTAGCTAATAGGTCCGATCAAAACCTCATCCATAGAACAATGGATGAGAGCAACCTTGAGGTTTATCCGACTCATGTTGACCACTAGGTGAAGACAAGGCCATCCTCTCTTAATCAACGAACGAAGCGTTACAAGGAAATAATGAGCCTCTAGACCAATGGAGAGGTATATCACCATTAACACCCTGCAGAGACGTTACAAATATGGAAATGTAAGTTCAAAAATGTGTATAAACACCCTTGAACGTTTAGACCCCTAATTTATAAATTAACCAATTCAAGCTTTATGTCAAACAACTAGTGTGCGGAAAATGAACATAAGCTATAATATAGAATTGGTAAACAATCTATGCCAATTAAAATCACATCCACAAAGCAGAAAATAAAAGGCAAAGATAAAGGGAAGAGAGATGCAAACACAAGGACAACACACGATGTGTTATCGAAGAGGAAACCGAAGCCCTCGGCGTAAAACCTCTCCGCCGCCTCCAAGCAGTCAATAATCCACTAGAAAATGTAGTTGGGATACATGAACAGCAATAGACCCTCCAAGCCTAATCTACCCGATGTACCTAAGCCCTCCAAGCTTCTTGCTCCAACGAGGTTGCGCCGAACCTTTTTCTTTTCTAGCTTACCGGATTCCGCTACTAGACCGTAGCATCCGCCATCCTTGGCATCTTCCAATGCTTCCCAAAACTCCAAAAACACTCAACACTCTAAATTGGTGTGGGTAGTGTTTGGATAGAAATCTCCTCTCAATAGGTATGACAATGAGAGAGGGAATGAGAAGAGACTACAAAGGTTTCTCTCTAAGAATGAGTAGCTCTCTCTAATTGGGTGGGTGTTTTAAAGAAACTTCTCTTAGGGTTTTTCTTTCTGAATAGCCACCCATATTTTGTGGGAATGAGGGGTATTTATATTGGTGTGAGAATAGAATGCGAAGATTCAGTTTTTCCGAAAACAGGGCTCGTTGGCGACTTGACCTCGCGACTTGACCGAGTCGCGAGTTCAAGCCTCGAGCTAGCTGAATGGCCGATCTGGATTTTTGTCCTGTAGTGCTCCAGCGGGCATGACTGTTCAGCTCCCTTGCATGCTGCTCGCGTGTGTAACTTTTGGTGGCTTGCAAGCCGCGACTCTCTGCTTCACCGCACTGTCTTGAGCATTTCTTCACACTCTCTCACACACTACCCTTACATGATTCCCACCTAAATACAGGGGTTTCTAAGTCTTTCAGATTACAAGCAAATTTGTCACGGAATAAAGCCAACACATGGTTGATTAAATTCAACCTTACAGGAAATAATACAGCCATGAAGGCAGCACCAACGACTAGGAGAAAGAAGGAAAAGCCTATATATATCTACCCATGAGACCTAACCAAAGGTACAAAAACTCTAGTTCACACACATTTGTACTCTAATATTTCTCTTCTCATTCTAGCCATTCTAACTTAAGCATCGGAGGCTTCATGATAGGCACCACACCAGTGACCCACACTTCTTCCTTTCATCATCCATTTTTCTTAGGATTAGGTTGGTCATGGACAACCCACTTTGGACGAACGTTTTGACCGATGATTTGAGCATCATTAATACCCTTCCCCTAATCGAAGTCCATGGGAATAACATGCTCCATTTTGGCCACAACAAGTTTGCACCCAATAAGGCGATTCAATTCTGTATGTTTGTTGTGAAGAATTATGAGTGAGAGAGAGAGAGAGAGAGAGTTTATAGAGATAATGAGAGAGTTTAGCAGAGTTTTGGATGGAATCGATAGCAAATAATACTGTTATCATAAGCTGACTAGCTAAATATTGTTATCATAAATGAGTAGTAGTTTAGTGACAATAATCTATACAAAACTACAGTCGTTTTGACAAATAAGTCATCCTTGCTCTGATCTGCACTGCCTGAATCGTCTTCTGCTGTAACCAATGGTTGATCACCATGCTTAGCATGTTGTGTTCGTATACTGTTTATAGTAATAAATAGTGACTATATTTTGATGCATTTTTTCAGAAGAAAATATTGATACATTTTAAAGCAACTATATATATGAATTTGATAAAATATACCAGAAATTTCCTAAATGGAAAACGTTTTTTTATTTTTATTTTTTTAAGAAAAAGGGAAACATATATATTTTGTATGATTTAATTGATAATCTTTCCAAAAATAATCATTATTATCACATACAAAATCTAATGACCCTGTCAATTTTGAAGAATAATCTATAAAATTGTGACAAGCATGTGAGAAATTAAAATATTGCTACATGATCATAGATTGAACTCACATGATGAATCATTTTGAATAAAAAAAAATTGTTTGTGATCTCAAGCTTTAATCTACAATTAATTGATTTGATTCAGGTTGAAAGTTCAATTATTTATGATATAGCTTTTGTGTTTTCTTTAACATGTACTAAGCATGGAATTTTTAATTATTAATTTTTTTGGTGAAATTTTTTTTAATTATATACTAGTCTTACTTTTAACTATACTTGAGACTAATTTATTGAAAATGCTCCAAAATTTGTGACTAAAGTTTGGTTGTCATCGCATCTTTTTAACTTTATTTGATATTTGTGTAAGTAAATTGTTATTGGTGATCATTATATCATATGAGACCAATCTTTGAACGAAATGCGTACCTACCACATTTCTCTGCTAAATCAAATAGGTCTGCAAAAACCACTTACGAATACGCATGAACTATATGCTTATTAATAACTTCGAAGGTTTAAACACAATCTGTATTTCATTAGTAAGCGACAAAAATAATTTTTCAAGCTAGAGAAAGAAATTTATCAGAAGGAAAGGGGGAAAAAAAAACGTGTGCGTATACATATTAAATATTTTATATTTCTTCCTTTTTAGCTAGATATGGATTACTTTCACAAGAAAAATGTGTACCAAAAACAATTTATTTAAGATTACTAAATACATATAATGTTATACTATTTGATAAAAATTATGGGGTCCTCTCTCCAATTTGAGGGCATTAGAGTATTCTCATCAGGTCCGCCAAATGCCAAATATTTGGCATTTGGCACACCAAACACCATAAAACCCCTCTCATGAAATGTTCTAAATGCTATAAAATTTGACACACATGAATAGTGTAAGGTTGAATTTAATCAATCATCTTATTGGCTTTATTTCGTGCCAAATTTGCTTATATTTCAGCAATTAGTAACCCCGTATTTAGGTGGGTTTTGTTGTAAGGGTAGTGAGTGAGATAGAGTGTTGAATGCTCAAGAGTGTGCAAGAAAATAGAGACTCGCGATCGCAAGCCGCCGGATGCAGCACTCGTGCCAAGCATGCTAGAAGGTGAACAGTCATGCTAGCTAGAGCACTATAGGACAAAACAGGACAACTGGCCATATGGTTATCTCACGACTGGATCTCGCGACTCGGTCAAGTCGTGAGGCCAAGCCGCGAGCCATCCCTGTTTTGAAAAACCCGACGTTTCACATTCTCTTCTCACCCCAGTATAAATACCTTATACCCACAAATGAAAGAGAGCTTCCAGAGAGAATTTTGAGAGAGAAACCCTAGAGTAAAACAAGATTGATTTATCTATAATCTATACGTAAGAGTCTCTTCAAATTCCTCAACTCTCTTCCTCTCCATTGTCATATCCTTGAGAGGCATTTTACCAAAACCTTGTTCTCACCATTTCCATCACTGTGAGAGGGCTGTTTGGTGTTCTAGGAAGAAGTTAGGAAGGAACCAATTTACATTGGTTGATGCTATGGTCAAGTAGCGGAATCCGGGAAGCTAGAAAAGAAAAAGGTTCGGTGTAACCTCGTTGGAACAAGAAGCTTGGAGGGCTTAAGTGCACTAGGTAGATTAGGCTTGGAGGGTCTATTGCTGTCCATGTATCCCAACTACATTTTCTAGTGGATTGTTTACCGCTTGGAGAGCGGCGAAGAGGTTTTACGCCGAGGGCTTCGGTTTCCTCTTCGATAACACATCGCGTGTTGTCTTTGTGTTTGCATCTTCCTTCCCTTTTATCTTTGCCTTTTATTATTTGCTGTGGGTTGTGATTTTAATTTGGCTTAGATTGTTTACCAATTCTATTTTATAGCTTTTGTTCATTTTCCGCACACTAGTTGTTTGACATAAAGCTTGAATTGGTTAATTTGTAAATTGGGGGTCTAAACGTTCAAGGATGTTTTTACACTATTTGAACTTTCAATTTGTATCAGAACGGGTACACTTGTTGTGATTTAATTACGTAAGTGTGATCCTTGACCCCTTGTGTTTATTTGCCATGAATTGTGCTTTGTATGCCTCTTTGTATGATTTGATTGGTGATGAATGTAACATGCCACGTGTTTGTGAAAATGCCTCTATGAGTGTTAATCCTCATAAATGTGATGACATGTTATTTGAATCTATGGGTGTTGTTGACAAACTCTTGAAGAAAAATGCTAAGAAGTTTCAAAAGAATTTGAGCAATTTATTTTGTGAAAAGGATGATTTGATTGCTGTTTGAATGAATCCAACGAATTGGTTGAGAAATATAAAAAATTTGCTAAAATTTCTCTTGAAAAGCTGAAAGAGTTTGAATGTTTGAATATGGACTTGGATGCTAAACTTGTTTTTTCTAACAAACTTGTTGATGAGTTAAAATGTGAAAATGAATCTAATAAGATGCATGCCAAGTGTTTGATTGCTGAACCTACTACTAAAAAGGATGATAATAATTGTTGCAATCATGTTGTGGTACCTGATTTTGTGTCTAGTGTGTGTTCTACCTTAAAGGACAAATCGGTGTACATTCCTCCACATAAAAAAAATCAAAAGGTGGAGAGAAAGGCTGTTAAGTCAAAGCCTCCGTTTAGGTCTCAACCTAAGGCTTGGGATGGATCTAAGTTTGTTCCAACTTGCCACCATTGTGGTGTGATTGGTCATATAAGACCTCAATGTCATAAGTTGAAGAGGGAACATAACCATATTGCTAGATCCCTTCCCAAAAGGTCTAGTGGACCTAAATACATTGTGTGTCATCATTATGGTGTCTTTAGTCATCTAAGACCTCAATGCTCTAAGTTTCACATTGTCAAAAAAATCAAAAGAAAAGAAAAACTTGAGCTTCATGGAAGTTGTGCTAAAAAGAGTAAACCGGTTTTAAGTGAAAATAGCATGTTGTTAAAGAAAATGTTTAATACTCTTAACTCCTTGACTATGTGCATCTCCGGTTCTCATTCTTCCAACCCTCGTCTCGCTTCTCTTGAGACACTCATTCCAAAAAATCGTTCCGTTTGGATGAGGAAGGGTTCATATGGTTGAGCTTGTGCTTTTTTGGTCCTTGATCTAATTCTTTCGATCTTTATAAGACCCTTCATGCATTACATGTCATATCATCATGCATTTTGTGCATCTTGCATTTATTTGTATGTATTGTTTTGTTCTTGATCTTACTTTTATGTTTCTGCTTTGTGTGAGTAAAAAATTCTAAACCACATAAAAAGTGAAAAATTCAAAAAGTTTGATCGTATATGTTTGAGCACATATCACATGTGAGTTTGGCCTTGTACCTTTGTACAAATGGCTTTGTGCATTTACGAACTTAGCTAGTTATTTTTGCACTTATATCTTTGTGTGATTGTTGTAAATCGATCTTTAAGCTTGTCATGAATAATTAGTCAATGGTTATGTTGGTTTTGATACATGCGTAGACTTGTGCTTATATCTCTTCCCACTCTTTTATTTTTATTACTTAAAGAGCTCAATAAATGTAAATCTCAAAATGAAAAGAGATAATGAGCTACAAAAGCCGTCGCACATACTAGTATTCGACTAGGAAAAAGGGAAAGCGACTTATATGAAATTGTATGATGCCCAAAAAGCCATAGGCTTGTTCATCAAATTGAAATATCACAAATTTCAGGCATCGATCTCAAAATGAGATGTTTTGATTTAAAATGATCAAATGTTATGAAATGTAAAGAAGCCAAATGAAAAGTTTCATCGTATGTAATCGTTTTCTTGTGGAAGGTCATATATGTTCATTTCTATAATTGAGATAGACCACTTGACTTAGTACTAATTGTGTATGACTTGATTGAATTGATCATTGAAGTTTCACTCTAGGTTAAGGACTATTCCACATTTGATACACACACACAACACACATGCCTAATGTTCAATGAATGTCTTATTCATTTGTTAGATTGTACTTGTCTAAATGTGATATGTGTGTGCTCAATCTTATATGGATCAATCCAAAAAGATTTTTGATCATTTTATATGTATTTGGAAGTAATTTTTATCACTCTTTGTGTTTATGTTTAGTACTTACTTTGTTTTTCATTGTTTAAACATGTTCTGTGTTGAAAAACAGGTGTTAGAGTTTTTCGCGACTCAGGTGGCAACTCGCTAGTCGCGAAACCCCGAGTCACGAGTTCATCTAGAAGCTTTGGTGACTTACTTGTGACTCGCTCGCGACTCACTCGCGACTCGCAAAAAATTTCGAGACTGAACTTAGCGACTCGCGAAAATTTTCGCGATCGAACCTCGCGACTCACCCAGTCACGAAACGCCCAAAATCAGCCTTTTATAGAGCTTTTTTGTGGGAAACTTGTTTTAAACCTCTCCCATCCTCTCTAAAACCCCTCTTTCAATATTTTTACATCAAAACCCAACTAATTTGAATGATTTTTCATTCCATTAACATTTCTAAGGTAATTATAAACTCCTTTCATTAATTTTGATCCTTAAATTATGTTTTGGAGAGTTTTGTGCTCTTAGTTAGGATTTTTATCATAGGGGTTGGGAAAACTTAATTTTTTTTGTCAAATTTCTTCATGGGATTGGTTTCTTTTGCTGATTTGCATTGGATGTTAGCCCGTTGTGGCAGAAAGAACATGTATTAAGGGTGGATTTCATGTTGTTCATGCATTGTTTCACATTATTGTTCATAATGTGCATGCTAGGTGTTTGATGAAATGCCTCTTAGACATTTTCTTGCTTGTTTGGACTCCGATAAGTACCAAACTTTGGGGTTTCTCATGTTTCCTCATCAGGAACATGTTTGGTTCATTGGTTGTGTTTTTAACACACCTTACCCGACATGTGCATTTTTCATGCATTAGTCATGCATTGCACTTAGCCACCTCTTGCACACACATTTGCTACCCTTGTCATGCATTGGTCTATATCTTGCTTCTTCATCCTAGCATGTCATGTCTACCTTATGCTCTGTAGCATTTTATATTGTCTTAGGTTTGAGCTTCATTTTCTTATTCATCTCGCACCCTTCATGCATCATTAGCATTGTTCATACTGTAAGGTTGAATTTATTCAATCATCTAATTGGCTTTATTCCGTGCCAAATTTGCTTGTAATTCAGCATTTAGTAACCCTGTATTTAGGTGGGTTTGTTGTAAGGGTAGTGAGTGAGATAGAGTGAAGTTTGCTCAAGAGTGTGCAAGAAAACAGAGACTTGCATGGGCTGGGACTCGCGGCTGGCTGGACTCGCACCGCAAGCCGCTGTAAGCAAAGACATGTGCCAAGCATCTTTGGAAGATGAACAGTCATGCTAGCTGGAGCAATACAGACAAAACAGGACAATCTGGCCATACGGTTAACTCGCTGATCGATCTCGCGACTTGGTCAAGCCGCGAGGTCAAGCCGCGAGCCACCCCCTGTTTTGTAAAACCCGACGTTTCACATTCCTCTCCCATTCCAAAGATAAATACCCCTTTTACCCACGATTGAAAGACTGACTTCCAGAGAGAATTTTGAGAGAGAAACCCTAAAGAAAAACAAGATTGTTTCACCCACAATCTATACCTTAGAGTCTCTTCAAATTCCCCTACTCTCTTCCTCTCCATTGTCAAATCCTTGAGAGGCATTATACCAAACCCGGTTCTCACCATTATCATCTCTCGTGAGACAGGTTGTTTGGATTGGGAAGCGATTAGGAAGGAGCCAATCTTCATTGGTTGATGCTACGAGTCTAGTAGCGGAATCCGGGAAGCTAGAAAAGAAAAAGGTTCGGCGCAACCTCGTTGGAGCAAGAAGCTTGGAGGGCTTAGGTGCTTTGGGTAGATTAGGCTTGGAGAGTCTATTCTTTGTCCTTGTATCCCAACCGTATTTTCTAGTGGATTGATTACCGCTTGGAAGGCGGCGGAGAGGTTTTTCGCCGAGGACTTCGGTTTCCTCTTCGATAACACATCGCGTGTTGTCTTTGTGTTTGCATCTTCCTTCCTCTCTATCTTTGCCTTTATATTATCTGCTGTGGATTTTATTTCATTATGGCTTAGATAGTTTTTAACCAAATTCAGATTATAGCATGTGTTAAGTTTCCGCACACTAGTTGTTTGACATATTGCTTGTTTTGGTTAAGTTGTATTTTTGGGGTCTAAACGTTCAAAGGTGTTTTGTACACGTTTTTGAACTTTCACATACCTTTATCTCTTGCCCTTATTTCTTCTTGACCCTTTGTCTATTCCCGACAAAAAGGGGGAGAATACACTCTAGAGAGTATACCAGAGTGTTTTGTTATTTCCATATGACTCTTGTTTTGACTCTTGTACACATCTTTAAGGGAAGAAATTCTATTTCTCATACACATTTGTAGAGGGAGAGATATTCAATAGGGGAGATGCATATACCAAGGGGGAGAAGACATTATGTTAATTAGAAAACTTTGTTTTGTTTACTTTCTTGTTGGCTTTATGGTGCTTTGAGTTATGCTTCATTGTTCTCATTGCATCGTGTTTGTGTTTTGAACATGCATATATCCCTATGCTATTGTGTTTCATTGAATGTATGTTCGGATGATCATTTGCTTTACCATGTGATCATTGTAGTCATTTCTATATAACTGTTTTGGTATATGATCAAGTTGCTCACATGTTTCACATCATGTTTACTTGATCACAATTTATTTGTTACATTATACTTGTCATTTTTTTACTTGCTTTACCTTGAGGGTCTAATGTGTTTTGTGCAAGTGTTTCAGGTTACAAGTATATATGTTCCAAGTGCATCATGACTTCTCATCATTCTCAAGGGGAGAGAAATTTTAAGCACTTTTAGCTTATATTGTTTAAGTTTTTATTCAGTATTTTGTGGTTTATACCCATAATGCTTATGTAAGCTTTTAGGGTTATGTTCTATGCATGTTTGTAGGCTTTATGGTTTGTACCATGCTTTATGTAGTCTTTTATGCTTTGTTCAAATCAGTACTTCTATCTAAATGTCTTGCATTTTCTTTTAAGTTCTGTCACTCTTGTGCCCTTATAGGATTGTTCCTAGATGCATATACTTAGTGTATTATGCATTGGTTAAGTGTTAGGCATACAAGTAACTTGCTTTGTTCTTGTTAACTTGTATGTTCAAGTGTTCATTCCAAGTGTGAATGAGCATCGTGATCACTACCTTGTAGTGATTACTTGGTTGATCAAGCCATGATTTGATACTTCACTTCATCTTTGCTTGATCACTTTAAGCCTATTTCATATGCATTTCATGCTTTTCTACATACAATGATCATGGTGTATTGTTGTATTTCGGGAGTTTCATGTTCTTATGATTCAAGTGCTTCTGACTTCTAGAGTTAGGTGTGAGTGAGTTTTGCTCAACTGTTCCCAACTCACATGTTAAGTCTAGAGTTTGTTTTAGGGTTTTGTCACGAAATAGCCAAAGGGGGAGATTGTAAGGTTGAATTTAATCAACCATCTTATTGGTTTTATTCCGTGCCAAATTTGCTTGTATTTCAGCATTTAGTAACTCTGTATTTAGGTGGGTTTTGTTGTAAGGGTAGTGAGTGAGATAGAGTGTTGAATGCTTAAGAGTGTGCAAGAAAAGAGACTCGCGGCTTGATCTCGCGGGTGACTCGCGGCTGCAAGTCGCCGGATGCAAAGACACGTGCCAAGCATGCCGGAAGGTAAGCAGTCATGCTAATCGGAGCACTACAGACAGAAAGGACAATCGCCATACGGTTATCTCGCTGATCGATCTCGCGACTCGGTCAAGTCGCGAGGCCAAGCCGCAAGCCACCCCTGTTTTGAAAAACCCGACGTTTTACATTCTTTTTTCACCCCTTATACCCACAAATGAAAGAGAGCTTCGAGAGAGAATTTTGAGAGAGAAACCCTAGAGTAAAACAAGATTAATTTATCTACAATCTATACATAAGAGTCTTTTCAAATTCCTCAACTCTCTTCCTCTCCATTGTCATATTCTTGAGAGGCATTTTACCAAAACCTTGTTCTCACCATTTCCATCACCGTGAGAGGGCTGCTTGGTGTTCTAAGAAGCAGTTAGAAAGGAACCAATTTATATTGGTTGATGCTATGATCAAGTAGCGGAATCCGGGAAGTTAGAAAAGAAAAAGGTTCGGCGTAACCTCGTTGGAGCAAGAAGCTTAGAGGGCTTAGGTGCACTGGGTAGATTAGGCTTGGAGGGTCTATTGTTGTCCATGTATCCCAACTACATTTTCTAGTAAATTGTTTACCGCTTGGAGGGCGATGGAGAGGTTTTACGCCAAGGGCTTTGGTTTCCTCTTCGATAACACATCGCGTGTTGTCTTTGTGTTTGCATCTTCTTTCCCTTTTATCTTTGCCTTTTATCATCTGCTGTGGATTGTGATTTTAATTTGGCTTAGATTGTTTACCAATTCTGTTTGATAGCTTTTGTTCATTTTCTGCACACTAGTTGTTTGACATAAAACTTGAATTGGTTAATTTGTAAATTGGGGGTCTAAACGTTCAAGGGTGTTTTTACACTATTTGAACTTTCAAATAATCTTGTTCCATCTTTGGAACGATACGGAGAGATATACTAAAAAAATATGTATTTTTATTCATTTTCTCTCTCTTCTTTTAGGACTTTTTTTTCTTCTCTCTCTTGCTTTTTTCTTCTTTCTTTCTCCACTTGTTCCTTGTCTTCTATCACTCCCTCTTCCCTTTTTCTTCTTCTTTCTTCTCCAGCATCTCCACTTCTCCCTTTTTTTTTTCTCTTGCACTTTCGTGTGTTCATTTTACTACTATTTTGTTTCACACTTTCTCTTTGAACAAAAACCCAATTGGAGTTTGTAGTTTCAAACCTCTCCCCACCCCCCCCCCTTTTTTCCATCACTTTCTTTGCGCCTCTTTCTCTCTCTTTTATTTTTTATTTTTTCTTGTCACTATCTCTCTCTCCCTCTTTCTACTTTTTTCTCCGCCTAGATCGTTGCCATGGAGTTTGGCCTCACCAATGAGGTCGACTAGTGGAGATGCATGTAAGTTTGGCCCCTTTTTTTTTTTGGTTGTGGATTCCATGTGAATGTGGGTGGTGGTGGAGTAGGGTTGAATCCATGTAATTTGGGTTGCATAAATGGAGTTGATTCGTCTCTTCATTTTTTTTTTTTTTTAATTTAATTTTTTTTAAGAGTTTTGTGTTGATTTTGGGGATTTTTTTTTTTTTTTTTTTTTTTTTTTTTTTAAAGTAGTATTGGGAGTTGGTGGCGGTTGGTGGATTGTTGGTGGTGGCGGCGGATTGTACCTATGGGTGGTGGTGGTGGGTTGTGCTTGTGTATGTGGTGGGTTTATTACGATTACGTGCTTTTGTTTGTGTATGGTGATGGGTTTTTATTTTGTATTTTTTTTTTATTGATGGTTTTTTTAATGTTTTTTTAATATTTTTATATATTATTTTAATGTATAGAATTGAAAAATAGAAGATGTAATGAATGTTGAATTGTAAATTGGTGTGTTAAAATAATAAAGTAGGCTTTTTGATGTATTAAAATAGCATATTTATGAAACAGGTGATGGAAATGCTCTTAAAAGTGCCCAAATAGAAGAGCCCTCACAATTCCATCCAAAAAAAAAGAGCCCACACGAGTATTTAATTTGAACTTTATTCATATATCAAAGAAACAAATGTACACACTTTTGTGAAGTCGTAACTTGTTATATGACGAGTATTTAATTTGAACTTTATTTATATATCAAAAAAACAAATGTACATACTTTTGTAAAGCCGTAACTTGTTATATGATACAGGTTTGATGTGAACAAAACTATATTTTTACTTATTCTCAAAAAAAAAAAAAAAAAAAAAAAAAAAAAAAAAAAAAAAAACTATATTTTTACTTTTACTAAAGCAAGAGTGGTATGTGTTGTACAAGTTAACTGTGCACACTTTTCCTATAAATTGTGGCTTATAAGTTATACCTCCATCTTTATGCAGCAAGATTGGTATATAATGTACCGCAATTTTGTGAAAGTTTTGCTATGATTAAACCTTTAATAGTTCGCAACAACATTTCCTAAAGGAAGGAGAAACAAGAAAGCATTTTACAAGATGATGAATCGCTTCAGTCAAAATTAAGAACCAAGTACACTTTTGATACACATAGAAGGGACTTTATTTACCCAGCAAGTTTGGTATATACTGTCGCAATAAAACTGTTGTTTATTCAATTATTCTTTTGCGTCTAGCCTACAACATAACTGTGTACTGTGTTATGCTTTCATTTTACTATAAAAACTGTGTGCCGTGTTACTGTTATGTTTTCATTCATGCTTCAAAGTTTAAACAATAAAAGAGTGTTCCGGGTTACTTTTTTGGGGGCTGTCACAAACCCAAGACCAATGGTGAGCCCAAGCTAAACAGGCCCACGGGCAAGCCATAATCCAAGCAGTGATTCAGATTAACGAAGGCAAATACACGAGAGCTATTAACGCAAATGGGCTTGCAGGTCTAGGCATGCCCTATGCTAAACGTCCACAAGGGCGTAGGTGATGGACCCAAGTAAGCAAACCAATAAAACTTGAGGAATTCAACTCAGATTAAAGAGGGTTGGGCCTGATAAGCCCAAAGGGGCCCAATCAGATGTTGCTAAAAGAAAAGTGGGCCCAAACCCAGCACCATGGTTTTTAAAAAAAAAGTTTTACTTTGTATTTTTTGTCCCAGTTTTTTTTTTTTTTTTTTTCAAATAATCTAACTTTTAGTTTTTTAATAAAAAATAAAATAGCTTTCAGCTTTTTATAACATATTAACATAAAAATTACAAAAAAAAAAAAAAAAAAACTATATAAAAATAAGAAATTTCAAACGGAAACTAAAATAGGCCAAATGCTATATAATAATTTAAACAAATTTTAGTCCAATGGTTTTGCACGTGGATAATTCATAAAAAAATAATTTATTAATTAATGTTAGTGTTGTGATTCTCAATTTTTTAGTTTTTTAATTTTTTATTTTTTATTTTTTATTTTGTCTACTCTTACTAGAGATAAAATAGAATAATTCTAAGATCACAAATTATTACATGATTTTTTTTGTCACAACTCTGACATGGTAGGTTGTAAGTGGCTTATCCATCACTTACACATTGACCCACTATTTTTTTTTTTTTCACTAATCACACTCTACCAAATCACAATAGTGGCAAGGACTTGTGATAATTTTTATGTTCTAGACTTTTTCAATAACATATTAACATGTCATCCTATCCACAAATAGGCAATAGCACGCCTTACCCCTTTACTGTCTTGCTTTTTTGCACTCTTCGGCCATTTGCTGCTCATCTTTGATCTCTCTCAAGATTCTCTAGTCCTCCATCTTATTTCTTCCTCCCCATATGAATTCTTTTTCCCCTTGAACTTCTTTGTCATTCCATTTCTCTTTCTTCTCTTGGACTACTGCAATCTGCATAACCTCCAGCGAGTTTTCAGTCAAATTCTTTGTTTTAGTCAACATGGTAAAGTTTTCTTTACTGTTCTGAAGTGATTTATATATTCTAATCTAGTATATATGCTTAAAAAGCCTAAACATTCCGAAACATGCCGGCATTGAAGCCGGAATATGTTTACAGGGGCTTAGTATGCTGGCTTGGTGACCAGTACACGCTATAATACTTCGGCCGCACTAGAAACTTACTATTTGACTAAAACTAGTTGTTACTTTGACTGCCAATTTCATTTTATTTCTTGATCAATCATGGGTGACTTAGGTTGTTGTAAAACTAGAAGTGCTAACTACTAAGAGCGTCAGTACCGGGTGTGTAAATCCCCAAAAAAATCTAAATACCAAAATGCAAGCTTTATCCGGGCTTCAGGGCTTGGGTTCTTAAATTTTTTTTACAATCTTGTTACAGCACCCATTTAAATTTAGAAACTACTGTAGCAAGATTGTAAACACAAAAAAAAAATTTTATTTATTCTCTCTCTCTCTCATGAATCTCTCTTTTAATGTGTTTAATATTATTTTAATGTGTAGATAAATTATTTTATTATGTTATATAGTAAAATAAAAGTTGGAATGTTGAGTGTGTTGTAAAATGATATGGTATAATAAATAAAGCAATTTTGAAGATGACAAAATGGAATATTTTTTAGAAACCGGATGCTAATGCTCTAAGGGCCTTGACGAAGGTCCGACCCCTGCCTAGATATGAGCATTATTATATGAGTAATGCTATGATCACAAACTATTTTACAATATTTTTACAAATTGTTGTTATAGCCAATTATTACTGGTTCTCATTTAGAGTTATTACTAACATTACGATTTCAATTAGCAATAACCATTCACCACAAGGAGAACCTTAATTAGGTATTGAGTAAGGGTATATTGAAATGCCTTTTCTTCTTCTTTTTTTAAGCCTAATTTCGAGCTAACTATAGATATGAAAATTTTGAATTAAATATAATATAAGCTATCACCCTTTCTAGAACTCCAGGCCATATGCTCGGGGTTTGTTGTTAGCAACGCCCGTGCTCTGCTAAATTCCAATTTAATACACAAATGCCTACGGTTTTTTTTTTTTTTTCTATTTTAACACATCACTTTACTATACACCCTACATCAGATTTTCTATTTTATCCATCAACACATTAAAATAATATATACAACACATTAAAATAACCTTAAAAACTCCTACAATATACATAAATAAATAAATAAATACAAAATCCCCCACCGCAACCCATTGCCACCAACCACTACCCAAAATCAACCACCGACCACTATAACCATAATCCATATTCAACCTAACCACCATTGGCTACCGTAAACATAACCACAAAAATCAACCTACAACCCCCCCAACCCACCAAAATCAGCCCATTGCAACAACCCAAAAAAAACACCACAACCACCATGAGAGAGAGAGAGAGAGAGAGAGAGAGAGGCTTGGGGAGAAGAGGCTGGGTGAGATCAATAGTGGCTAGGCGAGATTAGTGGCTAGCAATATCGTTGACTGGAATCTAAGAGTGAGATCGACAAAGATGCACAAAGTGGCAAGATTGGCGGTATGGTTTGGTCTACGACTTGGTGAGATTGGCAGCCAGCATACTCTAGAGAGAGGAAGAGAGGAGAGGTGAAAGAGAGAAGCGAGCAAGTGAAAGAGGAGAGAGAAAATTAAAATAAAAAAGTTTTAAAAGTTTACCATTTTTTTCAGTATAGTTCTATTATTAGAATTTTATTGTTTATCAATGCTAAATATTTTAGAATTTAAAATATTTGATGTGGGAGTTTTTTTTTGGTGTTTTGCATGCTAAATGCTAAAAATTTAGCATTTAGCATTTAGCATGCCTAATGCTAGTACTCTAAGGGTCTTAATATTTATGTACATCAATTTTATGCTTTTGTGGTTTTTTTTTTATCTTCTTCTTTTTTCTCGGATTTAGTTTTTCTGGCTATTCTTCCTTTTTGTTTTTTTTCTAAACATATATATTTCCCATCAAACACTAGCCAAAAGCCACAACAAAATACTAAAAACCTCATATCTTCCTCCCTTTCTATGAAAGACCACGTCCCGGCTCAACCCTTTCAAATGTTTAGGCCAAACCCACGTGAATGAGAGTTATTTTGGTACCTCTCAAGAGACACTGGAGATTCTAGTGATGTTATCATCCCTCATAGGTCAAGGATTTTACAATGAAGTTGTTACTTATTTAATTGGAAAAAAAAAAAAAAAAAAAAAAAAAAAAAAAAAAAAAACACATCTCTTATTAATGGCTTGAAATTAAAATTATAGATCTCTTGAAAATAACAAGAAATTAAATGGTTTTGGTCCTAAATACAATCTAAGAAAAGTAAATGGCTTTAATTCCTAGTTACAATTTAGAAATTGAAAATTATAGGGTAAAACATAATCTACTAACCCTTAATCAAAGTTCGGATGCTTGGTTACAAGATTAGAAGGTCTTAGGCACCCATCTTTTCCTGTGAAACTGGTCTTCTAGACTTTGGTTGGCAATAATCATAGCACATCATTCAAACAATTAGAGCATCCAAGAACATGTGATTAAATATTGCATATTGAAACAAACATTGATAGGCATGGTGAAAACCCTAATCTAGGAATGCAATCATGAATTGAAAAGAATGAAACTGAAAGACATGGTGAACATGTGTGTGACGTGATATTGAACCCTAATCTAAGAGCATATGAACATGTTATTGAATTGAAATCCTAAAACATGCAAAAATAAGAACAACCTAAATCTAACATACTAACAATCAAGAACATGTGAAAAACTTGAAAATGAAAGATGCTTGAATAAAAAGAACTATGGCATAATTAAAAAGAAAAAAAAGAAATTTTTAGAAACCTTATCTGCATGCACTAGCACTCCAAGCAAGAAGTAAATCTTCTTTAGAGAGGGGATTCATTAATAGAAAGTTGATAGCTTGAGACCGAAAGGGCTGAGCTACCCCTTCTAGTGAGTTGAGACCAAGAGGACCAAAACACCAAATGAACCTTCCAACTACTAGCACTCCAGTGTGCTTTGATTTGATGCTAGAAAGGGTATTTATATTGAATGTTAGGAGTCAAAGATGAGTCTTTAGGCAACGTGGGACTCAAGAAAATCCAGATTTTCTAAAAAAAAAATGTTGGGTGCGAGGTCCAAGGGTCGATTGGCAATTGGTCTAAATTCTCCCATAATCTATTTCTTTTCAATTTGTCAGCTTTTCATTTTAATAGTAATTTGATTCCCTCCGAATTATGACTATTTTTATGACTTTTTGGTATGCAAGCTCAACAATTTAATTCCCACCATATCAAATCAATCAATTCATTGTTTAATTAATCAATTTTCGCCAATTTTTCTTGGAATTAATACATATTATCATGTGCATGCAATTAGTAGTGGAAAATGTTTTTTTTTTTTTTTTGTTTTGGAACATCACACATTTATCAAATCGTTATTAATAAACTACACACCACAAAAATCTCTCCCAACGATAAGTTATCTTCCTTATTTCGCCCCACTTAAGAGGTATTTTGGCATTACATAGGTTATGGACTAATAAACACATAATTTCAAACTCATGATGCCCAAGCCATGTTCTGTTTATTCGTGTTCACATGGCAAGACTTACGCGAACAATCTACTGATTGTTAAATGACAATTGTGTTGACCTTGCTAAAAAAATGGGCAAATAGATACAAAGAAACCACTCATCGAGACATTACCCCAGTGGTACATGGAAAGTAATATACCATGATTGCCTCTCTCATCTTTTGGGTGGGTTTGCTGCGTAGTAAGTCTGCATAACACTAAGGAAAATGGCAAAACTTGCTGCAATGAATGCGAGAATGGTCCAAGGGCTACTAAAATGCGTATGTAACCACTCCGCCATCCATATCTTGAGTTTGTTCCTATAATGTCTTTCAATGCGCCCCTTAACATCAGCATAAGCATTAGGATTGGGCACCAAATCCTTGGCTATTGCATTGAAGAGTTCTGCCACCTCTTGGTCGCTGCCAAGAAAATTTAGTAGTAGGCCCTTGGATCGCAGCACCAAAACATCTTCTGCGTGATCAATGAGTGAATCCATGAAGCAAATATAAGAAGTGACCCCAAAATCATCAGGGGCATCAGGGCATGTTTCATATGCCACTAAGTTAAGTAGCATAGACTTGGTAGAGTCATCTACCGTGATTGGAGGAAGTGTGAGTTTTCCACTAAGGAAGGATGATTTAAACTTAACATCTGTATAGAGATGAGTCTTACTAGGCTTAAAGTGTACTCCTACTGCTTTAAGCTCCTTGGCCGAACGATAGGAGTACCAATCACTGCTTAATTGAGGTCTACTTTCTTGTGTATTTGGAACTTCGATGAGCTTTGCACGAACGAGTTCAAGAAGATGAACAGGATAGTCTTCATCCTTTGGTGGCTCTGGTTGAGGCGCTTTTCGTCCCCAAATGTTTATAGGAATAACCCCACTAAGCTTTTTCTGCCACGAAGTCACTAGAGGAGGAAATGCCCGACCATGCTCGATGAAACTGTTGATGATATCCTTCTCTTCATCTTCTTTGAACCTCAAGCTCATCAATGCCTTGAGGACTAGAAAAGGGAGTTGGTTCTCTAGCAAGAACATGTCCCGATGCACAAATGCTATAGTGTGACTCTTCATCCCCATATCTCCACGCTTGTTTTTTGCAATGCAGTACATGAATTGCAGAATGAAGCAGCCATCAAGAAACATCATTCGAGCAAATGCCTCATCGTCAAACTCTTGTGTTGATCCCTCAGCATAGCATTTTCTTGCATTGCCAGCCACCTCGACTACTTTGCTGTATACAACGTCAATACCTTTTCCACTCTCCATGACATACTGCCGTGTCATTGGAATTTTGTGCTTCTCCACCAGCTGGAGCGCAGGCGAGCCATGATGGTAAGGACCAATGGAAACCACCAAGGGATCATAGCATTTCTCGTTTGATTTAATCTCACGAAGCATTTCTGGGACCTTCTGTATCTTGGGTCTTGCCCTTTGGTTGATTACAGAGCTGCAGCCATCGTTCATTATGGAATTCAACCACTCATCAGTACTACCAGAAGATGAATCTCCAGGATTTTGGACTACAATATTCAGCATTTCAGACTCGTTTTCCATTAAAAGTTTTCTTCGTTATGGTCAGGTCTAGATTTTGTAATACTACAAAATTGTTAAAAAGAGGTGGCTTCTACACTACAATTAATTGTTAAAAAGAGGTGGCTTCTACACGGGGAATACGTATAATAAACTTTAATGACATATCAAGCTTGGCATTGCTTGATACTATTGACACAAACATGCAGCATTTTTATAAACAACGTTGCTTATGATTCAGCATTTTTATACTTTCCTATCTTTTTTCTTTTGTCAAGCTGAAGAAAGAAAAAAAAAGTAGAGGACACTCGTTAAACAGAATGTTAAGTGTAAACCCAGCTCAAAATTCCCAAGATGGCTTGGGTACCTGATCTAGAATAGTGATCCTTGTTAAGAAAAGAATCCTCATACAAACCCTAATAAAATTAGATAAGCTCGCTAGTCCAATAGTGTCTCAATTAGTATTCTCCATTTTTCGCCAGAATTTTTTTTGAGCCCAGATTAAGGATCTTGGTGATCCAATTGCTTAAACTGTATTGCATCACTTGTTTAGTTCTACTTCTTTTCAATTTTCTAACGTATCATTCTCTCATTTTAAATACCAAGATCATTCTTTCATTTTTACTACCAAGCATCCTGTTTTGTTTGAAGCAGCTCTTTTAAGAAAGCATAAACTAGAAAGAAGAAAAGGAACGAAACTAGTTCCATCCAACAGTAGGCCATTTTCAATTTTTCTTTTTTCTTTTTTTAGTCATGCAAAAAGAAAGATTTTTTTTATGAATTAGTATAATGGTTTCTTATTATACAAAATAAATAATTCCCCCTTTCATAGTTACTAAAACTGAGTGTGACAACTAGCAAGCCAAAAAATGCATACATCCATTAACTACAAAAGGAGAGGCCACGAGCTAACCTATTCAAATATTCTAAAAATTAATAAGTTAAAATAAATTGCAGACTCCATTGCATAACAGCATTACCAGAATTGGAAAAGAAGTTGATATGACTAGTTTTGGGAAAGTTCTCGACTGCGATTAGCTGCAGCAATAACTGCATTCATCAAAGTTCCACGGAATCCACCTTTTTCCAACTCATGAATACCAGCAATGGTAGTCCCACCAGGTGATGTAACTTCATCTTTGAGCTGACCTGGATGCTTCCCAGTTTTGGTGGCCATAGTTGCTGCACCCAGTACCTGCAAAGGAAACACAATTCACTTCCCCCCATGAGCAAAGAACACCCTGCTAAAAGTGTGGAGGATGTGGAGGATAAAGTAAAAAGGGAGCAAAGCTACTTAAAACTACTTTGGGCCTTCATCCCATCATTCCATCCCCCCATAAATAAATGAACATATAAGTAAATTTTTCTATTGGGAAGTTACACAGCACCAGGCGAGCTTTGATAAAACAAAACCATTTGTTATGGATATTTGAACAACCAAACATTACTTCATCAGGATCTGAGAATTCTAAAAGTTGGCATATTTTTCCCTACATTTTGTTTAAAGATTGGAAGTGACGGTCTAATAAATACGTTTTTACTTGCCATAATTAGGAACTTTTTACCGTTTTCTATTCCAAGGAATGTTGTTTTAAAGTCAACAATTCTTTGGGTAAACTGCAATTTTCCACCCAAACCATAAAAGTTGCAATGTTCCCTTAAACTTTAAAACTGAGTGATTGACCACCCTCCCCACAATCCCGGCACACCCCCCCCCCCCTTTTTTTAAAATCAAGAAATGATAAATAAGTCCTTCCCATTTGACATTTCCATTATCTATAAGTTTTCTTAAGACGTGCAAGACACTTCTATAGCCCACCACTGATTGCAAAGTTATCAAAAAAATTACAATTTAGTCATCGCAAAGTAATTTCAAAGCTGTGTCCCTCCTCTCTCCACCCAAGGAAAGAAAGTTGGGCAATCTAATTCTAGAGGGGGATCACTCAAAAAGAACAGGGGAAGTCAGTCAACAAGGATTTTATTTTATTTTTTAGGTAAGAAAAATATGTATAAATAAAGCTTCTTTATGCAAAAGAACACAAAGAAATCAAAAAGTACAAGGAAGAAAAAGATAAAGCAAGGAAAAAAAAAACTTAAATACAAGAGAGAAGAGAATTAATGAACCGATGGAGGGATTTTACAAGATGTGAGTCCCCATGCCCAAGACCAGTCAAAAAGAGAACCACTAAAAGAAGCAAGCAGCTGGTCTTCCTAACCATCCACATCCTCAAATGTTCACCTATTATGCTCCCTCCAGGGTGGATTTTGTGACGATTCAGTACAATGTGAATAATTTTGAATGACAAAGGAGAAGGAATCAGTGACATTGATTTGGATCTGGAGGTCAATTTAAATGAATTGGCAAGGTTCTGATCTTGCCATGGATGCCATCATTCCAGCAGCAGTGAAAACGACAAATTGGTACTTTCAGCAGTAAAGGAGAAAATGAGTGATTTACAGTGGGTCAGGTCAAGCTTGGAGTGGTTGCCAAGGAGATTGGTAAAGTTACAATGGTGAACTTGTGGCTTGGCACTTGGCAGACTTGATGAGATTATAGTGAACAACTACAAATATCTTGACAGAATTATTGCAGCCGAAGGAGTGAAAGCAATCAAATTGAAACTATAAAATGATATTCCAATAACAATAGAGCTATTTCTGATGCATAGAGAAAGGGAGTAGGAGTAAAAGTGTAATTTCGCGGGACATTTCACAGGCAAGATCGCAACTTGTAATATTTTCAGCTCATTTGAAGGGTCCCTAGTCATATAACTTGCAGGCACAATTGACATGTCCAAATGCTTGGGGGCTATTTCCATTTTTAAGGGAGATGTTGCAACTCATCCTATAGTTAAGGCGCTCCATTTCTTTTTCTTTTCTTTTTCTTTTTTTCTTTTTACTTTAGTCATGTAGACCTACGTTGTCAAATTTGGTTACCAATGAAATTTTCTACAATTCTTTATTTTTGTAGAACTTCTACACTTAGGGTGAGTTTGGCATCAGTTTTAAGCTTTAGCTTTTAGCTTTTATGTACAAATTTTTAAAACCTCACTTTTTCCCGCCTTTTCTCATTTTTTTTCAAATTTTTTCAAGGTACAGGTATACTTTAAGACACTTTTAACAAAAGTTAAATAAGTTGTTCACAAACAAACCCTTAGTATGATGCAACTGTGTGATGAACATTAGTAAAAGCATAAGCTGCATAACACATGTAAGGCACTTGTGAGCATAAGTAAGCTAATTCTGGTCCCAAATTTAAGAATATGCCTTATATTTTAAAATACTATTCCAATATATCTTTTTTCTCAACTTTATGAGTTTGCAAAACTTCTTGAGGCCTTATAATGCATTCTTCACAAATGTCATGTATTTTACATGATAAAAACCAGTATCACCCATTCCAAATTGTAGTTCAGTCCACCAGTTTAGAAAACTAATGCGTACAACTATAAGCCTAGGTAGTATTCCAACAATTTTGACATCCAAATATTAATTTGAAAATGTTCTGTCATTTCGACGATTAAATGCTAATGATTTTTTTCTCTTCTACAGCCTATAATACAAGTTTTAGTTCTGGCAGCCTGAAAATAGCACGTGCTCTAAGAAAATCATAAATCCATAACTGTTGACTTCCAGTAAAGTGTTGTCACAATTACTAAAACATTTAGATCAGAAGCTCTATAATTTAATGATTTAAAAGTTTTGGTAGGATGGGATAAGTCATAAGCATAAGCTCTAGGCATCTGACAAGAGATCTAATAACTAGTTCCTGTAAAAGCATAATGAAATTACAAGACCAATCGAAAAATAATTAACATCTTGTATAAAAGCACTTACAGTTTGAGAAGCTAGACCTAGAGCAAGTTCTCGTGGTAGACCTGCAGCCACTCCTCCATCAGCCAAAGCTTCTATCGCTAAATATATATATGCTGGGCCGCTGCCACTGAGCACATTCAATAAAAAAGATGGTTTGTTAAAAGAATTGCAGTTTGAGCAAATCTCCATCTCTTCAAACATAAATACATAATCGCAAGTTCACAAGTATTTTTGCTTGCTTCAAGAACCTTTTAAGATCAAATACTCAAAACCATCCGACATAAGTTTTCTGTGCTATGGTATTAAACAGTACTATTCTATATTGATAGATGCCACATACCTCAGACCAGTGACTGCATCAAACAATTTCTCATCACCTCTCCATATCTTGCCAACTGATCCAAATAATTTAGCTATTATGTCTGCATCTTCTTCTGTTGCAGATCCTCCCAAGCTTATAACTATCGAATGCAAGAAAATTAGAGAACATTACCATTTTGATGAAACTATTACTTTTTGACATTTAGGTAAAGAAGGTAACACAAACAAGAGCAACAAGACTTGAAGAGTAGAAAGATACATCTGACAAAGGAAAATGAAGGTTTCTTATGACCATCACCCCATCAAACCTTCAACCTCTTTATAAGATATATGTCCACAAACCAACTGTTTCACTGTAATTACCCTTTCCCTAAAAGACAAACAAGAAACTATATTTTTTTTACTTTCTTCTTTCTTTTTAATTTTTTCCACTTAACATATGAAGCATTAGTTGCTCTGTTACTAAGACCACACGCAGCACTAGCATACCTTGTAAGCACACAAGTAAGCACATAGTAAGAAAACTAGAAAAGATTTGCAGTCATCATCTAGGGATATTATTCCAAAAGATAAAAGAAGTATAGGAGAAGGGAAAGGCATACTGTGTTTTTAAAGGCTTATGCCCTCATAATCTTTGAAATTGACACAAAGCTTGGCCGACAAATTAAAATGAACTATGAGAATCCACGTAGTATACCAAATCTTATTCATCTCACACAAATTCTATACTTTTGACTGGCCAAGAATGAGTACAATATCTAAACCCCCTAATAGCAAGAAAGCTTTTAACAACAGGGGTCTTAACAAATGCACCCATCATAATCAGCTTCAGTGATTTTCATCTCTCAAACTTGGATTCTGACAAAATCCATACACAGCTAGGTGTATTTGTGAATACACAGCTGCGAATATGCATCAGCCAGCAAAACAGAGAAGAATTGGGAACAAGTGAGTATACTCACACTTCCCACATTGTCATATTGGGTCCCTCACAAAGGCCATTGCTGGTTTTTTGTATTATGATTTACAGGAGACAAATTCTAGCTTTAAATCTAAAGGAATGATGATTACTGAACAGAGGAATACACTCCAGCCCTGCAAACTTGCTATGCATTGGGTGTTGAGTAGCCTTAAAGAAAAGCCAATAAAAAATATAATTTACAACTAGGTATAAACAATGAGCATGACATAACATGATAAATTTTGCATGATGAGGATGCTAAAAATTAAATATTAAAAAAAATATATCAGGGAAAATGTGATACCACTTGCTGCCTCGCCTACAGCTGAAGGAGTATTCGGCATTACCCTAATAAATCGGCTTTGACCAGCCCATTCCTGAATGAAAGTGATTTCTTCAATAAGATATGTAGAGCTTGAAAATCAAGAACTCAATACTATATTAAAAAACAGAAACACAAATGCATTTATTAAAAACAAAAATATTATAAAAGTGCCCAGAGGTATGAAGCAAAGGGCACAAATGACATTGAACAATGAAAGGAAAAAAGAATGCGTTCTAAAAACTAGGAGTATTAGTGTAGAGAGACATTTGAAACTATAAAGAAAACCAAACCAAAAACAAGAAATTGGTTCATAAACACAGCCTTGTTATTCATTTGAGTTTATTCATCTAAGCTATTCTGTAAACCAAAAGCTGTTGAAACTGGTTGCTAGGTCATAAGGTTTGTGTTGCAGCCTATCAAAGTAGTACCCCAGTAGGAGGCAGAGACTCTCTTAAAAGGCCATAAGGTTTGTGTTGTGACCTATCAAAATAGTATTCCGGTACATACACTGACTACAGATGTTGATTACAAATGCAAACCCACAGTGATAGAATGACTATTTCTATTTTTGCTCTTCCTGTAAAGTGTAAATAATATATAA
Source organism: Quercus dentata (assembly GCA_028216015.1). NCBI lineage: Eukaryota > Viridiplantae > Streptophyta > Magnoliopsida > Fagales > Fagaceae > Quercus > Quercus dentata. The sequence goes on from CP116450.1 coordinate 9,067,046, forward strand.
TGACACCCACATACAGCTTTGAATATTGAGACTCAAAAAGTCCAACCACCTGAAATTTGAATAGAGTAAAAATGCATTCTATTTCACAAACCTCCAGATCTTTCAATTTGATTCCAGCAGCAACTGAAACCAGGAGCTTCTTTTTTGAAAGCAATGGCTTCACTTGTAAGATGGCTTTTTTTACTGCAACAACAGAAAAAGGTGAAATTTATATACAACAAAGAAACTCACAACAACAACAGCATCTTAGAAGTTTATCATCCATATATGTGTAAAAGTGGTTTGATTTTAACTAAAATAGCAAACATTCTACTACCAGAAAGTATATATATATATCATAAACAATCATGAGGAGCATTTTTTCACAATAATACCTTGTTGAATATTCTTCAGCATTCATATTATATCTACCTTAAAAATAAAAATCCAATGAGCTCTAACTCAAATGACACTTCTTCTCCTGTATAAACAAGGCCCGAGGGTAGTAAAGTTGTGGCCTCGCCGGTTCAAAAATTTACTCAGTAACTGGGTAACTTATCAATTAAAGAAGCAAAAAACAAAATTCAAAATGACCCAACTTCAATATTTTTCTGCACTTCAATTTCCATGAATTGAACTAAAATTTAAAAATTAAAAATTGAAACAAAAAATTAACTAATCAATTAGAATACAAAAACAGAAAAACCCAAATTGTTCTCTTCGTTTTAATTCCAAATTTATTAAAACCCCATCAGCATATTAATATCATACTATCTTAAATTCAAATTATAGAAAACCAAAAAACTGTCTGTGTCCCCCCAAAAAAAAAAGGACAAAAATCAAAACTTTCACATTGTCCAATTCGTTTTAATTCCAAATTTCTCTAACCCCTTAAAATTCACCATAAAATCATACTACAAGAAATCCAAATTCAAAAAACTAATAAAAAAAAAAAAAAGTATTACCGACTTGAGGTTTGACAGAGAAAATAACCACATCACTTTCTTCAATCACCTGTCACCATAACCAAAAAAAAATTAACACTCAGAATGAAATTCTTAAGGCTCTGTATAGAGAGAGAGGAATGAACGATACGTCGTCGATTCGGGAAAGGACGGAGACGCCGAAGGACTCGAAGGCATCACGGCGAAAAGGGTTGGAATGTGCAGTGCTGATACGCGAAGGAGGCATGAGACCCGATTGGACCACTCCTCTGGCTATGTTCTCCGCCATTTTACCTGCTCCGATGAAACCTAGCTTGTACGTATCGCTCGGAATCGGAAACGCCTCCATTGCAACGACGTCGTTTCACCTGAGAGAAAGAGAGAGAGAGAGAGAGAGAGAGAGTGGTTTTGAATGGAAGTGTGAGTGAGGCAAGGCAAACACGTTTAAATAGGGAGTGAGTGGGATTGAGTGGGTGTTTGCTGAAAGTGGAAGCAGTGCCGCGTTACAAGGAAAAAAAGGGTTTTTTTTCTCTTGCCTTTTTTTTGGGTATTGCAGTACCAAACTCCCAGTAGGAAAGTTTGTAGTATCCAATATAGGATTTCGTTTGTCGTGTTGGCATTTGCGTTTTGTTTTTACATGACATGATTTGTATTTAGTTATTAGTTATTTCTTTCTTTCTAAAAAGAATAAATAAAATGAAAAAAAAAATACTATTTTAATTCTCAAATTTTACCAAAATTTTGTCTTCTTAAGATTTAAATTATTAATTTTCATTCTTAAACTATTAAAAAATTTTCTTCGTTTAGCTATTAAAAATGTTTTTTTTTTCCTTAAATTTAAAATTTTATATATCATTTTTTATACTTAAAGGCTTAAATTATTTTTTTTAATTCTTTTTCATTCTTATTTTTGTTTTCAAACTATTAAAAAAAATCTTTTTACGAAGTATAAAATTGAAAAAAATTAATTTAAAAAACAAAATAGTATTTTACCCTAAATAAAAAGAGAGAGAAAGAAGATTTGTATTTTACCTAAATAGAGAGAGAGAGAGAGAGGGAGGGAGGTTTGAATGGAAGTGTGAGAGAGGCAAGGCAAGCACGTTTAAATAAGGAGTGAGTGTGTGTGTGTGTGTGTTTGCTGAAAGAGGAAGCAGTGCTGCGTTAAGGAAAAAAAGGGTCTTTTTTCTCTTGCCTTTTTTTTTTGGGTAGTGCAGTACCAAACTCCCAATAGGAAAGTTTGTAGTATCCAAGATAGGATTTCGTTTGTCGTATTGGTATTTGTGTTTTGTTTTTACCATGACATGAATTGTATTTTGTTTAGCTGGAAAGCTATATAGTTTTCCACATTTTATAAGGGCGGCGCGATGTATTTGAGGGCCTAAGACTTTGTTTGGTTCATATAAAATATTGAGAAATGTGTACCCGTTAATAATCCATATAAATAAAGTTTTCATAGGAAATGAAAAAAAAAATAATTAATATTTTGACAAATTTTTTCATTTCTCATAAAAGTAGTATCAAAACTTTCCTAACGTAAATTATTAATGAGTACCCTAAGGGCACTCATTAGCAAAACCCTAAAATATTTTTTGGAAAATAAATATTTTCCGAAAATGCTATTTTCGAGAAAGGAAAATGTATTCAGTTTGTTTAGCCGCCTCGGAATTCATTTTATGGAAAATCAATTTCGGTGTTTGGCCTGTTCAAACATTTTACGAAAAATGCTTTCCGTTTTACGGAAAATCAAGCTTTGCAACCAAAATAGAAAAAACAAGAGAAGAGAAAATTTGATTAACCATTCCACTACATCAAATGGGAAAGTAAAGAGTAATCCAATTCAACCCAATTCCACACTCACATTTTCCCACCAACCAAAAGGACCCACAAAAGAAACAAAACCAAAAAAAAAAAAATCATCAAATCCGGTCAAATTGAGAGAAGAAGGAAGAGAGAGAGGTGACTAGGTTTGATCTAGAGGCGAGATCGCGCGTTGAAGGCAAAGGCGAAGGCGAGATCATGCGGTAGAGGCGAGATCGAGCGGCGTTGGAGTCGATCTTTACTTGATCGGCGCGGTGCTACGATTGACAAGACTGGTGCGATCTAGTGCAATCGGCGTGGTGCTACAATCGACAAGACTGGTGGAGTGTGGGTCGTCGAACTAGAGCTCAATCTGTGGTCGTCTGACTGGAGCTCGGTCTAAGGAGTGCGTTCTTTGTGAGAGAGCTCAGACCGTTTTGTGTGAGGAGTGGAAATGGTTTGAAGTGAAAATATAAATGGAAATGATTTTACGGGTATTTTGGGTTATTTTACGATCAAAGGGGAAAAACATTTCAGTTGACTCAATTTACTAGTTCAACCAAACACTCAAGTTTTACGGAAAAGCATTTCCGAAAGTAATTTGAAGCCAAAACAAACACATGACCTAAGACGAAAATTGATTATCTTGTTTTAGATGCAAAATTACTACTAATTAACATAAACTATGTAGAATTTATTTATTTTTTTAGAAATTTTATAAAAAAAAAAAATTTAATACTTATTGATATGGTAGATTGATAATAGTAAGTAAAAGAGTGGTGCGGTGGTAGACTTAGACGAGAACTAGTAAAAGTTTGCTAACTAAACTCTTATTATTATTCTTATTGTTTTTAGAAGTACAACATTCACAATATTTTTTACAACAAAACCTAGGTTTTAAGTTGCTTTTTTTTTTTCCTCCCTTTGAAAATATCACTATAATTATTTTTTTGCTATCAATAACAAAGTTGTAACAACTTGCTACTTAGCATAATTGTAAAAGTGTTGTAAAAATATTGTGGACATTGCATTTTTCTCTATTTTTTATTTGTTTTTCATCCGGTAAAAAATATTAATTTATTTATTAATTATAAATAACCATATTGGTTAAAATTTGGGGGCCTTTTTTTTACTTGGGGCCTTAGGCGACCGTCTCTCTTGCTCCACTATTCAATCGGCACTGTTTATAGTGTTTGGTAGCACAAAAAAAATTAGTCAACGAAAAATTATATTTACTCAATGAAAAATCCTATAAATATTATCTTTTTCTTTACCCTCTATAGCAGTAGGAAACAACTTGATTTGGCGCCTACTCTGTCTCACAATCTCATGGTAAGCTCTCAGTTTTCTCCCTTCTCTTTGCTTTTTCTCTCCTCTCATATTCTCACTGTCTCTCCCCCTTATGGTCTCTCCTCTTTTCACAGAGATCTCTCTCTCTGTCTCTCACGATTAACAACTCTTCCTTGCACTAGTAATATTTCATTCTTCTCTACAAAAACTCCAATTTTATAGTTTGCTTTCTGTGTCACTAATGATATATATACTAATTTCATATTTTTATAAGTTTCTTGATTTCAATTACAGTATTCCCATGTTCGACATTTTTTAACATTAAATTTTATGACCTTTGGCAACTTTTAGTCCTATTGTTGGCTAAAAATTATTTTAATATGGAATGATTGGTTTGCCACTATTACTGGTGGATATTGATTGCATTATTTTGGTGGTTGAGAGTGTAAATGCTATGCTCAATCATGACAGAAAGCTGAGAAAGCTATTTGCTACAAAGGTGTAGGATGGTAAAACTTAAGCACTTCTTGCCACTATGCATATTTCTGTTCACTTAATATTGATGCTTAGTGTTCTAGAGCCACAAAAATTGTAGTGGTATAGCTGCAATGAGATAGTTTTCCAAAAAATGTCTGTACATACCAAACATTAGAAAATATTTTCGAGCCAATTTTTAAGGTCGTTACTAAACACTTGAAAATGAGATAGTTTTCCAAAAAAATATTCTCTGGAAAATAATCAATTTTCCAGAAAATATTAATATTGAAACAAACAGAGCATTAGTTTTTAGTTATTTATTTCTTTCTAAAAAGAATAAATAAAATAGAAAAAAAATACAATTTTAATTCTCAAATTTTACCAAAATTTTGTGTTCTTAAACTTTAAATTACTGTTTTTGATTCCTAAACTATTGAAAAGTTCTCTTTGGTTCCACTATTAAAAGTGTTTTACTTTTTTTTCCTTAAATTTAAAAATTTATATATCAATTTTTATCCTTATAGGCTTAAATTATTATTATTATTTAAAAAAGGTTCTTTTTTCAATCTTATTTTTATCTCCAAATTATTTTTAAAAAATTTACAAGGTATAAAAATAAAAAATAAAAAAGAGTTTTTTTAAATTTAAGGACCAAAATAGTATTTTGCTCTAAATAAAAAGAAAGAAAAAGAAGATTTGTAATTAGTTTTGAGTTTTGTTACTTTTGTAGAGTGTTTTTTATTTTTCTTGGGTTTAATTATTTAATTATTATTTTGATCTCTAATGTTTGTGTTATGTGTCAAAATAATATCCCAGATTTTAAATATATAAATTTAGTGTCAATTTGAACACAAAATACTTATTTACCCATGTTTTTTAATATAAATGAGTTACAGGATACAAGCATAGCTTACCTTAAAGTAATATTTTTTAAACCATATGTAGGCAAAGTAATTTTAGGCCAAAACCACATGTGAGATTACTTCAATTATAAATATTTTTTTATTGTCCAAGGTAAAGTAAGTAAGTTTTTTATAAATGAATCTTCTTCGCTTTCTGTTAAATGTTGTGAATAAACTATAACATTTGATTCTTTATATGAAGGTAACTTTAATATTGTTATTGTTAAATTCATTAAATTTTGTGATGCATCTATCTTTTATGGATAGATTGAGGCTTGTATCCATGCATCACTACACAAAAAGAAATGATGATCTCAAACGGGAATACTTCAACACATAAACTACTTTTTACCAAAAAAAAAAAAAAAAAAAAAAAAAAAAACTGTTTGAATTACTTTTTAAAGAGTAACATGAAGTAAACCAAAAACATTCTATTGTATATAAGTGTATCTAAAATGTAAAATGTGATTATTTTATATAAGTGTGTCTTAGTCGAAAGTCGAAATACACCATGGTAAAATCCAAAGCAAGATACATCGTGAAAACTTGGATTGAGAGGGCTGTTTCTAATTTACTCTTTTTTTTTTCTTTTCTTTTCTTTTTTTTTTTTTTTTTTTTTCAACTAGAAGTTATTGTTGACGTATACTAAGGGCATGTTTGATTAATGATAATAGAAACTATAATATAATAATGATTCTTATGGTTTAGTTATATTATAGTTTGATTTTGTTTTTATTACATGGAATAATCATTCTTTATGATTAGATATTATTTAAAATGAGAAATAATTATTACTCCTTAAAATAATTGTAATAGTTATTCCTTAGTGTAAGGACTCAATTTGTAACGATCCCAAATCCAGTCTTGGGTTCGTACATTAAAAGGCTCAAACAATATAATTTGTAAAGCGTGGACTTGAAAGGCTAGGCCTTGATCACCGGACAGTGGTTAGTCATGGTGTTCATACTAAATTAAACCATGTTCGCTCGATGAGTCTTTCTCCTCGAGACGGTTTGGGAGGCTCTGGTTCTTGGCCTTTTTTTCCTAGCCCCTTTTCTGGATTGCTTACTTCTCCTTTTATATTAGCTTGCACCCCTCACCCAATATCCACGTGTAGGTTCGACTTTACAGGATTGATACTTATCCCATCACCCCATATTCAAAGTGGTTGGGGGTGCTTGTAAAAGCTGAAAAGTATTGCTCTGCTCGACGTAGAGCATTCAATGGCGATAATGGTAACTTTTCATTTGTCCTTTGTCGCCATATTATCCAGGGGTCTTTTCTTTATCAATGCGGATATTTTAGGTTTTTCCCAAAACTGTTCCTATACCGTTCTGACCCTTTCCTTTAGGAGGGTCTTGGGGATGCCGAGGACAGAGTCATCATCGGCTATGTCTCAAGGTTACTTGAACTTTTATTGTATGTTCTCGGCTATATCCCACCTCGGCTCGGGCCTTGGGCCCTAAGGTAAAATGGGCCAGGGTCACAATTTCTTTGGCCTTACAATAGCCCCTCAAAATCCTGTTGCCCGACCCCTTGGTTGGAGAGGAGGGTTTTGGTGATGTCGGGCCTGTATCATGGCTTGCCCAGCTTTGTCCTTCATTAATATCGGTGTCTTTTAGTTTGCCTAGGAAATGCTCCCGGTCATGAGACATTCCTTTAGTTTTACTCACGTCGCGCCTCCGCCGTTTCATTATACGAGGCACGTTTTTAATAAGCTCCTTTCACGAGGCGACGCCCATTCAACGGTTGTAAACGGTATTGGGAATTGAGTGGGAATTATCTCGTTCTGAGCTTTCCTTGGAAATTTGTACAAATTAAATGCCACCAGTCTTGCCTTCCGTATAAGAAGCAAGGCAGAGGTCACTTCCTTCACGTCTGAGACCCTTGATCTTTCTAAAGTCCTAAACCTCCAACTACACTCAAAATTTTGCTTATCAAAGATAATCAAACTTTAGAGTGTGATATGTTTGAGGCAAAGCGGAGGTGAAGGAACCACATCCTCTCCGAAGCTAATCGGGTCCCTTCGAAACTTAAAATGGCTCGGTTAGGGCGGGGTGGGCAGAGACTCAAGATATTTTTCCTCTTCCTTCAGCCAAAATCCGAAACAGATGTTAATCGCATCAAATTTTTAGTGCTATGGAGCTGGGGTTGCTCATCATCAGCACCATCCGCTCTCTTTCGAGCATAGCTAATATGGCACCTGCGTGATAAGAGTCAGGGCTAACGTAGGGATTAAGCATCCCCGCTTCTTCCTCTCTTCCTTCTTTGGTGCCTCCTTTCACCTCCTCTTCTTCTTCTTTCCCATCCAAATCCATCCTAGTGCTTTTACTTCTTCCTCTTCTTCTCCTCATCCATCAAAGGGGGTCACCCTCTCATACATAATCGCTCATTGGAGCGAGTTTAGAAAGATTTGTCGTTTCCTTATATCTTTTTATTTTTGCTTTTGTAATTAGCTTCCTGTATAGGCTTGTTTAAGCCCCTCATTGTACATCGTACTACTTCTTTATATTAATAAAAGTTGACATTATTTTATTCTATGTATTCTTTCTTTTTTGCAATAGTTATGTTTGTGAATGGGTGTGCTATTATATGATTATTTTCTATTTATTTTTTCATTTCGAACGATACTTAAGGCCGAAACCCTTGTTAAGAAAAATATATTATTCTAAGCTTATTGAAACTATTCGGCACAATAATGCCGACCTGAAAAAAGTTACATACCCAAGACTAGCCGAGATGACAATTTGAATGATCGGTGATCGCGTAGGAGGTAATCATCCGAGGATGGGTAACCCAAAATGAGTGCTCATGCGGGTGGCTATGTATTAAGGTGCTTTTGCCACCTTCCTAATAACCTTCATAACCTTAGCCTTTTTTGGCATCCGGTCCAAGGGATCAAGTACGTCCATACCGAACTTTAAACGCTCGTTTGCATCGGTTCCCTTAGAATCGAGGATCCGAGAACAGGTCGGGATCTTCATTCCGTCTAGGACTTAATCTGACTTTCAGTAAATAATTTTCCCGTAGGTCCGAGCAATCTAGAATTCTCCTTAAGTGATTGGTTTCCCTATAGGTTTGAGTCCGAGGACCATGCAATACCTTGGTTCTATCCAAAACTTAGCTTTTTTAAGTAGTTGGTTTCCCCATAGATTTGAGTCCGAGGACTATGCAATACCTTGGTTTTGTTCAAAACTTAACTTTTTTAAGTAGTTGGTTTCCCCATAAGTTTGAGTCCGAAGACCATGCAATACCTTGGTTCTGTCCAAAACTTAGTTTTTTAAGTAGTTGGTTTCCCTGTAGGTTTGAGTCCGAGGACCATGCAATACATTGATTTTGTCCAAAACTTAGCATTTTTAAGTAGTTGGTTTCCCCATAGGTTTGAGTCCGAGGACCATGCAATACCTTAGTTCTGTCCAAAACTTAGCTTTTTAAGTAGTTGGTTTCCCCATAGGTTTGAGTTCGAAAACCATGCAATATCTTGGTTCTGTCCAAAACTTAGCTTTTTAACTAGTTGGTTTCCCCATAGGTTTGAGTCCGAGGACCATGCAATATCTTGCTTTTGTCCAAAACTTAGCATTTTTAAGTTTGGGGAGATCAGCCCCTCGGCCTAGGTGTGGGACATTGGTTTGGGGGGATTAGCCCCTTGGCCAAGGTGTGGGACATTGGTTTGGGGGGATTAGCCCCTCGACCAAGCCCCTAGAACCATCCGCGCTACTAACGTTTGAGCGTAGCCCCTAATGGAAAAGCGTAGCCCTAATGGAACTTTATGTTAGGGCACTACAACGGGCTATTGGAAGTGACGGGGGGACTTTCTCGGCCCACCGCCTGTGCCAACACACAAGCTTTTTCTACAGACGGCGCCAATTGTAAGGACTCAATTTATAACGATCCCAAATCCAGTCTTGGGTTTGTACGTTAAAAGGCCCAAATAATATAATTTGTAGAGCGTGGGCTTGAAAGACTAGGCCTTGGTCAACGGACAGTGGCTAATTATGGTGTTCATACTAAATTAAACCATGTTCACTCGAGGAGTCTTTCTCCTCGAGACGGTCTGGGAGGCTACGGTTCTTGGCCTTTTTTTCCCAGCCTCTTTTCTGGATTGCTTACTTCTCCTTTTATATTAGCCTGCACCCCTCACCCAACGTCCACATGTAGGTTTGACTTTCCGGGTCGATACTTGTCCCATCAGCCTATACTTAAAATGGTTGGGGGTGGTTGGAAAAGTCGAAAAGCATTGCTCTGTCTGATGCAGAGCATTCAATGGCAGATAATGATGCTTTTCTTTTGTCCTTTGTCGCCATATTATCCAAGGGTCCTTTCTCTATCAACGCGGATATTTTAGGTTTTTCCCAAAACTGTTCCTATACCGTTCTAACCCTTTCCTTTAGGAAGGCCTTGGGGATGCCGAGGACAGAGTCATCCTCGACTATGTCTTAAGGTTACTTGGACTTTTATTGTATGTCCTCGGCTATATCCCACCTCGGCTTGGGCCTTGGGCCCTAAGGTAAAATGGGCCAGGGTCACAATTTCTTTGGCCCCACACTTAGTATTTCGTAGGTGTAATAATTTTTATTCTAAAATAAAAAAAAGTTTAATAATTTATGAAATTAATATATTTTCAAATAAACAAACTTTCCGTATGCATATAAAAAATTTGAAAATTAAAAATATAAAAAAATAACTCACCTCTCTCCCAAATTTAAACATATATATTATTTTTTAGGAATAGTATAATTATATTTATAAGATATTTCCTAAAATAGTAAGTTTTATTCTAATGATGTAACTCAACCAAACTTATAAATATGAATAGTTATTCCATTACAACATGTTTTATTCATGATAATGAAGATTATCATCCCTATTGTAATCCTCATTTAATATACCAAACATGCCATAAATAGTAAATACTAATAGTTTTAACGCATTGCATGCATGACTTACAGCATGAGTAGGTTATGGGCACTTTGGAGGAGTACAATTGTATGCGTGGGTTTGCTATTTTTAAGCCAAGCGTATGTGGTGTAGGTTCGACTCTACATAGAGTCCAAGGTGGTTACGGGACCACCCCGACCAGGGAAAAAAATTATTATGTATAAATTTTAAAAAATGATGATATTTTCATCCTTAAAAAAAATTTGTGACCACCCTAAATTTTTTTTAGGCCCAACATAATTAAATATTGGACAAAATTTGGCAACAAGCTTGGTTGTAGACTAAGGCTGCAACTCTATTCAATATTTTTTTATTAAATGTGAATTTTAACAAATCCACCATTTAATTACATTTTCTTCTTAAATTCTCCATACTTGCAAAATTTCAAGAAGTTGAAATATCAATAACTATGTTGTCAATCAAATATTTAAATTTCAAGTTTTTCTTTTTGCAATCTAAAATTATGCCTAAAAAATTATTTTATGAATCGAATGGTAAATAACATCCTATTGGCATGAAATTTTGACGTATTTTAAGAACATATAGAACATGTAATTCATCGATTATATTTTCAAAATATGTAACAATGTTAATTCATTTAGTGAGAGTGATTTTGTTCTTAAACTTTGGTCTCCTTAATAATATATTAGGTCCTTACAAATAAATAAATAAAATCCAAGAAAAATTTTATTTAACTAAACTTTTGAAGTGATATAGCTTGCAACATTGATAATGAGATTATCATGTAACGATTTCAAAATTTTTTTAAAAAATGTAGAAGGAAATTGTAAGATTTTATGTATTTGTGTGTTTGTGTGTGTGTGTTTTGTCAATGTATGAAGTTTTCCTTTTGTTAAATTTTGTATAATTTAAGTTTCTTAATGACCATCCTCAAAAAAATTCCTAGAGTTGTTGATAGCTGAATTTTAATGGGGCTCAGTGAAGCTCGGAAAGTATACCTTAGTTTCTAATAGCTTATTCACCAAATACAATATAGAATGATAAAATATAGTTTATTTTTTAAATTTAAAAAAAAAAAAAAAAAAAAACTAGCTTTGTTGCTTATTTAATAAAAATGAGAGGGGCATCCAAATAGTGTGCTCAAAACATTTAAAGGACATGTCATAAATTAGAATGCACTAAGTTTCATTCACCACATTATTAGTCAATATAATTTTTTACTTGTCTTATAAATAGGGGGTGAAATAATTTGACTAAAAAGTTGAATTACTGCTTCTTTATATATTATATAAAAAATATATTTAAAAAAAAAAAAAAAGAAAAGAAAAGGAAAAAAAAAAAAAAAAAGTTATCGTGATAGATCATAGGTGAGACAAAAAGAAAAGAAAAACTGAAAAAGTTATACATAGCTAGTTTGTGTTTCCAGTTGAAGGCTCTTGTTGCTATTTGCAGTAGGAAATGACCAGCAGCCCATTAGCAAAGATAGGCTGGCCCTCATTTCGTATATTAGGCTAAGGACTATCTCTCTCCGAGTCTTGAGAATGCCCAGCCCATGCACACTCAGCTTGAAGATGCCTTCGGCCCTATACTCTATAGTCCATCTATCATCAAAATGAGAAAAAGAAAAAGGAAATTAAAATTAGATTTTACTTTTTCTCTTCTTGTCCAAGGTAAAGTAACTCTATTTAAAAAAATATAAAGCATAAATAAATTTTCATCTCTTTTTACTAAATGCTGCCCTTAAACCATGACATTTGATTTTTTTTATATGAAGTTATTTTTTACTTTCTTTGTATAAATTCATCTAATTATGTGTTGAATTTATATTTTTTTGGGTAAGTTGAGGCTTGTATTCCAAAGAAAACAAGTATAATGCAAAAACCACTCTTAAGATTTGGGTTGATACCATATACTATCAAAATTTTTAAATGTAATTTGCTCCCAATGCATAAATGAAACCTAACACCAATACTTGGTCATCCCAAACAAAAATTAACGGTCTTACTCCCACGCATGAGCAATAGTATTGTGTGTATGGGTTTGTTATTTTTAGGCCAACCAGACTTGGCTGTTAGATTTTGATAGGATCTAGTGAGGTTCATCACACCTTAGTTTTTGATAATTTATTTACTAAAAATGATATGGGAAAAACGTTAGCTTTTTTTATTAATAAAAAGCAACTAGTTTTGTTGCTTGTTTAGTAAAGGATGACCCATCCTTTTTGGGAACACGCAAATGGTACACTCAATAGACTCTAAGAATGCGTCCTAAACCTAAAATAGCTAAGTTCCATCCACAAACTATTAGTCAATAGAGTTTTCTGTGTCTTTGTGTAAGGAGTAGAATAGTCTCACAAAAAAATTTAGAACAACTGATGCGGGAGGTGAAAGAGAATTATTATTTAATATTATTTATGTTTGCAAGTCAATTGTATTTTTATGTTTTAGGTCCTGGTAGTTTATTGGGCTTTTAGTATTTTAATTTAGAAGTAAGGCTATTTTTGTAATAAGACAATTAGGGTTTCCTAGCCAGCAATGGTATTTTTGTAATAAGGCAATTAGGGTTTCCTAGCCAATTAGAACTAGGGTTTAGTAATCCTTTATAAGCAACCTATTATACTCCTTGAGGAGATAGTTGATATTTTGATGAATGAAAACAATGGCCGTTTGGTCTTTCTTTGGTCCGGTGTTGATTCTAGGTCTACCCTAGGTGCTGACTCCTAGTGGTTTCTCCGTTTGGTGTTGACTCCAAGTAAGGCCTAGGTGCTGACTCCTAGATCATATCCCTTTTATTTTATTTTTATTTCAGTTTTGTTCTGGTTGTCCTGCGTCAGAATGATGCGGGTGATGAAAGAGAATTATTATTTAATATTATTTATGTTTGCAAGTCTATTGTATTTTTATGTTTTAGGTCCTGGTAGTTTATTGGGCTTTTAGTATTTTAATTTAGAAGTAAGGTTATTTTTGTAATAAGGCAATTAGGGTTTCCTAGCCAAAGAAGGGTATTTTTGTAATAAGGCAATTAGGGTTTCCTAGCCAATTAGAACTAGGGTTTAGTAATCCTTTATAAGCAACCTATTGTACTCCTTGAGGAGATAGTTGATATTTTGATGAATGAAAACAATGGCCGTTTGGTCTTTCTTTGGTCATTGTTGACTCCAGGTCTACCCTAGGTGCCGACTCCTAGTAGTTTCCCCGCTTGGTACTGACTCCAAGCAAGGCCTAGGTGCTGACTCCTAGGTCATATCCCTTTTATTTTATTTTTATTTCAGTTTTGTTCTGGTTGTCCTGCGTCGGTTTTGGTATCAGAGCAAATACCGATTTGTTGAAGCATCACCGCAAGAAAAAACCAGAAAATATCATCCACAAAAAAAAAAAAAAAACCCACAAGATCAACACCCACCGCCTCAAAACCCATCAACCACCAGCCGCCAAAACCCACAAGATCAACACCCACACCCCAAAACCCAATGACCACCACCGCCGAACCCATTATCACGTCGACCACCGTCATGTCTCGTGCCGTCGCTGCCTTCCCTGTCGTCGTGCCACCATAGTTGTCAACCCCTAGCCCCGCAAGCCCATCGCTGAGCAACCTTCTTTCAATTTAGAGATTCCGTTCTCTTTCATTAATTTCTGTGGTTTCTTTTTCATAAGTCCGTACTTTGAGTCCGTGTCTTTCAATTTAGAGTCTTTCGTTTGACTTTCTTTTAAAGTCCGTGTTCAGTAGCTTCTTCAATTTTAAGTCCGTGTACTGTATTTTATTATTTTGCAAAAAAAAAAAAAAAAAAAAAAAAAAAAAAAAAAAAAAAAGAAGAAGAAGAAGTCTTGTTCCGCCCTCTTTGCCCGACCCATTGCACGTATAGGCCCCAAAGTTGTTATCCACAGTTGTTGCTAGCCCGTGACTATAGTACCATAAGTTGGCCACTATCAAGGAGAAAATCATAGTAGCTATTTGTTGAAGTACTATTTTAGAGAATCATGGAAATATTAGAAGCACCTTATTTTGATGGTTATGAAACTTATCCACGAGATTTTGTCAACTGGATGAATGGGATGGAGCGATTCTTTGAACAAACAAATTTTACTGATAACATAAAGGTTAGGTATGCCAAGTCAAAGTTAATAGGTAAAGCACAGAGGTTTTGGGAGAATTTTGAACGTTTCTGCTATATGGATTATGAATCTGCAATTCTTGTGTGGGAAGATATGAAAGAAAAGCTTTGTGATGAGTATTTGTCACCATACTATCGAGCTAAGTATCCGCCCTAATCTCGGTGTGGTACTTTTCAAGTTGAAACAAATGCGATGACTCCTCATCCTCATCCCATATCATGTCCTCAGCGCACTTTTGAACAATCTACCAAGGAATTATCTTCCAGGAAAGTAACGGAATTAACTAAAAAGCTCATGAAAGAGATTCAAGACAGGATTGCTCAAATGAAGCAAATGAAGACTCCACTTGATTCAATTGGGAAACCAAGGATAATTGATCACAATAAACTTATTGCTGCCCCCATAGAAGACAACATTGATGGTGATATCTTGGTCGTGAAGAATCCTCCAGCAACACCAAAGCCTAATGTTGACATAGACGTACATGCCTCGACAAGTGTTGCTTTAACAAGCGTGCAAGGAAATGAATCTATTGAAGAACAGCCAGGTGAAAAGATGGCGCCTAAAGAGAGTATTACGTTAGAGGGTGCACATGATGTGAAAGTTGAAGTTGTTGAATGTGCTTCTGATCAACCCTCCACAGTCCTTGAAGATCTACATCTTGGTGAAGTCGAAGAGATTAAAACCAAAGTGCTTCCTATGGCTCATAAAAATCAAGAAGAGATTATACTGATTCCACACATTGATTTTGTTATTCCAAATGAGTTTGATGCGGTGGAATTCAAGGTTTTTCTTTTCCCTATGCTCCCTAAGGTGATTTCAAACTTGAAGCAAGTGTTGTTTGTCGACATCCTAATCCTTCAATGCTTTAAAACTCGAGGTCGAGTTTTCTCCAACCAGAGGAGAATGATGCGGGAGATGAAAGAGAATTATTATTTAATATTATTTATGTTTGCAAGTCAATTGTATTTTTATATTTTAAGTCCTGGTAGTTTATTGGGCTTTTAGTATTTTAATTTAGAAGTAAGGTTATTTTTGTAATAAGGCAATTAGGGTTTCCTAGTCAAGAAGGGTATTTTTGTAATAAGGCAATTAGGGTTTCCTAGCCAATTAGAACTAGGGTTTAGTAATCCTTTATAAGCAACCTATTGTACTCCTTGAGGAGATAGTTGATATTTTGATGAATGAAAACAATGGCCATTTGGTCTTTCTTTGGTCCAGTGTTGACTCAGGTCTACCCTAGGTGCTGACTTCTAGTGGTTTCCCCGCTTGGTGTTGACTCCAAGCAAGGCCTAGGTGCTGACTCCTAGGTCATATCCCTTTTATTTTATTTTTATTTCAGTTTTGTTCTGGTTTGTCTGCGTCAACAACACTCTTGTGTGTTTTCTGTTGAAGGTCTTTGTTACTATTTGTTGTATAGGAATTGACCACCAGGCCATCAGCAAATTAAGATAGCCCCCCATTTCGTATATTCGGCCCAAGGACATCTCTCCCCAAAGCTAGCCTCAGCTTGAAGATGCCTAGTCAATCTAACACAATAGAAAAAGAGAAAAAGAAATGCCTTAGTCAGTAGCCTACCTGACTGTCTTTGTTTGAAGGGTTGTGTTAACGGGTATGCCTATTAACAGCAGCCTTTTGTTTTTGTTTTTGCTTTTGGTTTTTTTTTTTTTTTTTTTTTTTTAGGTTGTGTAACCAGCTTCATAGAGAGAAAAAAATATATTAAAATAAGTTGTAGACCAGTTTTATATCTTTTATATATATATATATATATATATATATATATATATATATATATATATATTTTTTTTTTTATTAAGTAAAACTCACGTTAGTCCTTCCTTAACAAGCACCAAGCGTGCTTGTTAACATTTGCCTTGTTTGAATATGCCTCCCCAGTCCTCATAATGACTCTGCAATTTTTCTCTGATATGACCATAACCGTTTTGTCCCTCTTATTCCCCACTGGCTTCAGAGTTCAGATATGCAAGTTTCGAGTCAACCTGGACTCGTAGAAAATGGCCCAGAATTCTTGGAAGGTTTCACCTATGTGCAAGCCTACTGCAAGCAAGTGATGAATATTTAAGGGTAAGTGGTAACCATACTATTACATTCATTTTTTTTTTTATATCCATTTTTTTTTACACCATTTTTATGTTTTAAATACGTCTTTTTTTTTTTTTTTTTTTTTACATCGATTGTTAATATTAGTGGGTTCTAGAAACAATAATGTTGAAATTTGTTTAAAATAGATCTAAATCAGTGGAAGACGATACTTTTTTTAGTACCTAAGCTGGCTCACCTTTTAGTCAATTTAGACAATGACTTAAGGCCTCCAATTGGATAGAAGGCCCCTATTAAAATAAAGAAAAATAAAATGAAAGCTCCCTATATTGGCTAATAGAATGTATTATTTATCTATCTATCTCACAGTATAAAATTTTTAATTAGGGCACATAAATTTTACTTAACAAAATTTTTTTTGGAAAAAATTATTTCTAACTTTGAGAATAAATTCTATCCGGATGGCCAATATAATAACCATATTTATACTTCCAACCAAATAACGCCACATTAGATATTTTTTCAAAATATGAAATAAGTTTACTACAGATGATCACAATCTCTAAAATATACTCCAAATATATATATATATATATATATATTAAATATGCAGTTTGCATTTAAAAGAATTTATTCTAATGTGTCATACTTTATTTAGGACAGTTTAAAAACAAAAATTTTCATTCTCACAAGTACATAAAAGATGAACTCTCTCTCTAATGCATTAAGCAGGGCTTGTATCTTAGGGCAATAATAGAGCATCAAATAAATCAAGGGAACATGTATGCACGACTTAGTAATCCAATGATGAACATGGAGTTGGAGCTGTGGAGAGCTACTGCCACTAGATCATCGAGCTTTGGGATGTTTGGCTACAGGGAGAATCAAGTCTATTTAGCTTTTAATTATTGACTTGTGTTTTGAATTATTTGACACATTTCTCTTATTGCACTAGCTGTTCAGAACTTGATATGTTTTTGTCACTCTCAAATAAAAGAAAACAAAACAAAGAAACAAAGGTGAAGTGCCTTTGTTTTTGTCGACAAAGTCACTCTCAGCAAAGAAAGCACTTGACAAAGTTGGAGCTACGAAGTATAGAAAGGCAAACACATAGGAAAGGAGCGAAGATAGGCAATCGTTTCTATATATGAGTTTCGCCCCAGGTGTTAGAACTTGAGAGAGCACAGCTCGTATATTCGAGCCAAGAAGCCTCTAATTTGGTATGGCCGACATGCGGTTGGATTTTTGGTCCGAGTCTTGAAAATGCCTAGTCCAGCTATCAAAGAGTCACTTTAACATTTTAATATTATATAAATAAACTAATAACTACATATTTTACCATAACTATATCTTATGTAGCAGATTGTGAAGGACTACTTATCATTTTTACACTCATAACTTTTTTTTCAACATTCAAAATCTACTATGTGAATAGTTGAGACAATTAGTGGCGGAAAAAGGAATTTTTCCTAGGAAGTCCAAGTAAATAAAACCATATTCTTAAGTATATGAGTTATTAACTTTAACTCACTAAGCTTGTGTCCTAGGATCATTCATGGTACTAAAGCTATTTATGATCGATCTTGAACTAATTTTTTAGTATATATATATATATATATATATTTTGTTAAACAATTACTCAAAAACTCATTCCAATATCACTTTCAAAGAAAGCAACATTCTTTAGATTCATATCTTCGAGCTAGTATAGGAGCTCAACATCAGTATTCTTATTCTAGCTAGATAGAGAATTGTGTAGTATTCTCCAAATTTTAAACATTTTTTTTCTTAAAATATGTATCAATTGTAGATTGGTTTCTCATTAAATTACCTCTATATATATATATATTAAAACCTGAATATTAAATTTTAAATACTAATTATATTTATATAGCCACTTTTTTCACTTAAAAAAAATGTAAAATATTGTTTATGCTGAGAAAATAAAAGAAACAACCTATGTAAGTTTGTTTTTATATTAATGCCTCAATAGTCTATAATTACACATTCTACAAACAATATCATTTTTAGAGGATCAAACATAAATATATAAACAAACGTATAACAAATAGCAATAACACTAATCAAAATAAGCAAACAGATAAGTTAAATATAATATAAAAATAGTAGAAAAAGATGCCAGCAAAAAGCCTCTAATTAGGTACTGTATGGTGTCATCTACAAGCTAAATAAACACTTTTTTTAATTAAAAGAGAGATACTTTTTAGTCTTTTTCATCCAAATAGATAGAGATCTCGGCAAAATATAAAACTGAATTCAAAGAAACAGAGATATACCACATTACCACTAGTTTTCTTGCCACTAGTCTGGAGGTCGCTGGTCGTTGATTCACTTCATTGGAGGCTGGAGCGTAGCAGATGACCAGAACCCAGGAAAAATATTAAGAGTTCGTTGCCGTGCTGAGACTACAATGGTGACAATAGTAATGAATTTTTTTTTTTTTGTTTTATTCATATTTATTTTAAGTGAATAACCTATATATGTCAAAGATTTTTATTTTTGGTATTTGGAGAAGCTAATGGGTCAAGGAATGGACTGGATTTTTTAAAAAATCTTTTTATTTTTTGTTTTTCGTAACGAATCTTAAAATATATAAGAAACAAGTGAATTTTAACTGAACTCATAATATATATATATTTTTCCTTAAATTCTGGGGGGCCAATAAGTTATTTACAAACAACTTATATATAATTTTTCAATTTCTTAAGGCAGTAAATGAAATTTTCAAAAATTTAGGGGGGCATGCCCCCCTTGGTCCCAACGTGGCTCTGCCAGTAGAGACAATTATTATGGTGTAGTTGTGGAAGAATTTTTGGCCATAAAAAGGTAAAAGAAAAGAGAAAATATGCCTCCTCACAGTGACTCAGCAAATATTCTCCTATGTGAGCATGACCCCCTTTTTAAGTTTCTTTCCGTCCCCACTGTCTTCGGATATGCAAGTTTCAAGTCAACCTCAACCCCCATTGGAAAATGGACCAAAATTCTTGGACGGTGTCATGATACGTGCATGGAAAATAGGGGACATGCACTTGTGTGATTGGTCCCACATGAGGTAATTGTAGTAGAAGAAGTGGGATGATTCCTTTGCCCTAGCTAGGAGCTAACAATTGAGTCTTGTGAGAAAAAATAGATTCCATTAACATTAGTTAGAGTTGTTAGTGTTTCTGGATTTTAATATTTAGGGTCCGTTTGGATACAACTGAAAACTGAAAAACATTATAACAAAATAATTTTAAATGTGTGAATAATACCGTGGAATCTATTTTTAATGAAAAAGTTTCAAAAAGTGAAATTTGTGGGTCCGTAAACAGTGCACACCATGCAATATTCACGGGAAAAGTCAAACATTTCTACTCAAAAAAAAAAAAAAAAAAAAAAAAAAAAAAAAAAAAAACGCAAAACGTGTGTTTGGGAAGCGCAAACGCATTTTTCCAAACGCACACTTAATCATTGTTGTCATTTGTATAAAGCCAATGAAAGGTTTCATGAAATAAATCATCATCGAATTTTAATTTCAAATTGAATTTTAGAGGTAAGGTTATTTTATGTCAAATCCAAATTTTATTCTTTGTTTTCTTTTATTCTTATTACATGCAAAAGTAGTTCCCTAAATGCAACAAAAATTATACTTTCTTTCTTTTCTAAATTCCTTTTTTCTCCCAAAAATTGTGTATATTACTAGTAAATCACCGTGTAATTGGTGAACATCTAATCATGCAACGGCATGAGTTCTAGTTAACTCAATTAGTAAAGTCTACGATAGTTGAATAAGAAATTTGAGATTCAATCTCTGCCTACACTAAAAACCGATTGGTATCTTAGTTCGATAATAAAGAGTTATTATCAGAAGTGGACGCTATAAATTAAAACATCAAATAAATCAAAAGAACCTATCATATATTCATATGGCCCATGGTTGGTCGCAAAGTTATGACACGACAGATTTTTTTATTAATTAAATTATTTCACACTTTTTTTTTTTATATATATTTTAGGAATTTCACACTTTCTTATTACACCAGCTGTTCATAACTTCATATCATATGGCCCACCGAGGTCAGTAAAAAACAAAAACCAAAAACAAAACATAGAAGCAAAGGAGAAGGGCCTTTGTTGGTACTTTGTCTAAAAAAAGTCACCCCCACCAAAGTTTATATACCAAAAGAACATCAATGACACATTACGCAATTTTAAGTTTAACCTACGAAGTATAGAAAGGCAAACAAATAGCAAAGAGACAAACTTGAGGCGAGAATGGAGAGCAACAATCCACGTCCCGAAGGGTTAGTTCATATCTCTTTCCATTAGTTTTTGTTTTACATTTTTTTTTCTCTATATATGATTATATGCCCACGAATCCTACTACTTAATTCCAAGTCCATTATTTTTCTAATAATTTTATTCATGACCAAGTTTAAACAAAAAAGAACGTGTGTCAACATCTTACATGCATGATCATTTTCTATTTTAGAATGCACTGTTCATGGTTTACATAATATTTGAGTTTGTATCATATATCAAGACAAACCTGGCATTTTTATTTCAAGTTTATTCACAAACTATATCTTCGACACATCCAACTGAATTTTAGAAAGTGCTACTTGCTTTTCGCAATTTTATTTTGGCCTCATATTGCTACATTATAATTATATTTTGGCCTCTTATTACAATAAAATATAATTCACAAAACTTGCAAGTTGACCTAGAGGTCATTGGTCCAAAGAAAACCAAAACGTAAGACTAAAATTGCACTAATGTATTCTTCTTAGATTCGTATTGAGCACATATATACTGGAATTGGTGAACAGCATAAAACTCTGCTCAGGACAGACTTTCTAAATTAAGCTTCCTTTTTTTGCAACAACCCAAGCCTCCACATCCCATTTAATGGCAAGCAAAATGTTCTATTCCGTTTTTACATGGTCTCCATAGATTCTCAAATTCCTTTGAACCCAAATGTTTAGCTCTCTCTCTTTCAAAGGAAAAAATAATTTTGTCTCCATAATTTGGATACAGGGAATTAATTGATCACTGAGTCTTTCTGTCAAGGATGCAAAATATTGAAACTTTAGTAGGAACAGCACAAGCAAAATAAATTCTGTGCATTTTACTTTATTTTGGTATAGAGGAGAATTTAATTTTAACACAATAAAAAGTTAAAATTATCCTATCATTATTGGTAAACACAGTATATATTTATATCAAGCCAAACCTTTTTGTAGCAAATGGAATGTCATGGATATTCACTTAATTCCCTTGTGCTCACTCTTCAGTTGTACATCCTCTAATATTGTACGTAATCTGAGGTAATTAAATTCCATGTTCTTCTTCTATTTGTGACAGTCAGCAAGAACTTGGTTCCTCCATGACAGTCCATAGTATTTTTGGATTTCTCATCATATTGCTACTTACTCTCCTCCAAGTCAATTATCAAAACTCCGGCAACCCATTTGAAACACATGGTGCAACCATGTTGCTTTTTATTTTAGCCGTATTTGTTTATGCTATAGCATTGGCAGGGATAAGCCAACCAGCTCCCAACTCAAGCTACCTCCCTATCCTTAGGGGTGTGTGTTTTATTTCTGGAGCTTTTGCTTGTGACTCGCTGCTGATGATCCTTGTACCTCCCTTTAGATGGTTTATCTTCGTTTTATGTGTATGCATGTTTTTACAATTACTTTTCAAGTCACGCCAACAGATTCACCAGTGCTTTCAACAAATTTTCCAATCTATCAATCGGTCTACTTCTCAAGTATTCAAAATATTGAGTGGTTGGTTCCAAAATAGTTTCCAATCACAGCATATATAGAGCAATTTCCAGAGCATTCAATAGAAGTTCCATGCTACCGCCAACTTAGATAGAGCAACAAGTGGTGGATTATAGCAATAATTAGTGCTCAATCAATCATCCGATCAGCTTAGACGTTTGAGATTATCATGATGTCAGAGTAAGTGATTTTATATTCCAATCATAACTTCAATCTACACTCTTATCTATTGTTAAAAACTCTACGTATTTATACGTTGGTATCAATTTGAGCTTCGCTAAAAACAAATGTTTATGTATGTTTTAAATATCATATTTGCAAATACATTGCAAGGCTAGTGAAAATGTGCTGCAACTATTTCCACGACCATTAGCTTTGTTTCCTTGGTAAGGTGTGGCTACTTGCTCATGAAAGAAAATATGAAATGACTCATAATTACTTGTCAAGGGTTTTGTAATTCAATTAGTTGGTACTTTGGTATCAATGATATCCAAGGTTCATATTTCTTATTTCCTGTTGTAATCATCAAATTATAATTTAAAAAAAAAAATGAGATTTCCACTTTTACCCTCCCTTCCAAGTGAAATTCCTATTTTGCCCTTCACTCAATCTACCAAGCACCTAGCTTACATAACTCCCTAACATTACTTGCACCAAATAATACCGGCCCTAGAAACACATATTTCCACATGACCATCAAACAAAACCATTCAAGACCCATAAAAAAGTTAAGCCAAAAAAAGGAAAAAAATGCTCACCCGTGACCCCTCTTAAAATCCTCAGTCTTGGGTAGCAAAGATGGAGGCCAAGAAAAATAAATAAATAAATAAAGAGGATTGGGCAAGAAGAAAAAAATTGGAAAATAGATAATATGAGAGCAAAAGGGGAGTCTTTTGGCCATAAGAAAATGAGAGAGGGAAAGATGATGAGATAGGGACTTAGACAAAAGAGAAGGAAAAAGAGCTGTGATTTTAGTAGATTGATGGGGTTAGGGTTGTAAATAAACTGAGTTGATTTCGACTTTTGGTTGACCTCATAATATTGTGCCATGTAATCTTTTGAGACATCACAATATTACATGTCTTTATTTTAATATATGTTTTTAATTGAATTTAAATATTTAGTTACATATATAAACCCAATCATAATAAATGTGTACTGCTAGAATATATAGTCTTATATGCAAACACAATAATAATTAGTATTTCATTTTTATAAAAAATTGAACAAAAGAATAAATCATATTATGTTATTTTCCCGTGCATCTCACTTGTTATAGAATAGTTTAGTAAATAAGTCAAGCTCAAGCCTAATTTTAGCTTGAATATTAAACAAATTGAGCACAAACACAATAATATGTTCATGAACAAGTTTTTGAGTATGAGACTTGATTAAAGTATATATTATATTATATATCCTTATACGTTTAGATATTTTAAATATAATTATATATGGACTGAAGGTTAAATTGTATAAGTTTATAAATAAGTTTATAAGATATCAAATTATTGATAATATAAATAGTCAATTTTGTAGTAAAATTATATATAATACTTAACAATACTAGATTGTTGAATCCATTTTTTTAAGCTCATAAACAAAAATCATACTATTTAATTAACTCAAACAATATAATTCCATCTATAATTTACCTATTAATTTATAGCATGTATATGCAAAAGAGTAAAAAATGTAGTTGTGGTGTATAATATATATCGGAAAAGAATAAGCTAATCAAGTAACTCATGAACAAACTACAACTTGTTTGGCTTGAAAATAAATCAAGTTTGAACATCAAGTTTTTTTTTGTGATGAGCTTGAGCTTAACTCATATTCAAAATAAAATTAAATGAACAATTTTGAACTTTTAATACTTAGCTCATTTATAATCTTAAGTGTGGTTTGATTGTTTTAGGTTTAATCACATGAGGTTTGATTGTTTTAGGTTTAATCACATGAGAGTACAATGAGAATGTCACTTAGAAGAAGTATAAAAATGGAAATTTTTATGATTAAAAAAAAAAAATTCCAATAAATTTAAAAGCAATAGCGTTGAGGGCAGTGTCAGTGTGATTGAAAATTTCTGCTGTTGCTATTTTGCAGTAGGAAACGACCACCTGAGCCCATTAAAAAAGCTAGGCCCTTGTTTTGTATATTCGGCCCAAAAACTATCTCTTTCCTAAGCTTGCCTCGTGCTTAGTCCATCTATCAAACATGGTTGGATTTCTAGTCCTAGTATCTTGAGAAAAGCCCAACCCACACTAAGCTTGAAGATATATGCTTAGTAACTACAAGAATTTTGGTCTTTTGCGACCAATGTTTTAGCAACAACCAAAAAGTTGTCACTATTAGACATACATTAGCAATGAAAATACATGGTCATTGCTAATAAGTGTATTGTAGCGATGACACTAAGGTAGTCACTAATAAGTCGCCGCTAACGCAATGGAGGGAATTTTATTTACTTTTGGAAAATGGAGGGAAACTTTTAGTAACGACAATAAATTTTATTGTGATGATATTTATATTGCTAAAATAAGGTTTATTTTAATGACGACATCTATCATCGCTAATAATCATCTTTAGTGACGATCTTATGTTTCGTCACAAATATGTGACCAAAAATATATAGTAAATATATTATATATATGCTTTATTTATCAGCGATGAGACATTGGTGTTCACTATTAGAAGGCTAATAGCGATAACACAACATGTCGTTGCAAATATATTTACCTAAATATAATGGAGGGTAAAATCTTCACTTTCAAAAAGTGGTGGGAATTATTGGAGTGAAGTAGATTTTATATTAGCAACGAATTAGGTCGTCGCTATAAGGGATCTTTTAATGAAGACAAAGATTGTCATCACTAATATGTGGCCAAAACAATTTTGATATAGTATGATTTTTTTAATTTTTTATCAAATCCTCCAAATGCCTCTTAAAATATTTAAAATGACATAAATTCCTTTAAAATGTTTGAAATGATTAAAATACCATTAACCTCATTAAAATGACTAAAATACCCCCAAGCTTATATAATGACCAAAATAAACTTGAAGCCTCCAAAGTAATTTAAAACTTTCAAATCCATTAAAAAAAAGAAGAAGAAAAAAATGAGACAACGGAGGGCTTGTTGCTTCAAAATACTTTTAAATAATAATGTTACCCATTTGAAACTCGAAATAGATAAAATAATAAAAATTGAGAAAGTTCTTATTCCACTCAAAATACTGACTAATTCTCATAGTTATTAAAATGTGAATCGTATTGTGAATCAATTTTTGATTTTTCTGTATCATGTGTCATAAGAAAGGTACTAGTCAATATTTACCAAACTAATAAATTCATTATAAATTTATGAAAGGTATATTTATTATAAATTCAAAATATATTCAACTAATAACCAATTCAATCATCAATTATGTAATAATATTTACCAAAAGTAAGTAAATAAATCAAATTAAAATATATTTATAACATACATATTCACATTAATTAAAATCAGAAGTGATAATATATGATATATGAACCAAAATAATAAATTTGTTCATCATTTTGCCCAATCAACTTTATCTAAGTCAATGTTAATATGATGTTCATCATCTTTCAAAATTATTTCTTTATTAACATTTTCTAAAACCTACTCCAATACCCAATAATCCACTGAAAACTTTCCCATTGAACCTAATTTCACAAAGCCTAGTGGTCTTGAGATCATCGATTAAGTTTGATTGGGTTTGACCAACTTTAACTAAACTTTAACTGTGCCTTTCTCTAAATCTAACAGTTTGATTGTGACCATAATTTACAAGAATTAACCTTTCATTACACTCTTCAAATCCAACGGTTAGATTTCAAATCTAAGTATGGCGTGAGATGGACATGTGTTGTGTATCTGTATGGCTATGTTCTCTTAATCTGATCATCCAATTGGTCCCAAATTTCACCAACACTAATATGTCACCATACTCTTTAATCTTAATGATCAAGATTTGAATATGAATTTCACCAAGTCCAGTGGTCACAGGACCATCTATTAAGTTTAACCGAGTTTGATAAACTTTAACTAAATTTTGATTGCGCCTTTCTCTAAATCCAACCGTTTGATTGTGACAATAATTTACTAAAATTAACCTTTCATTACACTCTTTAAATCCAACGGTTAGATTTCAAATCTAAAGATGGTGCGTGATGGACATGTGTTATGTACCTATATGGCTATGTTCTCTCAATCTGACCATCCAATTATTCTCAAATTTCACCAGCACCAATATGTCACTATACTCTTCAATCTCAATGATCAAGATTCATATATGAATTTCACCAAGTCCAGTGGTCTCGAGACCATCTATTAAGTTTGACCGAGGTTTGACCAACTTTAACTAATTTTGATTGTGCATTTCTCGAATTCCAACCATTTATTCTGACCATAATTTACTAGAATTAACCTTTCATTACACTCTTCAAATCCAATGGTTAGATTTCAAATCTAAGGATGGCGCGTGATAGACATGTGTTGTGTACCTGTATGACTATGTTCTCTCAATCTGACCATCCAATTGTTTTCAAATTTCACCAACACCAATATCTCACCATACTCTTCAATCCCAATAATCAAGATTCGAATATGAATTTCACCAAGTCTAGTGGTCTCGGGACCATCTATTAAGTTTGACCGGGTTTGACTAACTTTAACTAAACATTGACAGTGCCTTTCTCTAAATCCAACCGTTTGATTGTGACCATAATTTACTAGAATTAACCTTTCATTACACTCTTCAAATCCAACGGTTAGATTTCAAATCTAAGGATGTCGCGTGATGGACATGTGTTGTGGTACCTGTATGGCTATGTTCTCTCAATCTGATCATCCAATTATTCTCAAATTTTAGCAACACTAATATGTCACCATACTCTTCAATCCCAATGATCAAGATTCGAATATGAATTTCACCAAATCCGGTGGTCTCATAATCATCTATTAAGTTTGACCGGGTTTGACTATCTTTAACTAAACTTTGATTGCGCATTTCTTTAAATCCAACCGTTTGATTGTGACCATAATTTACTAGAATTAACC
This sequence comes from Quercus dentata, assembly GCA_028216015.1. Taxonomy (NCBI): domain Eukaryota; kingdom Viridiplantae; phylum Streptophyta; class Magnoliopsida; order Fagales; family Fagaceae; genus Quercus; species Quercus dentata. The sequence continues at coordinate 9,094,383 of CP116450.1, forward strand.
TTTCATTACACTTTTCGAATCCAATGGTTAGATTTTAAATCTAAGGATGGCGCGTGGTGGACATGTGTTGTGTACATGTATGGCCATGTTCTCTCAATCTGACCATTCACTTGGTCTCAAATTTCACCAACACCATATTCTTCATTTCCAATGATCAAGATTTGAATATGAATTTCACATGTCATGTGGCCCCATGAATATTCGGTTATCCTTGTTCTCATAATTTGACCATCCGATTAAAATTATGTTCCCCAAAGTACTTCCTTTAAAGTTATGCTTTTCCCAAGATCACATATGAAAGTGACAGGAGTATTAGTTAAAAATACTACCTTTAAAATTATATTTTTCATAAAAAAAAATACTAATTTTCAAAATTCATTTTTAAAGGGAATATACTAGTAGGTGAGTGAACAATGACTTTTACCCATTGCCAATTGCATGTAGCCCATATGTGTCAAATCCAAGGGAGTTAATTACCATATCGTAGACTATTTCGATTTGACAAAAGGAATGAAATATTTTGGTATCGATAAATACTAGTGTCTTTGTTTTGAAATTACTGCTATTTTTTTAAAAAAAAATTATATAATTATAATATTAATGAATATAATAGTATATATATTATTTGAATGTTTATAAATTTAATTTTTGGTAAAAATCCATATAATATGTTATGCATTTTTATAAATGATAATATTAATTAGTTAGTTTATATTCAGCAAAAAGTAACTAGTTAGTTTATATCTAATCTAATGAGCTTATAAGTTATATATATAATTAAAAAAAAAAAAAAAGTGAATGAAAAGACCATGAGACAACGTTAAAAAAGAAATGGTAAATGATACATTGATGGACACGTTGTGATGGACACGTTGGGAGTAAAAAATGATTAAAAAATTAGAAATTTGTGGATGGAAATCCGAAAACTCTTTCTCTAGTTGTTTCTCCTCCACACGTTTTGGGACTCTTCCACTTCTCTCTTTATCATTTATCCATATAGACATTTGATATTATTTTGGAATTATGCTAGGACCACATAAATGGACATAATTTTGTGCCATAACTTACCACATGGCAAATTATGATTGGTAAAAATGTGTTAGTAGGTCATGTGAGGACACACTTTTACTTATTCTTCATAGAGTTTAATTCATTATCCATGGAACAATAGCTTTGTACTACAATCTTGTCTGCCTCAAGAGCAAGAGAGTCAATACTGGAATGAAAACCATTTCGGTTTAGTCAAAGAAACGAAATATTTCGATACTAGTCAATATCGGTGTATCGTTTCAGAATTACCGCTATTTAAAAAAAATTATATATTCATGAATTTGAAAGTGTGTGTGTATATATATATATATATATATATATATATATACTTTCATATTTATAGATTTAATTATTGATAGAAGCCTGTATATTTTATTATGAATCTTTACAAATACATGTTACAACACTTACAAGTTAAAAAAATAAAAAATAATGTAAAGGATTTTGAACTTTTATTAAAAAGTTAAACAAAACTACAAAATATCAATTAGAATCGGTAGATAAGATAGTTACTAGTGACATGGCGATTTGCCTTGGTTAGTAAAATGGTATTAAATATATTTTTAAAAAACTAATTAATCAAAGAGGGTGACAAAACCAACAAAATGACCGTCTGCTTTTATTGTTTTTTCACTTCTCTCAACTTAGCTTTTTAAGTTTTCCACTCAGACACGTTAATCAGCTTCCCAATTTTTACTTATTCAGTTCTTCTTCCAGTTTTTAGATCAAAAAAATCTCTTTTTTAGTCTCTTGCTCAAGAGTCCACCTTGGTCATTGCATTCAATGGGGGCAGCGTCTTTGACACGTCCCATCATAGTTTATAGTAGCTATAGGCTATATCATATATAGTCCACCTTGGTCATTGCAACCAATTTTTAGTTCTGACTGTTTTTTTTTTTTTTTTTTTTTTTTTTTTGAGAGGAGTTCTGACTTTTTATGTAAAAGAAAAAAATAGTAGCTATATAGGCTAGTAATAGTAGCTATAGGCTAGTAATACAGCTAGTAAGCATTATAGTTTATATTCTCAAAGAATTATTTAAATTCCCACGTCTCATCTTTGCTCCCTAAGGTTGCGTTTGGATTGGGATGATTTTTCTGCGTCTGTGTTTGTTTTTTTTTTTTTTTTTTTTTTTTCACGCATTTTTGAGCGTTTTGAGGGGGTGCTTCCACCTCTCTTATGTTCATTCACTGTTCAATGGTTTCCTTGAGTCGCAAACTTTGACTTTTCAAATATTTTTGGACCAATCACAACACATAGGTTGTTCACGGACCCACAAATTTCACTTTTCAGCAACTTTTTCATTAAAAATGGGTCCCACGATACTATTCACACATTTAAAAATTATTTCGCTAAAAGAAAAAAAAATGTTTTTAGGTTTTCAGCTGGGAAGCATTTTTATGTTTCAAATAATTGTATCCAAACGGACCCCTAAGTCTATAAATCTCAAGATTCAAGCAATATGGTTTATATTCTCTACCTATCTTCTTCTTCATTTTGCTGCCCAAATTTGTAAAGCTCTTCTCTTTTAATCTTCTTTTATTTTTACCACTTAGAGCCATGCAAACAGCAAGGGCAAGAGGTGGATTTGCACAAAATTGGAGCGGATTTGCGCATAATCTCTTCTTGTCTTCCTCCTCAATGCAACCCAAATGGCTTCTATCTTTTTTTATTTTTTATTTTTTTTTATTTATTTATTGCTTTTGACAGCGGTGTAGAAATGTTTGAGAGAAATGATTGTCTGTTTTTGGAGGGAAAATGGGTTAGGGATGGGCCAAAAATTATATTTGGAGGGAAAATTGCGCATAATCTCTTCTATTTCTTCCTACTCAATGCAGCCCAGATGGCTTTTGTTTTTTTTTTTTTTTTATTTTATATATTATTTATTTTATTTTATTTTGCTTTTGACAACGGTTTAGAAATGTTTGAGAGAAATGATTGTTTGTTTTTGGAGGAAAATGGGTTAGGGATGGACCAAAAATTATATTTGGAGGGAAAATGGGTATCAAAATTCTTTTTTTGGTATTTCAGAAAAATTGGTATCATATTTAAATTTTGAGTTTAAAGTGAGTTTTTTTTTTTCCTCATATTTTAATTGGTTGTGTGTGTGTTTTTCCCCCTTAATATGAAATATTTAGGTAATAATCAAAAATTTTTTGTCACAATAACTCATGATATGTATTAAAAAAAAAAAAAAACACCTAACATTACGGATTTTGAAGTCCCATGATGAGCATGATCACCATGTCTTTCTTAGTCATTACCACCAATTATATATCACTCATCATCTTTTTTCTCACATACCACTAAACCTATAGATCCACTGTTGCTATTCAGGTATTTTCTTTTTTCTTTACTTCTGGTTTTGTTCTTAGTGTTTGCCATTAAATATATGTCTGATTTAATTCCATTTTGATAGAAAATTTGTTTCAATCCCCCTGTTTGCTTCACCATTTTCATGATGAGTGTGATTTGAGTCCCTTTTAGGGCCATATAATCTTCTTGTTCATTGTCTGTTTTGTCACAACATAATTTACAGCTAAGTTGAAAATAGGGTCCGGTTAACGTGTGCTTTTAAAAATAGGTCCCGTAGGACACACATTAACCGTACATATAAGGAATTATTTTATTGGTTTTGTTTTGCTTTTTCTCATGACAGTAAAAGACTTTTTATGGGAACAAGAGCAAAGCATTTGACAAATTATATTTTTCCAAAAAGACTAAACTACCCTTCACTCATTGCTTCTCCCCCTCCTCCTCGAAAGTTGAATCACAAGTTACACACCTGAAACAAGCTAGCCGAAAACAACACTCTACAACCAAACAACTTCTACCAAAATTCTCATTAAAAAAAAATCCTCTTACAAAAATTACACATACAAATTTCGGATGTTCCTGGAACAAAACCAGAACATATAATCAATAAAAAAATTATGACTTTAATATTTATAAAAAAGAAATCAATATGGGTTTTAAATACTTGTGAATCTCGGCGTCGGAACTTCAAAGCTGAACAACTATCTATTGCCGACGACAGGAGGGGTCTTGAAATGGGTGCGTCGGCCAGGTGTGGTTCATGATCGGGTGTTCCTTGAAGCCATCCCCATTTCGTGCTTGAGTTCTCTTTGATTTCAGTGGTCTCTGTCTGTTGAGGGAATGAAAGAAAGAAAGAAAAAATACAGAGAAAGAGATGGGATTTGAGAGAAAATGAAGGAAAGAAAGAAAGAAAGAAAAAAAAAAAAAAAACTATAGTGAAACTGAAATAGAAGAAACATTTACCTCTGAAGACCAAGTTCTACCTTGGCTGAAACAAGACTTTTTGAAACAAGTTCTCCCTTGGCTGAAACAAGTTCCCTTACACAACAATTTTTGAAAAGTAATGTTGTCCTCACGTGGATACGTGGTAAAAAAAGAGCCACACAACTTTTTTTCTTTTTTTTTTTTTTTTTTTTTTTTTTTTCCCGTAAAGGCTTACACAGTACAGTGATAACTCTTTTTTTTTTTTTTTGACTCTTGGCTGCTTTTTTTTTTTTGGCTAAACTGACTCTTTGGCTTCTTGCTACAAACAATTATCTAAATTTAATGATTAAATAATGGTAACAATGCAACTTTTTATAAGTATTTGTGAAATTTTTTAAGTATTTAATTGTTTTAATTATAATGAAATTTATTATAAGTATTAATTGTGTCTATTATTCACATCATTTTTAGTCTATCACGTGAAGAGGCTACTGATGTAAACAATATACATCTTCAAGAGGTAAAATCAAATTTTTAAAACTCTAGGAAAAATAAAGATCACATCAATAAAATCTTTAAATTTCAAGTTTTTATTTAGTGTGAATTTTGACAAATATACATTGGCACTACATTTTCTTCTTATAACCTCTATGCTTGTAACCTTTCAAGATGATATGAGATCAATAAGTATTAAGACAACAAAATCTTGTTTCTTGCAACAATGACCAATTCCTTTTGAGTCTACAATTTCTATTTGTATATGTGATGGCATGAGCTTGAGTCATTGCATTTTTTTTTCCTAGTCCTATACCACTAGCCTTATCATAGTAAGTATGTAAGAGGCCCCACCCTCAGTCCACCAACTTTTTGTTGGGACAAACCCGCGTGAATTAGTAGGGTTGTGTTAGTGCCCCGTTATATTTCCCCATATATTTAGGGTCTTACACTCTTACATGGAGTTGCCATTTATTTTATTTAAATAGTAAAAATAATAAAATCCAAAATGAAAGAAATAAAAATATTTTATTGATTAGTAGTGGGTTAGAGGTGTTAGAGATTTAGTGTCCTAAGACAATAAAACATAAATAGTAATTTTTAAAATTATTTTAAGTTTAAAAATAGTATCTCGCTATTTTGTGTTTTAAATGTGGTAAGAAGACCGATTTGCTTTGGATTGAAAAAGTGTCATGATACATGATATGATATGGGACATTAGATTTCAATTTTAGTGAAACACTATTATTTCTATGGGAAAATTTTCAATTTTTTCAAGAATGCATGATATTCATTGGCATAATATCGTCAAAATGATAACATAACACCGACAAAAATAAAAAGTTGACAAACATCATATTGGTGATTTTTTAAGCAAAAGACCTAACATTTCAGATAAAATATTGGGTTCAATCCCATATCTATTGAAGTACAATTTTTCATTCTCTTTGCACCATTTGAGGAAGTTGAGTTTTCCTTCTCATTCTCCTTCTCCGGACATGTAGAGATGTTATGGCCAACATGCTTAGAAAACCCACAAGTTCTCTTTTGCTTTCCTAATTCTTTTCCACCTTTCATTCTTTTTTGCTTTGGGCGACCTTTTTTTTTTGAGAGCGGAGGACAATGAACAAAACAATCTCCATCAATAGCATCATTAGCATTAGCATCAACCATATTTTTCTTGTCCACTAATTTTTCATCACTCAACACTATCAATTCTTTTCCACCTAATGATGTTTCGCGACACCAATGTGGTGGAAGATACAAAGATGGAATTTGGTAACAATCTTTGTGAATGAATACACTAAGTGTGTGACGACAAAGTATACCCCAAAATTCAAAATTCTTGCAACTACAACTAGTCTTCTCACCATCCCATAAGACTAAGTGCTTTTGACTAGTTTTTTCTTCATAATATTGCAACACAAACTCAATACCGTTTTCTTGAAGCACCGAGTATTGTGTGGCTCTTCCAAACTCCTCTTGAAAAATCTTGAAAGCATAGGGTGTCAACACACTATGTGCTTGTTGTTCTATTGGTGGCAATGTTCTTAAAGAAGAACCTCTATATTTCTCCAACATTGTATCATGTGATTGTGTTTGCTCAATATCTTCAATGGCAAGGTCAACCTAAAATTACAAATTGTAAATAATTTAAAGACACATAAAGACTACAAATATTAACAAATAAAAAAATAAATCAAATTCTACAATAAAAGGAAGCAACAATAAATAATGACTTACTTGTTCAGTAAATTGCGTCAAGTTTATGTGGGAACTAACAAACCGTTTGATAAATGCATTTATACTTTCGGATCTTCCGGTTGTTGTCATTCCCCTAAAAAAATAGTCACAAAGGTAACATGGTACCCAAAAATGCTTGATTTGATATAAACCACTTACATGCTTGTTAGTAAGCATGTCATATTTTGCCATTACTTGAGACCATTGATGCTCAAATTCTTCACATGAGTCTAACTTATATAGCTTGTAGAAATCCATGCACCAATTTGAATATTGACTACGAAGAATTGCTGTAAACCAACCACTAAATTTAGCGATAATGTGCCATATACAAAAAATATGTTTTGTGGATGGCAATTCTTTTGATATTGCCTCTGTAATCCATGGATCTTGGTCTGTTAAAATTGCCTTAGGTGACTTCTTCATTAAATTTGCAAAAGTCTATTAATCAAATACAAAGTTATTAGAACATGAAAAAATATAGTAGGATATATACTATTAAACTACTAATTAATCAAATAAAATCGAAAAATAATTGCATAAGCTTACAAGATAATTAAATAATTTACGTACCTTCATTAACCATTGAAATGCACTAGTTGTTTCATTTCGAAGAAGTGCACAACCAAAGAGAATTGTCTTCCCATAATTATTGATATCAACAAAAATACCAAAAGGCATGTCATATGCATTTGCTTTGTAAGTAGTATAAAAAACAACCACATCTCCATATTTTTGGTACCAATCAAAACAAGGAGTAGGCGCCCAAAAAATATGCTCCAACCTACTCTCTTCATCAATTGTATATGCATATTGAAATTTAGAATTCTTTTCCTTAGCAACTTTGTACAATTGTAAGAGACCCATAGCATCATTCATTGCATGCATTCTTCTCATTTTCACATAAAGGTTATGGATATCTCTTATAAAAAATGGAAGATCTCCATGCTTCACACCTTTCTCAAGCTCCATAACACGTATTATTTGCCTAACCGAAAGTCCACCCTTTTTCAACAAGAGAATGCGATCTTTATCTTCTTTAGTGATAACTCGATTGGCCGGAAGAAATCTTACTTTCGAAGGGGACAACAATTCATGATTGTGATCTATAACAAACTTAGTGACATGCCATTCTCGTGGAAACATGTCAAATGACTTTCGCAATGTGATTCTTAGATGAGCTTTGCATTCACATCTTGTAGATATCCTATTTCGTTGCTCCTTAGATGAATCCACTCTTTTTAATTGTTGTCTACCTTCTCGGTGAAAAAAGAAATCACGTCTTACATTTTCTCCATTTTTTGTGACAAAACGACCTTTCCGAATTGTAAAACCATATCGATTTGCATAATTTTTATAGAAAATGAAAGCCTCTTCTTCACTAAGAAAACATTGACCAACAAAAGGTTCAAACTCATTTTCTATTGAATTAATATCTTCATTTTCTTCAATAACTCCTATTTCTTCCATTGGATATTCATTCCAAACCACTAATTCCTCCCCACAAATGTCATTATTTTCTCCATCATTTGGAAGCTCATTTAAGTCAACACAATTCCTTGAAACACTTTGATGAATCTCACTTGCAATTACAATACCATTCATTTGTTCTATGTTGTAACAAGAATTAAAAAAAAAAAAAATCAACATCATATTCAACTATAAATGAAATATAAACTATAAATAAAAAAATAGAATAAAATAGTATACCTTCTTGAGGTAATTCATTTAAGTCAAAGCAACTCATTGGAACTAATTGGTGAATCTCACTTGCAACAAAATTCTCATCCATTGATTCTACAATAATTTAACAAAAATGATAAATAAATATTAACATCATATTTCAATATATTTGAAAAATAAATTAAGAACAAAAGAAATATATGTACCTTATTTATAATTTCTTGAACACTATATTCTTATAGACATTCTTTGATCATTCATTGAACTCTTCTAAAAAAAAACTCTCATCCATTGATTCTACAATAATTTAACAAAAATGATAAATAAATATTAACATCATATTTCAATATATTTGAAATATAAATTAAGAATAAAAGAAATATATGTACCTTATTTATAATGACAGTTTTTAGACCCCTTACACAATTGATTAAACCTAGGTAATTAGCCAAGTTGTTACTTAGTCCAATTAAACAAGTCTAGATTATCACAATAATAAAGATCAAATCATGCAAAGCAGCGGAAAATAAATAACACACGATATGATCACCCAGGAAACCAAACCGGTAAAAACTTGGGGAGGATTTGACCTAGTTATCCTCAAGGTAAACTTGAATCCACTATCGAAAGAATCGAAATTCATACAAAAGGACTTACAAGCACCCCCGCTCGACTTCCTAATGCTACCAACCAGTAGAACTTACTGACACGACCACGTGCAAGCTCCGAATCCACGGACTCCTTCTTTCTTGGATTCCCACCAGCTACAAGCACCCCCGCTTGTGTATTCTTTAAGCTTTAATGGCAGCAACTATTTTGATCATCAAGGTGTAGAGAATATCTCCTCCTTGAAAACCATAAGTTTGTGTAAAGGAAAGCTCCTCTAGATCTCACAAGAGATTTACACAAACCGCAATATGAGCAACACTAAAACGTGGCTAGGGTTTGCCTTTTATACTTAGGACAAATAAGAAACCCTAAAAACGTTTTAAAACAATTAGGGCTGAGTTGGAAAATTCTGCGTAAAAGCAATCCGCCCGACGTTCGATCGGTCGAGCCTAAGCTTCGATCGATCGAGCCAGCCGAAAGCCACACGCTTTCGCTTTACACTCGATTCCAACTTTACATTGACATACAACTTTGAGCTAGCTTTAAACACTTCTAAACACATTGTTTTGATCATGGTTTGCCAACAATACAAATTAGAGTTCTAAATACATAAAGTCCTACACTTTAGAACCTAACAAACTCCTCCTTTGGCAATCCGTGACAAAACACAACATAGAAGCTCAAAGTTTACAAAATGAAAAGCCCTTTACAAAATAATGCTCATAAACAAAAATTCAATCCTAACTACTATCCATCAGTTGTAAGTGTAGACAAAGACTCAATTGAATCAACCTGTATATTTCCTGAAATACTAAACAAAATGCATAACCACATGTGTGGAAAAAATACAAGTAAACAAAATAATTTCTTGAAATCAAACAACACACAAATAAAGACATATATCAATGAATAACTCATAAACATAAATCAATAAGTAGTTTGAAACAAGAAACAAATAAAGTACCAACAAAAACATAAAACTCCCCCTAACATGAATATCCCACAAAAACAAGGTAAGAGCTAAAATTGTTAAGTACACAGTGAAGCACCTAGATACAATCTAAAACTCCACAAGCTCCAACCAAAAACAAAAAATCTCCCCCCGAAAGCAAAAACTCTACAAGTACTCCCCCTTTTGTGACGGAATGCCAAAGGGCAAACAAGATATCCATCATCAAAAGGGAGGTGGTCTAAATCGTGCCAACTCCGCACGCAAGGCACGGATCTCATCAAGCACGTCCACCAAAATCTGTCCTTGAGCCGCCTGAACGGTCAAGACATGAACCAACGTTCGACGAATGTCCGAATCATCCATAGCGATCGGTGGAGGAACACCAAAGATCGCATCAACAAGAAGACTGAAGGCTCGGCAGAGCTGCACTGTAGAAGAGGGAGGAGGGGGAACACTACTAGATGACGCACCTTTAGGACGAGAAGGAGGAACTCTCAACTGAGCAGACCCTACGACGAAGAAAGGTGGCACCTATAGGAGCTATCACATGAATAGGCTCACTTGACGGAAAACCATCTAGACCCAAATAGAGCAGAATCATATGAATGAAAATAGGATGAATAAGCGCATGCCCTACGATAGAACTCCTATGAACCTCGTTCAAAAAACGAAGGAACAAGTGAGGAAAAGCGATAGACGCTCCGGAAGCAAAGGCGTACAAAAACACACATCGCTCTAAAGGGATGGTGTGGAAGTGAGAGATAAGCCACAAGGAATGACACGCAATCCTAAAGAAGAGATAGGCAATCTCGGTAAGCTCAGCGGACGTGATCCGAGGATCAGAACCCCACCGGATAGATGACCTAGTGATGTAAGACATGACTACATCTAAAGAGAGTGACTCATCATAGGGATAGACAGCATCCCGAACTACCGGCACCCCAAGAGCCTCAACCACCACCCGAGGGGTAATGGTGAACTCTACACCTCGTATCCAACTCCTAACAAGGGTGTTGGAATCATAGACGTGGCAAGAGAGATTCGAATAGAACTCTCTAATCAAGGCAATCGGAGGTGGATGATCTATCCGCACGAGAGGCAACCAACCCCTAGACTCAAAATTAGCCCTAATGGCCGGATCAAGCGCATCTAACACAACAGCTTGCTCGGACAGATCTTACGCCTACGATTCAAGGTGTCATAGGCTTCTCTACATTTATCATTCTTAAACAGCTCTACTCTAGGTGGAGACTCAGAGGAAGTGGAATTGTTCCTATGAGCTCTAGTTTTCCTAGGCATGGTGCTAAGATAAGGATCAAAACACAGAGCGAAAGAACAAAACCACAAAACAAAACCAAGGGCAGACTGCAAGTTAGCACAAAAAAAACCAAAAATAGAATGAAATCTATATGATGCATGAACAAGTTTAAATGTCATGATGCATGTGCTAGTGCAGTGAATTGAGTCAAAAAGATTCAAATTACAAAATTGGCTTGCACATAAAGGTTTTTATCACAAAAACCCCAAAATAAAGAAACCAATTGATCAATTACACGAGAATAGTCTTGAATCATCAAAAACCCCAAAAATTTTGAAAGTGCCGAAAATACCCATGATAATGCATGAAAAATGCATGACATCAAGAAATAAACTTGAAAAAGAAGGGCAAAAGGGTCTTACCAGTTTCTAAGGACAAAAACCTTGCAAAAATCTTGAAGGAAAACGACAAAGATTGATGGTGGAGCCAAGAGCCAACGCGGAGAGAGAGAGAAACTTGAAAAAGTTTGAATAGTGACTTTGAAAAAGTCCTATTCTGCCTTTTTTAAAAAACTAATACACGAGTTTCGATCGGTCGAAAATCGGTCTCGACCGGTCGAAACAGACAGAGGCTCCCTCTCTTAAAAATTTTAAAATTTTAAAAATTTTGATCGGTCGAAAAACAGAATGGACCGATCGAATCAGGCAGAGGCTCACCATATTTTTCAAGAAAAACACAATTTTTGAAAAACAAATTGATTTAACTCAAAGCATTGAAATTCAAGAACAAAAATGCATGAGTATGAGATGATATGATTTTTCAAACAAGAATTTTAAGCCCAATATTTCCAAAAACAAAATTTTGCATTCTCCACAAATTTTCAAGCAACAAATTTAGTTTGCACATAATTCAAAGTGATTGCAAAAACTTGGTTGGTCGGACCATAAACACACACAATAACATGTACAATGTTTAGCAACGAGTAACTCGTGTAGTGTGTGTGACTAGCAAAGACATGAGATACATGTGAGGTGATATGTGAATAGCAATCAATCACAAAGTCTACAAAATTCATCACAAAGAATTTAAAAGAGACTATCACCTAAAGAGTTACATTATATAACTTCCACATCTCTCGGATCATAAGCTTGCAATCATGTAAGTTTCTTGTATTTATGCCTCATAATATACATTCCAATTTTAAGTTTATGTGAGTTTGGCATCAAGCCTAATAGTACACACCAATTAGATTTTAAGAATTAAGCACTTTTACCGAGGCTTCACCTTATGTTCTTTTTGTGCATGTGCTACACTTTCTCGAGCACAAAATCTTATGATATGCACTAAGGTGTTCATGATTGGCTAGTGAACAGTGATGAGATGATTATTTATGCATTTCTCTAAAAGTTCAAGTCCAATGTGGGGGCCCAGTAGTTTATGGGCCCGGCCCGATCGCTTATGAGGAAACCGCCGCCCAAATCGAAGGAGATCGGGGCCCAAGCTCGTAACTAGGAAACGAGAGATGGCCCCAAAGACACACCCGAGGACGGTTTCGTCCTCTCGGCAGCCCTGCACCCTCATGGATTGAAGTGGAGTATGAATAAACTTGAAATATCAGAAAATATCTAGGGAGTTTGTCTCTAATGCCCTTCCTCGACATAACACCGCCCAAAGCAGAGCCGGGGTCTTAGGCTTTATGGATCATCTCCAGCCATTGTGGGATTAGATTGATGGGACATATATCTGTCCCGGAAAGGTCGACCCTACACGTGTACGGAGGACAACGAGCGTAGTCTTGTATAAATAAGAATGTTATGCGAACACAAAAAGGGGGGATTTTTGGGCTCGGCTCTGAAGAAAGAGTGGAGATACACATCTGGCTTCCGGAGAAAGAATGGAGGAAAGAGAATTTCCAGACGATATGCGCCGTCCATCACGGGAAGCCCCACTTGCGGGCAACCGGGGACAAAACCATTGCCCCTCGGACACGATCCGAGGAGCCAAATCCGTCGAGCTACATGGTTAAAGGGTCGGAACGTCCAGCCCAAAGCTCCTCCCCCGTCCGGGTTCCCGCCAGATTAGACTCGAAATAATGTCCTGTGACCCAACGCTGGCCTTTCAAGCCCACTCTCTACAAATTTTATTGTGGGGGATCTTTCGCGCGCGTGGGCCCAACTCTGATGTTGGGCCCTCAAAGATTCGTGTCCCTACAATTGGCGCCGTCTGTGGGAAGGCTTCCGCGTAGATGCGGGAGTTATTTGAGTCAGCTCTCTAGCCAGCCGAGGTTTGTGGGATTTCCTCCATCTCCCATGACATGCATCGATGCTCCAATCCAAACTTTTGTTAGGGGCTACGCCCTGCGGTGTCAACAAAGAAGGCGATTCTAGGGGCTTCCGGCTGCAGGCCAAATCCCCCTTTACGCCATGGTCTAGGGGCTAATCTTAAATTGATTTTGGACAGAACCAAGGCATTGCATGGTCTTCGGACTCAAGCCTGTGGGGAAACCAAGTACAAAAAGAATTCCTAAACAGATTTTGGACAGAACCAAGGCATTGCATGGTCTTCGGACTCAAGCCCGTGGGGAAACCAAGTACAAAAGGAAAACAATAAAAGTTTTGGACAGAACCAAGGCATTGCATGGTCTTCGGACTCAAGCCCGTGGGGAAACCAAGTACAAAAAGAATTCCTAAACAGTTTTGGACAGAACCAAGGCATTGCATGGTCTTCGGACTCAAGCCCGTGGGGAAACCAAGTACAAAAGGAAAACAATAAAAGTTTTGGACAGAACCAAGGCATTGCATGGTCTTCGGACTCAAGCCTGTGGGGAAACCAAGTACAAAAAGAATCCTTAAAAGTTTTGGACAGAACCAAGGCATTGCATGGTCTTCGGACTCAAGCCTGTGGGGAAACCAAGTACAAAAAGAATTCCTAAACAGTTTTGGACAGAACCAAGGCATTGCATGGTCTTCGGACTCAAGCCACGTGGGGAAACCAAGTACAAAAGGAAAACAATAAAAGTTTTGGACAGAACCAAGGCATTGCATGGTCTTCGGACTCAAGCCTGTGGGGAAACCAAGTACAAAAAGAATCCTTAAAAGTTTTGGACAGAACCAAGGCATTGCATGGTCTTCGGACTCAAGCCTGTGGGGAAACCAAGTACAAAAGGAAAACAATAAAAGTTTTGGACAGAACCAAGGCATTGCATGGTCTTCGGACTCAAGCCCTGTGGGGAAACCAAGTACAAAAAGAATCCTTAAAAGTTTTGGACAGAACCAAGGCATTGCATGGTCCTCGGACTCAAGCCCGTGGGGAAACCAAGTACAAAAGGAAAACAATAAAAGTTTTGGACAGAACCAAGGCATTGCATGGTCTTCGGACTCAAGCCTGTGGGGAAACCAAGTACAAAAAGAATTCTTAAACATTTTGGACAGAACCAAGGCATTGCATGGTCTTTGGACTCAAGCCCGTGGGGAAACCAAGTACAAAAAGAATCCTTAAAAGTTTTGGACAGAACCAAGGCATTGCATGGTCCTCGGACTCAAGCCTCGTGGGGAAACCAAGTACAAAAGGAAAACAATAAAAGTTTTGGGCAGAACCAAGGCATTGCATGGTCCTCGGACTCAAGCCTGTGGGGAAACCAAGTACAAAAAGAAATTCTTACAAGTTCGGGACAGAACCAAGGCCTTGCATGGTCCTCGGACCCAAGCCTCTGGGGAAACCAACCGCTTAAAAGGAGAAACGGGTTACATGGATTCTCTTGTTTTGCCCCCGGATCCTCAACACTAAAGGGGCTAGTATGGAATGGAGAAATGCGTTCCTAAAAGCACGACCGAAGTCATGCAACGCTCGGGCAATCCCTTGGATGAATTATTTAAAAATTTGTCGTCTTCATGCAATATTCCCGTGCTTACTACTTAAACGCAAATCGCTACCCAGGTTAGTTTCTGAATTCAACTTACTATCAATCATTATTATGTCCGGTAATATAGGTAAGTTAGAAGGAGTTAGAATGAATTGAATCGTGTTTCAAGGGGCTCCTGCCCTAAATATCGATGAGAGAAAACACACACAGGGAGTACACCCATTCAAGAGGTGGTGCGCCAAAAGAACAATACCCAAAAAAGATATATAAACTTCTATTTTTATTATTACAACGAAGAAAGAGTACAGTGTACAATGAAAAGTTGGAATCAGCCTGCGTCGAAGCTCACTACATGAGTACTACATGAGCAAGAAAAAGAAAAATACAAGAAAGCTGTAGAAAGCCGAGGAGGTATGTCGGAGGAGAGGTTGGCTACAGCTCCGAGATCTCATTTTTCCTCCGCGCTCCTACATGCCCATAACCTCAGGCAGCCAAAGAAGCCCAACTTGAACCTAACACCGTTGAAGAAAAGGTGTAGGGAGTGGGAGACTGAGGGGCTTTCTCTAAATATTCACCCGCTACATAGTAGAGGCGATGATGGCGGAGAACCTTCCTTCTGACCCACCCAAATTCTGGCGTGAGCAGAACCCGCTTCGGATTTTGACTAAAAGAGGGAGAAATGACGTCCGCCCCCGTTCGAGATGGCGTATTCTCCTAAACTTATGCTTCCTGTGCCCATACCTTTCTGTTATAGGCCTCATGAAGACACGGCGCTTTTGCGGCGGAGGAAGTTCTTTCTTCTCAACCCTCGCCTTCAACATGTTATGCCAAAAGTAAAAAAGGGGGAGAGCTCCGGATATGAAGGATGATGTGAGACAAAACTACAAGGATGGATGTATATATAAAGCAGCCCTCTCTCCCTCCTATTCATTTGAAAAGACAAGATAATGGCGGTCAACACACGCGGCGTCCCAAGGAGCACTGCAGACAAATTAGTCTTGGCTCAACTTCCAACGTCAACTGCAGTCACGGGTCTCAAGGAGCCTCGTAAAGGCGCGCCTCGATCCTTGGGGCGTCAGATAAATACTACATGCCTAGAGGCTGCAGAAATACCTCCTTATCCGCGGATTAATTGAACTCGCGGCCCAGGCCCACTTTGCGTGAAGGCCCAAGGATACCTTGTTTAAGCGCTTCGGGAAAGGCCCGCATGGTCCCCGGACTCAAGCTAAAAGGGAAACCCAGTACCCTTGGACAAAACCTAAGGCTTGCATGGTCCTCGGTCTCAAGCTAAAGGGGAAACCAAGTACCCTTGGACAGAACCTAAGGCTTGCATGGTCCTCGGACTCAAGCTAAAGGGGAAACCAAGTACCCTTGGACAGAACCTAAGGCTTGCATGGTCCTCGGACTCAAGCTAAAGGAGAAACCAAGTACCCTTGGACAGAACCTAAGGCTTGCATGGTCCTCGGACTCAAGCTAAAAAGAGGAAAACCTGGAACCAATACAGACACAAGTCTCGGACTCAAGCCTAAGGGAAAAATCAAGTACACAAGATAAAACGTATAAGTCCTAAACAAAACTCAGGTTTTGCAAAGTCCTCGGACTCGGGTTTCTCGGGAAATCAACTACTTGAGCGAAGAAATCTATCGGTTTAAATACTAGAAAGAGTCAAAGCTCAGATACCGTGGAAGAGGACCGAATAGCCCGATGATCATCAACCTAAGGAGGCCGTTCGTCCGATGGGCAACATGTCCTCGGGCAAATGCTTCTTACATCTTATCGAGTACTTAACACCCATCGCGGCTAATTTTGAGATAAGTCCTATTTCCTACTGGTCGGATTGTTATGTTAAATTATAATTATGTTAAAATTATCGTGGCATCTTTTTATCAACGCTTACATTGGCCTTAGTCATTATTGATTCAAATGCTATACTATTATGCCGAGCAGCGCTTTCACAATTATTAGAATATGTAAATAAGACATACGAAATAGAGAAACAATAATTCTTATTAATATGAAAAGTGGTTACAACGTACAAGAAAGGGCTTAAACAAGCCTATACAAAAAATGAATTGCTAAAGCAATAACAATATCGTAATACATATAAGTAAATCATCGGTGTCCTCTCGAACTAGTCTTCAAAGCCTCTCTCGAAATCTCTCGCCTTGGTGCTGCTCATCTCAAGAGAAGATCCTTATACAAAAATAATGAAGGAGAAGGAAGAAGAATTGGAACACATGGAAGCACTTCAAACAAACTCTTGTCATTTGAAGAGCACAAGGGAAAAAGAAGATGGAGGACATGAGCGGGAAGGAGGAGAAGAAGAGAGAAGCAATGAAAAGAAAGTAAAAGGAGCAAAAGAGAGAGAAGGGAAGTCATATTAGGTATGCTCATGAGAGAGCGGATGGAGATGACAAAGGAGTTTTTTTCGACTACCACACCGGAGATAGGATGTGACGAGCCCCCGCTTCGGATTTTGGCTAAAAGAATGGGGAGACAGATCTTGAGTCTCCACCACCCTTGCCCCGACCGAGCCATCTCAAGTTTTGTTAAGGTATGGTGTTTTACGGAAAAGGAAGAATTTGTTCATGGTAGATTACTATGAGACAAGTATTACTGAACAGGGATTAACCAGATGGAAGAAGTGGATTTCGAGAAGGGTCTAAGGGATTCGCATATGAGAGAATCACCTTCTTGTCTTTTCTCTTTATATAGGGGAGAAAGACGAGGGTACGTGACACGCTCCGATCCTCTAAGGAATCTGCTAGTAAATGCGAAACCGTCTCGTTTCTCCAAACTATCCGTAACCGCTAGATTTATGAGGCCTCGTAAAAGGAAGGAATTAAAAGCGCACCACGGATAACCATACGGAATAAACGCATTACGCGTAAGTCGAGGGAAACTTCTCATAGACCGGCGCATTTCTTGGGGAGGTGAAAAGTCGCCAACGAAGATCAAGGGCCGAATTAAATGAGCCGTCATAGAGGCTCGGTATCATCAAAACCCATCTTTCCAATCGAGGAGTTGGACAGCGGGGTTTTGAGGGGCTATTGTGGGGGCCCAGTAGTTTATGGGCCCGGCCCGATCGCTTATGAGGAAACCGCCGCCCAAACCGAAGGAGATCGGGGCCCAAGCTCGTAACTAGGAAACGAGAGATGGCCCCAAAGACACAGCCGAGGACGGTTTCGTCCTCGGCAGCCCTGCACCCTCATGGATTGAAGTGGAGTATGAATAAACTTGAAATATCAGAAAATATCTAGGGGAGTTTGTCTCTAATGCCCTTCCTCGACATAACACCGCCCCAAAGCAGAGCCGGGGTCTTAGGCTTTATGGATCATCTCCAGCCATTGTGGGATTAGATTGATGGGACATATATCTGTCCTGGAAAGGTCGACCCTACACGTGTACGGAGGACAACGAGCGTAGTCTTGTATAAATAAGAATGTTATGCGAACACAAAAAGGGGGGGATTTTTGGGCTCCTGGCTCTGAAGAAAGAGTGGAGATACACATCGGCTTCCGGAGAAAGAATGGAGGAAAGAGAATTTCCAGACGATATGCGCCGTCCATCACGGAAGCCCCACTTGCGGGCAACCGGGACAAAACCATTGCCCCCTCGGACACGATCCGAGGAGCCAAATCCGTCGAGCTACATGGTTAAAGGGCCGGAACGTCCAGCCCAAAGCTCCTCCCCCGTCCTGGGGTTCCCAGCAGATTAGACTCGAAATAATGTCCTCGTGACCCAACGCTGGCCTTTCAAGCCCACTCTCTACAAATTTTATTGTGGGGGATCTTTCGCGCGCGTGGGCCCAACTCTGATGTTGGGCCCTCAAAGATTCGTGTCCCTACATCCAACATTTAAAAACATGTGACTTCAAGATTAAGACATAGTAATAAAAAACCATACACATCTTTCCCACACAACATGCACTACAAATCTTCAACTAGTAAAGTGTAATAAATAAGCTCATCAAAGCTAAACAAGGTACAAAAAACATGTTATGTGAAAATAAATTGACCAACCTTGTTCTTAAAAACCAAGAAGAATAGTGCAAAAACAAAATGTGCTTCCTTTTTCCTTTTTTTTTTTTTTTTTTTTTTTTTTTTTTAATTTTATTAAAAATAAAAACACCTAGAATGAAATGCATGAATGTTATGCTATGCAAATCCTAGAGACAAAAAAAAAAAAAAAAAAAAAACAAAACCAAAGAACAATGGTCACAAAGGGTAGAGCAATGAAGCACAAGGACCATGTCAGAAAGACTCAGTTAGGTCGAGTCTTTTGCATCCAAAACTTTTTAGATGCACCACGAGCATTGGAGTTCTTATTCACTTGAGAATGATTTCCAACTCCAGGATTAGAATAAAGATTTAAAGCCTTTACCAAATCACCAATAAGTACCATAGGATCAAGTGTTTGAGGCACGGTACTTTTGGTTTGTTTGCTCTCTTTGCAGACTTGCGACTTGTAGCAATTTGGACGTATGTGTCCAATCTTTCCATTAAAAATGACAAACCCATGCAGGTTTATCATGTGTCTTGTCCTTAGATAGGGTAGGCTTCTTAGGCTTAGATTCTTTCGAGATCAACCCTAATCTTCCTAGATGATGAACCTTCTAAGGGTTTAGCAACCTCACTCACGGGGGTTTGAGTTTCACTCACTATCTCACTCGCAGAAGGTTTAGAAGAAGAAGATGAAGGAACAAACTTAGTGGAATGGGGAGCGGACACACAGATGCTATCAACATAACCTAAACCAGTTTTGTCAGAGGATGACTTTTGAACACTCAGCATTTGATCAAGTTTAGAATTAGCAGATCTAGCAACAGATAAATCAAGTTCTAAAGATTTAACTTTATCAAGCAAAAGCATGTTTTCAGTTTTCACATTGTTCAAAAGGTCATTAGCATCAAATAATTTAACAAGCAAATTTTTCTTTTCAAGCTCAAGAGATTCAATTTTCTTTAGGCCAAGTTCAACATTCATAGCATCCTTTGCAAAGCAACTTTGCAAAGTTTGTTATAGGCCTCTTGAAGATCTCGCATCTTCAGAGAGTTCCCCATCGAGAAGGGTTCTCTTTAACAGATATGCTCTCATCAACTACAGCAAAGAGCAATGAAAGCAATGAAGTTTCCATTCTCATCACAATCAGAATCATGATCGAAACTTCACCATCACTAAGGGTTACTGACCATAGCCTTACCCATAGACTTCAAATAGGTTGGACATTCAGATTTCAAGTGTCCATACCCTTGACATCCAAAACATTGAGAGCCCAAAGAATTATTGGAAGATTGACCTACTCTTTCTCTAGGTTTATCATTGTTATTAACCTTAGTGGGATCATGCTTCCTAAAATTTCTAGGTTTAGCGAGTGTTTGTGCCTCTTGCCTTTCTATTGTTATTCTGAGAAAATTTCTAAAATTCTTGGCAAGATAGGCAATCTCAGAAAGAGAGAGTTCATCATCAAATCCACCACTTTCAACATCATCAACCGACTTAAGAGCCATTGATTTGGATTTGGTAGTTTTGGGTAGATCCAACTCATAGGATTGAAGAGATCCTACAAGCTCATCAACAGGGATGGGGTCCACATCCTTGCTTTCAATAATGACAATCACCTTGGGTCTAAAGTCTTCAATCAAAGATTTAAAAATCTTCCTAACAATTTTAGGTTGATCATAGATTTCACCCAAGTTAAAAGCAGAATTAACAATATCATTCAGTTTTGCATAAAATTCATCAAAAAATTCATCATCAGACATCCTAATGCATTCAAATTTAGCAGTCAATTGCTGCAGTTTATTTATTTTGACAGCCTTTGTGCCTTCATGCACCTCCTGGAGGATATTCCAAGCAGTATGAGCGATCTCAACATTCGAGATTCTCTTAAATTCCTCCATAGAAACAGCATTAAAAATCGCATTCATAGCCTTGCTATTAAACGAAGTCGCTTCTTTTCGAGAAGTTTGCCACTCACTAATAGGAGTAGTGGGCTTCTTCCATCCGTATTCAACGGAATTCCACACCCTTTCATCAATGGATTTCAGGAAGGCTTTCATCCTTACTTTCCAATAAGCATAATTATTCCCATCAAAGTGAGGAGGAATAACTAGAGAGTGTCCGTGTTCCATGACAACAGGGGTCAAGGATCAGCTCAAAGATCAAAGGATCAAAAACAAAAGAGCTACCCGCTCCGATACCACTTGATAGTTTTTAGACCCCTTACACAATTGATTAAACCTAGGTAATTAGCCAAGTTGTTACTTAGTCCAATTAAACAAGTCTAGGTTATCACAATAATAAAGATCAAATCATGCAAAGCAGCGGAAAATAAATAACACACGATATGATCACCAGAAACCAAACCGGTAAAAACTTGGGGAGGATTTGACCTAACTATCCTCAAGGTAAACTTGAATCCACTATCGAAAGAATCGAAGTTCATACAAAAGGACTTACAAGCACCCCCGCTCGACTTCCTAATGCTACCAACCAAGTAGAACTTACCGACACGACCACGTGCAAGCTCCGAATTCACGGACTCCTTCTTTCTTGGATTCCCACCAGCTACGAGCACCCCCGCTTGTGTATTCTTTAAACTTTAATGGTAGCAACTGTTTTGATCATCAAGGTGTAGAGAATATCTCCTCCTTGAAAACCCTAAGTTTGTGTAAAGGAAAGCTCTTCTAGATCTCACAAGAGATTTACACAAACCGCAATATGAGCAACACTAAAACGTGGCTAGGGTTTGCCTTTTATACTTAGGACAAATAAGAAACCCTAAAAACGTTTTAAAACAACTAGGGCTGAGTTGGAAAATTCTGCAGAAAAGCAATCTGCCCGACGTTCGATCGGTCGAGCCTAAGTTTCGATCGATTGAGCCAGGCCGAAAGCCACACCGCTTCCGCTTTACACTCGATTCCAACTTTACATTGACATACAACTTTGAGCTAGTTTTAAACACTTCTAAACACATTGTTTTGATCATGATTTGCCAACAATACAAATTAAAGTTCTAAATACATAAAGTCCTACACTTTAGAACCTAACATATAATTTCTTGAACATTATATTTTTGTAGACATTCTTTGATCATTCATTGAACTCTTCTTTCTTTCTTGTCTTTTTGTTGAACATTGAACTCTTTTAGTTTTTTCTATAATCTTGGTAAAGTGAAGGAGAGGAAAAAGTAAGTATTGGTAAAGTAAGTATTGGTGGGAGATGAAATAGAAAATGGAGGGAAATGGTAAAAAGAACATTTTTGTCTTGTTAAAAAAATTGGAGGACAATTGGTCATTTGTTTTGATTGATTCGGCTTGTTAAAAAAATTGGGGGACAGATCCGGTTTGTTTAAAAAAATTGGAGGTCATATTTGTCATTTTGTTTGTTAGACCAGAAAAGTACTCTTTGTACAGAATATTTCAATTTCCTAAGTAAAAGGCCACAGCTATCATTGGCATTACCGTGGTCATTGCATTCAATGGGGGCAGCGTCTTTGAGACGTCCCATCATAGTTTATAGTAGCTATAGGCTATGTCATATATAGTCCACCTTGGTCATTGCATCCAATTTTTAGTTCTGACTTTTTATGTAAAAGAAAAAATAGTAGCTATATAGGCTAGTAATAGTAGCTATAGGCTAGTAACACAGCTAGTAAGCATTATAGTTTATATTCTCAAAGAATTATTTAAGTTCCCACGTCTCATCTTTGCTCCCTAAGTCTATAAATCTCAAGATTCAAGCAATATGGTTTATATTCTCTACCTATCTTCTTCTTCATTTTGCTGCCCAAATTTGTAAAGCTCTTCTCTTTTAATCTTCTTTTTATTTTTACCACTTAGAGCCATGCAAACAGCAAGGGCAAGAGGTGGATTTGCACAAAATTGGAGCGGATTTGCGCATAATCTCTTCTTGTCTTCCTCCTCAATGCAACCCAAATGGCTTCTATCTTTTTTTATTTTTTATTTTTTTTATTTATTTATTGCTTTTGACAGTGGTGTAGAAATGTTTGAGAGAAATGATTGTCTATTTTTGGAGGGAAAATGGGTTAGGGATGGGCCAAAAATTATATTTGGAGGGAAAATTGCGCATAATCTCTTCTCGTCTTCCTACTCAATGCAGCCTAGATGGCTTTTGTCTTTTTTTATTTATTTATTTATTTATTATTTATTTATTTTTTTTTTGCTTTTGACAACGGTTTAGAAATGTTTGAGAGAAAGGATTGTTTGTTTTTGGAGGGAAAATGGGTTAGGGATGGACCAAAAATTATATTTGGAGGGAAAATAGGTATTAAAATTCTTTTTTTGGTATTTCAGAAAATTGGTATCATATTTAAATTTTGAGTTTAAAGTGATTTTTTTTTCCTCATATTTTAATTGGTTGTGTGTGTGTGTGTTTTTCCCCCTTAATATGAAATATTTAGGTAATAATCAAAAATTTTTTGTCACAATAACTCATGATATGTATTAAAAAAAAAAAAAAACACCTAACATTACGGATTTTGAAGTCCCATGATGAGCATGATCACCATGTCTTTCTTAGTCATTACCGCCAATTATATATCACTCATCATCTTTCTCATTCTTTCTCACATGCCACTAAACCTATAGATCCACTGTTGCTATTCAGGTATTTTCTTTTTTCTTTACTTCTGGTTTTGTTCTTAGTGTTTGCCATTAAATATATGTCTGATTTAATTCCATTTTGATAGAAAATTTGTTTCAATCCCCCTGTTTGCTTCACCATTTTCATGATGAGTGTGATTTGAGTCCCTTTTAGGGCCATATAATCTTCTTGTTCATTGTCTGTTTTGTCACAACATAATTTATAGCTAAGTTAAAAATATTACTAAGAGCGCTCTTTATTATGGGTTCTTGGAAATTGTAATTGCCACAAATTTCTAAAATTGTCAGATTCGGGGAATTTTACTAAAAATGATAGATGTTCTTTTGCATTGCATAAATACATGTAAGAATGCAATAATTAAAAAATTGATTGGACTAAGGGACCAGACTTTACTGGTAGTTTTGTATCTGCATGATGGTCTCACTGGGAATTTTTACTCTTAACTATACTGACAATATCAAGCAAATAATTGAACCAGGTCCAGGGGACTCTTGTTTCTATCATCCCGTTTGTCAACTATTTGATTGGCATATATTATACTATGTTCCTAGATTTGGATGCTTGTCAATCATGTAGTTAGGGTGCGTTTGAATCGGCTTCAAACGCATTCCACAAATCAATTTTCGGAAAAGAGGGCGTTTGGCTGTCACGGAAAATAATATTTTCCGGAAAATATTTTCCGTTTGACCGAAATTTTCAGCTTTGACCACGGAAATGAATTTCTGTCTTCATTTTCACTTCAAAGGATTTCGGAAAAAAGAGAGAGAAGCGCGCGAGCGGAGAAGACCGATCCGAGCTCCAATCCGCGCCGATCTCCGGTCCGAGCTCCAGTCCACGCACGCGAGAGGATAAGAGCGATTCGACGATGGCGATCGACGCTTCGCGAGATCGCGCCGCCGATCGCGATCTCGCCGCCGTGAGATCGCGTCGGATCGAGATCGCGATCGACGGGCGCGATCTCGCGAAGCGTCGTTTCACGAGATCGCGTCGCCGATCGCGATCTCGCCGCGAGATCGCGCGGATCGCGATCGCGATCGACGGCGCGAGCGATCGCTGAAGCGTCGACCGCGATCTCGCGAACGCGAGATCGCGACGTTGATCGCGATCTCGCCTCCGCGATATCGCGCCGGCGAGATCGCGATCTCGCGAACGCGATCGCGCCGGCGAGATCGCCTTCGCGCCGGCGGGTTTTTCGGATGTGTTTTCGGGTTGTGTTTTTTCGATTTGTGTTTTCCTTTCTTCTTTTCCAAACACTAGAAAATATTTTCCGGAAAATTTTTTGAAATGCAACCAAACACACAGAAATATTTTCCTTTTCCAGAAATTAGCATTTCCGGAAAATATGTATTTTCCGGAAAACGTTTTACGGCAACCAAACATAGCCTTAAAAACAATTGTAAACTTGTTTTGAAATTTCAAGATTTAGGGCTAAAGTCTGTTAGTGTATTGTTCCAAACTTTCATAGAAATAATGAATTGATTAGAATGTTTCTCTTTTATTTTTTTTTCCCACTTTTTCTATTTCGTTATTTATTTATTATTATTATTTAATTAACAATATGTTTGAGTATCCATTTAAATTCTTTTGCTTTAATAAGTTCACTATGAATGATTTGTTTTTTAGATAATTGATATTTCGTTTGTGTTAATGGTTTTTCATTTGCTTTAAATTCTTTTACTTTATTTTCTTTACAATGATTATTTTTCTCTGTCAATTATATTATTTGTTGTCTTCCTCTCTCCCTGTCAATATATATTTGTTTTTGGCCCTCCTAAGAAGAATGTCTCCTCCACCTGATGGAACACCAAATGAGATGGTTGACTCAACTCCCATTTCAAGTGAGAAAGGAGCCCTTACTGCATTTGGTGAGTGAAAGTTTAATCTTTCATGTAGTTATCTTTGTTATTGTATAGACTTTGAATAAGTTACTTTGCCAAAATGTTACTGACTGTGCTATCTTATTTTTCCTAATAGCTACAATGGCCAAAAAACAGAAAAGAGGTAGAAATCTATGCACCAAGTTTAAAAAACTGAGGGAAAATGGACTCATTCTGATAACCATCCCGCTAGAGGCCCAAGGACCTGTGGGCGAAAATGCTAGTGTGTTTACAAGAATGGTGGGCTTCATCGTTCGTGAACATGCAAACCTTAGTTATCAATCTTGGTCTAAGGCCCCACAAGAACACCAACAAATGTTGAAGAATCGTTTGGTGGTAAGTTGTTACTACAAAGGCTATGGTATTTAGAATTTGTGTAAAAAAATGAAAGATTATTGTTTTTTTAATTATTAGGTTTTAGGCTGATTTCACGTTGGACCCAAATCGCGTTGAGGATAAGAAGTGTATGGAGATTTCATTGTCAAGTACCTATAATAATGTTCATAGTAACTATTACAAGGACTACTTGAAATTTAGTAAGGAGGAAGTGAGGGCCAATGTTCTACCAGATTTGACGTAGGACAAATGGGATGCTTTATGTGATTCATATGAAACAAGCACATGGAAGGTAAATCTTGTTAATACTAAAATGTTAATAATTTTCAACACAAGTATATTTTGATATATTTTTTTTTATGATTGTTAATTCTCTTCGTTTTAATTGTTATCTTTTTTTATTTTTTTATTTTTTTTATTTTTAATTTATCTAATTCTTGTAAGGGTAAGTTCGACCAAAATAAGGAGAACAGAGGAAAGAACGAAACTGGTCACACTTGTGGATCCAAATCATTTATTGCTTATTATGAAGAGGTTGCAACAATATAATTCTTTATTATTTATAATAATGCTAGTATATACATGCTAATTTTATCTTTATTATGTTCAGAAAAAACAAAGTGGTAAAGAGATTGGAAAAGTGGATTTTTATAAGATGACCTGCACAAAGAAAGATGGTTCTTTTGTGATTGGTTCTTCTCATCATTCTCTCTATGATTTCATGGAAGTGCACATGTCCATGCATTAATGAGATGATGAAGAGGGGAGATATATTTCATTACAACAAGTTTTAGCTTGGTTGCATATCTTCATGAGGAATTCATTATCATTTGATTAGTATTTGAGTGAATAGATTGGAGCTTTTGTTATGTATATGATATTGAACTTGGGTATTATTTTTCCTTATTAGTAGTTATTGATTGAGCACTTGCTTTGCTTATATGAGTATTTGTGATAGAAAATTTTCTTATGTGCATAGGATTGTGGTTTGTTATTTCCCAACAGGTACCCATGTAAAATTCAAAATGTAAATTTTAAAGAAAAATAAAAAAAAATGTAAAATATTATTAGCGACGACAATGTCATTGCTAATATTTTATCATACCATTAATGACGACAAACAATATCATCGCTAATATGCAAACTTTAGTGATGACATGTTTGTGGTCACAAATATATCATCTGTGATGATGGCAAGCATCATCACTAGTAATGACATATTAGCGAAAACAAAAATGTCATTTTTAATAATAATCTACTAGTGACGATAAAAAGATTCATCACTACTAATGAGCTAGTAGTGACGACATTTCATCTGGGTTCTTGAGTTATTTATGATGACAATTGTCACTATTAGTGACAACTTTGTCATCATTAATAGTATTGTATTTGCGACGACATTAATATCGTCATTAAAAATCTTTTTTGTTACCATTTTTGTTTAACGAAAGTTAGCAACAATATTTTTCATCGCCAATATAATTAGCAACAATATTTAAAGCATTAGCAACGACTATATGCCGTTGCTAAAAACCAAATTTCTTGTAGTTATCCATCTATCAAACAAAGAAAAGTAAAAAGGAAAATGCCAAGTCAATAGCCCGCGTGACTATCTTTTTGTTTGAATATGCATCCTCAGTCGTCACTCGTCACTCCTCACGATGATACAACAAATATTCTCTGATAGATATCATATGACCATCAGTCCCTCTCGGACATCCCTACCGACTTTAGATACATATGCAAGCTTCAAGTCAACCTCGAGCCCGTAGAGAATGGCCCAAAATTCTTAGAAGGGTTGTTACAAATTAACTATTTTAGGTTTCTTCTTCTACATTCTATGTAAAAAAAAATGCGGATATTCTCACGTTAATTATCAACGTGTGTGAAATAGTCAGGGCCGACACTTCCATTAGGCAATTAGGTCATTGTTTAAGGCCCTCAAGTGGAAGGGAGCTCCCAAAATTTTGAAAAAGGAGTAATAAAAAAAAAAAAAGTTTCAGATGAAACCTTAAAAAGTCTTATACATCCTCGTAATCGAAGAACAAAAAATTTGGAGCATCCTTGTAAATATTGGTACCCAAAAAATTCTTTGGTCTAAACAAAATCATTTATCCCAAAAAAATCATTATTGACTCCTAGACATATCAAAAATCAACCGGATAAAATGCAAATCTAAACTAAAAATTTACCCACAAAACAATCTTAAATCAAAACAAATCAAAAATCTCAAATCCCTAAAATTTACTCATACATTTTCTCTCTCTCACTCTTGCACTCCACCTCTCTCTCTCAACTCTTGCTCTCTACCTCTCACTCTCGGCTAAATGATAATAGTTTGCAAAAATACTGTCTTAAACTTGAATCTTTTCTCAAACATGATGTTTTTATGATATTGATGATGTAGATTTATTTTAGAGTTAAAAGTTTTAAAAGAAATTTTACAAGTAAAAGAATATATACTCCAATTGACATACTAAATTGTATAAAAATGTTAGATTCATTTCCAAATACATACAATGCTTATAGAATTTTACTATACTTGTTACGATTTCTTCTACATAAAGAAGTTTTTCAAAATTAAAATTAATAAAATCATATTTAAGATCGACAATGTCTCAAGAAAGATTAAGTGAATTAGCTACTTATAAAAAAAAAAAAATTAAGTGAATTAGCTATACTATCGATTGAAAATGAGACGTTAGAGGAACTTGAATACAAAAATTTAATTAGTCACTTTGCATCTCAAAAGGTAAGAAAAATAGATTTTCAATGAAATATATTATGGACAAAGTTTAGCTACAAAATTGGTTGTAGTCTTAGACGACAATCTTACTTAATATCTTTTTAATGGAAGTGAATTTTGACAAATGTAAGGTTGAATTTATTCAACCATCTAATTGGCTTTATTCCGTGCCAAATTTGCTTGTAATTCAGCATTTAGTAACTCTGTATTTAGGTGGGATTGTTGTAAGGGTAGTGAGTGAGATAGAGTGAAGATTGCTCAAGAGTGTGCAAGAAAACAGAGTGTCGCGGGCTGGGACTCGCTTGGCTGGACTCGCGGCTTCAACCCGCTGAGAATCGCACACGTGCCAAGCATCTTTGGAAGATGAACAGTCATGCTAGCTGGAGCACTACTGAGGACAAAACAGGACAATCTGGCCATACGGTTATCTCGCGATTGGAACTCGCGACCGAGTCAAGCCGCGAGGTCAAGCCGCGAGCCACCCCTGTTTTGGAAAAACCCGACGTTTCGCATTCCTCTTCACTCCAGTATAAATACCCATGGTTTTAAAAACCGAACCGGTCATAGAACCGTTTTTTTCAAAATTTCCGGTTCAACCCCGGTTTTTGACCGGTTTTTGACCGGTTTTCCGGTTGTTGACCGGTTATTGACCGGTTTTAGAGCTTTTAACCGGACCGGATTGACTCCCGATTCCCGGTTGAACCGGTCGGACCGGCCGGTCCGGTCCGGTTTTTAAAACAGTGTAAATACCCTTTTAACCCACGATTGAAAGAGAGCTCCCAGAGAGAATTTTGAGAGAGAAACCCTAAAGAAAAACTAGATTGCCTCACCCACAATCTCTACCTTAGAGTCTCATCAAATTCCCTCACTCTCTTCCTCTCCATTGTCAAATCCTTGAGAGGCCTTATAACCAAACCTGGTTCTCACCATTATCATCTCTCGTGAGATGACGTTTGGAGTTCGGGAAGCGAGTTAGGAAGGAGCCAATCTTCATTGGTTGATGCTACGGTGTAGTAGCGGAATCCTGTAAGCTAGAGAAGAAAAAGGTTCGGCGCAACCTCGTTGGAGCAAGAAGCTTGGAGGGCTTAGGTGCATTGGGTAGATTAGGCTTGGAGGGTCTATTCTTTGTCCTTGTATCCCAACTATATTTTCTAGTGGATTGATTACCGCTTGGAGGGCGGCGGAGAGGTTTTTCGCCGAGGTCTTGGTTTCCTCTTCGATAACATATCTGGTGTTATCGCTGTGTTTGCATCTTCCTTCCTCTCTATCTCCGCCTTTACATTATCTGCTGTGGTTTAATTTGTTATGGCTTAGATAGTTATTTAACCAATTACATAATATAGCATATGTTAAGTTTCCGCACATTAATTGTTTGACATATTGCTTGTGTTGGTTTAGTTGGTTTTTGGGGGTCTAAACGTTCAAAAGTGTTTTTGTACACGTTTTTGAACTTTTAATTGGTATCGAGCGGGTACACATTTGTTTGGTTTCATTACCATTGTGTGATCCTTGACTCCCTTTTTGAGATGGATAGGTCTCAATCCCTTAATGCACCTCCATATTTTGATGGAAGTAATTATGCGTTTTGGAAGGTTCGTATGAGAGCTTTTCTATGCTCTATTGATGAATCCGTGTGGGATGCGGTTGAGATTGGTTGGACCAAACTTGAGGCAGCCAAATCCACATGGGATAAGGCAAAGACTTGTCGCATCTAATGCTAACGATAAAGCACTAAATGCTATTTTTTCTCGTGGTGTGTCTCCAGATGAATTTCACAGGATTTCTCACATTACCGTTGCCAAAGATGCATGGGAGATTCTGGAAACAACTTATGAAGGCACGAAGAAAGTAAAAGATACCAAGTTACAAATGCGACCACTCGATTTGAGGAGCTCAAGATGAGTGAGGATGAGTCTTTCGACTCTTTCTATGGGAAGTTAAATGAAGTGGTTGTCAGTAAGTTTAACTTGGGGGAGAAGATGGAGGACTCAAAGATTGTAAGGAAGATCCTCCGATCATTGCCGGAGAGTTTTCGTGCTAAAGTGACAGCCATTGAAGAGAGCAAGGATCTTGACGACATCAAGGTACAGGAGCTGGTTGGTTCTCTACAAACCTATGAGATGTCGTTGCCAAATCAACGGAAGGGTAAATCCCTTGCTCTAAAGACCATTAATGAGAAGGTGGAAGATGAAGGCTCATCGGGAGAAGATAAGGTGGACAAAGATGTAGCCTATCTTGTTAAAAATTTCGAGAAAGTTTTTGAAATTCAAAAACAATGGAAGATTTGATGATAAGAGAAAATTCCAAAATTCTGGAAGGGAGAAGAGGGATTTCAAAAAGAACGATGGAAAAGAATCCCAATCCACACAAGGTGTCACTTGTTTTGAATGCAACGGGCATGGACACTTCAAGAAGGAATGTCCAAATTATTTGAAGTCGAAAGGCAAGGTGTATGCCACGACCTTGAGTGACTCAGATTCATCTGACTCAGAATCTGAAGAAAGCTATGATGGAGAAGGGAACTACTCAGCTTTCATGACTATTGCTCATGTTGAGTCTTCGGATGAATTGAATTTGCTTGTTCAAGACCTTGGAGAACATAGTGAGGATGACTCACTAGGAATTGTTGAAGAATCGGAAGCTGAAGAAGAAGAAAGCACAGCTACTCTTCAAGAAAATTACAACTCACTTTTGGAGAAATCTGGTGAATACACAAGGGTGGCCAAGGCTGCTGTGAGAAAGATGAAGAAGGCTGAGGAGGACTACAAAAGTCTTCTAATCCGATATAGGGAGGCCAAATGCGAGATTGAAACTCTGAATGGTGAGCTGTCCGAAGCTTACACTAAAGTGAGATTTCTTGAAAGTGAGGTTGTTCAAGCAAATGCTAAGATAGAGAGGGTCACCACCAAGAAGCTAGATGATGTTATATCATCTCAAAAGAGCTTCTCGGACAAATCCGGACTGGGGTATACCGGAGGAAGTAGTTCATCTGTAAATATCACTAAAGAAGTGAAGTTTGTGAAGGCAAAAGATCCAGTTGTAGATGAACATACTGGTGAGAAGCTAGAGGTGGAAGAGAAGAAGAATTTGGCGAACCAACGGGTGCTGAATTCCCGTAATCAATCTGTGGGCAGGTCTGAATCTCGTGCCAAGTCACGTCCACGACCACAAAGAGGTCCTAGAGGAATGTATGTGTGTCACTATTGCGGACTTCAAGGGCACACTCGACCAAATTGCCAAAAAGCGAGAGCAAAGAACAGTGCTACTCCTCAAAGGTCAGGAGGACCAAGAATTGATAGGAGAACTTGGGCGGATGATCAACCTAGAGAGCAAAATGGCGATCCCGGAATGGTGAACGTGATGAAGATGATTGGTGCATTCACCAACTGCTTGGAAAGCTTCTCACGAAGGTTTGAAAGCCCTAACTCCCGTACCCAATCCTTTAAGGAAATCACCCCAAACGCAAGTGACGTGTGGGTGAAAAGGGGTACTCATGCATAAGCATTACAACATGTCCATGCATTAATACTTCCTATGCTTTGGGACTATGTTTGTTTGGTATGCTTGTGATTTTTGAGTTTGGCTGTTTGTTTGTCTTCTTGTGAATATTTCTAAATTGTGTTTTATTAATCTTTTTGTTCCTTGAGTCAAAAATCCAAAAAATTACATAAAAATTTGAAAATCTAAAAGGGCTTGATTGACTTTGTTGAGTTTTTGTCTTAAAACTCGTTTTGCCTTGTACCTTTGTGCTAATGGCTTTGTGCATTTTCGAGCATTGCTTGTTTTCATGCACTCATATCACTATGGGAAAAATCTTGAAATCTATGTGATTGTTGTAAATAGATCTTCAAACTTGTCATGAATGATTAGTGAATGGTTATGTTGATCTTGAGACATGCATAGACTTGTGTCTATATCTCTTCCCACTTTTTATTTTTGTTTTTGCTAAAAAGAGCTCACCAAATGTAAATCTCCAAATGAAAAGAGATATTGAGCTGCAAAAGCCTGTCGCACATTCTAGTATTTGACTAGGAAAAAGGGTAAGCGACCTTATGTTAAAAGTGAAATTTCTTTCAAAAAGGCCAAAGGCCTGTTCTTCAAAGAGAAATGATGTATATCCCTCTCACAATGAGAGATGAATGCCTCAAAAGATCAAGAAGGTCAAATGTTATGTCCGAAAGTGGAGTCAAATGAATAGCTCCAAGTTATAGTATCAAGTTATGTGTGGGAAGTCATATATTCATATTTCTATAATTGAGATTGGTCACATGATCTAGTGCTAATTGTGTATGCCTTGGTTGAATTGATCATTGAAGCTTCACATTAGACAAAGGACTATCTCTTTGTTGATATCCACACACAACACACAAGTTTATGTTCGTTAAATGCCATATTCATTTGTGTGATTGTACTTGATAAAATATGTTTTCACATGCTCAATCTTTGTTGTTTCAAGCACAAAAAGATTTTTGAGTGTTTTAGGTGTTTTTGGAAAGTATTTTGGTTGAAAATCTGAAAATTTCAAAAATCAGTTTTGCCTGTTTTGGCGGCTCGATCGCGGGTGTGTCAAGTCGCGGGCCTCGATCGCAGCTTCGCTGGTCATTTTTGGCGACTTGTTCGCGAGTAGAAGGTCCGGTCGCGAGTTCACTCAGAGATTTTCGCGGCTCAGCTCGCGACTCACTCGCTGGTAGACCTTCCAATCGCGAAAAACACTTAGAAAAATTTTTCAAAATTTTATTCTTGTGTATTCTGGCGGCTTGAGTGGCGGCGTGTGTGGCGACTTAATCCCGTCGCGAAAATCGCGTGTTTTGCGAGTAAACAGGAGCAGTTTTTAAACTTTTTCAGTTTTTCCTCGAACTTTGTAATCTGTTCATCTTCTCCTTAAACTATTTTCTCCCAAAACTCTTCGAGACTCCAGTTTTTCCAAACTCCATTGGTGCTTCTTTCTTCTTTCAAATCATCAAGAAAAGGTATGGGTTTTGTTTTCTCAATCTCGTTTCCCTTTTTCTGCATATTTCTTTCTGTTTGGTCCGATATTGGATTGATTACTTATCTCTTCGAGTAATGGGTTTGGCGTATATTGCTT
Organism: Quercus dentata; assembly: GCA_028216015.1. Classification (NCBI taxonomy): domain Eukaryota; kingdom Viridiplantae; phylum Streptophyta; class Magnoliopsida; order Fagales; family Fagaceae; genus Quercus; species Quercus dentata. The sequence goes on from CP116450.1 coordinate 9,127,945, forward strand.
GATATTGTTCACTTCTATTTTTCATGCTAAATGTCAATGTGTTTCATTGTTCGATTGTGGCTTTATACTTGAATATGAGATTCTTTTTCGATATGGGTTTGGTGTCTTTTTGTCTTACCCATTACATTTGCTTAAGCCTTGTTGATGGTGTTTGGCATATGGTTACTGATTTGTTTGTGTTAACATAATCCATGATACTTAGCCATGTGCTCCTGTGTGGTTGTTTGGTTCCTTCCTGATTGATATATTTTCCCCATGTTCTTGTCTCTGATGGAGTGGTTTATGCTATATGCTATAAATGTCATATGCTGTTTCTTATTGCATATCATGGTCATGTTTAACCTGTCTCAATGTGAGTTGTGATGTCTTTCTTTGTCTTGGTGCACTTTCACCAAGTTTGATGCACGTATTAGTTTGTGCTTCGTGTATTGTTGGAAGTTTTGGTTGGGGGTCTTCATTATATTCATCTGGGTTTTTATAATGAAATTTTGTTTACATTGAATCCTCGTTGACAATCTTTTGTGGGGTATTGTTGCTTGGTTCTTTTCTGTTGGCCCGCTTTCTTGCGGATGTCTCGTCGATCTTCCGGGGTAAAGACATTGTTGTTGATTTGAACCTGCAACACCGATTGCTAAAAGGACTCGTCTATCATCTCAAGCATCTCAAGATCCCAATGAGGACAGATTCGAGTTCCCCTTAACTCACACGCCTACTCAAATGTGTTTGACAAGTCAACAACTATAGTTGAGCGGGTAGTAGAGTTCAACACCTTAGGGACTACTTTCATCCCTCGAATCTTTGAGAACCGAGACTGGGCCAACTTGTTTGGAAACTTTGATGATCCAATGGATGAGCTGGTCAAAGAATGCTTCGCCAATGCATCTCGATCTTGGACCTATCCTCATTTTTTCTCGGGTCGTCGAGGAACAGTTTAGTGTTACCCCGGACACCATAGCAAATCTTCTCGGCATCACCGGACCTCAGAATGTGAATTTAACTCCCTATGATGAACGAAATCCAGAGGTTGGAGAAATCTTACAAATCCTAGGACACGATCATGAGGTATCCAGTGCAGGAACTTCCATCAACACAGCCAAGTTTGCACTGAGTGACCACACTGAAGTTGATCATGTTCACCAATCTCTACCCACTGTCCAACACCACATTCATCAATCTTGGGAGAGCTATATTTCTGTGTGATCTCATTACGGAGCCCCCATTGATATATGTGCTCACATCTACTACAACTTGAGGAAGACCGCGTGTCGATCTACAGCTCGAGGAATCATTCCATTCTCAGTCTCGTCATGAAACTTACTCTCGGTGCGAGGCATTACTCCTCCGGCAGATGGTAAAATATTGACTCGTCAACGTCCCATTTCTTTGTTCACTCTTCAAGCGAGCAGAAGTCACTCTTCCAAATCCCCAAGAAGTGCTCACAGCTCTCCGGTTCCTCCTTCCGCCCATGACTCAGAGACACATGCATATACTACATCCGCATCACATCTGTGTTCTGAAGCTTCACCGGCTGGTATTCCGCAAGCACAAACAGCTTCTCATCTTGTGAGTTGGGAGTGTTCTTGAGCACATTCAGAGACGCGTTGATGAGCTAGTGACTCTTCTCTACTCCACAGACAACCGTGTTCAAATGCGTCTCGAGGCTATGGAGAATCGGCTAGATGAGATTCAACGAAAGTTGGACGAGAGCCTTTAGCTATTCGTGACAAAAAGGGGGAGAGCATACAGTAAGGGGGAGAGAAGCTCAAAGGGAAGTGTGCATAGTGATAGGGGGAGTACACACACACATACTTTTGTTATAATTTTGTTCTTAGTCTTACCTTCTAAACTTATGTTTTTAGGATTATGCTTTGTTGGGTATTATTTATTGTTTTATGTTTTTGATACACTGTGTTTTGGTGTATACCTGTTTCTAACTCATATACTCTTGGTTTAATCTTTAATACATGTTGATGATGTTATTCAGGAAATTATGTTTTGTACCCATATGCTTTTGTAAGCTTTTGAGGGTTAATGTTTTAAGCATATTTTGTAGGCCTTGTGGTTTGTACCATGCCTAAGGGCAGCCTTTATGCTTGTTGAAATCAGTACCTTGTTCCAAATGTTCTGCATTGTGGTTTATTGTCTTGTCACTCTTGTGCCCTTGTAGGATTGTTCCTAGATGCATATGCCTTGTGTCTTTGTGCATTGGTTGAGTGTTGAGCATACAAGTGACTTGCCTTGTGCTTGTTAACTTGTATGTCCTTGTGTTCATTCCAAGTGTGAATGAACACCGTGATCACTACCTTGAGGTGGTCACTTAGTTGATCAAGCCATAGGTTGTATATTACTCCATCTTTGCTTGATCACATTATGCTTGTTTCATATGCATCTATAATTTTCTGCTTACAATAATCATAGTGTATTGTTGTGTTTCAGGAGTATATTGTTCATATGATTCAAGTGCTTCATGACTTCTAGAATTAGGTGTGAGTGAGTTTTGTTCAACTGTTCCCAACTCACGACTTAAGTCTAGAGTCTGTTTTAGAGTTTTGTCACGGAATAGCCAAAGGGGAGATTGTAAGGTTGAATTTATTCAACCATCTAATTGGCTTTATTCCGTGCCAAATTTGCTTGTAATTCAGCATTTAGTAACCCCTGTATTTAGGTGGGATTGTTGTAAGGGTAGTGAGTGAGATAGAGTGAAGATTGCTCAAGAGTGTGCAAGAAAGCAGTGTCGCGGCTGGACTCGCGGCTTCAACCCGCTTGAGAATCTGCACACGTGCCAAGCATCTTTGGAAGATGAACAGTCATGCTAGCTGGAGCACTACAGGACAAAACAGGACAAGCGGCCATACGGTTATCTCATATTTGGAACTCGCGATCGAGTCAAGCCGCGAGGTCAAGTCGCGAGCCACCCCTGTTTTGGAAAAACCTGACGTTTCGCATTCCTCTTCACTCCAGTATAAATACCCTTTTAACCCACGATTGAAAGAGAGCTTCCAGAGAGAATTTTGAGAGAGAAACCCTAAAGAAAAACCAGATTGTTTCACCCACAATCTCTACCTTAGAGTCTCTTCAAATTCCTCAACTCTCTTCCTCTCCATTGTCAAATCCTTGAGAGGCATTATACCAAACCTGGTTCTCACCATCATCATCACCTGTGAGACAGAGTTGTTTGGAGTTCGGGAAACAGATTAGGAAGGAGCCAATCTTCATTGGTTGATGCTACGGTCTAGTAGCGGAATCTGGGAAGCTAGAAAAGAAAAAAGGTTCGGCGCAACCTCGTTGGAGCAAGAAGCTTGGAGGGCTTAGGTGCCTTTGGGTAGATTAGGCTTGGAGGGTCTATTGCTGTCCTTGTATCCCGACTATATTTTCTAGTGGATTGATTACCGCTTGGAGGGCGGCGGAGAGGTTTTTCGCCGAGGACTTCGGTTTCCTCTTCGATAACACATCGCGTGTTGTCTTTGTGTTTGCATCTTCCTTCCTCTCTATCTTTGCCTTTATATTATCTCTTTGTGATTTTATTTTGTTATGGCTTAGATAGTATTTAACCTATTTCACATTATAGCATATGTTAAGTTTCCGCACACTTGTTGTTTGACATATTGCTTGTGTTGGTTAAGTTGAAATTTTGGGGTCTAAACGTTCAAAGGTGTTTTGTACACGTTTTTGAACTTTCAATTGGTATCAGAGTAGGTACACTTGTTGTGGTTTTATTACCTAAGTGTGATCCTAGACCCCTGTGTTGTGTTTGTTGTTTTGGAATATACCATGTTGTATTGTAGTTCTAGTGTTTGTGAAAATGACTCTATGCATATGTCCGAAAGGTGTCTTATTGATGGTCTTTTAGAGTTGTTAAAAACTAAGAAACATGCTAGAGTTTTTGTTCACATGCTTTGGATTATCTTGAAAGTCGAATCATGTCTTACACAAAAGAGCATATCTGAATCTAAATCATTGATTAAGAAATATAAAAGAAAGAATAGAATGTTGTGTGAGATGATTGAGAATCTGAAAATGAAAAATCAATCTGAAAGAAGCATGAAAACTCGATGATGAGTGTGTGTTTGAAGGTCAAGAATGTCTGTCACATGTGAACCTATTTGTGCATACCTCATTGAAGGTGTTTAATGCGTGTTTGTGGTATCTATCTTGGTGGGTGTTCTCGTCATATGACAGGGGATAAGACACTGTTTAAGACTCTTAAAGAAAAGGTTGGTGACTATGTGACCTTTGGTGATGGAAGTCATGCTCAAGTTCTAGGCAAAGGAACCATTGAGATACCTGGTTTGCCTCTGTTGAAAGATGTCTTTGTACATAAAAGGGGCAAGGCGAATTTTTTGAGCATCACTCAAATTTGTGATGATGATTTTCTGGTACAATTCTCTAAGAGGGGATATTTGATCATCAATGAAGAGGGGACTCAGGTTTTGGAAGGAAATCGGACTACAGATAACTGTTATAGAATAGTTCCCACGGCACCCATATCGTGTAGAAGTGCTCGTGTGGATATGTTGGAGCTGTGGCATCATAGATTTGGGCATGCCAACTTCAAACAAGTAGCAAAAGTCTCCAAACTTGAAGCAGTCGAGGGACTTCCTAAGTTTGGAAAAGTGAAGAAAACCGTTTGTGGTGCATGTCAAATTGGGAAGCAAACTAAGGCAAGTCATCACAAGGTGAATGTGATAGCTACCTCTCGGTGCTTAGAGTTACTTCATGTTGATCTAATGGGGCCAACCAGAACTGAAAGCCTAGGGGGGAAGAGATACATCATGGTCATTGTGGACGACTACTCAAGATACACTTGGGTTGAATTCCTTAGAGAAAAATCAGAAGCTTGTGAAAGGTTGGAGATTCTGTGCAAGAAACTACAAAACGAAAAAGGGAGTCCGATAGTCAAAGTTAGAAGTGATCATGGGAGGGAATTTGAGAATGCAAGATTCGAGTCCTTACGTGAGAAGAATGGAATTAAAAGAGAGTTTTCAGCTCCCAAAACTCCACAACAAAATGGAGTGGTAGAGAGAAAAAATCGTGTGATTCAGGAGATGGCAAGAGTCATGTTGCTTAACAAGGAAATACCTCAAAAATTTTGGGAGAAGCTGTCAACACCTCGTGCCACATTGGCAATAGGATTTTCTTTCGAGTTGGTACAAAGAAGACCGCATATGAGATATGGAATGGGAAGAAGCCTAAAGTGAAGTATTTAGGGTATTTGGAAGTAAATGCTATATCTTAAATGATCGAAAGAATCTTGGGAAGTTTGATGCGAGAAGTGATGAGGGTATTTTTCTTGGCTACTCTACTACAAGTCGAGCGTATAGAGTGTTTAACAAGAGAACAAAGGCTGTGATGGAGTCCATAAATGTCAAGATTGATGATGCCTTACCTAAGATGGAAATGATTGATGATGAAGAAGGGCCGAGCACCAAAGAGCCTGATGTTGAGGTAGAAGCTTTGGATATAGAAGGTGAAGAATCTATACCGGAAGTAGAATCGACTCCCATCAACCCAAGAATGGAAACGAGATTGATGTCTAGAACTTCAAGTCCTCTTACTCCTCCGTAAGTTCATCCTCCTATCTCTCGTAGTGATGAAGTTTCCACTTCAAAAAGGCCATCTTCAAGAGTTATCAAGAATCATCCGGAAAGTAATATCATAGGATCTCTTGATGACGGTCTTCGCCTCAGGAAAGGAAATATTCTCGCTAGCCAATCATGTAACATATCACACGTTATCTTGCACAGTTTGAACCAAAAAGGGTTGAAGAGGCTCTTCAAGATGAGAATTGGGTTGAGTCAATGCATGAAGAGCTTAATCAGTTTGTGAGGAATGATGTGTGGGAACTTGCTCCACGGCCCGAGAACGTTCATGTTATAGGCACAAAGTGGATTTTTAAAAACAAAGCTGATGAAGATGGAGAGATAATTCAAACAAATCTCGGTTAGTAGCCCAAGGATACACTCAAGTAGAAGGAGTGGATTTTGATGAATCATTCGCTCCGGTGGCAAGACTCGAATCCATTCGAATCCTCATGTCCATTGCGTGCACTTTGAATTTCAAACTTTATCAAATGGATGTAAAGTGCGCATTTCTGAATGGATATCTAAATGAAGAAGTATTTGTTGAGCAACCAAAAGGATTTGAGGATCCTTATTTTCCAGATCATGTACTAAGATTAAAGAAAGCCCTTTATGGTTTAAAACAAGCGCCTAGAGCCTGGTACGATCGTCTTACACATTATCTTCTAGATAGAGGTTTCAAGAGAGGATATGCCGATCGAACTGTTTGTCAAAAATGATGAAGATTATCTCCTTGTGGCACAAGTCTATATTGATGACATAGTGTTTGGGGCAACTATCGAAGATCGTGCTACTGAATTTTACGAGGAGATGAAGAAGGAGTTTGAGATGAGTATGGTGGGGAGCTCACATTCTTCTTGGGTCTTCAAGTCAAACAATGAAGGAGGGTATATTTGTATCTCAAGAGAAATATGCCAGAAACATTGTCAAGAAGTTTGGACTAGACTCCAAAAAACATGCCTCCACTCCCATGAGCTCTTCCACTAAACTAAATGTGGATTCGTCGGGAGTTGAAGTAAGTCCTACATTGTACAGGAGCATCATAGGGAGTTTGCTCTACCTTACAGCCATGAGACCGGACATTGCTTTCGGTGTGGGTGTTTGTGCAGTACCAAGCTAATCCGAAGGAATCTCATTTGGCTGCTGCTAAGCGAATCATTCGATATGTGAATGGTACCGCAAACTATGGTCTGTGGTATTCAAAAGACTCAAATGCTTGTCTTCTTTGGGTATTGAGATCTTGACTGGGCTGGCGGTGTAGACGATCGGAAAAGCACTTCAGCGGTTGTTTTTATCTTGGTAACAATCTTGTCTCGTGGATGAGCAAGAAGCGAGAATTGAGTGTCTCTATCTACTATGAAGCGAGAATACATCGCTGCTGGAAGTTGCTGCACTCAACTACTTTGGATGAAGAAATTACTTCATGACTATGGAATTCCTCAAGAAACGATGTGTGTCTTCTCGTGACAACACCAGTGCCATCAATCTTTCCAAGAATCCTGTCCCAGCATTCAAAATCCAAACACATAGAGATACGTTACCATTTCATTCGGGATTTGGTAGAGGAAAGAGTTGTGTGTCTTGAGTTCATACACACCGACAATCAAAAGGCGGATATCTTCACCAAGCCTCTCGATGGTCCACGGTTTGAATCACTCCGTAAGACCATTGGTGTTGGTACAATTCCTTAACTCTCTTGTGTGTTGTGTGCTTCACATATTTATAATATGATAAGTCTGTTTTGTGTTGGGGCACACACCTCTTTGATTGGCTCTTTGTGCAACATGTTTCTTGTTTGTTTGTCCATTTGTGAATATCTTGTTGCTTCTTTTTATGTTTGTTCAATCATTTTTGTTTCTTGTGTCAAAAATCCAAAAATCACATAAAAATTAGAAAATCAAAAAGCTTGATTGACTTTGTTGAGTTTTGTCTCAAAACTTGTTTTGCCTTAAAACTTGTTTTGCCTTGTACCTTTGTGCTAATGGCTTTGTGCATTTTCGGGCATTGCTTGTTTTCATGCACTTATATCTCTATGGGAAAAATCTTGAAATCTATGTGATTGTTGTAAATAGATCTTCAAACTTGTCATGAATGATTAGTGAATGGTTATGTTGATCTTGAGACATGCATAGACTTGTGTCTATATATCTTCCCACTCTTTAATTTTTGTTTTGCTAAAAAGAGCTCACCAAATGTAAATCTCCAAATGTAAAGAGATATTGAGCTGCAAAAGCCTGTCGCACATTTTAGTATTCGACTAGGAAAAAGGGTAAGTGACCTTATATTAAAGAGATTATTTATTCAAAAAGCCAAAGGCTTGTTCATTAAGTTGAAATGTATAATATCACTCTCACATTGAGAGATGATTGCCTCAAAAGATCAAAAAGATCAAATGTTATGATTGAAAGTGGAGTAAAATGATAAGCTCCAAGGTATGTTATCATGTTGTGTGGGAGGTCATATATACATTTTTCTATAATTGAGATGGGTCACATGATCTAGTGCTAATTGTGTATGTCTTGGTTGAATTGATCATTGAAGCTTCACATTAGACAAAAGACTATCTCATTGTTGATATCCACACACAACACACAAGTTTATGTTCAATAAATGCCATATTCATTTGTGTGATTGTACTTGATGAAATGTGTTTTCACATGCTCAATCTTTGTTAATTCCAGCACAAAAAGATTTTTGAGTGTTTTAGGTGTTTTTGGAAAGTATTTTGTTTGAAAAATCTGAAAATTTCAAAAATCTGTTTTGCCCTGTTTTGGCGGCTCGATCGCGGGTGTGTCAAGTCGCGAGCCTCAATCGCATCTTCGCTGGTCATTTTTGGCGACTTGTTCGCGAGTGGAAGGTCCGATCGCGAGGTTCACTCAGAGATTTTCGCGGCTCAGCTCGCAACTCACTCGCGGGTAGACCTTCCAATCGCGAAAAACACTTAGAAAAATTCTTCAAATTTTTTCTCTTGAGTGATTTGGCGGCTTGATCTGGCGACTGTGTGGCGACTCGTTTGATCGCGAAAATCGCGTGTTTTGAACATACAGGGGCGTTTTTAAACTTTTTGTTTTTCCTCGATCTTTTTGTGACTGTTCATTGTCTTTTTCATCTGCTCTTACCCATTCACACCGTACCTCCATTGTCGATCTCCATTGTTTGCTTCTTCTCGGCTCAAAATCGTCGACTAACAGGTATGTTTTTCTGTTTTGAACTCTATTTTACTTGCTATCATGGTTTTCCCTCCGGATTATTCACTTTTGATTGTGGTCTTGTGATGGGTTTTTAGCTCAACTGTTTCTCGTTGTCCTTACTTAGCTTATGGTAGCTTGTGCTTCTGTTTTTGAGCTAGTTTATTTTGTTGGTTGTGTTCTTCATCATGTGCTTAGCTAGGGTTAGCTATTTTTGTCCGATCTGCTGTTTGATGTCGTGTTTCACTATGATCCTGTGTGGTAATCCATTGATGTATTGTTGAATGTGGGTCCTTTTTGCTGATTATGTGGTTATATTTGGCCTCCCTCTCTTGTGTAGTTCAATTTGGGCCATTTGTGTCCCTCATTGTTATTGTCGACCATTTTCATCCAGCTGTTAGGGTTTCTTCATTGTCCCTAAATTTCCACTAACCCACTGCTAATATAGTCCGTTGGATTGTGTTCTGTCATTTCCCTTGTTTATAATGCAGATTGGTCATGTCACCATTCATGAAGGTCTTTGTGAAAGGAGGTTCTTCCAAAGAGAAGGAACCCGTAATTGATGTTGATGAAGACACACCTCTCCCAAAGGTGACTCGCTCTTCATCACAGCGATTCGATCCCAATAAGTTCAGATCATATGCAGCCTATCAGTCCTATGAGAATTTTTTTCTACATGCCACACCATTACTAGAAAGAGTCTGTGGATCTCCTCCTCACTTCATAACACCGACATTCCGAAATGGTTTGCTCACAAGGATTGGAATTACCTTCTCTCCGATCCGGATGACGTGTATGAAGAGTTGGTTAAAGAATTTTATGATAACGCAATTGTGGAAGGAGATGAACTTAAGTCTTTGGGTTCGGCAAAAGAGCTTTTCTGTCTCTCCTACATACCTGGCAGAAATTCTTCACATCAACGAGACCCATTTTTCGACATTCACCGGTTTATGATGATCTATGTCACGATGAGGAGCTTCTCAAACAAAGTCTTGGTCAAGACTTGGAGTTCTCACCCAATGGCAAATCCATCAAGTGTTTCCTCTCTTTCTCCGAAATCGAGAGTGCTTACAATTGTGATGTTTCACAATTTGTACCCTTTATCAAATCTTGGGTATATGAACCTCGGACGTACTTTGTTTCTTCATGATCTAATCTCTCGATGAGGAAATTGACATTTGTGCTCATATCTTTCATGTTCTGCGCAAAACGGTTCTTGAAATGAGTCTCGGATATGCATTCCTTTCTGCAGTCTCATTTCACGGATCTTGAAGCTTAAGGAATTTATCCAACGGCCGATGAGTCTCCTATCCCCAAACCGAGTCCAATCAACATGCGTACATTCAATGCAAGCGTTGGACATAGTCGGAAGAGAGCCAAACCAGAAACTTCTGCATCTCACAGTGACTCTCGGTTCAGCAATCTCTCCCTAGATGAGAAACTTGATCGCATTGTCTCTCTCGTCCACGAGTTGAATACAAAGATGTCTGGACTCCTTTGCTTCTCTACACCATCAAAGCAACCGATGGGATATGAAGTTTACTTCTCTTCAAACTCAATTGGATCAAATTCAGAGAAAGCTGGAAGAGGATGACTAGCCTATTCCGTGACAAAAAGGGGGAGTGATAGGCATAATCAGAGGGGGAGGATATTACCCTAAGGGGGAGTGTCATTATCTAAGGGGGAGTGTCTTTACATTCTTTTTTCAGTTTCAATTTTCTCTTTAAGTTGATATATTGTGTTTTGTAAAAACTGTTATTCAAGATATTACGTGTTTGTACCCATTTGCTTTTGTAAGTCTGTTAGGGTTATTGTTTTATGCATAGTTTGTAGGCTTTATGGTATGTACCTTGCTTTTTGCAACCTTTATGCTATGTTGAAATCAGTACTTTGATCTAAATGGTCTGCATTTTGGTTTATGTCTTGTCACTCTTGTGCCCTTGTAGGATTGTTCCTAGATGCATATGCCTTGTGTGCTATGCATTGGTTGAGTGTTGAGCATACAAGTGTCTTGCCTTGTGCTTGTTAACTTGTATGCCCTTGTGTTCATTCCAAGTGTGAATGAGCACTTCGTGATCACTACCTGGTGGTGTTCACTTGGTTGATCAAGCCATGGTTTATATCTTAACTCCATCTTTGCTTGATCACATTCACATTTCATATGCATGTATAATTTTCTGCTTACAATGATCATGGTGTATTGTTGTGTTTCAGGAGTATTTTGTTCATATGATTCAAGTGCTTCACAGACTTCTAGAGTTAGGTGTGAGTGAGTTTTGTTCAACTGTTCCCAACTCACATGTTAAGTCTAGAGTCTGTTTTAGGGTTTTGTCACGGAATAGCCAAAGGGGGAGATTGTAAGGTTGAATTTATTCAACCATCTAATTGGCTTTATTTCATGCCAAATTTTCTTGTAATTCAGCATTTAGTAACCCTGTATTTAGGTGGGTTTGTTGTAAGGGTAGTGAGTGAGATAGAGTGAAGATTGCTCAAGAGTGTGCAAGAAAACAAAGAGTCGCGGCTGGGACTCGCGGGTGGACTCGCGGTTGCAAGCCGCCAGAAGCCGCACACGTGCCAAGCATGCTGGAAGATGAACAGTCATGCTAGCTGGAGCACTACAGGACAAAACAGGACAATCGGCCATACGGTTATCTCGTGATTGGATCTCGCGACTTAGTCAAGCCGCGAGGTCAAGCCGCGAGCCACCCCTGTTTTGTAAAACCTAACGTTTCACATTCCTCTCCCACTCTAGTATAAATATCCCTTTTACCCACGATTGAAAGAGAGCTTCCGGAGAGAATTTTGAGAGAGAAACCCTAAAGAAAAACCAGATTGTTTCACCCACAATCTCTACCTTAGAGTCTCTTCAAATTCCTCAACTCTCTTCCTCTCCATTGTCAAATCCTTGGGAGGCATTATACCAAACCTGGTTCTCACCATCATCATCACCTGTGAGACAGTTGTTTGGAGTTCTGGGAAGCGATTAGGAAGGAGCCAATCTTCATTGGTTGATGCTACGGTCTAGTAGTGGAATCCGGGAAGCTAGAAAAGAAAAACGTTCGGCGCAACCTCGTTGGAGCAAGAAGCTTGAAGGGCTTAGGTGCACTTTGGGTAGATTAGGCTTGGAGGGTCTATTCTTTGTCCTTGTATCCCAACTATATTTTCTAGTGGATTGATTACCGCTTGGAGGGCGACGGAGAGGTTTTTCGCCAAGGACTTCGGTTTCCTCTTCGATAACACATCGCGTGTTGTCTTTGTGTTTGCATCTTCCTTCCTCTATATCTTTGCTTTTATATTATCTGCTGTGATTTTATTTTGTTATGGCTTAGATAGTATTTAACCTATTTCACATTATAGCATATGTTAAGTTTCCGCACACTTGTTGTTTGACATATTGCTTGTGTTGGTTAAGTTGAAATTTGGGGGTCTAAACGTTCAAAGGTGTTTTGTACACGTTTTTGAACTTTCATATCTGATTGACACAAAATTTGATATGTGTATTAAGAGCGTAAAGAACATGCAATTCAACAATTAAATTTTCAAAATATATAGTAATGTTTATTTTATTAAGTAGGGTTGTAGCCTAAGGTTACAACCAATTTTGTGGCTAAACTTTGTCCATATATTATAATATAAAAATATTATATAAATATTAATTTAATTATTACATAAATATAAAAAATACCCTATCTTAGTTCTTGCTTAGGACCCTAAAATGTTTAGGGCCAGCCTTGGAAATAGTAGATGGGAATGAGAGTGAAATAACTTTTTTCCTTCTTAAACCCATGCAAGTGAATATCTAAGGGCAATAATATTCTCATAACTACTTTTTTTATATTCACTTTCATGTTTTAAGTGTATGACAAAAAAATTTTCTTTCCGTTTTTTAAACTATAAATAATTCCACCACAATAGTAGATATTTTTGTAACAATTGGCCTTGTGGCAATAATAATCAAACGTCAAATTAATCAAGAGATGATGTATGCAATGACTCACTAATCTGGTGATGAACATGTAGTTGGAGTTGTGGAGATTGTGGGCACAAGGGAGAAAGTGTCGGAGTCACCACCTAGTTATATGGTCTAGGAACCATGAATATAGCATCTTTTAGAGGAAGGACATTTGGTCTTACTACCGGACTATGAGTTCAGAGTTTAGGTATGCTTTTGGGAAAGTGTTAGGCACCCAAGATTGCCCAACCCTAAGGTTGGCCTCCCATCATTGTGTCTTATGTCCTAACCTTATTAAAAACATGTTTAACGCTTGTGTCTATACTCACACACACACTAGTATACATCTAAGCATACAATCATGACATCATTCATCCCAAAACACATACCTATCAACCTAAAGCAAGAGAGCCAAACACAAAAGAAACCCTAGCATGTGAAACCCTATCATACATCTAAGCATGTTCCATCATGTCATCAAAGTAAAACCCTAACACAAATGCATGAACATTGCTAATGTATGACTTACCTTTTACTTACCTCTCAGCACAACACTTATGACATCAATGCATGAGCATGTGAATGAATGGCATTAAAATTAAGAAAACTCTAATCTAAACATGTGATAACAAACAAACATGTTAAAAGGCGGACAAGCAATTATGGGGCTTAAAACATATGAAAAAGAGGCTACACAAAACAAACATGTGAAAGCAAAACAAAACAAACAAGAATCTAGGGTTTCTAGGTAACGACATCACTCGTGCTAGAACAGGTTTGCATACTGTTAAATTCAGCCTATGTGCATAGATCTTTACCCAAAAAACCAAAAAACACAAAAACAGTGTAGAACTTTAAAACAACAAACTAACAACCTACATACAAAAAAGGCAAAAGGGCTAAATTAAGCAATCATGTATGAAAATAAACCAAACCAAAAATGAGATTAAAACAAGAGAAGAAAGATAGAAAATAAAAAAGAAAAGCTAGAAATAATACCTTAAAGCAAGAGCTCTAAGGCTTGATTTTTTACTGTTTCTCACAGTCAAATCTATCACAATTCAATAAAATAGTGATTAGCAATCTTAAACTTAAAGGATTGGGGCTTAAAAGGTCCCAATCAAATAAAAAATGACTTGAGGGTATTTTGTGAAAAACTCCTGTTTGATTCACTATTTTCTAGTGAATCTTAGGATTTTCCCTTGGGATTTCTGTGTATTTTAAAAATGTACAATGTAAGGCTTTTTATAGTTGAAAAAATGGGGTTTGGAATAGCTCACAGATGATGTGAGATTCATTCCAAATCTCAGTCATTATTGCAGAAAATTTGCCTTTCTTATGCTTCTCTGACCCTAGCTATATATGCGAGAATGTGCCTATGTATGCATGCTTTAACTTGTGTACACAGGCCGTGACTCACGTACACAGGCTAAGGGCCACTTTGGTCATTTAATTTTCCAAAAATAGATTTTTGCTCATTTAAAAGGTTATATTTTCCATTTTAACACTCTTCAAGTCAATTTAATATCCGATTGGGCTCTAAATTGGCCTTGTGCCTTAGAGTTCGAGTATCATTGGGGAATGGGGGCTTGAGTCGTAAGGGTACAAAACACGGTGTCTATAGAGACCAACTGATGCTAGATTGGGTCGGGTCGATCATCAAACTTTGGGATGTTTGGTTAGAGCATTCACATCTAATGATGTAAAAAAAAAAAAAAAAAAAAACCATATTTATCTATTTTACATATCCAAATACAATTTTATCTATTTTACCAACATTTTTAACAACGCACCCAACATCTCAATTCTTATCTTTACATACACTCAATAAAATAATATAAACTACATAATCAAATAATATAAAAATTTCTCTCTCTCTCTCTCTCACTCTCTCTCTCTCAAGTAAACCCATGCACCTTCCACCAAAACTCAGCCACAACCACCGCTAGAAATTCCAACCGCAACAATCAAAACCAATTAAACACCACCACTGCAACAATCAAAACCAACCATCACCATCACAGTCAATACCCATCCTAAAAAAAAAAAAAAAAAAACACCTCAACCACAGCGGTCACCACCCCCACAGCCCACCACCACCACCACTATCAACAGCCACCAAAATCACATATCCATACACACAAACCAAAAAAAAAAAAAAAAAAAAAACCCAAACCGAAATTGGAACCACCACCTTTACTAGGGTTGTCCAATAACCCTTCAAACTTGACCCACCCACCCAACTAGAAGGCCCACGGGCGGATTTGAATGCCCAGACAGGTTGGGTGTGGGTCTAATAGTGTTAAAAATTCGGTTTTCGGTTCGGGTTTGGGTTCCACACTTACTAAATCGTAGAAATTGACCCGACCTATGAGAAACTTAGAAAAAAAAATGGGCTTCGGTGTTTCACTTTTCACATTCCACCTCTCTCTCTCTCTCTTTCTAAAATCCCTAACCTTAGCTCCTTATTTCTACCATCATTGTCTAGTTGATTGTGCTACCACTATCGTTGACTCACTCACCTTCCTAGGTTGGGACTAGCTCAAACCCCTCTCTCTTAAAGCCTCCTTTGATTTACCATTTGAGGTTCCAGTCTTGTGCATCCGATGGTGGGTCAAACTTTTTTTTTTTTTTTAATAATTTCTCATTGATCTTGATCTTGTGATGGATGTGGTGATGGTGGATGATGGAGTTGTGGTGGTGTTGGTTTAGTGTTTTCTTTTTCTTCATTTCAGTCTTATAGATCTAGGTTTTGTGAACTTATTTGTGTTAATTGATTTTTGTAGGTTTAGATTGTGATTTTTGGTTATTTGATTTCTATAGGTTTGGATTGTGATTTTTGTCCTTTGGGTTTTTGATTTCTCTCTATGTTCTTCAAGTGTTTTTTTTTTTTTTTGAAAAATCTCTTTGGGTTAATTTCTTTGGATTTTGATTTCTATGTAATTGTGTTCTTTAGGTTTTCTTTGTTCTTGTTCTCTTTGTGCTTCAAACCCGAAATTACCCAATGACTTTGACTGCTCAATCGACGACCCGAGCCACTAGGTTTGGCAGAATGTTTGGGCGGTTGCGAGTTTATTTTCTGTTCATTAGATCCAATCGGGTTGGTTGTGGGTCAACCTAAAACCCGATTCAACCCAACTCACGAACAGCCCTAACTTCCACCACTACAATTCACCACCACAAAAAATGGACTCACCATCACCATGCACCACAAACATCAATGACCACCGATACCCATATTTTGTCGTTGATCAAAACACACATCAAAAACTCACCACCACCAAGGTTAAAACCCACCATGAAACCTACAATCACCGTTGATCAAAACCCACATCAAAAACTCATCACCATCGAGGTTAAAACCCACCATGAAACCTACCATCACCGTTGATCAAAACCCACATCAAAACTCACCACCACCATGATCAAAACCCATCACGAAACCCACCACCATTGTTGATCAAAACCTACACCACCACTGATCTACCACCTCCCCAACATTGATTCAGCCACCGAGGTCCCATAGTGAAGGATGTGAGAGAGAGAGAGAGAGAGAGAGAGAGAGAGAGAGAGAGAGAGAGAGAAGGACGAGATAGTGAGAGGGGAGGAGAGAGAAGGAGATTCTAATATGTAGAGTTTGCGAGAGAGAGAGAGAGAATAAAGTATTATATTTATGTGTACAACCCATGAACAGTAGGTTGTATGTATATACACCAAATTATTGTTCGTGGTTGCTAAACGTTTTTAGCAACTGCCAATACACACTAGGATAAAGCTCAATTTGAGCAGGTGAGTTGCTAAAATAGGAATTTGAGGGGTTTTACACCCCCGCTAATACTAATGTTCTTATAGGAGCAATGCTAGAATCACAAAAAAAAAAGTATACAATTTCTGATACAACTCACCATATAGTAAATTGTGAATGATAGAGGTGTGAACCCACCACTTATAGCTCGCCTCATGACAAGTTGTGGCAAAATATGGACTTTTTTGTGGTCCTAAATTTGTAATTTTTTGCATTTCTTATTTTTAGTTGCTCAAAATAAATATTAAAAGAAAAACACCTAACACATTCCCACCATCGATCCTCCACCACCAAAGTTTGCTGGTGGCACTAAGAAAAGATAGCCGGCGCCATCAACACTGGCCATCCATCACCACCAGAAACCTTCATTTGGATTCTATTCTCTTGTTTGATTTTCGAGCCTCTTAAGCTCTCAACTCCAATTTTCTTATTTGGATCTGCAAATTCAAGTCACAAAGTTAAATAGGTCTCTCTGGAAGTTTCGCTCTTTATGGTTGGTTGGGTGGGCTAAAATGTTAGTTTGGTAATTTTTTCTAGTGGAGATCTTAGGGAAACATAAGTGGGTGTTTGGTCTTTTGACTTGCTAAACCTTGTTGATAGGCCAATAATGTATTGACCCCTTGTAATGAATTAGCCAAGTTAATTAATTAATCTGATTAATATGCCATAAGCGTGGTAGCACAAACAAATCACCAACTAAGTTAATATACAGTGGAAAATAAAGTTGACACGGTGATTTGTTTACAAATAGGGAAAACCTACACGGCAAAAACCCCACCGGGTGATTTTAAGGTCACTACTCTCGAGAATCCACTATTATCACAACAAGTGGTTACAGGTAAAGGAATCCTAGTATCTTATACCAACCTATAGTTGAACCCTTACCCCAATACCCAATTGGACTTGTTCTATAATGACAATCTCTCCTTTTCAATGCACGACTCCTAGTACGTGACTAACCAATCAATGCACGGATCCAAGTACATGACTAACCACCAACTTGAGAAGAATTTCAGCTACAAAGTTCTTCAGTTCATCAACATAGTGAAGATCACGAAGCTCCTTGTTTACAAAACCCTATGGTGTTCAAATGCAGTGACTTCTTGAAGAGAAAGATGAACTAGGACAAATTGTCTCTGGTCACAATATACTTGTGAAAAACCTTTGCATCAAGTTTCACTCACTTGCATCATCTGTGACGGCCCTTAAAATAATCCTTATATATGTTTAGGGTTGTGAGAAAAGAAAGCCCAAACATCTATACATAGATTGGATGAAAATTAGGACTGAAAAACTGATTTTCATAAATCTCGATAGATTAGGTATCTATTGAGCAGCTATCGAGCATCGGGCTAAACCGCCTTTTAAACCTTGATAGATGCTTTCTGTCGAGTTAGCTATCGAGCTTTAAAATTCAACACTTCTTCATTTGATTCTTGGACAGACTTGCATGACTTTAACACTTGAATTTGAACTCTTGTTTCTTGAAGCATTAAACACATTCTAGATCTACCCAATTACAAGAAAAATGCGTTTTGTCAAAGGATTAGCCAATTCTATATTGACATATGTTCCTTACATGATTCACATATGTCCTAACACTTGTATGGGATTTGAAAAGGAAAATGTCTTTGAAGAAGACAAGGAGGTAGTGGATATTAGTCAGGGATTTAAAGAAGATAACGGGTTATGGTGTGGACCTGTTGGCATATGATAATAACATTGATGATGCTACAGGTCTCTTGTTAGTGCTGTCGGTGAGGATTGGTGGTGGTAAGGTGGCAAAGTGGTATTTTTTTTTTTTTTTTTTTTTTTTTTTTTTTTTTTTTTTTTAAATTTTTTTAATATTTATTTTGAACAACTAAAAATAAGAAATGCAAAAAGTAAATTTTAATTAAATAAGTGGCTATGTGTTAAGTTTTTACTTTTAGACCATAAACCGATACAAGAAAAGTGGGGCAAAAGATTTAGACTCATGTTTAATAGTTTAGCTTGTAGTTGTTGACACGTTGGATTGTTGACTTGGTGCTGACTTTGGTTTTTTATTATTTATTATTTATTTTAATTAAGTGACACTTTCTAATTGCACCAGCTGTTAAGAATTTGATATGGCTCGGTCACACTCTAAAAAAAGAGAAAACAAAATAAAGTAAAGGTTAGGGCTGGTCCTTCCATTAGACCAATTAGGCCATTGCCTAAGGCTCCCAAGTGGAAGATGGGCCCAAAATTTTGAAAAAGAACGGGTAATTTGATACATCATTGTGATCAAAGAAAAAAAAAATCTGGAACATCCTTGTAAACATTGGTACCCCAAAATTTTTTTTGGTCTAAACAAAATCAATTATCCGAAAAAAAATCATCCTTAACCTCTAGACAAATCAAAAATCAACTGGATAAAGTGCAAATCCAGCCTAAAAGATTACCATACATTTTCTCTCTCACTCTCTTTTTCTCCACCTCTCTCTCTCTTAGCTAGATGATGATAATTTGCAAAAATACTGTCTTAAACTTGAATCTTTTCTTAAACCCGATGTTTATTATGATATTAAAGGCTTATATTTATTTTTAGAGTTAAAAATTTTAAAAGAAATTTTACAAGTAAAAGAATATCTCCAATTGACATATTAAATTGTATAAAAATGTTAGATTCATTTCCAAATACATGCATTGCTTATAGAATTTTACTAACAATACTTGTTATAGTTGCTTCTGCATAAAGAAGTTTTCAAAATTAAAATTAATAAAATCATATCTAAGATTGACAATGTCTCAAGAAAGATTAAGTGGATTAGCTATATTATTGATTGAAAATGAGATGTTAGAAGAACTTGAATACAAACATTTAATTAGTCAATTTGCATCTCAAAAGGCAAGAAAAAAAGATTTTAAATGAAATATATTATGGACAAAGTTTAGCTACAAAATTATTTGTAGCCTTAGGCTACAACCAACCTTTTTTTTTTTTTTTTTGAGATAAAACCAATAGAATTTTATTGATTGATAGTATAAGTCATGTATAACAAAAGAGAACAGGGACCATACAAACTAAAACCTTCTTCCCCAAAATATGACAAAAGCACAAAAAGAAAATCCCCTATTTCCCAGTAATACAAACAGAGGTTGGTACGGTTAGGCCGAACTTGTGTGTTAGACCACATCTTGAGTAGCAGACAACCTTTGGTAAATCTCTAATATCGCTAGCCCTCCCTCCATGATTACCTTGGGGTGTTTTTGAATTTTCTCAAAGTATAGCTTGTTTCTTGCATTCCAAATTGGCCACAATAGGGTCGCCCATTTCTCCATCTCTTCTTTTGTCAGTTTCCTCCCCATCATCCAAAACAGATGGAAAAAATCCTGAACCTCATTGCTGCACTTTTGCACTCTTGCCCTCACCATTGCCCATACATTTCTAGTAAATGGACATTCCCACAACAAGTGGGTGCATGTTTCTGGTTGTTGACAACACAACTCACATCTCTCACCCACCTGTACCTTCCTTCGCCGAAGATTTTCCTGTGTAGTTAGTATATTTGAGCATGCCCTCCACATGAAAGATTTCACCTTTGGTGGTACATTCATTGCCCAAATTATCTTCCACCATTTTCTATCTTCTTGTGCCCATGAGTGCTCAATATCCATTTGCTGGCGAAGTCGCATAGCCACCTTGTACGCTGTTTTCACCGTGAATTCATGCTTGCTATTTTCCTTCCAAACGAGGCTGTCCTTAGACCAGTTACGACAAAGAGGGATTGCCAAGATATCCAGTCTAGTCCTTGGTGCAAAATTGTCCTCAATCTTCCTCCTATCCCACTACTAGGTATCCCTATTAATAAGGTCAGCCACCCTTAACGTGTTGTCCACATCCCCACTGAAGACAGGTCTGTGTGGTAGCCAGTTTGAAGACGAAACCAGAATTCGGCTTCCATCACCCACTCTCCACCTTGATCCCCTTACAACAACTTCTCTTGCAGCAATTAGACTCCTTCAAACAAAGGATGGTTTATGACCTAATTCAGCCTCCAAGAATGAGCAGTTTGGAAAATACCTTGCCTTATAAACATAGTAAAATAGGGAGTGCGTGTAGTGCAGCAAATGCCATGCTTGCTTGGCTAGCATAGCTAAGTTAAAAGCTTGTATATCTTGGAACCCCATACCTCCTGTGTACACAACTTCTTCCAATTTATCCAGTGTATTTTCCTTTCATCCTTTGTTTGTCCCCAATAATATTTTGCCAAGGTTAAGTTTATTGAGTCCCCCACTACCTTTGGAATCTTAAAAATACTCATTGAGTAGGTAGGAATGGCTTGGGAAATTATCTTGATCAAAACCTCCCTCTCGGCTTTTGAGATGAATATTTCCTTCTAACCCATAACCCTTTAGGTTATTCGTTCCTGCAACTCTTTAAAAGTATCTACCTTTGATTGTCCCCCCACCATTGGTAGCCCAAGATACTTCTCATAGTTATTCATAATCCTTACACCCAACATATTCTTTATAGCATCTTTCACCTCCGGTTTAGTATTTCTACTAAAAAATAGAGATGTCTTCTGTCTATTAATTGCTTGACCCGAGGCAGCCTTATATCTACTCAATATGTCTAGGAGTTGATGACCCTCCATTGATGCTTCATAGAATAACAAGCAGTCATTTGCAAAGAAGAGATGAGATACACGAACCCCACCTCAACAAGATATCACTCTATGTAATTGCCTGGTTTCTGATGCCTTCTTCATCATTCCCGATAACCCTTCCGCACACAATAGGAATAGGTGTGGTGAGAGCAGATCTCCTTGCTTTATACCTCTTGATGGTTGGACAAAACCCTTGAGCTCCCCATTAATCAAAATTGAGTACGTGGCTCTTCTCTCTGTTTCCATGGCCAGTTCGACCCACCTTTCATCAAATCCTAACCTAATCATCATTTGACGAAGAAAGTTCCACTCCACCCAGTCATAAGCTTTACTAGTGTCTAGCTTCACCGCCATCTGCCCCTTTTTTCCAATTCTTTTATTTTGCATCCTATATAAAATCTCAAAAGCTACGGATGTATTATCGGTGATTTGCCTTCCAAGCACAAAGGCACTTTGATTATTAGATATTACATTGGGCAAAATAAATTTTAGCCTATTCGCCATGACCTTTGAAACAATCCTAGAAATTACATTTTCCAAGCTTATAGGATGAAAATCAGCCATATACATGGGTTCATTCTTTTTTGGGATTAGAACAATATGGGTATAATTCATTTTACGCAAAAAGTGACCTAAATGTAAAAAAGACAACACCGCATTTGTAACATCACCCGCCACCACATGCCAAAATTTTTGGAATAAAAGGGGGGACATACCATCAGGTCCCAAGGACTTTGAAGGGTGCATCTGAAATAGTGCTTGCTTTACCTCTTCTGCTGTATAAGGTTGGAGCAATTGCTGGTTCATCAATGGTGTGACCACCCTATCCACCTTCTCCGCCATAGGTTAAGTTGTGGATGGGTTTGATGTTGTGAATAATTCCTGGAAATTATCCTCAGCCACTCTTGCTATACCCTCCTCAGTTTCATGCCACAGCCAAAATATTATTTTTTCTTCTCCTTTGGCTAGCTCTTTGGTGAAAGAACTTAGTGTTTTTGTCCCCCGCCTCCAACCTTATGGATCTTGATCGTTGGCGCCAATGCAATTCCTCATTGTATAGCATGGAATTTATCTCCTCCTTCACCCTTTGGATCTCATGCAAATTTTCGGCCCCATTGTTTCTTGCAAGCTCTTGGTGTTTATCCCTTATTATATTTTTGGAGTAACCAAATGCACTTCTGCTCCAATCAACCAAGACCATTCGGCAATGCTTGATTTTCTCAAAAAAGACCTACATGGGGCTACTCGTGGCTTGCATATTTGTCCAAGCTTGTTGGACTATTTCCTCACGTTGTGGATGGGTCACCCACTTCTCTTCAAATCACTTTGGGATCTTCCTTGGCCACTTTGTGTGTCTCTCCACCTGGGTATTGAGCAAGATTGGCACATGGTCTGAGTATGAGGCGGTGAGGTGTGTTACCCTGCTATGAGGAAAAAGTTCACACTACTCCAATGTTGCACATGCTTGATCAAGTCTTTCTTGCACAAACACTTCTCCCTTTCATCCATTTTCCCATGTGAACATATTTCCTGTAAAACCCATATCAATTAAACCACAATACAACAATGTACTTCTAAAATTCCGCATAAGGTGCTCTGGTCTAGGTAGGCGGCCTTCTTTTTCCTCAGATGACAAAATCTCATTATAATCTACGATACACAACCATGGTGCTGAATTTCGTGTGCTTAGATGTTTTAATAAAGTCCACGTTTCATGCCTAAGGTGTTCTTTTGGTTTCCCATAAAACCTTGTGATGCACCATGGAGATGTTGGATTTGTGAGGATTAGTTCATCAATGTGATTCTGGGTGTATGTTTGTATATGCAAGTCCACATCCGCCTTCCATAGCATTGCCAAGCCACCCCTTCTCTCCGGACATGGAACAACCAACATAGAATCAAAGTGTAAGTCATTCTAAAACGTCTCATTTCCTCAACGGTTTGTTTTGTCTCCATAAGAACAAAACTTTGGGAGCTTTTCCCCCCACTAGGTGAGAGAGGGCATTCATTGCATGTTGGTTCCCAAGCCCCCGGTAGTTCCAGCTTATGAAAATCATTGTCCTTGGTGGGGCTGGGAAGTAGCTTCCTTCGTTGAAAACGTGTTTGGAATGGCATCCTGAATTCTTCTTATTTTCACTTGTCCCTATGGCTTTTGTGTCTTGGTTATGGACTGAATACTCCCTCTTCATAATGGAAGTGAATTTTGACAAATCCACCATTGGATTATATCTTCTTCTTATAACTTTCATACTTGCAAAATTTATAAAAAAAAATTAAAGATCAATAGCTACATTATCAATAAATTATTTAAATTGTAAGTTATTGTAGCTTAAAATTATGCATAAAATATAAGCGTATAGATCATATAATAAATAATATCCGATTGACAAAAATTTTGATATGTGTATTAAGAGCGTAAAAAATATGCAATTCAACGTTTAGATTTTCAAAATATATAGTAATGTTTATTTTATTGAATAGGATTGTAACCTAAAGTTACAACTAATTTTATAACTAAATTTTGTCTATATTATAATATAAAAATATAAAATAAATATTAATTTAATTAATACATAAATATAAAAAGGCCCTATTTTAGTTCTCGCATAAGGGCCAAAATGTCTAGGGCCGGCAAAGGTGACGGGCCTTTGTTTTCGTCAACAGGGTCACTCTCATCTCAGCAGATAATGGCGCTTGACAAGTTGGAACTACTAGTGCTAAGTATAGAAAGGCAAACACATGGCAAAGAGGAACACGCATGGGAAAGAGACAACTCAAAGAGTCCAGAATGGATGGCAACAATCTTCGTTCCGAAGGGTTAGTTCAAATCTCTTTGCGTTAGTTTATGTTATACATTTTTCTATATATATGACCATGAATCCTAGTCCATCATATTTTTAATAATTTCTTTTCATGACTAAGTTTGAACAAACAAGAAAGTGTGTCAACAACTTACCTGCAAGATCATTTTCTGTTTAGTAAAAACTGTTCATCATGGTTTATATAATATTGAGTTTTTGTCATATCATATATCAAGACAAACCTGGCATTTTTATTGGAAGTTTATTGACAAACTATATCTTTGGCACATTCAACTGAATTTAAGACACTGCTACTTCCTTTTTGCAATTTTATTTTCCTGCACCACAATCCATACTATTTTCGGCTTTCTCATTACATTGCTGCTTACACTCCAAGTTAATTGTCAAAAATCTGGCAACCCGTTTGAAACACATGGTGCAATCATGTTGCTTTTTATCATAGTTGTATTTGTTTACACTCTAGCATTGGCAGGGATAAGCCAACCGACTTCCAACGCAAGCTACCTCCCTATACTCAGGCGTGTGTTTTATTTCTGGAGCTTTTGCATGTGATTTGTTGCTGATGATCCTTGTACCTCCCTTTGGATGGTTTATCCTCGTGTTATGTATATGCATGTTTGTACAATTACTTTTCGAGTCACGCCAACTGATTCTCTGGTGGTTTGAACAAACTTTCCAATCAATCAAACGGTTTACTTCTCAAGCATTCAACATATTGGGTGGTTGGTTCCAAAATAGTATCCAATCACTGCATAGAGCAACTTCCAGAGCATTCCATAGATTTCCCATGCTACTGCCAACTCAAACGGAGCAACAAGTGGTGGAAATAGCAGTAGTTAGGGCTTAATTAATCCTTCTATTTACTTGAACATTTGAGATTATCATGATGATACAGTAAGTGATCTCATATTCCAATCATATTTTCATTCTGCACTCTTATCTAAAGTTAAGAACTCTACTTATTTATATGTTGGTATCAATTTGAGCTTCAGGACAAACAGTTGTTTATGTATGTTTTGAATATCACAGATGTGAATACATTGCAAGGCTAGTGGAAAAGTGCTGCAACTATTACCAGGACCACCATTAACTTTGTTTCATCGGTTAGGCGTGGCTACTGGTTGATAAAAGAAAAATAAAAGAAGATTTCCACTTGACCTACCAAGCACATATATAGTGTTGTTTTAATGGTGTTCAAGTATTATTGATCAAAATAATGTAAAAATTATAGTATAAAAAGTACTGTGAAAATATGTGTTTATAGTACTCGTAATGTAAAAAATATATTTGGTATTATGTTTTTAATAACATATTTTCATATGTGAAAAAATAGAATTTGGTGTTTGACATGTGTATGTGTTATTTTTTAGAAAGCAGTAAAAATTGTAGCTGAATTGACATCTTTACATGCAGAAAGGGTTCGAGTTGGGGGGTTAACAGCACGTTGTAATTATTTTTTTAAAAAAAGAAAGGTTAAATAAATATTATTTGGTTACCAAAAAAAAATTCTAATTAAAATTAAAATATAAGAAAAATGCCTAGCTAAAAGTTGTTGGCTGTCGCCACTGACGAAGGAGGGACGGAGAAAGCAACAGGCCCAAAACTTTCTACCCTTAGCCTCAAAAATCAAAATGCATTAAGCAGGGCTTGTATCTGACGGCAATATTGTCACAACTGGGGCAATAATAGAGCGTCAAATAAATCAAGAGAACATGTATGCACTGACTTAGTAATCCAGTGATGATCATGGAGTTGGAGCTGTGGAGAGCTACCGCTACTAGATCATCGAGCTTTGGGATGTTTGGTTCTAGGGAGAATCAAGTCTATTTAGCTTATAATTATTGACACGTTGAATTGTTGACTTTGTGCTGGCTTGTGTTTTGAATTATTTGACACGCTTCTCTTATTGCACTAGCTGTTCAGAACTTGATATGGTTTTGTCACTCTCATATAAAAAGAAAAGAAAACAAAGAAGCTTCTTGTTTCTAGGACGCGTTTTGAAAACGCAGCTATAGGACGTGTTTTTTTTAAGTGAAACAAAGGTGAAGTGCCTTTCTCTTTGTCCACAAAGTCATTCTCAGCAAAGAAAGCACTTGACAAGTTGGAGCTACGGAGTATAGAAAGGCAAACACATAGGAAAAAGGAGCGAAGATAGGCAATCATTTCTATTATGAGTTTCGCCCCAAGTCCTAGAACTGGAGAGAGCACAGCTCGTATATTCGAGCCAAGGAGCCTCTAATTTGGCATGGCCAACATGATGTTGGATTTCTGGTCCGAGTCTTGAAAATGCCTAGCCAGCTATGAAAGAGTAACTTTAAAATTTTAGTACTATATAAATAAACTATATCTGATGTGGCAAATTGTGAATGATTATTTATTACTTTTACACTCATGACTTTTTTTCAACACTTAGAATCTGTCGTGTGAATAGTTGAGATAATTAGTGACGGAGTCAGGAATTTTTCTTAGGGGGGCCAAGTAAATAAAACCATAATCTTTAAAAAAAGAAAAAAATTATATAAGTTAACTTTAACTCACTAAGCTTGTGTTCTAGGGTCATTCATGGTACTAAGACTATTTATGATTTATCTTTAACTAATTTTTTAGTATTTTTGTTTTTATTTTTTTTATATATGCGTTTAAACAATCACTCAAAAACTCATTCCAATATCACATTCAAAGAAAGCAACATTCCTTAGATTCATATATTTGAGCTAGTATAGGGGCTCAACATCAATATTCTTATTCTAGCTTGATAGAGAACTGTATTGTATTCTTTTTTTTAAAAAAAAAGAACTGTATTGTATTCTCCAAATTTAAAACTTTTTTTTTCTTCTTAAAATATGTATCAATTGTAGATTGGTTTCTCATTAAATTACATCTATATATATATATATATATATATATATATATAGTAAAACTTGAATATTAAATTTTAAATACTAATTATATTTATATAGCCACTTTTTTCACTTAAAAAAAATGTAAAATATAGTCTTTTTCATCCAAATAGATAGAGATCTCGGCAAAATATAAAACTGAATACAGAGAAACAGAGATATACCACATTACCACTAGTCTATTGGCCACTAGTCTGGAGGTCGCCAGTCGTTGATTCACTTGACTGGAGGCTGGAGCGCAGTAGACAACAAGAACAAAGGAAAACTGTTAGAGTTCGTTGTAGTGCTGAGACTGCATCAGCAGCAGCAGTAAGGAATTTTTTGTTTTATTCATATCTATATAATAACTAATAGCCAAAACGTTTGACTTTTTGTTGATCACTCTTCATTGTGCCTCGTGGCTACATAAATTAATGCCACATATACATTTAAAACACCGAATAGTTGTGACTTTTCATTTTTCAATAGACATCTTTTCGGTTAATAAGCATTTTTTTTTACCAATAGGCACATTTTCAATCAATAGGTACCTTTTGACTTTTTATTAACCACTTCTTATTGCATCACATGATTACATAAATTAATCTATATCTATATCTATATAATAGCGTTTTGAGAGAAAGTGGATTCCTACAATTAAGGAGGTGGTAACAAATAGGATAAGTGCCTATCCAAAATTCAGGCATGTTCCACTTTAAAAAGCGATACATTATATTGTTTGACAATGCTATAACACCGTTTAAAAGCGATAAATTATAATTTTTCGCTACGGTAAAACACTGTTTGGAACCCCTCTTGGTATAAAAAGAAATTAACAGCTTAAGACAGAAAAAAGGAAGATAGCAACATGGAGAAAAAAAGGAGAAAGAGAGACGAGAGAGAGAGAGAAATAGAGAGGCAGAGAATGCGGAAGGATCGAGAGATTGAGAGATCAAAAACTGCACGCTCTAAAAACTGAAACCCAAAGCACACAATCATCCATTCTTTCCATTTGTTAACATAAACGGCCAAAAGAAAAGATTTTCCTTCCGATGCCGATGAAAAAGAAAAAAAAGAAGCCCATTGACATATTTCCACGGTTTGCAATCAAGAATGAAAAGAAGTCTCTCACTTTCTTGTCAGATTTCTTCATCTAACTGTTCGTTAATTTCTTTCACCGCTGAGTTTTTATCTTCGATTTAAGTTTGTTTATTAATTATGATTAGGTTTTGATATTTTGTTTGGATTGTTTTTGATTTTGGTATTTTAATTAAGTTTTTCTCTTCGCTTTTCAGTTTGACATTCTCATCCGCACGCCCTCAAGTTCAACTAGGTACCAATTTCGAATCGATCAAATTCCAGATTGCTTAGATCTACTTTGATTTTTTTCCGTTTTTGTTGGATCTAGGGTTTATAATTTGCTCTTTGGATGAATATATTGCTTTTATTTATTGGTGGTGTTAGTACTCTACTTTGAATGTTCCGGTTTCAATGTATTTCTCCCTCAATTGTTCACATTCTAGATTTCGGAATCGGAATGATTGTGTTAGTGAAATAAGCCGCATCACTTCCCAATGAAAACTTCAAAGTCACTGTAATTGAGACCCGCTCTTCCGCCCTGTTCCGTTTCTTTTCTGCAACTCCATACACACAAGGTCAGAATAGCGTGGTTAATTTCCCTCTTTCGAATACTCTCTCTGATGATTTGGCCCACTTTTTAACTGTTTGCATGTTCCGTTCCAGACCAATAGACAGAGAAAAAAAGAAAATCCAAAAGGTTTGGCTACCTTTTTCCCTAATTTCCCATATAGTTGCTTTGTAGATAAAATAGAAAAATTTATTATTGAAATCCATGACAGTTTGGCCATGTAATCCATAGAAATTTTGGTGGTAAATCCCTATTTCTATCTCCTCATAATCATTTTTTCTCTTCTTGGAAGAATATGAAACTTAATCTTAAAATGAACTTTTAGACTCTAATTCTTATAGGGCTCCCAAGTTGGAACCCTTCTATATTTTTCTCTATAAAATTGAATGACAATGGCCTTTAAGATTATGTATTTGAAAGTTAGGGGAGCTATTATGCACTCTAAATTGAATAGGAACTATTTGTGGTGCTTTTCGACATATTAAGCTTCTAGAGATAGTTGTGTAAAGCTTATTTGATTGCTAAAAAGAGTTTCTTAAATTGCCAGAATGTGTTTTGAATTTGCTTCTCAATACTGCTTCCTTAACATATACAGGGCTTGATGATTAGTGAATAAAATTGAAATGCATCTTACATGGTATTATTATGATATAGATATTTCAAGTCATTTTGCAACAACGTATGTGAAATCTAACAACATCCGATGTCCATAACTAGATTCTCGTAAGCGACAAACCATACATTTGATTGGATTTGTGGATGCTAAATATGTGCTCTTTAATGAACAGGAACTAGATTCTCTCGACATTATTAGACTTTTCACTTTTGTGAGGTGCAAACTGGAATTTTGTGTATAGACATGATGCTATAAATTTCTGGTGGGCATCAGTATAGCCAATTCATATTTCATGGGGCTGGTATCTCACCCTTTCAATTGCAGTGTACTCTATACAAAGGTCATTTGCTAAAAGCAAAACATGAGGGTTCCAAGTAAAATAATAGTTTTCCTTTAAATTGGTTTGAAGAAATCTCCTCCAACCAATTACATGGCATTTAGATGATTAAACACATGTACTTTAATGACATGACATGTTAAGCTATATCTAATCAAGTAACTTGACTATTAAATTTAAATCGTGTGGATGATCAGTTGAATGCCATATGGTGAGTTGGAGGGAAAACTATGTTCCAAGAAAAATCCCTCTTTCGATGGAATCATTGTGTTTTACTCACAATCACTATGCCTTTCTCATCTGTCTCAAATATAATGTTGAACATCTTCATCTAGGCATCAATTGTCCAAAAATAGCTTTATAGCAGTTGTGACAAGTGTTTTAGGACTTAATATGCATGAAGAGTACAAGATGAAGTTATCATCATGCAAGATGAAATTATCAACATGACAAACTCGCTATTCTCACATGAAAATTAGTTTATAGGAAACCATTGGATCAATTTCCTGTAGAAATTTCTGTTAGGTTCTAAAGTCTTAGGATTTTATGTTGATAGTTTTTAGACCCCTTAAACAATTGATTAAACTTAGGTAATTAGCCAAGTTGTTACTTAGTCCAATTAAACAAGTCTAGGTTATTACAATATAAAAGATCAAATCATGGAAAGCAGCGGAAAATAAATAACACAAAGATATGATCACCCAGGAAACCAAACCGGTAAAAACCTGGGGAGGATTTGACCTAGCTATCCTCAAGGTAAACTTGAATCCACTATCTTGAAAGAATCGAAGTTCATACAATAAGACTTACAAGCCCCCATGCTCAACTTCTTATTGCTACCAACCAGTAGAACTTACCGACACGACCACGTGCAAGCTCCGAATCCACGGACTCCTTCTTTCTTGGATTCACCACCAGCTACAAGCACACCCGCTTGTGTTTTCTTTAAGCTTCAATGGCAGCAACTGAATTGATCATCAAGGCGTAGATAAATCTTCTCCTTGAAAACCCTAAGTTTGTGTAAAGGAAAACTCCTCTAGATCTCACAAGAGATTTACACAAACCGCAAATATGAGCAACTCTAAAACGTGGTTAAGGTTTGGCTTTTATACTTAGGACAAATAAGAAACCCTAAAAACGTTTTAAAACAATTAGGGCTGAGTTGGACGAATCTGCAGAAAATCATTCTACTCGAGCTTCGATCGATCGAGCTTGTCTTTCGATCGAACGAGCCAGGCCGAAAGGCACAATGCTTCCCGCTTTAACTCGATTCCAACTTTACATTGACACACAACTTTGAGCTAGCTTTAAACACTTCTAAATACATTGTTTTGATCATGGTTTGCCAACAATACACATTAGAGTTCTAAATACATAAAATCCTAAACTTTAGAACCTAACAAACCCCCCCTTTGGCAATCCGTGACAAAACACAACTTAGAAGCTCAAAGTTTACAAAACAAAAAAGCCCTTTACAAAATAATACTCATAAACCAAATTCAATCCTAACTACTATCCATCATTTGCAAGTGTAAACAAAGACTTAATTGAATCAACTTGTATATTTCCTGAAACACTAAACAAAATGCATAACCGCATGTGTGGAAACAATACAAGTAAACAAAATAACTTCTTGATTTCAAACAACACACAAATAAAGACATATATCAATGAATAACTCATATATATAAATCAATAAGCAGTTTGAAACAAGAAACAAATAAAGTACCAATCAAAACATAAAACTCTCCCTAACAAGAATATCCCATCAAAAACAAGGTAAGAGCTAAAAAAGCATAAGTACAAAGTGAAGCACCTAGATATAATCTAAAACTCCACAAGCTCCAACCAAAAACAAATAAACTCCCCCGAAAAACAAAAACCCTACAAGGTACTCCCCCTTTTTGTGACGGAATGCCAAAGGGCAAACAAGCTATCCATCATCAAAAGGGAGGTGGTCTAAACTGCGCCAACTTCGCACGCAAGGTATGGATCTCATCAAGCACGTCCACCAAAATCTGTCCTTCAGCCGCTTGAACGGTCAAGACATGATCCAACGTGCGACGAATGTCTAAATCATCCGAAGCAGTCGGTGGAGGAACATCGGCAGCAGCAAAGCGAAGTCTGAAGTCTCACTGCACTGCACCTGTAGAAGAGGAAGGAGGGGGAACACCACTAGATGATGCACCTCTAGGACGAGAAGGAGCAACTCTCAACCGAGCAGCCCTCTGACGAAGAAAGGTGGCACCTATGGGAGCAATCACATGAATAGGCTCACCAGACGGAAAACCATCTAGACCTAAGTAAAGCAAAATCCTATGAATGAAAATAGGATGAATCGGTGCATGCCTTACGGCAGAACTCTTATGAACCTCGTTCAAAGAACGAAGGAACAAGTGAGGAAAACTGATAGAGGCTCTAGAAACAAAGGCATACAAAAACACACATCGCTCTAAAGGGATGGTGTGGAAGTGAGAAATAGGCCACAAGGAATGACACGTAATTCGAAAGAAGAGATAGGCCGTCTCGGTAAGCTCGGCGGACATGATCCGAGGATTATAACCCCACCGGATAGATGACCCAGTGATGTAAGACATGACAACGTCTAATGAGGGTGACTCATTATAGGGATAGTCAGCATCCCGAACAACCGGCACCCCAAGAGCCTCAGCCACTACCCGAGGGGTAAAGGTGAATTCTACACCTCGTATCCAACTCCTAACTAGGGTGTTGGAATCATAGATGTGGCAAGAGAGGTTCAAGAAGAACTCTCTAATCAGGGCGGTTGGGGGTGGATGATCTATCTCTAAGAGAGACAACCAACCTCTAGAATCAAAATTGGCCCTAATGGCCGGATTAAGCACATCTAACACAACAGCTCGCTCAGGACTGTAACTTACGCTATAGGTTCAAAGTGTCATAGGCTTTTCTACACTTATCATTCTTAAACAGTGCAACCCTAGTGGAAGACTCGGAGGAAGTGGAAGTGGTCCTATGGGCTCTACTTTTCCTAGGCATGGTGCTAAGATAAGGATCAAAACACAGAGCGAAAGAACAAAAAACATAAAACCAAAACCAAGGGCAGATCGCAAGTTAGCACAAAAACAGAATATAGAATAAAAATCTATATGATGTATGAACAAGTTTAAATGTCATGATGCATGTTCTAATGCAGCGAATTAAGTCCAAAAGGTTCAAATTACAAAATTGGCTTGAACATTAAGATTTTTAACACAAAAACCCCAAAATTTTGAAAACCACTTGATCAATTTGAAAAATATTGACGAATTGATCATTACACATGATATAATAACAAAAATAATGACCAAATACATCAATTGGATAAGCCAATTTCATCAATTTAAGCCAATTTGAAAAAATCCCCAATTCGGATCAAATTCAAAAACCTAGAATTTTCAATTTTTCAAAAACCACAAAATTGATCAAATTAAACTATAGGGAACATCATTATAGCATCATAGCACAAAAACCCATTGATCAATTTCACAAGAATTGGTTCGAATCATCAAAAACCCCAATATGTTGAAAGTGCCGAAAATACCCATGATAATGCATGAAAAATGCATGAAATCAAGAAATAAACTTGAAAAAGAAGGGCAAAAGGGACTTACCGGCCTCCAAGGACAAAAACCTTGCAAAAAACTTGAAGGAAAACGACAAAAAATGGATGGTGGAGCCTAGAGCCAACGCAAAGAGAGAGAGAGAGAGAGAAAAGTTGAAAAGTATTTGAAAAAGTCCAATTCTGTCTTTTTAAAAACCTAATTCACGAGTTTCGATCGGTCGAAAATCAACCTCGATCGATCGAAACAGACAGAGACTCCCTCTCTCAAATTTAAAAAATTTCGATCGGTCAAAAAACGAATTGGACCGATCAAATTAGGCAGAGGCTCACCATATTTTTGAGGAAAAACAAAATTTTTGAAAAACAAGATGATTTAACTCAAAGCATTGAAATTTAAGAACAAACATGCATGAATATGAGATGATATGATTTTCAAATCAAGAATTTTAAGCCCGAAATTCCCTAAAACAAAATTTCTTGCATTCTCCACAAATTTTCAAGCAACAAATTAAGTTTGCACATAATTCAAAGTATTTGCAATAACTTGGTTAGTCGGACCATAAACACACACAATAACATGTACAATGTTTAGCAAAGAGTAACTCGTGTAGTGTGTGCAACTAGCAAAAACTTGAGATACATGTGAGGTGATATGTGAATAGCAATCAATCACAAAGTCTACAAAATTCATCACAAAGAATTTAAAAGAGACTATCATCTAAAGAGTTACATCATATAACTCCCACATCTCCTAGATCATAAGTTTGCAATCATGTAAGTTTCTTGTATTTATGCCTCATAATATACTTTCCAATTTTAAGTTATGTGAGTTTGGCATCAAGCCTAATAGTACACACCAATTTTGATTTTAAGAATTAAGAAGTTTAATCGAGGCTTCACCTTATGTTCTTTTTGTGCATGTGCTACACTTTCTCGAGCACAAAATCTTATGATATGCACTAAGGTGTTCATGATTGGCTAGTGAACAGTGGTGAGATGGTTATTTATGCCTTTCTCTAAAAGTTCAAGTCCAACATTTAAAAACATGTGACTTCAAGATTAAGACATAGTAATCAAAAACCATAAACATCTTTCCCACACAACATGCACTACAAATCTTCAACTAGTAAAGTGCAATAAATAAGCTCATCAAAGCTAAACAAGGTACAAAAGACATGTTATGTGAAAATAGATTGACCAACCTTGTTCTCAAAAACCAAGAAGAATAGTGTAAAACAAAATGTGCTTCCTTTTTCTTTTTTTATTTTTATTTTTATTTAAAAAAAAAAAAAAACACCTAGAATGAAATGCATGAATGTTATGCTATGCAAATCCTAGAAACAAAAAAAAAAAAAAAAAAAAAAAAAAAAAAAAAAAAAACAAAACCAAAGAACAATGGTCACAAAGGGTAGAGCAAATGAAGCACAAGGACCAAGAGGACAAAGACAAATCAGGGACACAGAATCACATCAATCACTTGACGAAGAGTCTCAAACTTACTTCTATCAAGAGGTTTGGTAAAAATGTCGGCATTCTGACGCTTAGTAGGAATATACTTAAGACACACAATTTTTCTTTCAACAAGATCCCTAATGAAGTGATACCTAATCTCTATGTGCTTAGTCTTGGAATGTTGAATAGGGTTCTTAGATATGTCAATAGCACTAGAGTTATCACAGTAAACCACCATGGTATCTTGGGATATCCCATAATCAATTAGAACTTTTTTCATCCAAAGAAGTTGTGAGCAACAACTTCCAAAGAGCAATATATATTCTGCCTCAAAGAGAGACAAGGACACAAAATTTTGCTTTTTGCTCATCCAGGCAACAAGATTTGCACCGACATAAAAACATCCACCAGTGGTGCTTTTTCTATCATCAGCATTACCAGCCCACTCAGAATCGGAAAAACCAGCAAGAGACAAATTAGACTCTTTGCTATAAAATAATCCATAGTCACAAGTTCCAGCAACATATTTAATTATTCTTTTGACAGCATTTAAGTGTGAAACCTTAGGATTAGATTGAAATCTAGAACAAACACCAACACTAAATGCAATATCAGGCCAACTAGCAATCAAATACAACAAACATCCAATCATACTTCAGTATAATGTAACATCAGCTGACTCACCTGATGGATCATTTGTTAATTTTGCATTGGCAGCCATTGGTGTTCTAGCATGGGCAAGATGGTCCAGTCCAAATCTCTTGACTAGATTCTTTGCGTATTTTGCTTGGTTGATGTAAATCCTCGAATCCGTTTGCTTCACCTGTAATCCCAAAAAATATTTTAGTTCACCAACCATACTCATTTCAAATATCGCCTTCATTTCATCTGCAAAAGAATGAGCAAGAGAGTCATTAGTAGCACCAAAAACAATATCATCTACATAAATTTGAGCTACAACAAAACTGTTCTTATTCTTTCTTATGAAGAGAGTAGAGTCTGCAAATCCCCTTTTAAAGCCGTGCTCAGTAAGATATGCAATCAATCTATCATATCAAGCCCGTGGAGCTTGTTTCAAACCATACAGAGCTCTCTTCAACTTATATACATCATCCGGTCTGTGAGGATCAACAAATCCTTTAGGTTGTTCAACATAAACTTCTTCTTGCAGCATCTCATTCAAGAAAGCACTTTTGACATCCATTTGATATAACTTGAAGTTCAGATGACTAGCTATAGCCAGCAATATTCTAATGGATTCTAATCTTGCTACTCGAGCAAAGGTCTTATCAAAGTCAATCCCTTCTACTTGTGTGTAGCCTTGAGCAACAAGTCTTGATTTATTTCGATGATGGTGCCATGTTCATCCGACTTGTTCTTGAAGATCCACTTAGTTCCAATTACATTCACACCCTTTGGTCTAGGAACTAATTCCCACACATCATTCCGAACAAATTGATGAAGTTCTTCATGCATAGAGTTTACCCAATCAGCATCTTGAAGTGTCTCATCTACCTTCTTCGGTTCAAATTGGGACAGATAGCATGAGTGTGTAATTACACTTAAGGCTTTTGACCTTAATCTCATGTTGTCATTCAGACGTCCCAATATATTTGAGGAGGGATGATTAAGCCTTACTCTAGAGGAAGGACCTTTAACCAGAGATCTGGATGTACCTTTCTGTTACGATGAAGGACTAAACTCATGTTGAACCTGTTGAGTCTCATGAACTAGAGTGGATGGTTCAGGACTTGATGACACAGATATTGCATCATTCAACACCATTAGCTCCTCATCACTATGTTTCACAACATAATCAACAGGGAGAGAGTCATTAACCTCCACCGGCTTATCTTGAACCTAAATAGTACTTTCTAGATGTGCTTTTAGACATACTTCATCATTGATCACAACATTTGAAGATTCCATGACAGTTTTGGTTCTCGGATTATACACTCTATATGCCCTACTAGTAGAGGAGTACCCTAGAAAATATCCTTTATCATTCTTGGCATCAAATTTCTCTAGGTGCTCTCTATCATGTAGAATGTAACAATCACCGCCAAAAATCCTGAAATACTTGACGACTGGCTTCTTTCCTCTCCAGAGTTCATAGGGAGTCTTCTTGGAATCAGGTTTGAAATACACCCGGTTTAGTGTATGGCAAGCAGTGTTAATCGCTTCTCCCCAAAAAGATTTTGGCAATTTTTTATTGTGCAACATCACACATGCCATCTCTTGAACAACCCTATTTTTTCGTTCAACTATTCCATTTTGTTGCGGTGTCTTGGGTGATGAAAATTCTTGACGTGTGCCTTGTTCATTGCAGAAAGTAGCTAGCTTGGTATTCTCAAATTCTCTTCCATGGTCACTTCTGATTCTGGCTACCATCGTATCTTTTTCAACCTGCAATTTCTTATACAGATGTATCATCTTCTCGGGAGCCTCAGCTTTATCTTTCAAGAGCACAATCCAAGTATATCCGGTAAAGTCATCCACAACCACTAGAATATATTTCTTTCCTCCCAAACTCTGAATTCGAGCAGGACCCATAAGATCAATGTGCAGTAATTCCAAAGGTCTTGAAGTTTGAACACTAGCCACAGTCAGGTGTTTAGATTTTATCTATTTACTTATCCGACATGGTCCACATATGCACTAATCTATCTTCTCAAACTTAGGTAAACCAACAACAACATCACATTTTGAAATCTTTTCTAATCGCTTATGACTTTCATGCCCCAGCCGTTGATGCCACAAATCAACTTGATCAATCTTTGCACTAAAACACTTTTTGCTTATGCTTGGTGTCAATCCATAACAGTTGTCCGCTGTTCGTACACCAACACACATACAATCACCTTCACCATCAAGTATCTCACATTCATGCTTAGTGAAGAGAACATTTAGTCCATTGTCACAAATCTAATCGATCTTTGAGTAAATTTGCCTTTAGTCCATCAACATACCAAACATCTTCAAAGACCGGTAACCCCGGGATGTCCACAGTTCCAATGCCTCTGATGACAGATTCGCTTCCATCTCCAAAAGTGACTGTCCCAATCTTTCCTTCAAAAAGGGTCTTGAATAATCCTTTGTTTCCTGTCATATGCCTGGAACAACCACTATCCAAATACCAAAGACAAGAATCACATGCCTTTAAGGTGGTTAAGGCAGTATAACACAAATAATTATTACCACATATGATAAGAACAAGATGTTCAAGGAAAGATTTAACAAACTCAACAAGAGACAAATACACAAAGTAAGCAAATTGATGAATAAGCAGAAAGAATTTCCAAAAATCCATATCAAAAGGGGTCAAGGATCAGTTCGGTGATCAAAGGATCAACAACAAAAAGAGCTACCCGCTCCGATACCACTTGATAGTTTTTAGACCCCTTAAACAATTGATTAAACCTAGGTAATTAGCCAAGTTGTTACTTAGTCCAATTAAACAAGTCTAGGTTATCACAATATAAAAGATCAAATCATGCAAAGCGGCGGAAAATAAATAAGACAAAGATATGATCACCTAGGAAACCAAACCGGTAAAAACCTGGGGAGGATTTGACCTAGCTATCCTCAAGGTAAACTTGAATCCACTATCTTGAAAGAATCGAAGTTCATACAATAAGACTTACAAGCCCCCATGCTCGACTTCTTATTGCTACCAACCAGTAGAACTTATCGACATGACCACGTGCAAACTCCGAATCCACGGACTCCTTCTTTCTTGGATTCACCACCGATTACAAGCACACCCGCTTGTGTTTTTTTTAAGTTTCAATGGTAGCAACTGAATTGATCATCAAGGCGTAGATAAATCTTCTCCTTGAAAACCCTAAGTTTGTGTAAAAGAAAACTCCTCTAGATCTCACAAGAGATTTACACAAACCGTAAATATGAGCAACTTTAAAATGTGGCTAGGGTTTGCCTTTTATACTTAGGACAAATAAGAAACCCTAAAAACGTTTTAAAACAACTAGGGCTGAGTTGGACGAATTTGCAGAAAATCATTCTCGCTTCGAGCTTCGATCGATCGAGCCTGTCTTTCGATCGATTGAGCCAAGCCGAAAGGCACAATGCTTCCTGCTTTAACTCGATTCCAACTTTACATTGACACACAACTTTGAGCTAGCTTTAAACACTTCTAAACACATTGTTTTGATTATGGTTTGCCAACAATACACATTAGAGTTCTAAATACGTAAAATCCTAAACTTTAGAACCTAACATATGTTTTTAGAACTCTAATTTGTATTGTTGTCAAACCATGATCAAAACAATGTTTTAGAAGTGTTTTAGTCTAGCTCAAAGTTGTGATTTTATGTAAAGTTGGAATCGAGTTAAAAGCAGAAAAGCATTGTGCCTTTCGGCCTGGCTTGATCGATTGAAAGATAGGCTTGATCGATCGAAGCTCGAGCAGAATGATTTTTTGCAGATTTTTCCAACTCAGCCCTAAGTGTTTTAAAACGTTTTTAGAGTTTCTTATTTGTCCTAAGTATAAAAGGCAAACCCTAGCCACGTTTTAGTGTTGCTCATAATTGCGGTTTGTGTGAATCTCTTGTGAGATCTAGAGGAGCTTTCCTTTACACAAACTTAGGGTTTTCAAGAAGAAGATTTATCTACGCCTTGATGATCAATTCAGTTGCTGCCATTGAAGTTTAAAGAAAACACAAGCGGGTGTGCTTGTATCTGGTGGTGAATCCAAGAAAGAAAGAGTCCGTGGATTTGGAGCTTGCACGTGGTCATGTTTTTTAAAAGGTCAA
Source organism: Quercus dentata (assembly GCA_028216015.1). Taxonomy (NCBI): domain Eukaryota; kingdom Viridiplantae; phylum Streptophyta; class Magnoliopsida; order Fagales; family Fagaceae; genus Quercus; species Quercus dentata. Next base: position 9,167,209 of record CP116450.1, read on the forward strand.
ATTGTCTTTTTTCAAAAGGTTCTTTTTCAAACTTTTCAACCTTTTCTCTCTCTCCGACTTGGCTAAGGCTCCACCATCGATTTTTTGTCGTTTTCCTCCAAGATTTTTGCAAGGTTTTTGTTCTTGAAGGCCGATAAGTCTCTTTTGCCATTCTTTTTGCATTTTATTTCATGTTTTCATGCATTTTTCATGCATTGTTGTGGGTATTTTCGGCACTTTCAATATATTGGGGTTTTTGATGTTTCGAACTTGTTTTGGTGAAATTGATCAATGGGTTTTTGTTCTAGGATGCTATAATGATGACTCTTGTAGTTTAATTTAATTAATTTTGTGGTTTTTGAAAATTGGAAATTCTAGGGTTTGAAATTGATCCGAATTGGGGATTTTGTCTAATTGGGTTAAATTGATGAAATTGGCTTGTCAAATTGATGTATTTGGTCATTATTTTTTTGAATTCTATCATGTGTGATGATCAATTCGTCAATATTTTTCAAATTGATCAAGTGGTTTTCCAAATTTTGGGGTTTTTGTGTTAATACCTCAATGTTCAAGCCAATTTTGTGAATTTGAACTTTTTGGACTTAATTCATTGCATTAGAACATGCATCATACCATTTCAATTTGTCATGCATCATATAGATTTTAATTCTATATTTTTTTTTTTGTGCTAACTTGCAGTCTGCCATTGGCTTTGTGTTTTGTTTTTTTGCTCTGTGTTTTGGTCCTTATCTTAGCACCATGCCTAGGAAAACTAGAGCAAATAGGACCCCTTCCACTTCCTCTGTGTCTCCCTCTAGGGTTGAGGAGTTTAGGAATGATAAGTGCAGAGAGGCCTTTGAGAATTTGAACCATAAGCGTAAGATTTGGGCTGAGCGAGCTGTGGTTTTAGATGAGCTTGATCCGGCCATTAGGGCCAATTTTGAGTCTAGAGGTTGGTTGCCTTTCTTAGAGATAGATCATCCACCCCCGACCACCCCGATTAGAGAGTTCTTCTCAAACCTCTCTTGCCACGTCTATGATTCCAACACCCTTGTTAGGAGTTGGATACGAGGTGTTGAGTTCACCATTACCCTAGGGTAGTGGCTGAGGCTTTTGGGGTTCCGGTTGTTCGGGAGCCTGACTATCCCTATGATGAGTCACCTTTATTAGATGTAGTCATGTCATACATCACCGGGTCATCTATCCAGTGGGGTTTCGATTCTCGGATCACGTCCGCCGAGCTTATCGAGATCGCCTATTTCTTCTTTAGGATAGCGTGTCATTCGTTGTGGCCTATTTCTCACTTCCACACCATCCATTTAGAGCGATGTGTGTTTTTGTATGCTTTTGTTTCTGGAGCGTCTATCAGTTTTACTTACTCGTTCCTTCGTTCTTTGAACGAGGTTCATAGGAGTTTTGTCGTAGGGCATGCGTTGATTCATCCAATTTTCATTCATAGGATTTTGCTCTTTTTAGGTCTAAATGGTTTTCTGTCTGGTGAGTCTGTTTATGTTATTGCTCCCATCGGTGCCACCTTTCTTCGTCAGAGGGCTGCTCACTTGCGAGTTGCTCCTTCTCGTCCTAGAGGTGCTTCATCTAGTGGTGTTCCCCCTCCTCCCTCTTCTACAGGTGTTGATGCTGCCGAGACATCGAGTCTGCTGCCGATGATGATGTTCCTCCACCGATCGCTTCGGATGATTCGGACATTCGTCGCACGTTGGATCATGTCTTGACCGTTCAGGCGGCTCATGGACAGATTTTGGTGGACATGCTCGATGAGATTCATGCCTCGCGTGCGGAGTTGGCGTAGTTTAGACCACCTCCCTTTTGATGATGGATTCTGTTTGCCCTTTGGCATTCCGTCATAAAAAGGGGGAGTACTTTGTAGAGTTTTTGCTTTCAGGGGGAGTTTTATTTATTTTGGTTGGAGCTTGTGGAGTTTAGATTGTATTTAGGTGCTTCACTTTGTACTTTACATTTTTAGCTCTTGCCATGTTTTTGATGGGATATTCATGTTAGGGGGAGTTTTATGTTTTGTTGGTACTTTATATGTTTCTTGTTTCAAACTGCTTATTGATTTATATTTATGAGTTATTCATTGATATTTGTCTTTATTTGTGTGTTGTTTGAAATCAAGAAGTTATTTTGTTTACTTGTATTGTTTCCACACATGCGGTTATACATTTTGTTTAGTGTTTCAGGAAATATACAGGTTGATTCAATTGAGCTGCTGTCTACACTTGCAAATGATGGATTGTAGTTAGGATTGAATTTATTTTATGAGCATTATTTTGTAAAGGGCTTTTTATTTTGTAAACTTTGAGCTTTTAGTTGTGTTTTGTCACGAATTGCCAAAGGGGGAGTTTGTTAGGTTCTAAAGTCTTAGGATTTTATGTATTTAGAAGTCTAATTTGTATTGTTGGCAAACCATGATTAAAACAATGTTTTAGAAGTGTTTTAGTCTAGCTCAAAGTTGTGATTTTATGTAAAGTTGGAATCGAGTTAAAGCAGGAAAGCATTGTGCCTTTCACTGGCTCGATCAATCGAAAGACAGGCTCGATCGATCGAAACTCGGGCAGAATGATTTTCTACAGATTTTTCCAACTCAGCCCTAAGTGTTTTAAAACGTTTTTAGGGTTTCTTATTTGTCCTAAGTATAAAAGGCAAACTCTAGCCACGTTTTAGTGTTGCTCATAATTGCGGTTTGTGTAAATCTCTTGTGAGATCTAGAGGAGCTTTCCTTTACACAAACTTAGGGTTTTCAAGGAGAAGATTTATCTACGCCTTGATGATTAATTCAATTGCTGCCATTGAAGCTTAAAGAAAGCACAAGTGGGTGTGCTTGTATCTGGTGGTGAATCCAAGAAAGAAGGAGTCTGTGGATTCGAAACTTGCACGTGATCGTGTCAGTAAGTTCTACTGGTTGGTAGCAATAAGAAGTCGAGCATGGGGACTTGTAAGTCTTATTGTATGAACTTCGATTCTTTCAAGATAGTGGATTCAAGTTTACCTTGAGGATAGCTAGGTCAAATCCTCCCTAAGTTTTTACTGGTTTGGTTTCCTGGGTGATCAAATCTTGTGTTATTTATTTTCTGCTGCTTTGCATGATTTGATCTTTATTTTTGTGATAATCTAGACTTGTTTAATTGGACTAAGTAACAACTTGGCTAATTACCTAGGTTAAATCAATTGTTTAAGGGGTCTAAAAACCATCAATTTCTTTTTCTAGATTTTTGGCGGCATGAGCTCTCAGTTACCAAGTAGCTAGGAATGCCGAGAATGAATTTTTACAATTTTTTTTAATTTGTCACTGAGAATGAATTGTTAGTTCAGTGAATTTGGGTTTGATTTAGAGGTAGCTCGGTGTTTTTGAAAGTATATTTGTAAAAAAATTGTGGGTCCGTGAATATGATCTTACATTAGAGATTTTTATTGATTTGGTGGTGGCAGTGGTATTGAACTTGGACATTTTTTTTTTTTTTTGCATACAAGTTTGCATTAGTGAATTAAACTTATCTTCTAATGAGATTAGATTTTATGCTCCAATATTTGTTTCTATGATTGATTACAGACCACAGTTTGATATTTTGGTTTTTCGATTACAAAATATATTCCTTCTTTCATTTATTTATGTGCCCTATATAGGGGCTGTCTTATTGTTTGATTTATTTTTTCACTTGATATATCAAAATTTTGTAGATGCAACGACCTTTTTTTTGGTTACTAATATTCCAATCTAACTAGATTGTAATAAAGCTTTAGCATTTTTTTAAAAGCATGTTGAGTATGTTACTTTTGAGAAAAACTGGTAGTAATAATGCATTTATTTGTTTAATGACTGGCAAATATTAATTTTGAAATATCAGAGGGTGTGGTTGAATGGATCAGAGAGCTTGATGATAGACTTATAGACATATTAAAGCATTTGAAGGTCTGGATAAGCCATAAAAAGTTGGAGGTTACTTTTAACTTTGTGCCTAGATAGAATAAACCACTCAAATTTCTTATATTGGTGTATTGTTTTAAGAGCTTTGAGCTTTTATAGGACTTTGAACTTCTGTTAATATTCATGTATTACTTAAGGTTTTTTTTTTTTTTTTTTTTTTTTTTTTGTTATGGAAACTTCCATATGGATCTAACATTTCTTTACTGTTATATATTTTTTAATTATGTTTTAATTAGTTGAATTTTTTTCCTTGAATTAGAAGCATATAAGTTTGTGAATGAATAAGAAAACTTACTTTGTTCTGTATAACCAAATTTGTAGTCCAACTTGCAATAGATTTTGATTGCAAGGAGATAGATATGGGTACACTTTTTGCAATTTCATATTCTGCCTTGTTGTTACAACTCCCCATACACTTTCAATAACGCAATGAATCTATGTATAAAAAAAAAAAAAAATAAAAAAAACAATTGGTGTATTGTTTACTATAGATTATGATCAAACTTTGTGGTTTATATGCATTTATGATTTATTTATTTATTTAAATTTTATAGTTTCTTATCAAGCTTTTAAGATACATTTACTTTGTGCAGTATATAAGTGTTAGGGTTGAACGGAATCTACAAAGGTCTATATTTGTTCCTCACAAAAGGGACATGATAGGCAGAAAATAAAAAGGGAAAACAATATTTGGTCGATTGGAAAGGAGCAAGAACAAAAAGATCAACTGAGATATGAAATGAGCATTGAGCACATAACCACACAAAAAGCAATGTAGAGGCACATTGGAATTCAAAAGGAAAAAAAGTTAGCTGATGCTGAATTATCATCTTCAAATGCACTTGGTTGGATTGTTTTAGATTTAGATATCCGAGTTAGATTTGGTTAAATTAGTTTTTGGTATCTGCCTATGGCGTTTGTAATTAGATTTGTAAATAGAGATATGTGTTGGGTGTTTAGTACATGGTAAAAGTGTATTTAAATATTATTAAAAAAAAATTCTTTCTAATAAATATAAATAAAAAGTTTCCCGCACATAGTGCGGGTTAAGGATATTGCGACACATAGGAAAAAAGCCCATCTAAAAAACTGACATGTTGACTATTAAAAAGCCAAACATTATATTGATTGGGTTACACTAAAAACACTATTTAATAGCCTCTCAATATAAAAAGAAAATTAATCGGCCAAAATACAATGAAAAGAAAGGCTTGCTACATGAAGAAGGAGAGAGAATAGAGTTTGTATTTGTAAGCACAGAGTTTCCTGCCTCCACTAGTAATAATAATTAATAACCGAAACGTTTGACTTTTTGTTGACCACACCTCATTGCGCCACGTGGTTATTAATACCCCGTTTACATTTAAAAACACCAAAACATTGTGCCTTTTCATTTAGTGAAATAAGGATAACGTTTCATTACTATTTTTTGCTACCGTTGTGTTCAATTGCACTGTTCTAGAGGGTAGTTATAAATTTTACACCTTTCCTAATAAGTTTTAGTTTATATCTCTTAACAAAAAAAATCAAAAACTTCTGATTCTTCACCCTGGGCACCCCTCTCTCTGTTTTTACATCGATTAGCAAGATATTGCACCATCTTGCTAATAGGGGTAGTTATGAAATTTGCACGCTTATATATTTCTTTCAAAAAAAAAAAAAAAACCACTTCTTTATTATTATTCTGTATGTACACTCTTTGAGGAGAATTTCTCCATACAAGTATTTTTGAAAGCCCCCCAAACTGAAAATCCTATGAACCCACGGCCACACGCATAAAACTTTGCTCTTCAATTGCGACCTTTCTCTCTCACTCCAGTCTCTATTCCCAACGACCCATAAAATCCAACTGCCCATTTGCAAGAATCATAAAATTAATCAATAGTCACAACTTCAACCATTGATCTTCTCTGTTTGCCAATGTGGTGGGTTTGTTATTGTTCTTCGAGGTACGCTTGCTTTTCTCTAAACTTATGTTCTTTCTTTGCTCTTTGATTTTATGTTGTTTATTGCAATTCATTTTTTCCTTCTTTTTTTATTATTTTATTATTTATTTATTTTTACCTTTTGAATTTTTCTCCCTTATCCTTCTCGGTTGAATTTCTTATAAATCTCTACCTATTTTAAGTTTTTCACGATCTCCTTTTTCAGAAGTCAGAGGCATGTATTATCTCCCCTTCAAATATTTGAGTTGAAGAAATGCCAGATTTAAAGGAGATTTCGCTTTTGCATGTCAATTCCCAATTATTAAGACTATGAATTCTAGAGCAAAGCAAATGAGGATAGCTTCAATTAATTAACGATATACGTCTTAACACAACTACAGGTATTGTTTTATCAAATTTTATTGTTTCTCTTTCTCCTAATCTCCCATTAAGTTATGCACTAAAATATGAACTTTGATAGTTTTAGTGACATGTAATGCAACATCAAAATTGATTAAAAAATTTAATTGATTTTTAAAAATTATGTATCTTGTTTTATTCAGGTCCAATTTCTTTGTCATATTTGTTCCCTCTAAGAACAAAGAAGGGTTTGGGGAAATGTTTATAGATTTTATTGATCAGAACCTATATGCTCTTCATATTGATACTAATTAATTCATCTAAGAAGACGTACTTTGTACCTTACAGATGTCAATTGAATTAATATGTATGGTTTTATGCCTATGTCAATTTAGGAATGGCTTTTCCAATTAGGGCATTCTCGTGGTACATTTCGAAACAATTGAGGTAATATATTAACTTTAATCCTTTTTGTTAAATCAATTGTTGTGTTGTAATGCTTGAACAAATTTTTTGACATATGGAAGTTATGGTTATTTATGTTTTCTACGTTGTCGTTTCAGCTTTGCTTGAAGCTTCAAGAAAAGTTAATTTTAAAGATTTCATAAGACAAAGTTTGCATCTGGAAGTTATAATTTTATCTTTTCCTCCTTGTGGGATCTAAACATATTTATTTTTATAGGTTCTGTTTACATGGTTATGGCATAGGCTCTTATGCTTTAAGGTAGAAAACAAATATTTTTAGTAATCAACAAAGTGGCATAAGATATGGAGGTGACATATTTTTTATTTATATGAAAAAAAATATAGAGAAATTGTTGTAGCAAGAGTCTTAATGACAACTTAAGTTTGTTTATTAAAAAGAGTATTTTTTTTTTCTTTCAAGAAACAGATTGAACTTTGGTACGATACAATTTTTTTTAATTAAATTCATAGAAACCGTTGTTTGCCTTGCCTTTATATTTTTGTATGATGTTCTGTCAGTTTTGTTTACAAAGTTCATCTACAAAACTTTCTACAAGTGAATTAATAGAGAGATTGAAAAATTAATTTGAAACTTAAGCAAACATATGACCTAAAATTTATTTTTTGTTCAACTTATCTATCATTCCCATATTTGATAAAATAGAGAATTAGGAGCCTCATTAAAAATCTGAAAGGATTATCAAATAGTCATAATACAACTGTAGGATAGTTTAATTATGTACCTTAAATTTGGTTCTCTACAATCCATTTGTTTCTTTAATTGGGTATTGATCTTACATTATGAGATTCCAAAAGTTTTGAGACTAGGATTTGTTTTAAGTTTCAATTTTAAGTAGAAGTTGAGTCTAATCTTGATTTCAGATATGTATTCTTGTATGATTAATTTTCTTTACTTTTAGATGAGTTGCATGAGGTTGATTAGTAATCTTTCTCTAAATGTATGTCTTAAATAATTATATATACGATCAAAGTGTATTCTCAAGTGGTATTGTGAGTAGTACCTTTTGCTTCCAATATGTTTTCCGTGTTTTCTTTATTTCAAAATTTTCTTTCTTTTTTGGTTTTCAGGAAACAAAGGTTTCTTCTCACAAAAGCATGCAAGAGGAAGTGCTCCCTGCACAGTAGTTCAAGGTTGTTAACTAAAGGTACAAATAAGTTATACAAAGTTAGAGGTTGTTTTTAACTTTGTACGTGGGTAGAACAAAGCAATCAAATTTCTCATTTTGATGTACTGTTTTAAGAGATTTGAGCTTTTTATAGGGATTTGAACTTCTATAATTACTCATGTATTTTTTAACATTCTTAAAAATAAAAAAATAACATTATTTTAGAACTGTTTTAGTAGTTTTCCCGTGTATCGCATGGGTTAGCAACTAGTAATATTATAAAAGTGAAACGTTTGACTTTTTGTTAACATCACCTTATTACGCCACGTGGCTATACAAATTAGTGCCACGTCTACATTTAAAAATATCAAAACATTATACCTTTTCGTTGGTTGGAATAAAAGTAACGTTCTCAATAACTTTTTTAATTTTTTTGGGTTTCAAAGTCTTCTAGAAGTTGTTTGTTCTTGTAGATTCCTTTAGGCTTGCCACCAAGCCTATAACATCCAAAAATCCCAGGTCAGAATCAAACTATTCCGAAGAGAAAGGAACACTAGCAATTCCTCTCGGTGAGCACTGATGGTTTCATCAATCAATTCCATGGCTTCTGCGTGTAATAAACCTTTAAGCATCAACAAGAAAATAAGAATATAGATTAAATCTAAAGAAGTAGCCCTAAGATAATATCAAAGAAAAAGAAAAAAGACTAACTAGAAATGGACTGCAAAGAGATAAAGAAAAACCAGAGAACTCATAAGAGAAAACAGAGTTTTAGAGAAGGAGAAGCAATGGAGAAGGGGGGGGGGGGGAGGGTAAGAAGGCCTTCCTTGAGTGAGTTTATATAGAAAATATGTGGTGTTTCTAAGAAAGATGAAAGAGAAGAAGTTGAGAAAAGTTACCAAATGAAGAAATCATTCAGTATTATAGTTGCTATTTGTTGATACTGTATTTTGTCCACTCTCGATTTGCATGCCGGACCTCGAAAAATCCAGAATGATGTGGCGCAACCTGTTTAGGCATTAGAGCACCTGAAGTGTTTCTTTTGGCTAAAATGACCAAAATGCCCCTGGTAAACTCTAGGTTGGATCAAAGGTCAAAACCCTCACAAAACAACATTTTTCACAGTTTTACATCAAACCCAAGCTCCTCGGAGATTTTTAACAACTTTGACCAAGTTTGACCCGAAGTCAATCTCGAAAATCCTAATTTTGATCTAGCTGTCAGAACGGGTTGAAACCAACGCCATTGCAAAGATTATCAAATTCACATTCCAATGACTATTCATGGGTCGAAATCGGAGTTAGAATGGCCGAGATATCATGAAAACCAGGATATCGCATGCATTGATGCACCACTAACTTTCGAAAACCATAACTTTTAATCCGACTATTGGATTTTCAAGATCCAAACCTTTTCAGAAATAGGAAGTCAAGATCTTTCAAAAGGTGGTCAGATCGACCCATTTTTAGGCCTTTTGAGGCCAACGGCCCTCCAGGGGCCGTCGCCTCGTAAAGCGGGTCGGGGTTATAAATAGTGCCAGGCACCCCTCGGACCAAGAGAGAAGACAATTTTCTAAATTTTGCTCTCTGCCCAACTTCTCTACACATTTTTTCTCTTCCAAAAACCTAAAAAACACACAAAAAATACTAAAAGACACATCAAAGCTTCTTGAGTCTTCCCTCTTCACCAAAAATATAAGGTATTGTTCTTATACCCAATTTTCCTTTCCTTGATTCTATACTTTGGATTTGGGGTTTAGGGGTGTGGATGTAGCTTTTTTTAGCTATCATCCACACCCTAAACCTTCTAAATCTTTTTATAGCATTTATCTCGCTATTTTTGCTTGAATAACATGATTTACGGCTTTCTTAGCATGTCTCTTGCTTTATTTGTGTGTCTAGCTTAAATCTCTTTGCTTGTATGCCTTATGCCATGTTTCATGCTTAGATCTACTTTTTTGGTACATGCTTATTTGCTTAGATATACATGTTAGGGTTTTATGTCTTGTTTTCTCATGTTTTGTTCCCCTTTTTGCTCTATGTTGATGTTAGGGTTATATGCTTACATGCTTGTTACGCCCTGTTCAGATCTATGCCTACATGCATATTTCCATGCCTATATGTCTAGATCTATGCTTTCACATGCTTGTGTAGCCCTTTAGTCGCTCTGTTTCTCTTTCTTGTGTTTTGGCCTATTGGTTCAGACCCGATCTAGACCCTATGGTCTTTGTCATCGTCTATACACCTTGGCCTATATCAAAGGGTTTGGATCACCTTATTTTCATGTCTTTGCTTGCTTGCTTTTATGCTTTATGCTCGTGTTAGCCTCTCTTATTCTAAGCTTCGCCACTTTTGACGCTCTTAGCAGGTATGTGGTTGTGTGGTTACGTCTAATGCCCATAAGGCCTTATTTGGACGTAACCATTTGGGATGCATCGCCATGATGCCAGTAGTTTCGTGCATACCTTTCACTTTTCCACTTCGTGCGATGATATGTTTGCTATGTTTGTTTATGCCACTTGTTGGCTTTATATGCATCTTTACACGCTTGCTTACATGTCTATGCATGAGTCTTGCTTGCTAGTGTGTCGTCCATACTTCAACACAATGAAACTATGGACATCTGATCCAAACCTACATTTATCCCTTGCGGACACCACCTTTTATTTGCTTTCTTGCTTGTTTGCTTGCATCCTTGTTTCTATGCTTGCCATGTCTATCATGTTTGTCCGCTTTATGCCCTTTTCAGATGTTCTTTACACATTTTCCTTCCATTGCTTTTCTATTGGTTTCTTATTTTTTCCTTTTCATGTACACGTATGGAGCGAGGATGCATGGAGCTAGGGCACGGTCTTCCAAGCGCAAGCAAAAAGGGGCAAGGAAGCAAGCATGTGGATATAAGTCGAGCGGCCGTAGTCGGTAGGTTTAGGAGTTTAGCCATTCCCTTTGGTTATGTACTCTTTTAAACCCCTTTCTTCCTCCTTCCTTTCTCTCTTAGATGGTTTGTATTAGGTATATCATGGCGTGTACCATTTGTCCTCATCTCTAGAGTATGACAACCCTTGTTTATTTTCCCGCACTTATATTTTGGGCCATGCTCTAGGGATGTAGGCATTTACTTTCCTGCTCCGGGTGCTTGCATTGTGCATGATATATGTATATATATACCTGCTCACCCCCTTTCGGTGTGATTGTCACGGTCTGTGTCAATTAAGGCAAGCGATGCCTAATTTTTTGCCACGAAAGTAAGGTGACATGTTACCAGATTTTCATCGTGGAAATCCGGTTCTTTGCTCGAATGCGGAAGCATAGATTGGGACCACACCCATTCAAAAGCCAAACCTCAAAGCCCTTATGCATGCAAAACCCTGAAAGCCAATGCCAAAATCATGTTTTTATTGCCAATTTCCTCAAATTAAGGTTTTATAAAAATAAAGGTCTGTCCTTGGACGGGCGTTGTGGGGTGCCTAACACCTTCCTCAGACGTAACCAAACTTCAGGAACTAAGAATCAAGATTTTTTGCCATCCATTTTAGATTAGGAAAAATGACATTTTTCTTAACCTAGGATCAATAATAAAATCAACTAGAAATAGGTGACCAATCACACCTTAGAAAAACCCAATGATTGGTGGCGACTCTACTTACCTTTGGTAATCACTTAAAATTTGGCCCTGATTCCCGCCATAACGCCAAAGGTGGATCTACCTTCCTCCATCGAGAGAGAGAGAGAGAGAGAGAGAGAGAGAGAGAGAGAGAGAGAGAGAGAGAGAGAGAGAGAGAGAGAGAGAGAGAGAGAGAGAGAGAGAGAGAGGACCCAAAACTCCGTACGAACCACACACACCTGCCCCGCCATTATTGAGAGGGTCCTTCTAACGGGGCCCCATGCGTGCGGGAGTTGTCACCACTGCGAGTGGTCGAATGAGAGCCCGCGACGACAATGGCTGTTTTTCCGCCACTCCGTTCCAATCGAGGCTGAATGTCGACACTCTTGTTGGTGTGACTTGATTCCTAAACCTTTTCACTATTTAACAAAAAAAACCTGACTTACAAATAGCAATTTTAGAGAATATCCACGGGCTTCTTGTGGTTCTAAGAAAGATGAAAGAAAAGAAGATACCAAATGAAGATGTAAGGTTAAATTTATTCAACCATCTAATTGGCTTTATTCCGTGCCAAATTTGCTTGTAATTCAGTATTTAGTAACCCCGTATTTAGGTGGGTTTGATGTAAGGGTAGTGAGTGAGATAGAGTGAAGATTGCTCAAGAGTGTACAAGAAAAAGAGACTTGCGGCTTGGCCTCGCGGGTGACTTGCAGCTGCAAGCCGCCAAACGCAGCACACATGCCAAGCATGTTGGAAGGTGAACAGTCATGCAAGCTGGAGTACTACAGGACAAAACAGGACAACTAGGCATACGGTTATCTCGCGATTGGATCTCGCGACTTAGTCAAGCCGCGAGGTCAAGCCGCGAGCCACCCCTGTTTTGTAAAACCCGACGTTTCACATTTCTCTTCCACTCCAGTATAAATACCCCTTTTACCCACGATTGTAAGAGAGTTTCCAGAGAGAATTTTGAGAGAGAAACCCTAAAGAAAAACAAGATTGATTTACCCACAATCTATACATTAGAATCTCTTCAAATTCCTCAACTCTCTTCCTCTCCATTGTCAAATCCTTGAGAGGCATTATACCAAATCTGATTCACACCATTATCATTCTTTGTGAGAGAGAGCTGTTTGGATTTACGGGAAGCGATTAGGAAGAAACCAATCTTCATTGGTTGATGCTACGGTCTAGTAGCGAGAATCCGGGAAGCTAGAAAAGAAAAAGGTTCGGCGCAACCTCGTTGGAGCAAGAAGCTTGGAGGGCTTAGGTGCACTTTGGGTAGATTAGGCTTGGAGGGTCTATTGCTGTCCATGTATCCCAACTATATTTTCTAGTGGATTGTTTATCGCTTGGAGGGCGGCGGAGAGGTTTTATGCCGAGGGCTTCGGTTTTCTCTTCGATAACACATCGCGTGTTGTCTTTGTGTTTGCATCTTCCTTCCTCTCCATCTTTGCCTTTTTATTATTTGCTGTGGATTGTGTTTTGTTTTGGCTTAGATAGTTTTTTAACCAATTCCATATTATAGCTTATGTTAAGTTTCCGCACACTTGTTGTTTGACATATTGCTTGAATTGGTTAAGTTGTAATTTGGGGGTCTAAACGTTAAAGGGTGTTTATACACGTTTTTGAACTTTCAGAATATGAATCACTATTTATACCGAAAGGATTATGACCCTTCAACTGACACCTTTTCACTCAACATACACATTTTCAGTTAATAAACACATTTTCATTCGATAGGTTCCTTTTGGTATGTATACTACAACCTATCTTGTATATATTTATATATACAACACAAACTAAATTAGAGATGCAACATTATATCTCTTATTCATTCTCACAAAAAACTAATAAATAAAATAACATTTTTTTTTCTTGAAACTCATCCCGTAGCTATTTCTATGTATTGCACGGATTAGCGACTAGTTTATTTTAAGTAAATAACCTATATATGTCAAAGGTTTTTATTTTTGGTATTTGGAGGAGCTAATGGACTGGAAATTAAAAAAATAATAATAATAATAATTCTTAACGAATCTTAAGATATGTGGGAGACAAGCGAATTTTAACTGAGTACTGTACTCATAATATATATATATATATATATATTTTTTTTTTTTTCAAATTCTGGGAGGCAAATAAGTTATTTATAAACAACTTATATATAATTTTTCAATTTATTAAGGCTGTAAATGAAATTTTCAAGACTTTAAGGGGGACCATAGCCTTCTTGGTCTTAACATGACTCCACGGCTAGAGACAATTACTACGGCGTAGTATATGGTGGAAGAATTTTTGGGCATAAAATGGAAAAATAAAAGAGAAAGTATGCCTCGTCACAGTGACTCAGCAAATATTCTCTGATATGAGTATGACCTCCTTTATAAGTTTCTCTCCGTTCCCACTGTCTTCGGATTTCTAGTCCTAGTATCTTGAGAAAAGCCCAACCCACACTAAGCTTGAAGACATGCGTATCATTAGTATTGGTGATGCTAAAAAGCTATATTGTTATTTTTAGCACCATTAAATACGAATTTATAGCTACATTGGTGGAGCCAAAATAATATAATTTGGCTCCATGCACAGCCAAAAGTGAATGTGCACCATACCTCATAGGTAAAATATATATATATATATATATATATATATAATATAAAAAATATATATTATTAAATTGCATGTTCACACTTCTTTATATTAAATATATTATTTTATTTATGTGTTCACATTACTTTATAGTGAATATATTATTTTATTATGTTGAAAGTTAAAATAAAACCATTGATATTAGGTATTTTGTAAAGTAAAAAAATAAGATAAATAAATTAATTTTTTATTGAACCATATTGCTAAATTTATAATTCCACCTGTAGGGGCAAAGGCTCAAGATCATACAATGGGCCTTGGATCCGGTATGGGAAATTCGACTACGTCCGAGGAGAATGCGTGGGTACCAAAAGGGTTCCAGGCCCAATTCTTGTGGGCCTAAAAATGTTTAAAAGGCAATCCGAGGAGAAATGTCTCCTCGGATGTACCAAATATGGCTCAAACATGCACTCTGCCTGCTAGAAGGATCCATCCCAACGAGTATTAACAACAAGGATGAGTTCCACAAGCCCGTAAGAAGGAAGAAAGCGTAGGATGCCAAGGGTGAGGGTGAGATTGCGGCTACCACATTAAATTCATGGCAGCTATTTTTCTCGCCGCATTAATGTGGAGAGGACTTGTAAACAGTGTTGCCTTGGGACAAACACTCAAGTGAAGGTCCGGATGATCAACAAGTGTAAGACCCTGATGACTTCAAGAGGGCTATATAAGGGAGGGGAGTCCCCATGAACCCGGGTCCTACGTAAATCCTCGGACCACAAGCTAGGGGGAAATTAACCACTACTCGGTTCTTATCTAAGTGCAAAATGGAGCCCAAGTCCCGCTTAACACCTCGGATCACAGGCCTTGGAGTAATTGGTCACTATTCTCATATTCATACTTAGCCGTACTTCTTAAACTACAAGTAATGGGTTATATCAGGAAGTCTAGTAACACGGTTAAAATTCATTCATAATGAAGACAAAAATAGAAGCAGAAAAATGAAGTCCAAAAAAGGGAAATTATATTATTCATTAAGCTCTGAGACACGCCATCTTACAAACACTAATAAATACTAAGGAAATGAAAACAAAGCAAAACAATTACAAGAAAAGTCTTACACTATTGCCCTAAGCTTTTTGTAGGGTCTTCAATCAATCATGGAGCGGTCATCTCCTGCTATAGGTTTGGGTCCGGCTTCTTTGGCTTGCGCGACCACGTCCTTTATAGTGAGGGCGTCCTCGAGCAACGTGTCCTTGGATGGTGGCTGCGTCTCCTCATTCCCACCTTTCCCTTCAAGTATGGTGGGGTCGGGGACTGTTTGGAACGTTTAGGGGCTCCTTAGGGGGATCAAAACTAGGAATCTCGTGAATATCCTCACGGAAGAAGATATTCTCGATCCTCCTAATGTCGGAGTCTGTAGGAACCGGTGCCCGGTCCAGGGCTACTCCCTAGGACTCGGTGACATAGTCCCCGCAAACCCCGGCCACCTCCTCGGTCGCCTTGGCTTCAGTATCCCTCATACCGCACTTGTAGAAGGTTGCCACCGCAGCCTCCGCCGCCTCCCTGGCCAAACGAGTTGCCTCCTTTGCTGCAAAGAATCGAGCCTTGAGGTCCGAGACCATTTGCCTCTCGATCGCAAGGTTTATCTCTATTGTATGTAGCTGCTGGCGCATATCCTCGGCCTACTTCATTACGGTTTTCAGCCCCGCCTCGGCAAGATCGGCTCGGGCCTTAAGTGCCTCTTTGACCTCCTTGTTCAGGCAGTCTTTATCAAGTATGAGGGCACCCGTAGCCTTCTCCGTGGCGAGACGAGCACGAACCTCAACATTCAGCTCTTCCCGAGAGTGCTTCGCCCACTCCTCGGTGACGAAGATCCGTTGAGTGACACGGGATGAAGTAACGGAGAAATCATTAAGACAAGAACGACGGATAGATGAGCAAGGAATAAAGAGTTCGAACAAGCGAGGATCTTCTTTTTACCATGGCGAGATCTCTCTTTAATGACATGAAGAGATCAGGCTTCCTGGTGGCTTGGAGCCCTTCCATATCACAAGGCAGGAGGAGGGGTTGCTGTAGGGCCTCGGCAAGGTAGGATGCCTACCCCCGCTGGGACTCCCAAAGAGTCGCATCCCATGGAATAGGGACGTCATCCAACTCCAGGCGAGGGGACCAAGCACGTTGCTCCCTCCTAATAGTCGCTTCCTCTCATTTGTCAATGGACTTCGTCCTCTTGTCTTTTGGCTCTTTTCCTTTTTTCAGTTGTTTGGCCTTTTGAGGGCCGACCTCACCTTCCTCCAATTCTTCCACCGGCCTTTTCCACCTCAAATTGGGAATTGGTTGTAGCGCGAGGTCAGTGGAAGAGAGAGGAGGAGGATGAGGTATTTTAGTTGGAACTTGCTCCTTGGGGGCATCCTTGGAGGACTGCCCCTTGTTCCTATTAGACATAAGCCCCCTCAGCCTGGACCTCGGTTTTAAATCCATGTCCGCCTCTTCAATTTCTTGGCTCGTGTCAATCTAAGTAATCACCAGGCCAATAGGGTCGGCCGCCGAGAATAGGTCAAGATCCGAGCCAGAATCTGAAAGCTTTACAGGCCTAGTTGACACCTCTCCCTCCTCGGCTAAATGGAATTGGTCGATTTCAGCCTCAAGAGATGAATGCGAGGAGTCAACTCCCTCTCCCGGGACGGCTACCTCTTGGAGAACGCGCTGAATGGGTAGTTGGACTGGTGGTAGATCCCTCCGAGCAAGGAAGCCTGGTACAAAGACGTCAATACGGGCTAATCGGGGACTTCCAGCCCTTATTGCTTGACCCACGTCCACAAAAGTGTGAGAGAGGGGCTCGTAATCCAAGATAAGGGGAGCAGCACATAGTTGCCTGTCCTCGCTCATAAAGATCTCGGACCTTAGAAGATAGTTGAGGGATTAGACCTTGACCAAACTTATCCTCGGAGTCGTCTCGATTCTTATCTACAAAATACCCCAAAGGGAGAGTTAGATCAGTCCGAGGAGGCGAATAGTCAAAACCGAAACCGAAATAAGTAAAGGGAAAGCTCAAAACTAAGATCCCCACCGAGGGATCTGACCCTCTGATGCCCCACCTGGTGTTCCAGGCCTAATTGGGCAGTGAAGACCGTCGTGCCATGCTCCAGAGACGATTAAATGGTTGTCCTTCAAGCCTTTGTTGGACTTGGGAAGGCAAGATATCAGCCTCACCTCGTCGGACCTGGATTTCAGGTAATACGACTCATTGAGGCAATGGAATTTGTACAAGTGAACTACATCGTGCCATGAGAGGCCGAGGTTCATTTGTTCGTTCAAAGCGTCTACACACCCTAGGATTTGGAACACGTTCGCGGCGCGCAGACCGATGGGGGCCAGCCTATGATCGCACAAATAATCCCTAGTTTTCCTCCCCATGGGGATCGTCATTCCTCCTTCTATGAAAGCTATCATTGGAATGGCGACCTATCCTATCTTTCTCTTGGTTAAGATCTGGTCCGAGGAGTAATACTCTAGACCTACTCCCGGTGGGATATGGTATTTGGCCCCGAAACCTTCCATATCGGCCGGAGAATCTACCGGTTTCTCAAACTTACCCATCCTACTAACCCTAGGTACTACGAAGAAGGTTTACTTAGGAAAGGAAGCCGGGAAAGACAACAGAGAGGAAAGGTTAAGGAATACGGGAAATGAACACTTATGGGAGTGAAGATCCTAAACCTCTCGAGCCTGCGAAGAACTCGCCGAAAATCCTCACGGGAGTGGCTATGGAGTTTTGAATGTTTTGCTAAGGGAAGTGCTGGAATGCTCGGGGACGTTTGGATGCTTTATATATATATATATATATATAAAGAAGTAATTCCCTTCAGAAGCCTTATATAGTAAGGAGAAATCGAACGGGATTACTCCCGCCCAAAGGATTGGGGAAGTATTAACCGTTGATCGGGCGCCCCACCGTTGGATGCGGGGGACATAAAGCCACCTGGCGCAATTAATAGCGCCTTGTGGGTTACGAAATGCCAGCAGCAATAATGAGGCACGTGAGGCTGTACTTCTACACGCGTGAGTCGAGAAATTATAATGAGTTATCCCATAAGTATCAAAATCCCACCTTTTCTCCTCTGATAAGAGGGAAAACTTGGAATTTTGTGGGGTTATTGTAGGGGCAAAGGTCCAAGATCATACAATGGGCCTTGGATCTCGTATGGGAAATTCGACTACGCCCGAGGAGAATGCGTGGGTACCAAAAGGGTTCCAGGCCCAATTCTTGTGGGCCTAAAAATGTTTAAAAGGCGGTCCGAGGAAAAATGTCTCCTCGGACATACCAAATATGGCTCAAACATGCACTCTGCCTGCTAGAATGATCCATCCCAATGAGCATTAACAACAAGGATGAGTTCCACAAGCCCGTAAGAAGGAAGAAAGTGTAGGATGCCAAGGGTGAGGGTGAGATCGCAGCTACCACATTAAATGCATGGCAGCTACTTTTTCGGCCGCATTAATGTGGAGAGGATTTGTGAACAGTGTTGCCTTGGCCACCACAACTCACGTAAAGACGGAGGGGATGTCCGATGAGACAGGCACTCAAGTGAAGGTCTAGATGATCAACAAGTGTAAGGCCCCGATGACTTCAAGAGGGCTATATAAGGGAGAGGAGTCCCCATGAAGAAGGAGAGGAACTCAGAACAGAAGAATAATGTTAGAACCATAGCCTTTGAGCGGGGACCGAGATACGTCCTCCACGTCTCCTCGGACCGAACATCTAATGGACATGAATGGGATTTTTCTTACTCTCAATTGTTGCATGGCCCAATGTTAGCTAGTATACACTTCGTTAAGGCCTAGTTCTGTAGCCCACTCTCTATAAATTCATTGTTTCGGGCTCCTTGGGTTAGAACCCCATACTTGTTAGGCCTGGACCCAGAATCGTGACCCTACACCACCCATGTGAATGCTGTTGGTAAACAAAGAAAAGCCAAGTCACTAGCCCGCGTGATGTAAGATTTTATTTGAATATGCCTTAGCCGTCGATCCCGACGATGATACAGCAAATATTCTGTGATAGTCATATGACCATCGGTCCCTCTTGGATGTCTCTACCGACTTCGGATACATATGCAAGTTTCAAGTCAACCTCGACCTCGTAGAAAATGGCCCAAAATTCTTGGAAGGGATTTTACAAATCAAACTGTATTACGTCTCTTATCTTATGTTCACTTTTATACATAAAAATGTGGATATTCTCACATCAATTATAGATGTGTAAAATAGTGAATGTGAATTAGCGTGAAATAACTTTTTTCCTTCTTCAATCCATGCAAGTGAAATCTAAAGGCAATGATGTTTTCACAACTACTTCTTTATATTCACTTTCATATTTTAAGTGTTTGACATTTTTTTTTGTTTTTTTTTGTTTTTTAAAATGTAAATATTTCCACAACAACAGTTTATAGTTGTGTAAAATAGGTGTAAACAAGTATGAGAGCCAACGTCACAATTGGTCTTGTGGCAATAATAATCAAACGTCAAATTAATGAAGAGATGATGTATGGAATGATTCACTGATCTAGTGATGAACATGTAATAGGAGTTGTGGAGACCAACCGATGCTAGATTGGGTCTGGTCAATCACCGAACTTTGGGATGTTTGGTTTAGAGTATTCACATTCAAGGATATTAAAATAAAATAAATCTATTTATCTATTTTACATCCTCAAACACTATTTTATCTATTTTACCAATCCTTTTAATAATGCACCTAATATCTCAGTTTTTATTTTTACATACAACTTAACAAAATAATATAAACTACACAATCAAATAATATAAAAAAATTCTCTCTCTCTCTCTCCAATAAGCCCATATAACCACCTTCCACCAAAACTTAGCCATAACCACCACCGAGAATTTGAAATTGCAACAATCAAAACTAATCAACCACCACCACCGCAACAATCAAAACCAACCACCACCATCATAGTCAATACCCATCCTAAAAGCAAAACCGCCCCCCCCCCCCAAAAAAAAAAAAAAAAAAAAAATCAACCCCAGCAACCACCACCACCACTTGAAATCCATCACCACCACTACCACCATCAACAACCACCAAAATCACATATTTGTAGATACTCAATTTTGTACTAATAATTCAATTTTGAAAGATGACTGAAATGATCATTCTAAGTACCCCAAAAATCATAGTTGCATTTCATGCATTAAATCATTCATCACATATCATAAAAATGATTTTGAGATTTTAACGATCGCAACGATATGTCCAGTTCTCAAATCAAATTGTTGGATTGAAAGATATCACGAGACCAAGTTTTCACGATCTGCATATATTTCATTTGGGTGAAACTGATCACGGATGATTAGTTGAAATTAATTTTGATTGGTCAATAATTAAAATTAATTAAGTAATTTATGTGATTGGTTGTTGAATTTGATTAAAATGATAATCTAATAATATGGGAATTATTGATAATTATGCTTTAAGAAATAATTATCTTTCAGATAATTATTCCTTTAAGGACTTAATTATTAGATTAAAATGGATTTTATTTAGAATATAAGTTTGAAAAACGTCCAAGTACAAATCCTGGCCCAGAAAATGCCCAAAAAAGAGTCAAAATGAACTAGAAAGGAAAACCAGGCCGAGACTCGGTCTTTGTCTAACTCTAAAGTAATTCTCCCATTCCCCTGTAGAATTTGTTGATGCATTGATGCAGGTATTGCTTCTATCCTTTCATTCACATGTTTATTTTGTCATTAATATAAGTATCCAATCAAAATTTTCCATGCATCTCTGGTATGATTTTTTTTTTTTTTTGTTAGATCTTTTATTTCATGAAAACATGTAATCATTGCTTATGTGTATTCATATGTTTGATCATATAGATGTAGGATACAATGATATAACCTTAGATCCGTTTCTCTTTATTAATAAAAATCAAATCTGAAAATTCTTAAAAAAAAAAAAAAAAACCTATTTTGTTTTCTAATTCAAAAATCAAATCTGAAATTTTATGTTAAAAATTCATTCTTTTTTGAGTTAAAAAAATCAGATCTGAAAATTCTTTTCAAAATCCATTCTATTTTTTAATTAACAAAACATATTTGAATTTTTTTCCTTTGAAGTTCATTCTATTCTTTAATTAAAAAACCAGATTTGGAAATTCTTTTTAAAATCTATTCTGTTTTCTAATTTAAAAATCAAATCTGAAATTTTATGTTAAAAGTTCATTCTTTTTTAATTTTAAAAAATTAGATCTAAAAATTCTTTTCAAAATTCATTCTGTTTTTTAATTAAAAAAACAGATTTGAATTGTTTTTCTTTGAAGTTTCTGTTCTTTAATTAAAAAATAAGATTTGGAAATCCTTTTTTTAAAATCCTTTTTTTTTTTTCTAATTTAAAAATTAGATCTGAAATTTTATTTTAAAAGTTCATTCTTTTTTAATTTTAAAAATCAGATCTGAAATTTTATTTTAAAAGTTCATTTTTTTTTAAATTTAAAAATCAGGTTTGAAAATTCTTTTTCAAAATCCATTCTGTTTTTTAATTAAAAATTATATTTGAATTTTCCATTTGAAGTTCATTTTGTTCTTTAATTAAAAAATCAGATCTGGAAATTCTTTTCAATATCCATTTTTTTAATTTTAAAAATTAGATCTGAATTGTTTTATCAAAATTTTATTTATTTTTAATTAAAAAAAATCAGATTTGAATTTTTTTTCTTTAAAATTTATTCCCTTTGTTAATTAAAAAGTGGATCTGAAAATTTTATTTTAAATAATATTTATTCTAAAATTAAATCTGAAATTTCTCTTTAAAAATTATTTTTCTATAATTAAAGTTTAGATTTAATTTCTTCGCACATAAGAGCTACAGATCTAAGATTTTTGTATAATATCCAGCCCTAGATCTAGGAATATTAATACAACATGTTGCATATCATTATTTAAGGGTACTTAAGTGATCATAAAAAGTTTAGAAGATCGAACTCTGTCCTGACTGAATGGGTAGTTAACACCTTCTCATTCTGTAACCTAACTCCCGAACATTAGAATCTTAGGTTGGTAGAACTAGTATTTTATTTTATTTTGGTAGATTGTATCTTGGACCAAAGCTTTGTATTTCTTTCATATAGATTGTATTTAGGACCAAAGCCTTGTAATGTTATTCTACCAAATTGTATTTGTATAATCAATTGAAATTTGAGGTATTTTGATATGTATGTTGTATATATTAATCTTTTCTTTTTCTTTTTTGTAATAAAAAATAAGTGGCAATTCCATATCAACCCCAAAAAGAGAGGTGCCGATACCTTTCTCTTTTTTTTTTTAGGGGACCCAAAAAGTCCCGATCTCTCACAATATTCATACCCATAACCCCCCCTCCCACAAAAAACCCAAACCCAAATTGGAACCACTACCTACTCACCACCACCACTGTAACTAACCACCATAAAATACGGACTCACCATCACAAACATCAACAATTACCAAAACCCATATTTTGCTATTGATCAAAACCCACATTAAAACTCACCACCATCGTGATCAAAACCCACCATGAAACCTACCATCACTGTTGATCAAAACCCACCACCACTGTGATCAAAACCCACTACGAAACCCATAGCCACTGTTGATCAAAACCGATCTACCACCTCCCTAACATTGATTTAGCTATTGAGGTCCCATAGTGGAGGATGAGAGAGAGAGAGAGAGAGAGAGAGAGAGAGAGAGAGAGAGAATAAAGTAATATATTTATGTTTTCAACCCATGAACAGTAGGTTTTGTTAGGGACATATTTTATGTAATTGGCAAATCCTTTGATAAAATGCACTTTACTTGTAATTAGGTAGATCTAAAATGAGTTTAAGACTTCAAGAAACATGTTGTTCAAGTCAAGTGTTAAAGCCATAAAGATCTAACCAAGAAACAAGTGAAGAAAAGCTGTTCATTAAACCTCGATAGCAATCTCAACAAGAAGACTTCTTTCGAGGTTTTTAGTCAAAGCTCGACACAAGCTGTTTCTGGCGAGACTTACAAAATCAGAACTTCCAAATCTGGTTTTCAACCCATGCTGAAATATTTGTATAGGGTTTCTTTCTCACAATCCTAAACATATATAAAGCTTATTTTAAAGGTCGTTGTGCATGCAGATTGTGTCTTAGTTTATTATTCTCTCTAAAAGAAAGCTATTGCATCTTTATGCTAAGGGTTTTGTGACCAAGAAGCTTCCCGATCTTCATTGTTGATGAACTGAATAATTTTGCAGCCAACAACCTCTTCAAGTTCTTGGAGTTAGTCACGATCTTGGGATTTGTGCATCAAGGGAAAGATTGCAGCTTCAATATAAGTCCAATTGGGTATTGGGGTAAAGATCCAACTGTAAGTTGGTATTTCGAGATAGGCCAAAGGGTTTGGTAAGATTTCTTATACTTGTAAATGCTTGTGATTGATAATAGTAAATTCTTAGGAGTAGTGACCTTAAAATCACCCGGTGAGGTTTTGCCTCAATAGTTTTCTCCATTTGTAAACAAATTACGTGTGTTAAATTTATTTTTCGCTACATTTAGATAATTTGGTGATTTGTTTGTGTTGTCACGCTATTGCATGAAATTTGATCTAATTAATTAACTTGGGTAATTAATTAATTAATTAATTGCAATGGGTCAATACATTTTTAACCCAACAGGTTGTATACACACCAACTTAATGTTCATGGTCGCTAAAAGTTTTTAGCAACACACATTAGGATAAAGCTCAATTTGAGTAGGTGGGTAGCTAAAATAGCAATTTTAGGGGTTTTACATCCCCCAATACTAATGCTCTTATAGGAATAATGCTAGAATCACAAAAAGTACACAATTTTTGTTACAATTCACTACAAAGTGAGTTGTGAGTGATGGAGATGTGTACCCACCACTTATAACTTGCCTCATGGTAAGTTGTGGCAAAACTTGTGGAATTTTTTGTGGTCATAAATTTTACTTTTTTGAATTTCTTATTTTTAGTTGCTCAAAATAACTATTAAAAAAAACGCCCAATACATCCCCACCACCAATCCTCCATCACCAAAGTTTGTTGGTGGCACTAACTAAACATAGTCGGCGTCATCAATGCCGACCATCCATCACCACTAGAAACTTTCATTTGGATCCCTATTCTCTTGTCCAATCTCCAAGCCTCTTAAGCTCTCAGCTCCTACATTCTTATTTGGATATGCAAATTCAAGCCACAAAGTGAAATGGGTATTTCTAGAAGTTTTGCTCTTTATGGTTGGTTGGGTGGGCTAAAATGTTGGTTTGGTTATTTTTTCTAGTGGAGATCTTATGTAAACATATGTCGGTGTTTGATCTTTTGAGTTGCAAAACCTTGTATGGGATTTGAAGAGGACAATGTCTTTGAAGAAGACAAGGAGGCAATGGATATCAGTAAGAGATTTAAAGAAGATAACGGGTTGTGGTGTGGACCTGCTAGCATATGATAACAGTGTTGATGATGCTAGAGGCATCTTGTTAGTGCCGCCAGTGAGGATTGGTGATGGTGAACAGCGGTGGTATTGGAATGTGTTGAGGAACAAAGTTTTTCTTCAAATTAGTTTAGAGAGAAACGCTTCAAACTTCTCATATATTTCTTTTTTAGATGTGAATTTTAAAAATCCAACCGTTGAATTTTATGTTCCTTGTGTTCGTAACATGCAACTTAAAATTTTTACATTTGATTGATGACATAGCAATTGATTTTTAATCTTCTTGAAACTTTGCAAGCATGAAGGATAAAATAAGAAAATTCAATCCAACGGTTAGATTTTCAAAATTTATACTTAATACAAAGATATATTAAGAAATGCAAAAAGTAAAGTTTAATTAAATAAGTGGACATATGTCAAGTTTTTACTTTTGGTGCATAGAGTGATACGGGAAAAGTGGGACAGAAGATTTGGATTCTTGTTTAGTAATTTAGTTTGTAGTTTTTGACACATTGGATTGTTGACTTGGTGCTGACTTTGTTTTTTTAAATTAAGTTACACTTTCTAATTGCACCAGCTGTTCAGAACTTGATATGGCTCGGTCACTCTCTAAAACAAAAGTGAAAACAAAACAAAGCAAAGGTGAAGGTTTTTGTCAACAAGGTCACTCTCATCTCAGCAAAGAATGGCACTTGACAAGTTGGAACTACTAACACTAAGTATAGAAAGGCAAACACATAGCAAAGAGGAACCTTCAATGTAAAGAGACACAACTCAAAGAGGCCAGAATGGATGGCAACAATCTTCGTTCCGAAGGGTTAGTGCAAATCTCTTTGTGTTAGTTTTTGTTTTACATTTTTCTGTATATATGACCATGAATCCTACTATACTTCAAGTCCATCATAATTTTAATTATTTCTTTTCATGACTAAGTTTAAACAAACAAGAACGTGTGTCAACAACTAACCTGCATGAACATTTTCTATTTAGTAAGAACTGTTCATCATGGTTTATATATTATTTGTCACATATCAAGACAAACCTGGCATTTTTATTGGAAGTTTATTAACAAACTATATCTTTGGCACATTCAACTGAATTTAAGACACTGCTACTTCCTTTTTGTAATTTTATTTTAGTTTCTGTCATATAACAACACAAATTCTGACTTATATACTCTCACATGCATATTTGAAAAAACATAATCCACAAAACTTGCAAATTCAACTAGAAGTCGTGACTTCAAAACGTAAGACTAAGACTGTATTATTCATGAATTCTTCATAGATTCAAACTTGCAAGTTCAACTAACTGTCATGGCCCCAAAACTTAAGACTAGAACTATATTATTCATGAATTCTTCATAGATTCCGTATTGAGCATATGCTGGAATTGGTGAACAGCATAGGGCTCTGTTCAGGACAGAGTTTCTAAAGCTTGCTTTTTTACTATAACCTAAGCCGCTCTACATCCAATTTAATAGCAAGCAACATGTTATCTTCCGTTTTTATATTGTCTCCACGGATTCTCATACATTCCTTTGAATCCAAATGTTCAGTTCTATCTATCTCACAGGGTAAAATAATTTTTTCTCCATAGTTTAGACGCCAGGAATTAATTGATCACTGGAGTCATTGGGTTAAAAGATGCCAAATTTTGTGGGGAAACAATTTATCTTGATTGTAGTTTCCATAGAAGAAAAAAACTTACACACGCACAACAAAATCTTCTCATAAGATATAACAGAGAGAAAGAAGAGGAAATTAAGAAAATAGGAACAAGCAAAATAAAATCTGGGAACCTACTTATTTTGTTCTGGAGGAAAATTAGATTTAAGCAGGAACATGATAAAACTTAAAAAATAATCTCATCATTATTAGTAAACGCATGATTTGATATAAAGTCTTTGACACAAACTTGAAAGTCTCACCATAAATTGTTACTTACACTTCAAAATTAAAAATGAGCATAATGATTAATATCCATGCGAGCCAAACCTATCAGAAAATGGAATATCATGGATATTCACGTAATTCTCTTCTGCTCATTATTCAAGTATCCCTCCACTAATATTGTATCTGAGGTAATTCCATGTTCTTCTTTTATTGGTGGCAGTCGGCAAGAACTCGGTTCCTCCACCACAATTCATACTATTTTTGGCTTTCGCATTACGTTGCTGCTTACCCTCCTCCAAGTTAATTATCAAAATCTGGCAACCCGTTTGAAACACATGGTGCAATCATGTTGCTTTTTATCATAGTTGTATTTGTTTACGCTCTAGCATTGGCGGGGATAAGCCAACCGACTTCCAACGCAAGCTACCTCCCTATACTCGGGCGTGTGTGTTTTATTTTCGGAGCATTTGCATGTGATTTGTTGCTGATGATCCTTGTACCTCCCTTTGGATGGTTTATCCTTGTGTTATGTATATACATGTTTGTACAATTACTTTTCGAGTCACTTGTTGCATGCCAACTTCTCCATGTACATTCTCTTTCTTATCTTAGGACACAACTCAGATTCCACCTTCATAATCATTTGCCTATTTGCTTGAAATCTAGTCATCGGACATAGCCTAATACACTCAAGCTGCAAACACATAGAGAGAAAGGGAGAATTAATCATTCATGAATCACACAGGTCTATGGATCATAAGAGAAAGTGTTGAAGTTGAGTAGATTGCCTACCATGGTGATTATTATAGGTTTGCTTCTGAACTTAAATATCATGCTGTTGAAGCTTTTACACA
The DNA here is from genome assembly GCA_028216015.1 of Quercus dentata. Lineage (NCBI taxonomy): Eukaryota > Viridiplantae > Streptophyta > Magnoliopsida > Fagales > Fagaceae > Quercus > Quercus dentata. The sequence goes on from CP116450.1 coordinate 9,194,438, forward strand.
TGTTGTTTAGATTTGTGTCACTCTGGCCATCACTTTTGAACATGCTCCTAGCCCGGATAGTTGTTGAGTGAGACTGCAGCCATTTGAATGTATCTTCATCCACCTAATTTAGCTCATTCATTGCCCTCTCCCATGCTTGCCGATAGGTAGCCTTGGTCGCTTTCCAAAAAGGTCTCTGTTAGGTTCTAAATGCTTAAAACAATTGGCAAATCATGAACACAAACTTGTCTAGATATAGATCTTAGAGTCTATAGGTATTATTAGACAATGCTCAAGGTGATTTAAGTCAAGATTCAAGAACATACAAGTTGCGGGAAGAAGATTTCATAATCTGTCTAGTTCGATCGATTGAAAGAGAGACTCAATTGATAGAAAGTCGTATCTGCAGAATTTTAATTAAGCCCAAACAGCAATTCAAGCCTGTTTAGGATTAGGGTTTCTAATCTACTTCTTCCAGTATATAAAGGAAATCCTAAGCACGTTTTTATGTGGCTTTTCAGAGAGAAAAGAGTATGCCTCTTTTGTATTTAGGGTTTTGTTCCTAAAAAGCTCTCTTATGTCTTCTACCGGTATTATTCCTTGAAGAATCTCAAGATCCGGTATTGTAGAAGTTGTTGCCTTCTTTTGTCATCAAAGGTGTTGATGATCTAAACCTTCAAGGGTGGTCTTGGAGTCACAAACAGGAGAGTTTGTGTTGTTAAACCTTTTGGTGGGATCTCAAAGTCACAAACGGGGGTGTTTGTGTTTTGCAAAGGCCAAAGAAAGAAGGAGTTCGTGGATTCGGAGTTTGCACGTGGTCGTGTCAGTAAGTTCTACTGGTGGGTAGCAATAACAAGTCGAGCATGGGGGCTTGTAAGTCTTATTGTATGAACTTCAATTCTTTCTAGTGGATTTGCTTTTTACCTTGAGGATAGCTAGGTTAAATCCTCCCCAGGGTTTTTACCGGTTTGGTTTTCCTGGGTTATCATATCGTTGTGTTATTTATTTTTCCATTTGCTTTGTATGATATGATTGTTTGATTGTGATAACCTAGAATTGGAATTTGGACTAAGTAACAACTTGGCTAATTAACTAGGTTAATCCAATTGTGTTTTAAGGGGTTTAAAAACTATCAGTCTCTAATAAGGACACCAGGATAATTATTTCGCAAGTTATTGTATAAATGTCTGCAGCAGATCCTATGCTTGTACTATGGCCAATTGTCAACAAAGGCATTCACCAACCCCTATAAAGCAATAAATATTAATTTAGCAAGCAATAAATATTAAGAAATCAGACCTTTTTTTGATCAAATATGAACACCCATCTTTTTCCATCTCTTATGTCAGCAAGTAATAAATTAAGAAACCAGGTCCAAGAGCCCTTGGTTTCAACCTCGACTATTGCATATGCAAATGGGAAGTACTCATCATTGGGATCTCGCCAACAAAGACACATTAGTCGACCACTGTCTTGGTCTTCTAATGGCATGCGTCTAGACCAATGATTGGCTTGCACCCTGCCAAGAAGCCCTTCTTGTAACCCTCCAGGTAGATGTAGATTCTTTCAAAATATGGCAGCCCAATTGCCAAGTCATACTTAGCTGCCAAATCACCATCATTATAAGTATGCACCTTCATCAATACTATGCTCCCAAGACTACACCTTCTCAACTCATCATAGTACTCTCACAAATTTGTTTTTAAATCGTGCAAAGTGTGGGCCCCATCAACAGCCTTTGAGCTTTCTCTCTAGCCCTACTTGCCTTGCTTGCACTTATGTCAACCACATACTTCTCATGCATAGCATCTTGAATGTCCTTGAGCCTTATGTTAGGCTGTCTCCTAACCCTCTTCATTAACTTATTTCCAATGTATGATGTTGTGCACCTTAGATTTCTATAACTTCTACTACATGTGTGTTCCATGTTCAGTTTTTTCAATCTAAAACTCTTCTCCCTTGGCACCTTTGCAAGGTAGGTAATAAACTTGCACCCTGGCTGGTATTAGGCTCTCACTCTCACTAAGTCATTTTTCACAAATTTTATACTTCACCCACCATAGATTGCATAATTAGTCATAGCATCTTTAAATTGTTTAGGTAAGAGGAACAACGTATCCTTCTCAAACCTAAGGTTCTCAGATTGGTTCTTGGCCTAAAGATTGGGTATCTGCTCCTCCTAATAGAATTGTCAACCTCGGTGGTAGGGGTTTCACCATCACTTGAATCATTACAATGCTCACTACTTGATGAACTCTCATCAAGGCTAAGCAACTCCTCACTCTCATAGTCAAAATTCATGACACCACCACCCATTTGTCCTGGTTCAACCTCATCATCTTGAGCTTGACTATCCCAACTATCAATACTATCTTCACCAATGTCCATTGGTTGCATTTGTGGCTCTTCTTCTAAGTCACTCTCCTTAGCCTCACTTCTCTCCTTAACTTGGTCATCAACAACTAGTGCTTTGCAGACCCTCCTAGCCCAAACCCGCTCAAAGATCTACCTCATGTGGCTTACCGTGTTCAACATTAGTAGTTTCAGCATTATCATGGCCTCCAAATTGTGAAAAATCAGGTTTGTACTCTTCATCATCATTATCATGTGGCTCACCATGTTCAACATTATTTGTTTTAGCATTATCATGGCCTCCAAATTGTAAAAAATCAACCCTGTACTCTCCATCATCATTATCCTCATTATCATTATCCTTTTCACACTCAGCATACTCATAAAAGTGATCACTCTGAAGCTCACTGTCACTACTAACACAATAAACCACATTTTCATTTTGTTTTAGACCACCAGGTGGTCTAATAGCTAAGGGCTCTAAATCCTCCACTAGTAACTTAACTGGTTCATTCTTTGGATGCTCCACAAAGACATGAGTGTCCCCATATCCCTTTACCAAGTCAGTCATGAACACAGTAGCATCATCATCAATCACCTCATGGAAATGTGCCTGCTCTAGGTTCACACCAGGCATTTTACACCATAGCTTATCCACTACGGTGTACACAAAATCCCTACAGATACTCTTGATCTCTACTTTTGACCACTTATCTGGGTTAAAGTTTTCCACTATATCAACTGTCCCTCCCACATAAGCTTGAGGGTCCTATGTAAAATGCCCACCATGGTGGACATGCAAAGTAAAACACTCGTCCATCCCGCATGCAAGTCACATAAAGAAAATAGAATGAAAACAGATATCCACTTTCTCAAATTAATAATACTTTGTTAGGCTAATAAACTAATAAACAAATTAAAAAAACATACAATACAGACAAAGGGAACATATGGACCCAACCACTTCCCGAAAAGCAAGACACAATACAGACAATCAATGCAAATACAAACACAAACACAAAGATTCCATAGTTTATCAAAGTCAATATAGTGGCCATCGATAAACAATAGTGACACACAATACAGACAAACAATGCAAATACCAATAAAAATATTCCATTGTTTATCACAATCAATATTGTGGCCCCTGATAACAAAAGCAAAACAAACACAAATTTGCAAATACCAAAAGCTATAAACAAAAGTAACACACAATAGCCAAACAATGCAAATCCCAAAAATATTCCACTATCACAATCAATATTATGTCCACTACAAAAGCTATAAAAGGGGAGGAGAGAGAGAGAGAGAGAGAGAGAGAGAGAGAGAGAGAGAGAGAGAGAGAGAGAGAGAGAGAGAGAGAGAGCGTGAACAAAACACAAGCATCTCAAAATTCCCAAATTCTCAAAACCCAAAAGCTAAGATTGATACCCGGACCGATTACCCAGCACTTAAAAATAGCATTCATAGGAGAGAGAGAGAGAGAGAGAGAGAGAACCTTCACAAACATGGAGCTGCTACAATCACTCTGAAGCTATCTGGGTAAGAGGTTAGGGATTGTGCTTGCTGATTTAGGGTTTTTTATGCTTTTTGAATTGGGGTTTTTTGTGGTCTATGGTGATTTGAGCGAGGTTAGGGTAAAGTTGTTAGTTTTTTATTTTATTTTTTTATTTCATTTTATTTTTTTTACATATAAATAGTAAAGTTGTTAGTTGATTTGGGGTTTTTTGGTTTAGAAAGAATGTCACGTGAGTGCCACGTGACTAATCAAGGGCGGGAAAGCCACGTGGAGACTTGTGGACATTATTTTAATATTTTTAACTTATGCCATTTGTCACATGTGCATTTTCCGTCTCTCGATGTGATGTAAGGACAAAAACGAGACGTGTTTTTCTGGATAGGGAGTAAAAGCGGTGAAAATAAAAGATAGAGACCAAAGACGTGTTTTTCATATAGTAAATAATATCTAATTGACATAAAATTTGATATGTGTATTAAAAGTGTAAAGAATATATAATTCAACAGTTAGATTTTCAAAATGTATAGTAATGTTTATTTTATTGAGTAAGGTTGTAGTCTAAAACTATAACTAATTTTGTAGCTAAACTTTGTCCATATATTATAATATAAAAATACGAAATAAATATTAATTTAATTAATACATAAATATAAAAAGCCCCATTTTAGTTCTCCCAGACCCAAAATGTCTAGTGCGGGCAAAGGTGACAGGCCTTTGTTTTTGTCAACAGGGTCACTCTCATCTCAGCAGATAATGGCGCCTGACTAGTTGGAACTACTAGTGCTAAGTATAGAAAGGCAAACACATAGCAAAGTGGAACACGCATTGTAAAGAGACACAACTCAAAGAGGCCAGAATGGATGGCAGCAATCTTCGTTCCGAAGGGTTAGTTCAAATCTCTTTGCATTAGTCTATGTTATACATTTTTCTATATGTATTACCATGAATCCTACTACTTCAAGTCCATCATATTTTTAATAATTTCTTTTCATGACTAAGTTTGAACAAACAGGAACGTGTGTCAACAACTTACCTACAAGATCATTTTCTGTTTAGTAAAAACTGTAAACAAAAACTGTTCATCATGGTTTATATAATATTGAGTTTTTGTCATATCATATATCAAGACAAACCTGGCATTTTTATTGGAAGTTTATTAACAAACTATATCTTTGGCACATTCAACTGAATTTAAGACACTGCTACTTCCTTTTTGTAATTTTATTTTAGTTTGTGTCATATAACAACACAAATTCTGACTTATATACTCTCACATGCATATTTGAAAAAACATAATCCACAAAACTTGCAAATTCAACTAGAAGTCGTGACTTCAAAACGTAAGACTAAGACTGTATTATTCATGAATTCTTCATAGATTCAAATTTGCAAGTTCCACTAAAAGTCCTGGCCCGAAAACTTAAGACTAAAAATGTGTATTATTCATGAATTCTTCATAAATTCTGTATTGAGCATATACTGAATTGGTGAACAACAAAGGGCTCTGTTCTGGACAGAGTTTCTAAAGCTTGCCTTTTTACAATAACCTAAACCGCTCTACATCCAATTTAATAGCAAGCAAAATGTTCTATTTCGTTTTTATATTGTCTCTACGGATTCTCATACATACCTTTGAATCCAAATGTTCAGTTCTCTCTCTCACTCATAGGGAAAAATAATTTTTTTCTCCATAGTTTAGACGCCAGGAATTAATTGATCATTGGAGTCATTGTGTTAAAAGATGCCAAATTTTGTGGGGAAACAATTTATCTTGATCATAGCTTCCATAGAAGAAAAAAACTTACACACGCACACAAAATCTTCTCAACAGATATAGGAGAGAGAAAGAAGAGGAAATTAAGAAAATAGGAACAAGCAAAATAAAATCTGGGAACCTACTTTATTTTGTTCTGGAGGAATATTAGATTTAAGCAGGAACATGATAAAGTTTTAAAAAATAATCTCATCATTATTAGTAAACGCATGATTTGATATAAAGTCTTTGGCACAAACTTGAAAGTCTCACCATAAATTGTTACCTACACTTCAAAAATAAAAATGAGCATAATGATTAATATCCATACGAGCCAAACCTATTGTCAGAAAATGGAATATCATGGATATTCACGTAATTCTCTTCTGCTAGTTCTTCAAGTACACCTCCACTAATATTGTATCTGAGGTGATTCCATGTTCTTCTTTTATTTGTGGCAGTCAGCAAGAACTCGGTTCCTCCACCACAATCCATATTATTTTTGGCTTTCTCATTACGTTGCTGCTTACCCTTCTCCAAGTTAGTTATCAAAAATCTGGCAACCCGTTTGAAACACATGGTGCAATCATGTTGCTTTTTATCATAGTTGTATTTGTTTACGCTCTAGCATTGGCAGGGATAAGCCAACCGACTTCCAACTCAAGCTACCTCCCTATACTCAGGCGTGTGTGTTTTATTTCTGGAGCATTTGCATGTGATTTGTTGCTGATGATCCTTGTACCTCCCTTTGGATGGTTTATCCTCGTGTTATGTATATACATGTTTTTACAATTACTTTTCGAGTCACGCCAACTGATTCGCTGGTACTTTGAACAAACTTTCCAATCAATCAAACGGTTTACTTCTCAAGCATTCAACATATTGGGTGGTTGGTTCCAAAATAGTATCCAATCACTGCATAGAGCAACTTCCAGAGCATTCCATAGATCTTCCATGCTACTGCCAACTCGTACGGAGCAGCAAGTGGTGGAAATAGCAGTAATTAATGCCTAATTAATCATTCGATTTACTTGAACATTTGAGATTATCATGATGATACAGTAGGTGATCTCATATTCCAATCATATTTTCAATCTGCACTCTTATCTAAAGTTAAGAACTCTAATTATTTATATGTTGGTATCAATTTGAGCTTCAGGACAAACAGTTGTTTATGTATGTTTTGAATATCACATATGTGAATACATTGCAAGGCTAGTGGAAAAGTGCTACAATTATTACCAGGACCATTAACTTTGTTTCATCGGTTAGGCGTGGCTACAGGCTGATGAAAGAAAAATAAAAGAAGATTTCCGACCTACCAAGCACATATACAGGGCTGTTTAGGAGTGTTATTCAAGTATTATTGTTCAAAATGATGTGAAAATTGTAGTTTAAAAAGTGTTATGAAAATACATGTTTAAAGTACTTATAATTTAAAAAATATATTTAGTACTATGTTTTTAACAATATATTTTCATATATGATAAAAGGATTCGACTTCTGTCTAGTGACCAGTGTCACTAGACATATTAGATTGCAGACACATGTTTAAGACCGGACACATGTCTATATCTTGACAGACCAGTGACCATTGGACAGAAGTTAAGGGGCTGTTTGGATTGGCAAATTTCGTAACTCAATTCTCGGTTTCTATAACTCATAACTTAAAAATGGTGGGACCCATAATAAAAATGTTGTTTGGCAAACGATAACTCTGTTTCTATCACTTAATTCTCTTATTTTTGAGTTATGAGTTATCGAAACCGAAAACACATTTTGGCTGTTTTCGGTTTTCATAGCTCATAACTCAATGGCTTTTTTGTAATTAAACACACATGAAAGACCCACAAACATTACCAGCCACACCTTTTCCTTTTTTTCTTCTTTTTTTTTTCTTCCCTTTCTTTTCTTAGGTTCGGTCTCCCTATTCTTCCCTTTTTTTTTCCTTTCTTCTCCGGGGTTCGGTCTCCCCGGTGTTCTTTCCTTTCTTTTTTTTTCTTCTTCTTCTTTCACTAGGTTCGGTGATCCGGGTTTTTTTTTTTTTTTTTTTTTTTTTCATTGGTTCGGTGATCCGGGTTTGTGAAATCGTGAAGAATAGCGGCGGCTATGGGTCCAATCGTTTTGACTCAGGTGGCAACGGGTGCAGGTTGTTAGCCGGAGCGGTCCTAGTCAAATCGATCATGGACCAGAACACCATGGCTGGCCCGTTTCCGAGGTGCCCAAGTTCCGACAAAGAAGAATGACAACTGATCGATCGTTTCCGACGTTCCGCTCCTTAAAAACTCTGAAACCCACCATAGCCACAACAAAGAGCAACAAAGAACATCAACATCAATGGCCTGTGCAGATTTGAGTTTGCTTTTTTTTTTTTTTTTTTTTTTTATGATTTAGAAATCTGGGTTTGTTCTGGAATATATTTATGCATGTTTAATTTTGTTCTAAATGAGAAATTTGAGATGAGAAAGGTGAAAAGGGAGAAAAATGAAAAAAGAACAAGCTGAAGAACAGAGAAAGAAGAAAGAAAAGTGGAGAAAAAAAATGACCAAGTGACAGAAATGGGACCTACAAATAGTGTGAAAAATATTGAGTGATGGAAAGTGAGTAATGATATCAAATAGGTGTGAAAAATTAAGTAATAAGTGATGAGTTATGAGTAATGAAAATTGAGTGATAAAAAAAAAATCCAAACAGCCCTTAAGCCTGTGAAAAAATAGAATTTGGTACTTGATACGTGTATCGGTGTATGTGTTATTTTTTAAAAAGCGGTGAAATTATTGTCTTTTTCTGACAATTCAGTATTTTGTTTGATGAAAATGAGAGAGAGGCTCCCTCGGACCCACACTCCCACCCATTCCCACAGCCACACAGCCAAGCCATATGTCTCATTCTTCCTCTTCTTCCTATCTTCTACTTCCTCTTTTTCTTAAGTCTTCTTCCCATTTTTTTTTTTTTTTCATTTCACTCTTTGCTTCAAAGGCCTAAATCTGCATAATTCATAAAATTACACCCAAATAATTCAACCAAAACTGAGTACCCACATCCTAGGTCATTTTAATGTTGTCATGTTCAGATTTGAACTTCTAATCTATACGGTTGTTGTTGTTGTTGGTTTTTTTTTTTTTTTTCTTTGTTGGGTGGGCATTTTTTTTTTCTTTTGATATGATGATCTTTACTATGATGAACTTCAGATCTAAAAGTAGGTGTAATATTTTTGATTTGGCTTTTTGGCTTTCTTTTGTTGCTGTTGGTAATATGGTGTTGGATCATTTGATATGAGAGAAAGAGCAAAAACAATGGAGGTGAAGGGAGAGAGATGAGGTGAAGTAATTAGAGAGAGGATTGAGGAGAATGCTGTGAACGAGAGAGAGAAAATGCACTGTTACGTGCAGTCAGATGCTAGACTTCTGGGTCCCACAATGTTCAATATATTTACAATAATGCCACCCAATATTGTAACTCAAAAAAGCTTACCCAAACTCCCTAACAATAGTTGCACTTATTTATAGTGGTCCTAGAAACATATCCACATGACCAAACATCAAAGAAAACCATCAGGACTCTTAAAAAGTTCACCCGTGATCCCTCTAAAAATCCTCTGTCTCTGGTAGCGAAGATGGAAGCCTACAGGAAAGAGAAATGAAAAAGAAAGAAAATAAAGAAAGAAGATTTTGTAAGAAAAGAAAGTGGAAAATAAAAGGGAATTGGAAGAGAGTAAAGGGAGAGACTTTCGGCAATAAGAAAATGACAAGAGGGAAGATGACGAGAAAGGGAATTAGACAAAAAAAAAAAAAAAAAGGAGGACAAAAAAAAAAAAGATATATGAGATGGAATTTTTTAGAGAGAGAGAGAGAGAGACTTTTTCAACTCTACTACTACACAGTAAGAGTCAAACCGCCCAAAAAATAAAAAACAACACTCACACATAATTCCAACTTTTAATAGAAAGTCGGTACACTTCGATCAGGCCACAACAGACAATTGTGAGTAGAAAAAGAGAGGTAGGCTCAATTGAAAGTGAGGTTTGATCAATTACAACCACATAAGTTATATAATGTAGTGTTATGATAAAAGTAGTGTTAAATAACGTGGTCCTAAAAGGACTCATCACATAAATGTAACATGCTTTTTTATCCTATTATGTGTGAAATGTTTAGTAATTTTTTAAGTGATTTACTTAGAGTTGAGAGAGACTTTCAAAATTTTAATATGGTGTGGTGTGTTTGTTTAGGTTTAATAATAAGAGGGTAAAAGAGAAATTTCAAGGGAATTTCACTTAAACGGAGTGTAAATGTAGAAATATATGATTTTTTAAAAATTATTTTTTCAATTTTCCTAAATAAATTTAAAAATAGTTTTGACATTTAAGCTCGATTAACAAAATTACTTATCATTGAAAAAAATATGGGCTCCAATTTTGTCTACATCAAAAACTTATTGATATTATAGAACAATTATCATATAACAATTATTTTGGAATGGACATTATGTGTTTAAATCTATCTTATTTATTAAAAATAAAGTTTATTTTTAAAAGTAAAGGGTGTGCATACAATTCAAAACAAGGGACAATGTAATTTCATAAACCTCATAAGGGCTGTACAATTTTAGTGACATAAAGACCACTTCAAAAGACCAGTTAAAAACTGGAACCAGTATGTGTTCCTCTTAATTGGTTGGAAAAGAAACTCTCGATTCAATCCGAATAATCTTCTCAAATTAAGCACTATTCCAAAGTTCTAACATATTTCGATAAAATTATTTCCGTAAACAGAATTTTATAACAAAGAATGTGCTGATTGCAACTCTGCACAGAAAGAGGTGCTGATTGCAACTCTGCACAGAAAGAGATGCTGATCTCAAATGGGACATCTACTTCAACGCGTAAACTGCTTGCAATTAATACTACCGAGTCTACCATATAATTGTATAATCAACAAGATATGGTAGGGTATGAAGATGCAATTGAAAAAGAAACAGAAAACACATAGCAACATTTATCACCTAATTATAGTGATAGTTTCAATGCGTCGTAGGTGTAACTTACAGTCCGATCACTGAGCAGCGGAGTTCAGATTAGCGGAGCTTGTAACCGGCATTGGCGAGGAGAGAGGCGCTTACTCTCAGGCTTTCATGGCGGAGGAGACCCAGCTGCCTCTGCTTCCCTCTCTCATTCTGTCGTGATTCACTGATTATTGAAAACGGAAAATCTGAGAGTTTTGACTATTGACTTTTGAGGAACAGATTGGGCCAGTTAGGCTCCATAAGATGCTGGGCCTATTTTTAATCAAGGCCCTTTTCTGTTGGAGCAAACAAAAATATACTACTATAAATTAAATTTCATGTTTTCGTCATGTTGTATACTGGCTTTTCAAGAACTGTTAGTTACGGATTTCTTGACTATAAAGAAAAGAATAACAAGATGAGAACATGAGAGGTAAAGTTCAAATACATCTTTTTCAATACTAGGTGATGTCCTGGGGCCACTTTATAACCATTTCAATTGATGAAAAAACTTGCAGCACAAGGCACAATCGCAAATATTCTGCATGAACACCAGAGTAAAGCCACAGAAGATAAAGGGTTGATGATAAGTTAGTAGTAATAATTAGCACATCATTTGGGCTTAGACTTGATTTGGGAAGTTCTTGTCTTGCCCTAAGAGAGAATCACAGGATATTTGGACCCTTTAGAGTATTAGTATTGGTGGTGCTAAAAAGCTAAATTGCTATTTTTAGCACCATCATATACAAAAAGTGTAACACGTTGGTGGAGGTGTAGGTAAAACTTTTACCAACTCAGCTACAGTGCTTATTATCTCTCTCATTAAAATAATATTTTTTCTTTTTTTTTTTTTTTTTTTTTTTTTATTATTATTATTTTTTTTTTTTATATTCCTTGGTTCCAATTATTCTCTTCACCATCTCCCCTAAGCTCTCTCTTTCTCCACTCTCACCGACAAGCCCAGTCCTCACCGCTCACCCAAGCTCTCTTGCCGACAAGCCTAGTCCTCCATCTCACCACTCACCTAACACCAACAAGCCTAGTTCTCCATCTCACCGTCGACCCAAGCTCCATTGTTGACCCAAGCCCTATCATTGACCCATCTCTCTCCCAATCACCCTCTCGCCAAGTCATCTTGCCCACAACGCAATCCCCCACCATGCCCAAACCTTGTTCCCAACTAACTCCACCGGCACCGCCTTCATCGAACTCAAGAGCGTCGCAAGACCGATCAAGGTAGAAACGAGGCGGAGGAATTCGACTTTGGTGGTGTGGCTGGATTTCGTGGGTTTCTCTGGCTTTTGTGGTGGCGGTTTGGCTGGATTTTATGGTGGCTAGGTTTTGTGGATCAATGGTGGTGTGGGCGTATTCTTTGGTGATTTGTGTGGTAGTTTTTGGCTAATTTTGATTTTTGGCGGTGGTTGTGGGTGGTTGTTCTTAGCTTGTTAGTTGTTGTTGGGTGGTTGTGGGTGGTTGTTCTTAGTTGGCGGTGGTTGTGGATTGTGCAATTGATCGGTTTGTGTGGTGTTTTTTTGGTAGTGGGTTATACATGGTGGTAATCGGTGGTCATTGGGTGTGATTGGGTTTAGGGCGTGGTGGTTGTTGGTAGTTTTTTGTAATGGATATATTATTTTATTATAGTAGATATATTATTTTATTGTGATTTTTATATTGTTTTATTGTGCTGAAAGCTAAAATAGATCTACTAATCTTGGATGTTCTGTAAAGTGAGTAGGTAAAATAGAAAAATTAACATTTTGTGGTGTCAAATAGTTTTTTAAAAATAGCTTCACTAATGTGGATGGTCTTAGACATCTATATTTTCCTTGAAATATGATTTAAATTTTTCCCCTTTACAAAGTATCAAAAGAAAATGTTCATAGCCATCAAAATGATCATTGGTTGTTGTATATAACATGCATGTTGTTGGCTCAAATCACAATAATGACAGCTTTTAAACTAGAATTAAAAAAGAAAAAAAAAAAAGAAAAAGAAAAACAATTAACCAAAAAAAGTATCAACCTGGGTATTCTAGGTTTAACTGTCAATAGTTTCAAAAAAAAAAAAAAAAAATGGTTTAACTGTCAATAGGCCCTGCTCTAAGTTAAATCAATACATGCCTTGAGTTACCATAACTCGTTATCCCATTTTGTAATAATTCCCCCAACATCTCTCTCTCTCTCTCTCTCATGGTAAGTCAAGAAGATTTAAGGTGGAACTTGAGCTCCTATTTGGTCTTCAAGTCGACACGGTGTTCGGGGAGTCGACATGGCCATGACTTGAAAATTAAGATAGAAAGGAAGAGAAACCCCAATATGGTTCTTCAATTCAACACCCGGTGATTGATGGGTTGTAGGGAATTTAATAAAAAATCCCAACTTGTGAGAAACAAAATAAATAGAGAAAACACACGTCAAAGAAAATAATCACACGCACAAGACAATATTTACGTGGTTCGGCAATTTGCCTACGTCCACGGAATTACTGGGATTTCACTATTATCAGGGAAAATACAATAGCGCACAAGAACACTCTCAAGAAACCCAAATCCCAATTACACCCTAGCACTCTCTCACAAAAAAATAAGAATAGAAACTGGTTGCCTCTCTTTTCTCTATTTTCTTTCATGCGGTTGCTAATTAGGTTAATTGGAATTACTCTTTTTAAATCTCACGGTTGCACTACTTCTAAAAACCTAATATATAAATATATATATATATATATATATATATATATATATATATGTCAAAGTCATTTGAAGAGGTAGGATCCTATTCCAAATAGGATTCGGTCAAATAAGGTGGGCTTGTGGCAATTCAAGCCACACACGGGCCCACTTTAACAAATCTCCACCTTGGCTTGAATTGATCAAGCTACACTAGCAAACTCCTCCATTAGCTCCACCTTAGCCCTTAAGGGCTCACAAGCTACAAACATCGGCCATAATCCTCCATAACACAATCCCTCATCCCCGCAACTCATCCTCCTATCCTCAAGCTAGAAGACCAATTGAAGCTGCGCACGACTTCAACTTCTCAATAGTGACAACCTTAGTCAACATGTCTGCCGGGTTCTTAGATCCACAAATCTTCTCAAGCATTACCAGTTTATCTTCAACAAGGTAACGGATAAAGTGGTATTTTGTTTGTATGTGCTTTAACTTTGAATGAAAAGCCGAATTTTTGGCAAGAAAGATTACACTCTGACTGTCACTGTGTAGAATGCCCATCTCTTACTTCTTACCCAATTCATCTAAGAAACCATGTAGCCAAATCATCTCCTTTCGACTTGATTCTTTGCAACATACTCGGTTTCTGTAGTAGACAAAATGAAAATCTTTTGCAAATTTGAAGCCCATGATATAGTTGTACCACTAGAGTGAAGACAAACCCTGTAGTACTCTTTCTACTATCAATATCACCAGCAAAATCAGCATCTACATAACCTGCAGGTTTCAAACTTGCACCTGTGAAGCAAAGACATGTATCGATGAACCTTTTAGATATCTCGAGAATCCACTTGATTGCCTCCCAATCTTCGCTTTCCCAGGCCTACTCATGAATCTGCTCACAACTCCCACTTTGCATGTGCAATGTCCGGCCTTGTACACACCATAGCATACATCAAGTTGTCAATAGGCGAGGCATAGGGCACCTTGCTCATATGGTCCATTTCTTCTTCTGTCTTCGGTGATTGTTCTTTGCTTAGTTTGAAATGACTACCCAAGGGTGTGCTCACTGGTTTAGCTTCATTCATGTTGAACCTGCTGAGAACTTTCCTCACATACTCTGACTATGAAAACTTCAATGTATCATTAGCCTTGTCTCTAATGATTCTCATACCAAGGATTTACTTTGTAGCTCCCAAATCCTTCATTGCAAACTGTTTGGACAATTGCTTCTTCAGATTATTAATCTCCTCAATGCTAGACCCTGCAATAAGCATATCATCCACATACAATAGTAATATGATGTAAGAATTGTCAAAAGACTTAACATAGCAACAGTGATCAACTTCACATCTCTTGAACCCAATTCTATGCATAAAACTGTCAAATTTCTGTACCCTTTGTCTAGGAGCTTGTTTTAGGCCATACAAGCTTTTTTTCAATTTGCGGACTAGATTCTCTTGTTCTTGAGCAATGAACCCTTTTGGTTGAATCATGTAAAGGTCTTCCTCCAAGTCACCATGAAGGAATGCTGTCTTCACATCTAATCGCTCAAGATGTAAGTTTTCTGCAGACCACCATTTCGATGCCGGTCGATTGTTGACGTCTTCACAACTGGAGAAAATATCTCTGTGTAGTCAATGCCTTCCTTCATTTGGAATCCTTTAATAACTAATCTGGCCTTGTAACGTTTGCTACCATCATGCTCATTCTTTATTCTGTATACCCACTTGTTGTGTAAAACCTTCTTTCCTACTAGCAATTTGGTTAGTTCCCATGTCTGATTCCCCAACAAGGAATCCATCTCATCCTTCATGGCTAGCTCCCACTTACTTGAATTCTCATCTTGCATGGCTTCATTATAACATTCTGGCTCACCACCATCAGTCAATAGGAGATAATTTAGAGTGGGTGAATAACATTTGTGGAGGTCTAATGTTTCTAGAAGATCTGCGGACTTGAGCAATGGTGTACTCGGATCTACTTGTAAATTTACATTCTCCTTATCTTCTTCACCCCTTTTCTGGATAGTACCTTGAGTTAATTCATCTAAGTTGACAAACTCAGATTTCTTTTGATCTATCTCTGTCACATCCGACACTACAGTTGACCTTTGTCCTTGTACATAACCTGTTCATTAAATATCACATTTCTACTTGATGATTTTCTGTTTTGTTCATCCCGAAACTTATAGCCAAATTTCTCATCACCATAGCCAATGAAAAACATATTTTAGACTTTGCATCAAGTTTACTACGAGCATCGAATCAATATGAACATAAGAAACACAACCAAAAACTTTTAAGTGTGAAAACTTTACCTCTTTACCGCTCCAAACCTCCTTAGGAAGTCTGAACTCCATAGGAACCGAAGGTCCTCGGTTTATCAGGTAAGCTGCAGTGCTAACAGCATCAGCCCAAAAAGTTTTTGGTAGTCCAGCATGCAACCTCATACTCCTAGCACGCTCATTGAGAGTTCTGTTCATGCGCTCACCACACCATTCTCTTTGTGGTGTCCCAGGAATGGTCTTCTCCATCCTAATTCCTGTGCAGCACAATACTCACTGAACCCTCCATCTATGTACTCTCCTCCATTATCCGACCTCAAACATTTTACTTTCAAACCTGTTTCTATCTCAACCATGGCCTTCCACTTCTTAAAAGTTTCAAATACATCAGATTTATTTTTCAGAAAATAAACCCATACCTTTCTACTTGAGTCATCAATGAAAGTGATGTAGTACCTTGAACCTCCAAGGGATGCAACCGGAGAAGGCCCCCACGGATCAAGTATGTACTAATTCCAATTTTTCAGCCTTCGGTGTCCTGCCAGTTTTCAAGAAGCTCACCCTTTTCTGCTTCCCTAAGATGCAACTTCACACATGTCAAAATCAATGGATTTCAATTCTGGTAGTTTTCCTTTTGACAGTAGCATCTTCATCCCTTTTTCACTCATGTGACCAAGTCTGCGGTGCCATAGGCTTGTATCAAGATTTGCATCATCAAGAATCGCAATTGTGTCTCTTGGACTTGAGGTCATGTCTGAGTACCGTTTTCTTTCCATGAGCCAATACCCAAGCTCCCTTTGTAACCTTCCAAGTACCACCAATAAATAGTATTGCATGCCCTTCATCATCAAGTTGTCCAACAAATCGATTCCTCCTTAGATCGGGAATATGTCGAACCTTCTCCAAGAACCAAACAGACCCATTGGGCAACAATATCCGAACATCTCCCATACCCACAACATCCAAGGCTGAACCATCAGCCAAATACACCTTACCAAAATCACCCGCAACATAATTTTGTATGATTTCTCGGTGTGGAGTGGTATGAAACGAAACTCCTGAATCCAAAACCTAATCATCAAGTGGACTATCTCTTGTAAGAAGTAATGCATCTTGTACCTCTTTTGTTACAACATTAGCAGAATCATCTTCATTCTCATTCTTAGGAATTTTGCATTGATTCCTAAAGTGACTTGTTTTCCCACAATTCCAGCATTGTACTTGTTGGCCTGATCTAGATTTACTTTTGTTCCGATTAGAATTTCTGGAATTTGATCCGCCCCGATTTGAATTTCTGTTATTATCTCCGCCTCTTGTCTCAAGGTTTAGGCGAACCAGGATCCTGAGGTTTCACCTGCATCTCTTCTGCGAATCTCTTGAGCCAAAATTAAATCTCATATTTCATTGTACTTGAGTTTTTCCTTTCCTGTAGAATTACTTTATCGCCATCCTCATTGCCTCCCAACTGTTTGACAAAGAAGCCAAAACGATCGGTGCATGGATCTCATCATCAAAATCAATTTCTACAGACGACAATTGATTTGTGATAGTGTTAAATTCATTCAGATGTTGTGCTCTTGATGCATTCTCTGCTATCTTCAGATTGAACAATTTCTTCATCAAGTGCACTTTATTGTTTCTTGTGGCTTTTCATACATACCGGACAAAGCCTTCATCAAATCTGCTGTGGTCTTCTCCTTTACAACATTGTGTGCAATAAACCTAGACAGAGTTAGCCTAATAACTCCTAGTACCTGTCTGTCAAGAAGAGCCCATTCCTCAACCTTCATAGTATCAGGTTTTGTCCCCAAAAGAGGCAAATGCAATTTCCTCCCATAGAGATAATCTTCAATCTGCATCCTCCAATACACGAAGTCTGTGCCGTCAAACTTTTCTATTCCAGACGCCGTTCTCGCTTCCTCCGCCATTGCTCCCACTCAAACCTAACCCTAGCTCTGATACCAGTTGTAGGGAATTTAATAAAAAATCCCAACCTATGAGAAACAAAATAAATAGAGAAAACACACGTCAAAGAAAATAATCACACGCACAAGACAATATTTACGTGGTTCGGCAATTTGCCTATGTCCACGGAGTTGCGGGGATTTCACTATTATCAGGGAAAATACAATAACGCACGAGAACACTCTCAAGAAACCCAAATCTCAATTACACCCTAGCACTCTCTCACAAAAAAATAAGAATAGAAACTGGTTGCCTCTCTTTTCTCTATTTTCTTTCATGCGGCCGCTAACTATGTTAATTGGAATTACTCTTTTTTAATCTCACGGTTGCACTACTTCTAAAAACCTAATATATATATATATATATATATATATATGTCAAAGTCGGTTGAAGAGGTAGGATCCTATTCCAAATAGGATTCGGTCAAATAAGGTGGGCTCGTGGCAATTCAAGCCACACACGGGCCCACTTTAACAGTTCCCATCTTTGATTAAGAAGATTCACAACACCAAAACACATCTTCCTTCTAATCTGTCATTCAAGTCAAAGTCAGTTGAATCGGGAGATTTCTGAGTCTTCGGCAAAGAAAGCCTGTCCACAAAGTCCTCAACAGTAAAAAAATGCTCTCTCTCTCTCTCTCTCTCTCTCTCTCTCTCTCTCTCTCTCTCTCTCTCTCTCTCTCTCTCTCTCTCTCTCTCGAGCAAAGCCATAAAATTTTCTTGTGTTTGATTGATGTGAGGATATGTGGTAAAGAAAAATAAAGGGGAACTAAACTTTGTGTTTTAGATTGTGATTTAATAAATGTGATTCAGATTAATCTGTGAATGGTGAATTTTTGAATTGATCTATAAATGGTATTTGTAAAAAAGAATTAAAGGTAAAGAAGGAAATTTTGGCCAAATATGGGGGAAAGGGCGGGAGAGATTAGAGAGAAAAATAATACCTAAGTAATATATAATATAATAAAGTCGAAACACAATATAATCCAAATCAAATCAAAATTAGTTTCTAATTGTAGTCTAATTTTGCGCCAATTGTCCATTTTACTTTTCTTATTTTCCATATCAAATGAGCATTCATAATATTCAGTGCAAAAGATGAAATGACCACCCCATTTATCTATGTAAGGATGTAAGTTCATCTCATTATCACTAATGTTGAATTTTTTTGTGCATAAGTACAAGTTGCTACCCAACAAAGAAATAAATGTTAAATATAAAAATTTGCTAAAATATAAAAAGTACATTTTTTTGTGTGTGTGATCAATTAAGCTAAAATTGCATTGAGAGACTGATGTGAATACTCTAATGAAACTTTTGTGCATTTTCGATTGAAGGCTTGTGTTGCTATTGTGGTAGGAAATGACCACCTCTGCACATTAGTGAACATATGCCCTCATTTCGTATAGTTGGCCCAGCTTCTCGAACTTGAGAGGGCAGCTCAATTAGTGGAGTTTATGGATATTGATTTTCACACATTTCTTAATATAAATCTTTTGTACATATAATTCATTTTATGTAATACATGACAAGTTGCGATTGGTAGAATATAAAGTGAAATATATATATATATATATATATATATATATATTTATATAAATATATAGAAAATGCCTTCCACCAGTACTAGCCAAAATAATAAACTATGCTCTGATGCTTTGCTTGACATTAACTTCAAACTTCATTGCGCCTCTCTAGAGCGACGAAGTAACTCGGACTCAAGAGGGCCAAAAAAGTTAGAGGGAGAAAGAAGATTGGACTTGAGAGGAACCAAAAAGGAAAGTTAAGGTAAAGCAAAGCATCAGAGCATAATTTTATTATTTTCTTTTCTTTTTTACTTTAGGATATGCAAGTTTCAAGTCAACTTTGAATCCTTCATGGATTGGGAAACACAATTAACTTGCACGGAATTTGTATCACCAGTACCATCGGTGAACATATAATCCTGCAACTTGATAACTGGGGCAATAATCAAGTGTCAAATAAATCTGTTTGGATAGTAAGATTTGTGCAAATAAATTTGAATTTGAGTCATTAAAATTTAAATATCTGGTTTAATTTTTATTTTATTATTATTTTTATATAAGATAGAAATTCTAGTCTAACATAATTTAATAGTGTATATGTGTATGAAACTTCCTCTAAAAAAATTGAATTCCAATCCTTACTCCCTCACATCTCACAAGCACTTATACTTGTGGAGCGACTACCGCAAAGGTGCGCGGTGGTACATGGAAAATACTTTAGTTGCCTGCCTTAGCTCATGTACAATAAATAAATAAATAAATAAAAAATTCCACTCTTAGCTATTTTATTTTATACTCCTTCAATTTATATAAAAAAAAAAAAAAAAAAAAAAAAAAAAAAGGCACGTGACATATAACTATTTGAGGATCATAAATTAGAACACTAAAAATGGGAGAGAAGATTTTTATTCACGTTTAGGAGGGTTTCCCGCATAGTAAGTCTGCAATACACTAAGGGCTAAGGAAAACACTAGAGCATTAATGAATGCGAGAATGCTCCAAGGTCTACTAGAGTATCGCCAATCAAGCATCCAAATCTTGAGTTTGTTCCTAAAATGGCTTTTAATCCCTGCTTTAACACCAGTATAAGCATAAGGATTGGGCACCAAATCTTTTGCTATTTCATTGAAGACATCCACCACAGCTTGGTCGTTGGGAAGATAATTGGTGGGACCAATGAACCTTCTTGCCCAGATGATACTATAAGCCGCCTACAAATGAAGATTCATTTCATTTAACTTTCATTTCCTTGTCTCTCATAGAAGTTCAAACTCAAAGTAGGAATCATTTATGGAAGTCTGAAATGTACCATGTTGGATTCACGGATTAGCTCCTTAGAAATGACAGTAGATACAGGGATCTCCATAGCAATGTCTCCAACATTTAGATTTTCTATTGCTATGGCTCCTCTACCAGCACCTTCGACATCTACATGATGAATGAAGCACAAGAAGCACAATACAACAAAGATTAGGTGTCCTTTTTTCTATGCATAGCTTTGCAAAATTGTAAGAAATAGTGTTCCCACCCCCCTGAGTTTCCAACTTCACCTCAAAGAAAAAGGAAAAAAAATCCTTTGACACCAAGAAAAGGAGGCAAAATCTTTACATGCCTAATAAGCAAGGAAAAAAAGAACAACAGCAGTCAAAATTGTGAAGACTTACAAGCTATCTGCAACCTTGTCCTTATGCCATTGTTTTCACCCCATTGCAACAAACATTCTTCTTTACCATAGCTGTGGTTTTCTAAAATTGTAGTCTTCACACTATTTTTGTCCCCAAAATCACGGATCATACCAATAATTGCTTCCCGAAGTTCTTGCAGGACATTCATTTGCATGCACATACCACTTGAGACTGAAACGTCAAGAAGAAAAAGGATTGAATTAAGAGCCTCTACCTCATTCCTGGGGCTGTAATATTCCACTGATGAACAAGCATCATCCTTGCCAAAATAAAGTTCTACTTGCATCCCAATGAAACCCTTATAATAAACATCATTATGAGTTAATCATCCATAAAATGCCAAGGATCAAGCTATCATGCTATTCAAGCTTCACTTTTGAGTTTTGTGCCAAAACAAACCAGGAAGACACTAAAGCTACAATTTGCAAGGACCTAAAAGGGATCAAACCTATGTGGAAAAATTATTTTGTTTCCTATTGTTCATATAGGAAATCAGTTTATCATTCTAGTTTGGCCTCCATTCTCTCATAAACTCATCTTTTTCACATGATTTCCTAAAAGTAAGAAATTACATGCAATGAATGATATCTTATTTAAGAAATTATGTGAAGATAAATAATAGGAATTAATGCAAATCATGACTTAATTATACAAATTAAGAATAGTAATAAGGAGATAACACCCACATAAATATATAACAAGTACACATTTTAAGACGTTATCAAGATACACCTCCATGGTGTTAGTGTGCTTGATACATACCTTTCTCCACTCCATATGATGTTTATATGCTTGTCTTGCTTGCTTGGCCGTTTGGCTTTCTTTACTTCTTTTGTATCTTTGCATGCTTGCCTACATGTTCATGCATGAGTCTATGTGTCATCCATACTCCAATCCAATGGAACTATGGACACTCGATCCAAATTGACATTTGTCCTCCTAGGACACCCTCCTTTGTTGGATAACATGCTTGTTTGCCCTTTCATATGCTTAGCATGCTTTATTTGCCCTAGTTTGACTCTCTTTGTTAGTATGTTCTTTGCATGCTCTCCCTATCTCTCTTTTTTTCTTTCTTTGCTTGTCTGCTGGAGTGTTTCTTTTGTCTTTGCATGTACATGCATGGAGCATGAACATTTGGAACAAGGGTATGACCTCCTAGGCGCAAGCAAAAAGAGCAAGGATGCAAGCAAGAGGATACAAGCCCACCAAGGGGCAATGTTCAATAGATTAGGGGGCGTAGCCCCTCTAGAGTGGTTTTCTCCTTCTCTCTCTCTTTAAGCCTCTTCTCTAGAGCATGTATTAGGGTTTCCCCTCTCTTTGTACCCTTTACATTTCCTATACCTTGCTGGGCCATACCCTTGGAATGTTGGCAATGTCGGTTTTACTTTCCTGCTTAGTGTGATAGCATTGTGCATGATGTATGTATGTGTGTATATATATATATGCTTGCGTGTGTGTGGGTGATCGTGCACTCTATATGTTGGACTCTTGTGGTTATGCAGGTGACCCTCGTTGATCACGAGTGCTCATGACCTTGTAGTGTGGGTATGCACTCAAGGTGATTGTTGTAGATGCATATTCATACTATATTGTGTGCACGATCATCATAGTGTGATTGTCTTGATCCAAGTCACCCGAGTGACATTGGTTTTCTCGTGTATGTAACACGCATCAAAATGCTTGATACTTTGGAGGGCTTTGGCTCGTCACGGTATGAGCATGTCGATATGCACCATATACACAACGCAAAACCCTGCTCGTGCACCATAGCACACCAAACGCGAAACTCTGCTGGATTTTTTCCGTGAAAATGAGGCATCCCCATTGCCATATTTTCACGTCGAACGCTTGGTGAGAGTAGCATTTTGTGCATTGTGATGCATTTGAGGTGAAGCATTGCCGGATTTCCATCGCAAAAATAAGGTGAAATGTTGCCGAATTTTTGTTGTGGAAATTTGGCATCGATTCCAAATGCACTAGGAAAACATTGATCGAGACCACACCCATTTTGAAACCAAACTTCAAAGCTCAATACGTTTAAAGCCCCGAAAGTTAATGCCAATAGCTCGTTTTCAACTGCTAATGTCCTTAAATTATGATTTTATCCAAACAAATGATTGTCTACATGCATTGTAGGGTGCCTAACACCTTCCCCACACGTAACCAGACTTAGAACTAAAAATCAAGATTTTTTACACATCCACATAAGATTAGGAAAAATGATCTTTTTTTTAGCCTAAGATTGATAATAAAATCAAATATAGTCGGGTGACCAATCATACCTTAGAAAAACCCAATGATTGGTGGCAACTTCACTTACCCTTGGTAATTTCCTTAAAATTGACTCAAATTCCAGTCACACAACCAAGGTATGACACACCTCCATACCATACTCTCGCACCAAGATAGACGGGAAGGCGCACGAGTGTCGCTATGATGAGTGGTCGAGCAGCCGCGAGGCGTCGACACACATGTTTAAATTTACCTTTAAGCAATGTGAAACATTAGGATCATAACACATAAGCTAGGAGGACATTTAGTGTAAAGAGAATAAATCTTAGGCCAAAGCCTATTCTAACTTCTAGCATGAATCCCGAGTTAGTTTCTATCATGCTTATTTTTCTTTTCATTTTCTAAATGTTATATATGTTGCTGTCAGCCTCTTTTTTTTTGGTTGGTTATTTTAGATGTCAAAAATTAAGGTAGTACTTGATAAAATTTGGGTCTAGCACACTTAGGACCTACAAACCCGAAGATCACAACATTCAATAAACCTAACTATTGCCTCCTTTAAAATTGAAGAAATAAGAAGTTGACACACACACACACACACATATATATATATATATATATATATATATACACACACGTTTCATTTAAAAGGGGACAAGAAGAAAATGAATAAAGTCATAGCCAAGAAAAAAAAAGAACCAATACTCACTTTAAAACTCTAATGGTGTGTTTGGATGGCATGATTTGGTTATTTGGATTTGGATTTGGATTTGGGTGACTAATATCCAAATATCTTGTTTGGGAAGCTTAAAAAATGTTAAGGATTTGAATTTGACAAATCCACAAAGAATTTTAAACTTTGAAAATGTTTGGATTTGAAATAACTCCTAAACTCAATGGATTTGGAATCAAGGCATTTCAAATCTATTAATTTAAAATCCAAATCCAAATCCAAATTTAAATCCAAGTTTCCACATGCAACCTAAACAAGATGCAGGAAGCAAAGCTTTTGTTCTAACCCTCTTGGAAAAATAAGGTAAATTATTATTATTTAACCACACTTAAAATCCTAAATTTTTAGTAGAAAATGGAGTGATAAGGAAAAAGTAAGAATTTGATTTTTGGGTTCATTTGAAAATTTTCTTTAATGGTTGATAAAATAACAGAAATCAAATTAATTTTTTTGTTTTATATGATTCATGTTTTTTTTTTTCCCTTGAACAAAATTGAATTGTTTATAAAATCTTTGATTACATATTTATTTTTTTCTTTATATATATATTTATTAATTTGATACGGCAAATAAATGAGGGTGCTTTTCCAGACCTTTTACCATAAAAGAAAGGTCAAGATTGATAGACAATTATTTTTTAAAACTCTTTACTTGGTTAGATATAGTTCTCACTCTTAAGGACAACCGTTCAATTCCCATGTAAATAATATTTTTCTCTATTAACTCTACTTCTAATTTTTAAATAACTTTTTCTTTAACCAAAATTGCCATATATTCATTATATGATTAGTTATGTCTTTCTTAAAATAATCATTTTTATTCTCATATAATCATCATCTTAGTGTATTAAATTT
Organism: Quercus dentata; assembly: GCA_028216015.1. Taxonomy (NCBI): domain Eukaryota; kingdom Viridiplantae; phylum Streptophyta; class Magnoliopsida; order Fagales; family Fagaceae; genus Quercus; species Quercus dentata. Next base: position 9,218,994 of record CP116450.1, read on the forward strand.
TTCTTAGTTGTGTGTAATCTTACTATCAAAGATTTAAAATCTCCTTTATAAGTTCAACATTTTAATTTTAATTTTTTTAGATAAGTAATTTAATTATATTATTGAAATAAATTGTTTAATTTATATATACTTTTCTATTAAGCCGTGTATCACATGGGAAATAACACTAGTGAAATTTTAATAATAGAAAAAAAAAAGATTTTTATATCAATGTGAGGGACTTGTTCTTTAAAAATTCTTGAGATGCACGTATCTTTGACAAGCATGTACTTACTACGCTTATCCCTTGTTTTAGCTAGGGAGGCATATTTTTTAGCAATCACATGATTTAAAATCACACTTACTAATAAAACTAGCATGTTACCCATGCAAATGCATGGATACATTTATAATTAAACACAATTTTTATTATAAAAATATAAATAATTATTCGAATTATTAAAAAATAGCAAGTAACAAGTGCATACGTATAAATACGTTTAAAATTAAACCCAATTTTTATCATAAAAATATAAATAAGTAGTGAAATTATTTATAAAAGAAAGTAAACTTAATTAGTTACATATTAAAATTCTTACTTGAATTTAATACTACTTATGACCATTTTTTTTTCTAATTTTCAATAAAATAAAATGTGTGATGATCTTTGTTGTGTGGCGATTTTTATTGAGTATATGTGATTGGTTTTTTTTTTTTTTAATTTTTTTAAATTTTTATGATTCATTAATATTATATTCTTAGTATTTTGTACTTATTAACTCACTTGACACAAAGATTAAAAAAATTTAAGTGGACATATGGCATAAACTTAAGTGGATAATTATGGTGTGGTCTTCACATAAATTTAGACACATGACGCAAAGTTGGATTCTAATTGAACATTTTCTAAGATTTGTCATATATATATAGATGATAATTAAGTTGAATTGACGTGCAACTATGTATATACCTCTATATTCACTAGTATGTAACCTATGTAAACTCAAGGATGCATTTAAAATTAAACACAATTTTTATTATAAAATATTAATAATTAGTCAAATTATTAAAAAAAAAAAAAAGCATGTAACACATGCATACGTATAAATACATTTAAAATTAAACACAATTTTTATCATAAAAATATAAATAATTAGTCAAAATTTTTAAAAAAAGTAATCGTAATTAGTCACGTATTAAAATTCTTACCTAAATTTAATACTACTTATGATAATTTGTTTTTCTAATTTTTAATAAGATAAAACTTGTGGTGATTTTTGTTTTGTGGTAATTTTTATTAAGTATATGTGATTGGTTGTTTTTTTTTTTTTTTAAATTTTATAATTCGTTAATATTGATAGGCCAAGAATGTATTGACTCCTTGTGATAAATTAACCAATTGATTTAGCCAATTAATTAATTAATTTAATTAATATGCAAAATGTGTGGTAGCACAAACAAATCACCAATTAACTAAATTGCAGCGGAAATTAAATTGACAAGGTAATTTATTTACGAATGGGGAAAATCTACATGTCAAAAACCCCATCGAGTGATTTTAAAGTCATCACTCCCGAAAATCCACTATTATCAAAACAAGCATTTACAAGTAAAAGAATCTCAGTACCTTATACCAACCTACAGTTGAACCCTTACTCCAATACCCAATTGGACTTGTTCAGTAGTGATAATCTCTCATTTTCAATGCACGGCTCCCGAGACGTGACTAACCAATAAATACATGGATCTCGATTACCCGACTTAATCACCAACTTGAGAAAGATGCTGGCTGCAAAGTTTTTCAATTTATCATACGATGAAAATCATGAAGTTCCTTGGTCACAAAACCCTAAGATGTACAAACACAGCAGCTTCTTCAATAGAAAGATGAACTAGGGTAAATTTTGTCTCCGGTCAGAATTTACATGAACACAACTTTGCTTCACACTTGCGTAACCTTTTACAGCCCTTAAAATAATCTTTATATATGTTTAGGGTTGTGAGAAAAGAAAACCCAAACATATACATACGTATTGGATGCAAAATAGAACTGAAAATTTGTTTTTCATAAATCTCGTGAGATGGGGTATCTATCGAGCTAGCTATCGAGTTTTGGGCTTTGACTTTTTAAACCTCGATAGATGCTAGCTATTGAGTTTTAAAATCCAGCACTTGTTCACTTGTTTCTTTGACAGACTTGCATGACTTTAACACTTGAACTTGAACCTTGTTTATTGAAGTATTAAACACATCTTAGATCTACCCAATTACAAGTAAAGTGTGTTTTGTTAAAGGATTAACCAATTCTAAATTGACATATATTCCTAACATCAAATCACATATGTCCAAACAAATATTAGATTTTTATATAGTATTTTGCACTCATTAACTCACATATGATATAAACGTAAGTGGATAATTATGGTATGGTCTCCACATAAATTTAGATACATATCACAAAGTTGGATTCTAATTGAACTTTCTCTAAGCTTTGCCATATATATATAGATGATAATTAAGTTGAATTGACATGCAACTATGTATATATTTACTAGTATGTAACCCATGCAAATCCATAGATGCATTTAAAATTAAACACAATTTTTATTATAAAATATTAATAATTAGTCAAATTATTAAAAAAAAATAGCATGTAACACATGTATACGTATAAATACATTTAAAATTAAACACAATTTTTATCATAAAAATATAAAAAATTTGTAAAATTATTTTTTTTTAAGTAAACGTAATTAGTCACATATTAAAATTCTAACATACATTTAATACTACTTATGATCATTTTTTTTTTCTAATTTTTAATAAGATAAAACGTGTGGTGATTTTTGTTGTGTAGTGATTTTTATTGAGTATATGTGATTTTTTCTTTTAATTTTATAATTCTCAATATTAGATTCTTAGTATTTTGCACTCATTAACTCACTTGGCATAAAAATTAAAAAACTTAAATAAACTCATGGCACAAACTTAAGTGGATGATTATGGTGTGGTTCCCACATAAATTTAGACACATGACGCAAAATTGAATTCTAATTTCAAATTTTAATTGAACCTTTTTAAAAATTTTACCAATTAATATATATATATATATAGATTATAAAAAAATTTTAAAAAAATCTTCAACATATAATGGATCATCGATCCATTTTAAAAACAAATGAGAGGATAATCTTACTTGCAAAAGCAATGATAAATAATAAATAGGAATACTAGAAAATGTTAAAAATGGTGGTTCATATTCTGAATGAGAATTTAATGCTGATATCTAGTCTAGAGGCCTTATTGGCAGAGTGGAGCTCATAAGACTCAATGAAGCTTAATATGCAAGGATGAATAGTAGGTTAGCCCCAGCTTGCAGTTCAATAAAGGTGTATTGGAACTTCAATGTACCATGTTAGAGTTTTAAGTTTTAACTGAGAAAGTATATAGGTTGTAACTTGTATAGCTTAATCTTTTCTGATAGTGAAAAAATTGCACCACTCCTATTGAACATAAGCAGTTCCACTGTAATAATGTAGGACTGGCTCATATGATAAGGTTAGAACAAAAACCGAGCATGTACAATACGTTATTCATGCATGAGGTTTATTTCCTTTCTCAAAGCATAAGAAAGATATAAGTAATTTGTGATCATGATCGTTCGAAACAAGGGAAAAATATATATAAATAAAAGAAAAGAAGTAAGGAAGCAACCCTAGCTGCCCGCCTGGCACAAAGATGTGCACCAAAATTGTTCTCCAACGCTTTAGAGAGGTAGAGACCCCTACTGGTCAAACTGGGTTAACGTTGAAGTCTTGTACATTCCTCCCAGTGAAGGTGGCGGATTTGCCAAAATATTCCAATGCCACCCGTTTTCATTTATTTCTTATCAGTTGGTTTACTAATATAATTATTGTCACATCTAATTTTATAATTTATTGATTTGTATATCTAAAAAAATTACTAGGTTATATTAGGCATAAAATATCAACTACTTACAATCGTGCGAATCAACAAATTATAGAATTAGATGCAGTTATCTCTAGAATTATTCATTCTTTATTTCTTTTTAACTTCAAATTTTCCAAAAAAATAATAATATACTAATAATAATGACACGTTGAATACATACGGATAAGGTATAAGAAAGGCCTCTGATATAGGAATAGGATAGCTGACTAAATGTTAAAAAAGAAAGGATAGCTGACTAAAAGAGAATGAGGAAGTAGGAATGGGCCGCCCATGCAATCAAAGGAGGAAACTGGAAAGCAGCTTATATCCAGGTGTTGCAATTTGATTGGGTGTTTAACTTTTTTTGCTTTTATTTTGTTTGTTTCTTTGCTCTCTTTCCATTTTGAGTCTGCTTTCTTCATCGATACGTGTGCCTATAAAACACCATATTTGAATCAAACCCTAAACTAAAATTCTCATTATCCATTACCCAGCAAAGAAAGATCTACTCTAGGTAGCTACAGTAGCAACCAATCCAATAAGCTAGCTGAGAGAGAGAGAGAGAGAGATATTAACATCATGAGGAACCCATCATCGGGAGGAGGGTCGACGAGCAAGACACCATGTTGTAGCAAAGTGGGGATAAAAAGAGGGCCATGGACTCCTGAGGAAGATGAGATTTTATCAAATTACATCAAAAGAGAAGGTGAAGGACGGTGGCGCACTCTACCAAAACGTGCCGGATTGCTCCGCTGTGGCAAGAGCTGTCGCCTTCGGTGGATGAATTATCTCCGTCCTTCTGTTAAGAGAGGACGTATTGCTCCTGATGAGGAAGATCTCATTCTTCGCCTTCACCGCTTACTTGGTAACAGGTAATTAATACCACTAATTAATCATACATCATATTTACTCCTTCAATCATTTAACTTTCAGGGTTTTCTTCTCCAACCAAATTACCTAGTACTTTTTATTTATTATCACTTTATCCATTTGGGTTTTTGAGTTTTGAGCTTGAGCTTGAGGTTTTTGTGCCAATTTGTCGTTCTTTCTCTCTCTCTCTCAGGTGGTCTTTGATAGCTGGAAGAATTCCAGGACGAACTGACAATGAGATAAAAAACTATTGGAACACCCATCTTAGCAAGAAGCTAATCAGCCAAGGAATAGATCCAAGAACCCACAAGCCACTAGTACTCAACCCTAACCCTAATAATTCCCCAGAAGTAATAATATCTCATGATCATGCTGCATCAATTTCAAACCCAAACCCTAAATCTAATTTGTCTCCCGGGTTATTAGAAGAAACTGGTGGAAGCCCTCTAGTCAGTGGTATTCAAATAAGTGATGCAAATGACCAACTGGGTCAATATCAAAATCTGGTGGTGAATGATATTAGTAACACTCAGAATTGGCATAATTCTGGTGGTGCTATGACCATGGGATTGCGAGGTGGCTATGTACAAGGAAATGAAGAAGATTATATTGAAAACTGCAATGATGATACCTTCTCTTCATTTCTGGATTCTTTGATTGATGGCAATATGTTTGTGAATCAACAACAACAACAGCCTACTTTTAATCCTCTCATTTCTTCTTCTTCTTCTTCCGCGCTAACCTTCAACCATGCTGCCATCTGGGAAGCTGACCCGCGTGTTTTGTAGTGTGATCAGATCTACAAGACATACTTCGTGTGATGAACAAAGTGAGTTAAACATAATCACCTAGCATGATCATCAGGTGCTCCAAAACTATATCATTTTGATTATCATTTTATGTGTGTGATGTTATTGTGATATCATTTTTTTTTTTTTTCTTGTGTATTTCATAATTGTGTTTTAAGAAAAACTTAGACTACATGATTGTTAGAAATTATAGATCTTTAGTGTCAATGTATTATGTATTAGTTTGCAAATGAATATAAAAAGAACAAAAAAAGTATTGGTTTGCAAATGAAATGTTCATTCTTGTTTGTTTTTGTCCTCTTTTCCCCCTTAACAAACAGTTAAACGAATCAATTTGCTGTGGATGTCCACTCTTTTGTTAATAAATGATAGTTTTCTATTAGAAGCATGCATTGTTATAATTATAACTTTAAGATACACAATAAATTTCACAACTGTTGAGATGGTAAATTGTGATTAGTTTATAGTATAAGTGATGTCACTATTAGGACTAAGCAAGGGACCCGGCCCACTCAAAAATCCGACCCGACTTGACATGTTTTGGGTGGGTTTGAAAATATTCGGGTCGGGTTTCGGGACTAAATCTCGGCTATTTTCGGGTTTGGGTCGGTATTGGGTCAAGATTCGAGTCCTATAAATATACTACTTCAACCCAATTATTCTTTTTTGGAAAAAAACCCTACCATTTGTTGTTCTCTCTTTGGCTGAGTCAAGGAGTGAGTACCCGTCATAATTGTCGTGGGTTGAGGACTAGGAGAGTTCCGGAGGGAATGTCGTGGCTCTAGTTGCCGTCGTCGAGGAAGAGGAAGCTTTGATCGGCACGCTGGATTTTCAGGCCGTCGAAGCCGGCCAAGGAAGTATTGGCTCGGAGATTACCGTCGCGTTTCCGGATCTTTATGTGTCAGAGGGAGCGATTTTGCCGATGAAGGGAATAATGGAGCTCTCGAAGTGGAAAGAGATCTCCATGTAGAAATCGCGCACACAATGGAGCACGGAATGGAATTGGAGTTTTGGGGTTTATTTGAGTTGTGGGTTTGGAATAAAATTGGAGTTTGTTTATGTGACAAGAGAGGAATTGAGTGTTTCTTGGGTTCTCTTGCTTGTATTTTTGCTTGTGCACTATTGAGTTGTGAAGTGAAATGGGTGCTTTGGATGGCTTGGAAGGAAGGTATGTGGGTTTGGCTTGCTGGAGTTTTCTTTTTGTTTTGTTTATTGGGGTTCTCTCTCTTTTTTATTTTTTATTTTTTTGATCTGTGGAGGCTGAGACAATATGGCTCAAATTGAGGCATACAGCTATTTTGCCTCATTAAAAAAAAAAAAAAAAAAGAGGAGTCCAACTCGAGACCTGGAAAACCGACCCGATTATGGACCCGTTTTTTCGGTTCGGGTCGGGTTTGAGATAGCCAAACCCAATTAATATCGGGTTGGGTTTCTGGTCACAATAAATCCAACCCGACCCGACCCAAACTCACTCCTAGTCACTAATTGGTCTCATGTGAAAGTGATGTAACATGAACAATGTTAGGGCTTCAAAAAATTATACAACTTTTACCATAACTTGTCACTTGGTGAGAGTTGTAGTAAAAATTGTGTAATTTTTTGTAATTTTAGTATTTTTCAATGTAGTACTAATCACAATATGACATTTAAATGAGTTATGATTTTTTTGTATGTAGCATTATTGCAGTTGTAAACACAAATGTACACTCGCTATAGTTTTTAGTTGCATGCAATTAGATGTATCTAAATGAATTTACTTCATCAATATAAATCAAAGATCAAGAATAGATTTCTAGCGTATGAGCTCATATATAAATTCTATATTGGTCTCAAATAGGAATTATTTCTTCTCTTGCCTGTAAAGTTTCATTAACTACCTAAAAACAAATACTCACCAAATATAGTTTTTTGGTTGCATGCTGAATGAAAAGTCGATGCCCCCTCCCCTAAAAAAAAAAAGAAAAAAAAAAAAAAGCAAAACAAAAGGCTTGGAAGAAGACATGAAGTAATCAATAATTTAATTTATATTCTTTAATTGTGATAAATAAGATGACATGATATATACACATATATATCACCTGGAAACTATAGAGTTTGCACACACATAAACGAATTCATCATATGTGGGCGTCATTGATGCTCCAAGCCATAGGATAAATACAATTTGGCACAGCTTTCTTTACTGCATATGTTACATAATCCTAGTTAAGACTAATAGAATTCATGAGCTTTAGCTTATCTAAGATGCAATGTAGTAACAAGTTCATAGAAGAATAGTGAGAAAATTAAACAGCTAAGCAAGAATTGTACTACTAATTATGCCAGAAACATAGTAATGCAATTACTTTAATCCGATTACTAATGCAAGAGAATATATTTGCTACGGTCCACTTCAAATTAGACAATGTCCACAGGCCATTCGAATTTTATTGGTTGCAGCCATGCATGCATGTAAGAAATAGTCTTCGTTTCCTGTATAATGCATGAAATGGGCACAAAACTGTTGAATAATCCCAAGAACAGTTTTAACATGGTATATCACAGCCATGTCTCAGTTTTTCTAATATAGTATCCACACCCTTTGTGTTTCTTTTCGAGCCATCAACCACATAAATCAAATAAAGATCTCACGCAACTTTTCATAATTCCATCAAAAGCTCCTCCAGAAAACCCCTCATGCACCCTCACGCATCATCAGAAGAGTATGCCAACCATCCGCACTCACACATGCCATGCATCAAGACTTAGGCCCACATACCATATATATATATGCACTAGCGTAATACTTCACCATGTGCTATAACCATACTCAAGAATATTACCCATGCAAGTTTCATCAAAGGTTGCTAACTTATGCATCTCTAAGGCCTAAGGGTTAGATTTAGATGTGCCCCGTCGAACCAATTTTCAATTACTTGCTACCAACACAACGTTGTTCACAATTGATATCATCATTCTTCTTGTTGTCGTCGCTGCACTCACAACGGTTACATTTATCAATGTCATCATTGTTGGCAGTTGTCCTGAATCCATCATCCAAGGCCAAATGTTGTTTTCTGCTACCACTGATCACATCCATTTTGTAAATTCCATTCCATTCCATATCAAGCTCAATCTTCTGTTCATCCAATTCGATCCAACTTTGTAATGGTTTTCCATTCCAAACTCAAGCTTACCCCTTCAGTTTAAGAATATTAGAAATATTAAGATCTAAGAGACCCAAGCACGTTGTAAGCTCGTACTCGTAGAACAAACAAAGTAAGTTATCGTATTTGTAATGTAAGTCCTAAAACCTTAAGGTTAATCTAAGGTTAGCTACTATATATAATCTACATTGGAGTTCATTGTTACACTAAGAACTTAAAAGATGTAGCCTCTCATGCAGCATTTTATTGTGGATGTAGTCATAGCAGTCAGGCCAAACCATGTTCATTTTTCTTCCACTTTCTATTTCTTTTCGCTTCTTTCTCTTTCTCATGCATAATCCGAACATCGATTCTAACATGCAAGACTTAGTGGCTTTTAAGTTTAGGCTCACTCAAACAACAGCTAACCCATCTTGGGCGCTCACTCAAAAACCTGAAATTGGTGAGCGTTTTATGACTACTATAACACAGGTGTATGTGAGAACTATGATAGAGGGTGCAGATCTAGACGACATTCCATTTGAAATATCTTTCACAGCATATAATGTTTGGGGACTTTTCTTGATATACCTTACCACCTTAAGAAGAAGTGAGCTGTACTGGATATATAGTCGAAGCATTCTCTTATCTTATTAAGATTATGCCTTTGTGGATTGAAGTACATAATTTTCCCATTGAGATGCGGACTAAGGAAGGTTAAGCCATGTGGTGGCATATATATATATATATATATATATATATATTAATATATAGAGTAAGGCTAACCTGAAAATAAGCAGGGCTGGTAGATTATCCATTGAAGTAGAAGTTGATGATAGGATATTCCCAAATTTTTGAAGCTCAACCTCGGAATTGGAAACCGCTTGAAATTGATGGAGAGGTGCCCACCAGTGTGAGAAGTATAGAAGCGGCCGAAACCGATCAACTTTGGCTGTTACTGATCAGTTCAAACTCGATCATAGAGCCGACGTGTTGACAATTCAATTACGTGATCGTGGGCTTGGTCGATAACCAAACTTGTCAATAATGTGTGTGTCTATGTATATGATTAAAAAAAGAAAGAAAAATCAATTATTGTTAAACAACGACGTTTTAATATGTATGTGCATTAATGCCGCCTTTTTGTTTAGAAGAATTGAAAAAACAAAGGCCTAATTGAAACAGCATACATGTCTAACAAAAACCTACCTCTCTCACCATTCTATCAATCTCCTTACGTACTGTTGTTCCGCGGGTGTACCCTCTCATTCACTTGGTTTTGGTATTAAATCTCTAGCATAGAGAACTCAAATAAATACCACTTGATCTATAATGGCTCATATAGGCTAGTCTGTTAAACAGCAAAAAGTATCCCATATATGATACAGTTTTACTAGACTTCTCTCATAATATATAAGGCTCGTGAGATAAAATATCCTTTCTTTGTAGGGTCATATGTCATGTTGACTATATATATGGGCAATGGTATTAGTGCAATTAAGGGATGTAAAGGGGTGGCGAGCAGAAGTACAGATGAGTTATGCTTTCCAAAGTCAATTATTCTTTCTATTCCATATGTGAAAAGCTTGACGGAGGAGTTCATGCATGGGTTAGCTAAGGTGGAAAATCTAAAGATAGATAATTGTAAGGAGCTAACATCTTTGTGGCAGGATAAATTCGTATCCCTTATAACGCTGGATATAAGAGATTGCTCAAGCCTTGTCAACATCAGCTTGACATCTACTTTAAGGAAACTAAATATTGAGGCTTGTAGTGGTTTGAAATCCTTGTCAATCTCTAATTGTACATATTTGGAAAAGGCAAGCATTTCGAGATGTAATTCTTTGACGTTGATTTCAAGAGGTCAGTTGCCTCAAAATTTGAAAACGCTATATATAGATGATTGTGAGAATTTGCAGTTTTTGGCAGATGAGGGAGAGGCTTTTTCTAATTCTTCTTCTCTTCTTGAGGACTTGGATATTCGGGGCTGTCCATCTCTAAAATGCTTATCATCAAGTGGCGACCTACCTACCACGCTTAAACGCCTTCAGATTATGTCATGCATAGAGTTCACATCCTTATCATCAAAAAACGAGTTACCTACCGCTCTTAAATACCTTTTTGTATACAACTGTCCGAAGATGGAGTCAATAGCGAACAACTTACCCAACAATGCGTCTCTTGAATATCTTCAAATCGCAAGTTGTGCAAAGTTGAAATCCTTACCGTTGGGCCTACACAAACTCTGCCACCTCAATAAGATCGAGATAAGTAACTGCCCTAGTTTTGTTTCCTTCCCAGATGGAGGGTTACTCCCCACCAGCTTGAGAGATCTTTCGATCTACGACTGTGAGAAACTGGAGGTCTGGCCCAACTGCATGGGGTAGTGTATGGTGGCCACTGGCCAACTTCTTGTCTAGGTCATATTATTGGCAATATACAGTCCTTAGTTTTAACTTACAGAATACAATTAGACACATATATACTCTCAAATACTAATCATATTATATAGTCAGACACAATCATAAGATCATTAGCATATTTTGCATGAAACTAATATCAACCACGCATCTAAAAACATATTTCCACAGATTTTTTAAAAAAAAAAAAAAAATCATATTTAACTAAATTACATAGGACACATCCACCGAACACCTAAATCACATGGAATTATTAGCATGCAGAAAATCCTTTGCATGTAAGATCTGAACAACGAAATTTTGAGGCAGTCTTAAAGTACGGAAGATTAAAAATAGATATTCTGAGACTCAATTGTGATTGAAGTTACAACTTTTGTTTTTTTTATTTGAACCTAATCCTATGACTCCATGATACTTTTCTTTAGCAGAGAAAGAATTGGTTTTTGGTATAGTTGGGATTGAAACCCAGATCTCTTATTAGATAAAACAAGGAAAAATTTACTGGATGAGCTACCAAGTTACAACTTGATGGAAGTGTTAAACATAAAGATAAAAAAAATTAATTTAAAAAGGAATCCCAGATGTAGAATGACCGAGATGCATGATGTAGATCTATGTAAAAGAAAAAGAAAGATATATATATATACCTGAGCAGCAACAAGACCACTAATGTGAGCCATGTCACAAAGCAAAAGGGCTCCACATTTGTCGTTCTACCATTGCCCATTCCTAAATTAGACCTCTCCCTAATTTAGGAAGAAGATTTCTCATTCTACCATTTCTTTTCTCTCTTTGTCCTAATTAAACAAAAGTCTTACGTAAAATAAAAACCCTCTTGGTCATACATGGGTGTTCACGAGATCAAATCTTAAAGGGACCAACAACTATGGCCTCTTAATTGCAAGAGGAATTTAGGTCACTCACTTAAGTTGACTCGTGAGAGAGAGCTGTCAACTATCTCTTGAGTCTTGACGATTCCTTGGAAGACAGTCAAGAATTCAGGCTCACATGAAAAAGGGAAAGGGACCAACAATTATGGTCTTGAAGGGCCCTTTCTTACTCAATGGCAGCTAAGTAGGCCTTTAATTTGTTTAACATGTATGTGCTTTTTCTTTTCTTTTTCTTTTCTTTTCTCTTTTTTTTTTATTCAGCAGTGTTTGTGCCTCTTGATTTTTGTTACTATTCCCGAGAAAGTTTCTAAAGTTCTTGGCATGGTAAGTAATCAGAGCAGAGAGCTCATCATCAAATCCACCACCTTCAACATCATCAACTGACTTAAGAGCCATTGATTTGGATTTGGTAGTTTTGGGTAGATCCTGTTAGAAATATTGAATGATTGTATTGTATTTCTCAAGTAATAGAATATACATAAGTGCCTTTATATAGGAGGAGGAGTGTGCAGTACAAGTAAGTGTGCTATACAAGTAAACAAGGTGGGCCTAAAGCCCACATACCCTAATACACGTTAACAGGCCCCCTTAAACTCAAGGTGGATGTGAGATCAACTTGAGGTTGTCAACCAAAGTGCGAAGACGTCCCTTAGGATGTGACTTGGTGAAGATATCTACAAGTTGATCTTTAGAAGAAATTGAGATCAGCTTGAAAGCACCATGGACAAGATGATAACGAATAAAATGACAATCGATTTCGATGTGTTTAGTCCATTCATAGAAGACATCATTGTGAGCAATATGATTGGCATTCTGGTTGTCACAATAAAGAGGAGTAGTAGAGGATATGGATACACCTAAGTCTTTGAGAAGCCACCATAGCCAAATGAGCTCGGATGTGGTATCGGCAAGGGCACGATATTCTCGCCTTGATCTTGGAGCGGGCAACATGAGTTTGTTTCTTGCTTCGCCAAGAAATCAGAGAAGAACCAAGAAGAAAGTAATAACCAGTGGTGGACCTGTGATCGGTGAGATCTTTCGCCCAATCAAGATCGAAAATGCACGGAGAACAAGAGGAGGCGAGCGAGTAGAAAAGATCATGGAAGAGAGTGCCCTTTAGGTATCGAAGAATGCGCAGAACAACAGCATCGTGAGTCGATCGTGGAGCGACATGATCTTGACTCACGATGAATAGCATAGGAAATGTCGGGACGAGTGACAATGAGATAAACTAGGCCGCCAACCAAGCATCTGTAAAGAGAGGGATTAGACAATGGTTTCCCCCCTGACGGAGTCAGATGCGCATTAAGCTCAATCGAAGTGTCAACAGTCTTACTATCTGTGAGTCCAACTCGAGACAAGAGTTCAGAGGCATACTTGGCTTGAGTAATATAAAGTCCATCTGTAGAATGAGTGATTTCAAGACCCAAGAAGTAGCTAAGATGACCAAGATCTTTTATCTCAAACTCACGACCGAGAAAATCCTTGAGTTCTTGAATGCCACCGAGGTCATCACCAGTTATGATCATATCATCCACATACAGGAGAAGTAAAATAGTACATTTGTCGGTGCGATGAAGAAATAAGGCAGAATTATAATGACTGGCCATGTAACCTAAGCGAGAGACGGTAGAACTGAATTTGGCAAACCAAGTTCGTGGAGCTTGTTTAAGGCCATAAAGAGCACGCCGAAGGTAACAAACCTTATTTGATTCAACAGAAAGACTAGGAGGAGGTTGCATATAAAGTTCTTCACTTAAATCCCCATTAAGGAATGCATTTTTGACATCCATCCGAAAAAGGTTCCATTTTCTAGCAAAGAAGAATACTTGATTAAGAGAGCTCGAAGAGATGAGATACGAGCAACCGGAGCAAAGGTCTCTTCATAATCAATACCATACTCCTGTGTAAAACCTTTTGCAACAAGATGAGCTTTGTAGCGCTCAATGGACCCATCAAAACGAGTCTTAATCTTGTAGATCCACATACAACCAATCACAAATTTCCCAGTGGGGAGAGTCACCAAATCCCAAGTATGGTTTTTAGATAATGCATCAAGTTCCTCTTTCATTGCAATCTGCCATAAAGGGTCAGTGGAAGCCTCACGATAGGTGTGAGGCTCATGCAGTGTAGCAAGGGCAGTGTAACCATGATAATCAAGTAAATGTGTAGGAATGGATCTTACCGGAGTTGAGTGACGAGGTGGAATGTCTTGTGCAAGATCTTCAGGCGGAGTAGGAGCAGGGGACCCAAGCTCGGGGTTGGGTAGCTCGTCTTCAACCTGTGCATCTTCCACATGTTCATTAAAGGGTGAACTAGGAAAGGGATCAAAGGTATCTGGTGGTTGGACAGAGAAGTCTATAGGAGGATCGGGAGCAACTATAGAATGATCGGGAGCGATTCTGAAGAAGGAATATGTGCCTCATCCGGGAAAAGATCTAAAACAGAGGAGGAAGATAGGGAGGCACAGAAGTGAGAGAGCTCGACAAAGGAGCGATGTTCTCAAAAGACAACATTGCGGGAGATACGAAGACGTTGAGAGACAGGATCATAACACCGATACCCCTTTTGAGTTTTGCCATAGCCAAGAAAACAACAAAGTCTTGACCGAGGCTCAAGTTTGTTATGCTCATGTGGCTGAAGAAGAACGAAACAAGTAGAACCGAAGGAGCGAAGGTGGTGATAGTCTGGAGGTGACCCAAAAAAGCACTCATATGGAGTTTGATTTTGAATAATAGGACTTGGAATGCGATTAATAGCATGAACAGCATGAAGGGAAGCTTCACCCAAAAAAGGAGTAGGAACTTTGGCAGAGAGAAGAAGAGCACAAACAGTGTCAAGAATATGACGAAATTTTCGTTCGGCTCTACCATTTTGCTGAGAGATACCTGGACAAGTTAGTTGATGACCAGTGCCATAGGAATGCAAAACAGCTTGGAAAGCATATTGAGTGTACTCAAGAGCATTATCGGATCGAAAAATTTTGATACGTTTGGAAAATTGAGTTTCAACCATTTTTGCAAAATTAGAATATACTTGCAATAACTCAGAACGATGTTTCACATTAAAAATCCAGCTATAACGAGAGTAATCATCAACAAAGACAACAAAATATTGAAACCCACCAATAATAGAGACAGAGGAAGGCCCCCAAACATCAGAATGAATAAGGTCAAAGATATCGGTGGATATTGATTCACTAGTATTGAAAGGCAAAACTGGTTGTTTTCCTAATCGACATGAAACACAATCAAAATTTTCTATAGACACTGAACCTAACAAACCTCTAGAAGCCAATTGTTGTACTCGAGAGGAAGATGCGTGACCAAGTCGAGCATGCCAAAGTGCAAGGGAAGGAATAGAAAATACTGCAGCAATTTGCAACAACAAAAACAGGAGCAACAAGTGGAAGACGAAGGTTGTCCACGGGAAACATACGCCCAACTCTGGGACCGGTCCCAAGCTCCCGTCCCGTCCTTGGATCCTGCACAATACACCCAGAATAATCAAAGATAGTGCGATAAGCTAACTCAGCTAATTGTCCCACAGAAAATAAATTGTAAGAAAGGTCAGGAACATTAAAGACACCCGAGAGATTGGAGGTCGAAACGAAACCTATATTATGACCGGACATAGTGGAACCATTTTCTGTGTGAATATTAAGAGGGTGTGGTGCATGTTTAAGTTCAGAAAATAAGGATGAGTGAGGAGTCATGTGATTACAACAAGCAGAATCCATAAGCCAAGAGGAAGGAGACATACCGGATAAAGCTTAGAGAGAAGAGGAATAAGATGCATTACCAACCACACGAATGACATTGGCGATGATATTTTTAAGGTCATCTATGGACATGGTGAAAGTGCGTCCTGAAGACTTAGACTGTGCAGAGACAGGAGCCATTGGTTGGACACTCTCAGTGTAGTAATAGCGAGCGTGGAAATTGACACAGGTGATTTGTTGCGATGATAGCAAGTCTCAATATTGTGGCCAAAACGTTTGCAAAAACGCGTTCTTGGATTGTTGGTGACGATTATTGCAACAAGAAAAAGACCTATCCTTATTTCTCATTTAGAAGCAAAATATGCAAAAATGGACTGCAAAAATGAAATCTACGTGAAAAAGCGGGTAAGGAGTACTGAAGCGCAAAAAGTCAACTCTGGTCAAAAGTCAATGGTCAACCTGGTCAAAGTCAACCGGATGACGTTAGTAGGGTGACAGGTGATGACGTTAGCAGATGATGTGGCGCGGCGTAAGCGGTGACGTCGGCTAGGGTTGACGTGGTAGGGATGACGTCAGAGATGACGTCAGGAAATAACCTTGATGGGCGCGTGGACCAACTTCGCCAAGATTCGCCGGTGCGTGAAAGCGTGTGAACTGTCCGATGATGCCGTTTCTTCGCCGATGATGCAGATCGGAGAAGGTCGATTCTTATGGTGTTGGTGGCAACAAGATCGGAGATACCCTAGTAGTGCGTGAGGCGCGTGGATTAACTTCGCCGAAACTTTGATCGACGCGTGGCGGTAGCGTGGATTGTCAAATGCGGATGTTTCTGGCGGCTGTGTGTAGATCGATGGAATATCTACACGATGATAGTTCTTATGTCCTAATCGGAGGTCAGAGGTGACAAATCCGATGATGGCAGCGGTTTTGGCGGCGAGGAGGAGCTTTTGGCGGTGAAGATTCAAGCCCGAGGACCTCTAATTGCGGCGGAGCGATTGGGAGATGGCATTGAAAGAGTTTTTTGACCCACACGAAGATGAGGCAGCAGAAAATACCGACAAAACAAGACCGCAAGACACAAGAAAATTAGAGCGTTGGGTGGCTCTGATACCATATTAGAAATACTGAATGATTGTATTGTATTTCTCAAGTAATAGAATATACATAAGTGCCTTTATATAGGAGGCAGAGTGTGCAGTACAAGTCAGTGTGCTATACAAGTAAACAAGGTGGGCCTAAAGCTCACATACCCTAATACACGTTAATAAATCCAACTCATAAGATTGAAGAGATCCTACAAGTTCATTAACAGGGATGGAGTCCACATCCTTACTTTCAGTAATGACAGTCACATTGGGTCTAAAGTTTTCAATTAAAGATCTAAGAATCTTCCTAACAATTTTAGGTTGATCATAGATTTCACCCAAGTTAAAAGCAGAATTAACAATATCATTCAACTTAGTATAGAATTCATCATCATACATCCTAATGCTTTCAAATTTAGAAGTTAATTGCTGCAATTTATTGATTTTGTGACCTTTGTGCCTTCATGCACAGTTTGGAGGATATTCCAAAAAGTATAAGCAACCTCAACATTAGAGATTCTCTTAAATTCCTCCATAGAAACAGGGTTAAAGATTGCATTCATAGCCTTGCTATTAAACGCAGCTACTTCTTTTTAAGAAGTTTCCCACTCACTAACAGGAGTAGTGGGCTTCTCCCATCTGTATTCAACGAAGTTCCACACTCTCTCATTAATAGATTTCAGGAATGTTTTCATCCTTATTTTCTAATAAGCATAATTATTACCATCAAAGTGAGGAGGAATAACTAGAGAGTGTCCGTGTTCCATGACAGCAGGGGCCAAGGATCGACTTAGTGATCAAAATATCAACAACAGAAGAGCAACCTATTTTGATACTACTTGATAGTTTTTAGACCCCTTAAAACCAATTGATTTAACCTAGGTAATTAGCCAAATTGTTATTTAGTCCAATTTAACAAGTCTAGGTTATCACAATAACAAAAATCAAATCATGCAAAGCAGCGAAAAATAAATAACACAAGATATGATCACCTAGGAAACCAAACCAGTAAAAACTTGGGGAGGATTTAACCTAACTATCTTCAAGGTAAAAAAGCAAATTCACTAGAAAGAATCGAAGTTCATACAATAAGACTTACAAGCCCCCAAACTCGACTTCTTATTGCTACCAATCAGTAGAACTTACCGATACAACCACATGCAAGCTCCGAATCCACGGACTCCTTCTTTCTTGGATTCATCACCGGATACAAGCACACCCGCTTGTGTTTTCTTTAAATTTCAATGGCAGCAACTAAGTTGATCATCAAGGTGTAGATAAATCTTCTCATTGAAAACCCTAAGTTTGTGTAAAGGAAAGCTCCTCTAGATCTCACAAGAGATTTATACAAACAGCAATATGAGCAACACTAAAACATGGCTAGAGTTTGCCTTTTATACTTAGGACAAATAAGAAACCCTTAAAAAGTTTTAAAACAACTAGGTCTGAGTTGGAAAATTCTATAGAAAACATTCTGCCCGAGTTTCGATCGATCAAGCCAGGCCGAAATGCATTAATCTTTTCTGCATTAAGCTCGATTCCAACTTTACATAAATGCATAACTTTGAGCAAGACTAAAACATATCTAAACACATTGTTTTGATTATGGTTTGCCAATAATACAAATTAGAGTTCTAAATACATAAAATCTTAAGTCTTTAGAATCTAACAAACATGTACGTGCTTTTCTTTTATTTTCTTTCCTTATTTATTTATTTATTATTTTTTTTTATTTTTAAAGTTTGAGATAGCCTATATATGCTATGCCCTCGGGTTGTGGAGCTTAATTTGTTTTACGTGTCTTGGTTTTTTTTTAAAAGCTTTTTCAATTGTTTTTGTCGTGGTTGTTTTCATGGTTATATTTTTGGGTCCCAATTCCCAAACTAGTTGGCTTCAGGTTGCAGCCCTTCCGGCTCCATTTGAGAGCTCAAAGTATCTCTGTCGACTACTAGATTCCTGTTTTAACTTTTAAGCCTAAAAGCTTTGCACTATATTTGTTTGTCTGTCGCCTCAGTCAAGAAAATAAATAAAATTGGAAAAAATCACGTATTTTTTTTTTTTTGACAAACCATTTTTAAGAGCATTGGTAAAGGTGCTAAAAATATTTTGATCCGTTTAGTAGAGTAGTTAAACAAGACATTTTCAATTTTTAAACAACATTACATATTTTTTCACTCACACGTATTTCAAAAAAATACAAATAACATTACTCAAATTCCTCTACCAAAAGCGCCCTTAGTTTTTATCAACTCAAAAAATTACTTTATTTATTTTAAATTTTTAACACACTATTTTACAATATAATACATCCAATATCAAATACTTTATTCTTTTACAACTTCATTTAAGTTTTTATTTATTTTTTTTTGAAAAAAAAAAAAAGCTTTACCACTCAAGATTCTCTCTTTAACTTTCATTTAGATAATGCTTTTTGTATTTACCATCTAGCTACAATAAATAGCCAAGATAGGGGTTTAAATTTTTGACTTTTAGCACCTTTGATATAGTAAGTTTTTTAATGTTTTGAGTGCTAAAAAAGCATTTTAGTTATTTTAGCACCTTTGATGTGAATATTCTTTGACATAGTTAGTATGGAGTTTAATAGTTTAACTTAAATTAGATAAGTAATGCCGAAAGCTCAATTAGTATGAAAATACTAATGCTTGTTCAGACCCTAATTTTAAAATTACGGCTAGATTGGTTTTACTCTAACTTATAAAAGTGTGAAATAAGAGTAAATAAGCGTGATAAACCGGTAACACTACTCTAAACCATACTCAACCACAATGAATAATAAAAGAAAAACTTAAAGAATAGGAAAGAGAGATGTAAACACAAAAGAACATCAAGACATGTTATCGAAAAGGAAACCGTAGAATTCAAATGAAAAACCTCTCCGCGACTCTTCAAATCGAAATCGATCCACTAGTGAATAAGTTGGAGTACACGAATAACAAAAGACCCTCCAAACCTAGTCTATCTCATGTACTTGAACCCTTCAAGCTCTTGCTACCAACGGACCTCTTGGAGTCTTGTTTTCACTAGCTTTCCGGATCCCCGCAATTCAGCCCGATTGCATCCGCTACTTAATGGCTCCTTCTAATGCTTCCCAAAGGCATCAAAACTTGACTCAACACTCAGATTGGGTAAGGTAAGTGTTTGAACTAAGAACCTCTCAAGAATGTAGAGATAGAAAGGTAGGAGTAGAAGAAAACCAAGAGAAAATGTGTAGATAATTGTGGGTATGACAATCTCTAACTCTCAAGTGTTTTTGCTAGGATTTTCTCTCTAAAAGACACTCCTTACATTTCATAGGTAATGAGGGTATATATAGTGTGAGTAAAGAATTTGATAAAACTTTTTTTTTTTTTTTTTTTTTTTTGCCAAATAGAGAGTTTTGCGAGTACCTCTCAAGATGGTCTTTCTCACGAAGTACTCGAATTTGATGACTGGCATGACTCTTGAGCTTCTAGTCATATGTTTCACACGTGACCTTTCGTGGTTACTCTTCTCACAAGCTTCTTGCGAGCTAGTTGCGAATTGCACTAATTCTTCTTTGACTTTTGATTCTTTACCAATCTCTCACGTTCATTCCTTAAAAATAAACCCACATAAATACAGGAAAATAATTGAAGAAAATGCAATTAATTTTGACACAGAATTAAAGCCAACAAAAGCTAGTTGAAAATCACAACTTTACACATGCTAACTACACAAAAAATTTAACAACTGAGTTTACAAAATTTTACTGACTTTTATATGGGTTCATTATAGACATCATTTATTTATCAACCAATAACAACTTACAGCCATGAGAATTGTGTACCTCTCAATTATTGATCTAGCTAGTAGAGATCTTAATTTAATCTATGTGTTGTCTGTTTTATTATTCCTATTTAAATCTTTCAACACACTATAAAGTTTACCTGTAAGCTTGAGGAACTCATATAAACCACACAAAACCAAATAAATATCAAATATTTGAGTTAAAAATTAATTAATTAGAGGAAATGGAAAGACAATTAATATTGCATGTCTGTCTATCCACAGAATTTGATGACTTCATTTGTTTATTGATTTAAGCATTGACTACTGTAAAAGCTGAATGGTAATCATCCTATTGTTGCCCCCATTTACAAAAATATAGGGTCATGCAAATGCAAGCTTCAGTATTGAGCAAGTAAAATATATTAGTAAGATACTGGAATGTCTCTCCCCGGCCGCTATGTCATGTTGGGATCGTAGATACAGGTTTACTTCAATTTTATTCTTTTTGGTCCACCTTTATGGACACAAATTAAGGCAAAAGTTAGTGAGCTTCAACTTCAAAAATGATCAACATGCATGGTGGATATATACTCGTCACCCATCACCCATGAGAAGAAGGGGAAGGGGGGTATTAATTGGAAATTTGAAATGGAGGAGCTAGCCATACTTGTTCTAAAAATTAGCTACATTTTTTTTTTGAAAATAAATTAAATAGAGAAGTAGCTAGGATGCATGTAGGTTTATTTCAAGCCAAGGGGTGTCAAATATTGGAGGCAATTGGTTGCTAAAAGTATATATTTATTTTAGTAAAGGGAGAAGAAACGAGAAGATATAAATAAGAAAGTCTTTTTTTTTTTTTTTTTTTTTTTAAAGCATCTTTTATTGTCTTTGTCTTTTCTCATCATTAGGGGAAAAAGAAAAGGAAAATATTCTTTTTTTCTTAAAATATATATATATATATATATATATATATATATATATATATATATATATATATATATACCTGCATGCAAATTCATTCAGTTCTACTACTCAAAAAATTCATAGTAAAAATGAAGTAAAATTAATTAGTATAGGCAGTATCCAAATAAACATCTCTTTATTGCTCTTACTTACATCTTGAATGCAAAATTATACTGTACGTCTTCACAAAGCTTGTTTTAATGAAGCCAGTTCCATAAATAGCAAAACAATTCCACAGAAACAATTGTAAAGAACGACGACTATGTTTGGAAATTAACCCAGCTGGCTATATAAACATATATATAGACCATGACTTTTTTTGAAAATCAATTAAATTGTCAACCATATATATTATATACACACACAGCTTCTAATTCTAATTCCAAGACATAAGATTGAAGGAATGAGGTAGAATAAGAATACCTTCTCAAAAAAACAAGGTAGAATAAGAACGAATAAGGTTTAAAAGCAGCAGCTAACCTGGGCTGAAAAATCGAAGCTCAAAATTGGCAACGTCCATACTTGAAAATTGAAATGATCGATCATTGAATCATTACTACATAAATTGAAGAGTGTAGACAATATAAGATGGAAGGGTAGCTCAAGTATATATCTATATGTATGTAAAAAAGAGTTAGTTTGTTGCACGTGCTTATAATTGCTTAGCCAAGTGATCGGCCAAATGGACCAAACGTTCTACAAGAGAAACACCGAACATTTAATGAACCTAACCTTCCTTTCCAACTTTCTAGCTAGCTAGCTAATGGCTGGTAGTGCATGTTTCTCAACTGCCTATATATCTATTACTTCTACTCCACCTAAACAACTCTACTGACACAATTCTCGTTAGTAATTCATTGGTTCAATTTATCTAAAGAAAAAGTTAATACATACCCTAACTTCATTGGTTTAAATTTTTTTTTTTTTTTTAAAAAGAATTTTTTATTTTATTTTGACAATCTTTTAATTTCCCATAAAAATGATATTAAAATTTTCATAAAATGACTCACTAACAAATGTCTTTAGGACACTCATTAACCGTATCCTTTAATGTGTCCTCTTTCATTTTCTTGTTTTCTTTTCAACAATATTATAGTCACAATGATTCTCACACTCAATTTTACAACTTATTACTTTTTACGATTATGAGTGATTGACAAAAAGTTATGAGCATATTGTCTATATAGATAGAAAATAACCTACTTCATACTCAGAATCGCACAAATCAATAAGTCATGAAATTGTATATTCAATTAGGCATATCTCTAGAATTATTCTATCCCTTTTCTTTTTATAGATATTAAATTACCATTTTAATTAATTAAAAAAAAAAAGAAAAGTGAGGAACATTTAGAGCACACGATTTTGGGAAAATTGAAAAGAAAATAGGAAGGGTATTAAAGTTGATAATGTAAAAGAAAAATGCTAGGACCAACAAATTGTCACAGTTCGTGTCCAACAAATTTTCGTACTAGCCAGGGCATGGCGTTGATTTTCATTTTGTGGGGATGTTGGGCTTTTTCTACTGAATGAAAATGTTTGTTGGACAGAAAATTAGTTGGGCCTCAGATGTGAAAATCAGTTGCAAGGATTCCGTAAAATTGAACTGCCACAAAAAAGGGTTGGCCTTTATTTTGCAAGGCTCTTTGTTGGGCCATCAGAAATATTGGAAACTTCACCAATTTTTGGCACGATAACCTAAATAGGCTTGTGCTTTTTCACTTTATTCTCAACCCTCCTCCCCCCTCCCTTCAGCTTCAAATCAGCCTATTCACTTCCCACTAATCACTGTTAAGTTAGACTTAAGAGCAGCACCATGAATATATATATATATATATATATATATATATATATATATATATAAAAGATAGATTTTTTGAGAGAGAGTTTCAACTTATGACGTCCGCTTCCGATGATAACTCTTTATCATCATACCAAAACACCAATCAATTTTTGGTGTAGACGGGAATTGAACCTTAGATCTCTTATACAACCATCGGAGACTTTACCAGTTGAACTAATTGGAACCCACTAAAAAAGATAGATTTAAGTTACATCTGGTGTAACTTTACAAGAGTTACACATTTTTTAGATTATTGATTACTATTAGATCTAAGGGTCAAAAAACACTCATGGTAGTGTCAAATGTCAATACTGCTCTCTAGAAATTAGTCAATTAAGCATTAACTCTTCTTAATAAAGGAAAAAAAAAAAACCATTAATTTTCACTCTTCTCCTTGTCATCATCTTCTTCCTGTCTTCCTCTCTCACATTACCTTCCTGTTCTCATGCAAAAAAATCATAAGTGAGCAAGATAGATGTTGGTTGTATATTTAGCTACTTAGGTTTGCTGTGACTTTCGTTTTAGAGGTTAGCAATTAAATTGTTATTTTGGGGTGTGTTGAGCATTGGAGAAGACTGTGGGGCCATATCAAGGAGGACATTAACCATGGTGGTCCTTAGAATGTTGTTGTTAAGTGTTGATTATCCACAGACAAATAATGCCACAAAAGTACTAGCTTATTTTGCCATAAACCATGATGCTTTGCATATATTGATGGAAGAGAGCCCATGTTTTTAAGATCTTTCAAAAGACCATGGTGGGAGATGATGACATGGCTGATATATAATGTTGTTAGAGCACTAATTTTTTTAATTGACTTTGTCCGTATTTTTAATCCTTAGAAATACTTAGCCTCAACAATCATTCTCTAAAACAATAGTGACTTTGGCAATGTATGTCTAAAATTTTCTAGTACCTCAAGACAGTACCGTAAAGAAATCAATGATGGAGGCTAGAAAATACATACTGCAAAAAGAAAGATGTGAGAGAGGAAGAAGATGATGATGAGGAGAAGAGTGAACGTTAATGCTGTGTTTTTTTTATCCTTTATTAAGAAGAATTAATGCTTAATTGGCTAATTAGTAATAATGTCATTACCATGAGTGTTTTTTGACCTTTAGATCCAATGGTAATCAATGGTCCAAAAAATGTGTAACTCTTGTGAAGTTAGATACTAATCAGTTTTTGGTGTAGGCAGAAATTGAACCCTAGATCAACCAAGGCGCCAATTGGTTTTTGGTGTAGACGGGAATTGAACTTCAAATCTCTTATTCAATTATCAAAGATTTTATTAGTTGAACTAACTACAACCCATAAAACATATACTCCATTTAAAACTAAATTAATAAATGAAAAATAAAATTAGTATTCATACAATATTAGAACAAAAAAAAAAAATACAAAAAACTATTTGACTTTGATATATCTAAATAGAAGTCTAAATTCTACTGTTTCATTAAATTCATCTATTATTAATTATGAACTAAATTTTGCTATAATTTCCCTTTTGATATGCAAGATAAAGAGTTTATTAGAATATTATCTTTCATTTTCTATTTTTTATTTTTGTGAAATATCAAGCTTCATTTTGTCGCAAAATATGGTTGTTATAATATTCATATTTGAAAATACTTGTTTCATGGTTGCAATGAAAGTTAGAAGAATAAGTACAAGTAAAACCATTCTATAAACAAATTGGTAGGCTATTAATCTTCTAGTCCTTACTAGCCATTGGCCCAATTCAAAAATATTTAATAATTTTGTAAAATCTAGATGTTGAACTACATTATGTTAATAATGATGAAGTTCCTTTTTCAACAAGAGTTTTTCATGATTTGTGAATTCTTGCCAGATAAATTTATTTATGAACAAACAAATACCATTGTTTTTAAAAAAGATTTATTTATCTCTCAAAGATCCAAAGCTGAGTTAAAAATAATCTACTCCATTATAAGTTAACTAAACCGAATAAGTGACTCAACTATATGTTCACTAAAACGTTGATTTGATTCTTGTAATTGAAAATCTATTATAGTATAAAAATATCTAATCAATAATGATGCTCAATTGTAAAATTATCTTACTTATGGTAAGGGAAAAAAATCCAAATAATCCTTTTGGTGGGCTAGATAACATGGTAGCAACCAAATTCTAAAGTCTTAAACTTTTAAGGGCTAGCTTCAAGTAAGCCAACCACCAAAATTGAATTGCCACTTATTTTATTTAAAAGGAAAAAAAAATCATGAAATACTTCTTTATTGAAAAACTTTGAAATTATATATAACACAAAAAAGGAAAATTACATGGCTTTGATCCTAGTTGCACTCTAGAAAAAAAAAAGAATATCGCTTTGATCCTAGATACAATCTAAGAATTGAAAAGCACATTACTTTGGTTTCTAGTTACAAACTAGAATTTAAAAAAAGTACATTAGTTTGATTTTTAGTTACAATCTAGAGACAATGTAAAATTATATTAATAAGGAATTAGTCTACAAAGCCAAGGTCTAAGTTCGAAGGTCAGGTTATGAAATGAGAATGTGTTAGCCACCCACTTCACCCGACCTAAAGATCAGTCTTTGTGAAATTAAAGGTCATATCATGATATGCACCAGTCCAATCAAGTTATCATACTATACATTGCAAAGGATTAAATGTGCTCATCTTGTGATTTTTTCAAAAAAATTAAAATCTATTTAAATGTGCACACTCATAATATAATATGCATGGACATTCTAATCAACCCATTTCAAAAAATATCGTGATTTCATGTAATTGACTATAATAAAAATTAAATTGGGTTTAAAGATATACTTTTATCCACTGCCTCTTTCAAGTGATTTAATGGTGGATTTTCTAGATTTTCATCACCATAGCATTTCACAAGGGAAAAATTGAAAGTTTGTTCGTTTGATCTTTAAATACATTTCATGAAATAAATTTTGAGGTCATAACGATTAAAACAACAGTTCATGGGTCTCAATTGGACAACCGGATTAAAAGATATCCCGAAAATAAGTTTTAATGGTAATGTACACCTGCATGGACTAAGTCTTGATGACATGTAATTATGAACTTTTAATTCTAATTGGACTAATTTTAGTCCAATTTAAATTAAATGATATGTCATAACACTATTGGTTGAGGATAGGGTTTATGGTAAGGTTGCATGCACCAAATTTAATCCAATGACAATACATTAGTTGAATCCTTGAAAAATTGGCAAAAATGAATCAATTAAATAATTAATTGATTAATTTGACATATTTTGAAATTGATTTGCTGAGCTTGAGGACCAAAGAAGTCTAAAAAATAAGTTAAAATTTGAAAGGAATCGAATGTCAATTGAATTGGGAAAGAACCGGACCAAAAAAGAAAGAGATCTGGAGATCTCTAAACCAAGTGCCGATCGATTTTCCTTCAGAAAATATGAATTTCCCTTAGTCCCACATCGATTGAAACTCATTTTAAACCCCCTAGCATCTAGCATAAATACCCCCATCCATAAACTATTCAAGGACCCTAAAATCTTAGAGCTTAGGGAAAATTGAGATTTCTCTCCCTCTTGAGATGTTGCCTAGCTTGGAGTGTTTGGAGTGTTGCACATGAAGGTAAGGTTTCTAAACCTTTTCTTTATTTTTATGCCCTAGGTTTTTAGATTCAAACATGTTTAGTTTCTAGGTTTTTCACATGTCCTTGTTTGTTAGCATGTTTGATCGAGGATGTTCATAACCTTGCATGAATTAGAGTTTTTCAATTTCAATAACATGTTCACATACTCTTAGAATTAAGGTTTGACATTCTAATTAACATGTTCATATGCTCTTAGATTAGGGTTTATTATACATTGTGGACGCAACGGGGGGAGTACGCCTCGGTCGAGTGGGCCAGAACAGAGAAAGAAATGGAGTCGCCACCTAGATTAGGTTTAGGAACGATAAATATAGGATCCTTCGTGAAAGGACTAATCTATTACCAGAGCACATGTTTAGAGTTTAGGTATGGGGAAGGGAAGGTGTTAGACACCTAACCCCACTCGACCCGTGGGTCAGCTTCCACTCATTATGACACACTAGAATACATCTAACAAATATGGCATCATATCATCCCAAACTCTAGCATACATCTATCATGCATCTCATCATATCTCAAACTCTAGCATACGTCTATCATACATGGCATTATATCATATCCAAGGTAGAAATGTAGACATGGTAGCAATCAAATAAGCATATTATCATATCCAAGGCATGACATATAAATTTGCATATTCATGTTCATAAAAACTCACATCATATTCATCAAGACAAGACAATATCACATCCACAAACAAATGCATGTTCATGTGAATGCATGCCTTACCTCACTACATCGCAGCACCTATGTATCAATGCATGATCATGTTATATGCATTTTCATGACAAAACTAAAAGATTAAACCCAAAACTAGCATACAAAGAACAAACAAAGCAACAAACATGGAGGCAGAGACTTATAAGCATAAAACAAGACAAGGTAATGGCATATTATATAAGTAAAATAAAGAAGCAGAAGAAAAAATGGTTGGATTAGGGTTTCTGGGCATGAGCATATGTGCGTATACATAGGGCTTGTGTACGCAACCTAGTTGTATGCATACGCTTACTTTGAGTATGTGTGCGCATGTGTACACATACACACCCTAGACCTTAACCCAGAAAACAAGAACCCATTGGAACGAAATCTTAAAACTAACAACTTATCATGCTTAAAAAAAGAAAGCAAAGAAAACCTAAACTAAGTAGGCATATGATAAAATAAAAAACAAGAAAAACAAGGAAATGAAGATCAAAACAAGGAAAAGGAAAAAGAAAAGGAACTAGAACATTATACTTTAAAACACAAAGCTCCTTAGCTTGATTTTGACCGTTCCCCTCGGTCAATCTATTCACAATCAAATAAAAAGTGATTAGTAATCTTGAAACTGGAAGATCAAGACTAGAAAAGGCCTCAATCAAAAAATAATTAACTTGAGCCTGTTTAGTGAAAAACTCCCTCTTTGATTCACTATTTCTAGTGAATCTTGTGTTTTCCCCTAAATTTTTTTGTGTGTTTTGAAAAGGTACCATGTATGGCTTTTTATAATTAGAAAATAAGGGTTTGGAATGGCTCCCGGATGATGTAAGATTTGTTCCAAAACCAAGTTTAAAACACTAAAAACTTGCATTTAATAGTTTTTGGGAGCATGTGTATGCATGCCCGTGTATGCGCACGCATACATGAAGCATACACATGCGGAGCATGAGCATGCATGCACATATGCGTGTACGCATATGCATACCCTAAGGTTTCTGTGGCATTTCTTTTCCAAAAAATAGCTTATTTAGTTCACAAAAGAGTTATATTTTTCCAAAAATACTTTCCTTAAGTCAATTTCAATTTGATCGGGCCCTAAACCAACCTTGGGCTTTTAGAATTCCAACATCATTAGGATATGGGGGCACGAGTAATAAGAGGTACAAAATGCGATGTCTTCACATATCATACACATTATTAACCATGCTTATCAATACTTGTTTCAATATCTACAATCACCAATTCTTGGATGATATAAATTGTTTGAATGATGCAATATGATAATTTTCCACCATAGTCTAGAAAGCTGGTTTCATAAGGCGGGTTGGGTGCCTAACACCTTCCTAATTTTGTAAACTATCTTTCAAACTTAGATCAAGGGTTAGTTGGGGACGCAAGCACTTGCAACGGGTCATCCTCGCATTTTGTGGGGGAGTATGCCTTGGCCTAGGGTGGACCATGGTGAAGGGTGTAAATGGAGTCATCACCTAGTTTAGGTCTAGGAACCATAAATATAGCATCCTTCGTGGAATGACCGATCTTTACCAAAGCACATGTCCGGAGTTTAGGTATGGGGATGGGAAGGTGTTAGGCACCCAACCCCACCCGACCTGTAAGTCGGCTTCCACTCATTGTGTTCTAAGTCTTAATCCTGTTAAAGGTAAATTTAATATTTTATTCTAACTCATACACATTTTAGCATGCATATAAAGCAAACAAATATGACATAATCATCCCCAAACCAAACATTCATCTATCATGGCATTTAAGTATATATCATTAAGGACATAAACGTCACAAGACAGATTCAAACAAACATGTCAAGATATCTAAACATAAAAAACATGGGATTCAAACCAAGCATATCATGTTCATCAATTACCAAACTCATCAAATAAGAACAAACGCATGTTCATGTGATTATGCATGACTTACCTCATTGCATCACAACATCTATGCATCAATGCATGTTCATGGTATTTAAACAAATTAAAACCCCGATAAGCATAAAAGAGATAAAACAAAACAAAGCGAAACAAAACAAAGTAAACAGATATATATAGACATGAAGGCTAGGTTAAATAGAGGCTAAGCATGTAAATAAAACAAAGGAAATAAGCAGCCAAAAATGAATTTAAGGTTCCTAGGCAAGAGTATGCGTGCGCATACATAGGGCATGCGTACGCATATTTTGAGTATGCGTATGCATGCAAGCTGCATGCATATGCATACACACTTGAAACCCTAAACCTAGAAAACCATAACAAAAAGCAAAGAAAACACAAAAGAAACAAGAAAACTAACAACCTAGCATGCTTCTAACAAAAACATGAGATAAACCCTAACTAAACAAACATATTAAAGCATTTAAAACACATATATAAACATAAAAACAAAAGGAAAGCAAAGAAAAGTGAAAAGCCAAAGTTCTAGAAACTCTAGAGTTTGATTTTGACTATTCCCTTCTATCAATTTATTTACAACCAAATCAAAGATGAGTTAATAAATTTAGAACTCAAAGATCAAGACCAAAAAAGGTCCTAATCAAACAAAATTTGACTTAAGGATATTTTGTGAAATTAAAACTCTCTCTTTGATTCACTATTTTCTAGTGAATCTTTTGTGTTTTACCACTAGAATCCGTCCTCTTTGAAAATGTACCTTTTATGGCTTTATATAGTCTAAAAATAGGGGTTTGGGGCTGCTCCTAGACGATGTGGGATTCATTTCAAGTCAAGTTTAAATGTAGAAAACTTGTCTTTCATAGTTTTGGAATCCTAGCATGCGTACGCATGCACGTATATGCGCACGTGTATGCGAGCTCGAGTGTGCATACACATACGCATGTATGCGTACGCACCCCCTAGGGTTTTTTGTGACCTTTCTTTTCCAAAAATAGTTTATTTCCTCCAAAAATAAGTTATATTTTCCACAAACACATTCCTCAAGTCAATTTTCGTCTGATTGAGCTCTAAACCAACCTTGGACGTTAAAGTTCAAACATCATTGGAGAACGGGGCCCCGAGTTGTAAGAAGTACAAAATGCGGTTTCTACATTAGTAGATTAGACTTATCCTTTTAAGTTTCTCTTTCTAGATTGTAACTAGGAATCAAAATGATGTACTTTTGTTTTAGATTGTATCTAGGATAAAAGCCATGTAATTTTCTAGTTATCGTAAAAGAGATGTACATTTTCAATTCATCAATAGAAATGATGCATTTTTCAATTTAGTTTTCTTATTTTTCCAATTAAATAAGACTCATTGTAAAACTCTTGACTTAGGCAGGATGTTAACAACACTTCTCCATTGTCACTCAAGAGGTAATAACATGACTCCGCCCCATTTGTGTGGGATATGGCCAAAACCCTAATTCTTTTAGGTTTGGGCTAGGGCGTAGTCTCTCACAATAAGCAACTTAAAGTCTTTCTCAAAAAGGTTCCCTCAAAAGTTTTGCATAATTTGTTTATGTTGGAATTTCCAAAATTGGAGTTTGTCCCCAACTTTAGAAAAGTTGTTAAATATATATATATATATATATATATATATATATATATATAATAGTATGATGGATGCTTATATTTGTAGAAGAGAATGAATTGGAAACTTAAATTTCCTCACATCTATCATCTAGGGATTTTTGAACTCATGTTTATTTTCTATAAGTTCAAATTTAATTTTGATTTGAAAATGAGCGCTAAAATTCGAAATTCTAAAGTTACTAAGAAAAAGTACCAGTGGACACTTACTATTCTATGACAAAGTGCCAATTAGGCACTTTCAACATTTGATTGCTTGTCTTCAACCTTGAATTTGGAGTGATTTTTACCTGATTTTTATATTATTTTAAGGATAATTGTGGGCTTTAACACAAATTTAGGACTTTATTTAAACTAATCATCTTTCGTACAAGATAACTAATTAAAATTCAAAACTCATAGTTATCTCTAAGATTTATCCAATTCTTTTAATTACATTATTAACTTTAAATTTAAACCAAAGCAACTTTGGCATGTAATTGATTTTTTAAGGTCCACTCAAAATCAATTAACCCAAATTGCATGGTTTAAGTTTTAAATCACAAGACTGTGATGATATAAACTCTATCCTAGCTAAATACTGGTGGGGACAATCGATTAATGAGAAAAAAATTCACTGGATAAGGTGGAGCAAATTGTGTGAGCCAAAGGCAAAGGGTGGAGTGGGCTTCTGAGATATTACTGCCTTTAACATGGTGATGCTTGCAAAACAGGCATGGCGCTTGATTCATCACCATCATTCTCTGATGTACGGGGTTTACAAAGCACGCTACTTCCCTACATGCTCTTTCTTAGAGGCAAACCTGGGGAATAACCTATCTTACATATGGAGAAACTTGCTAGAGGCCAGAGATGTCATACTAGAAGGGTCGGTGTGGAAGATTGGAGACGGTACCACAGTGGAAATTGAGAATCATTGTTGGTTGCCAAGAACCCCATACTTTTGAAGGGTGGGAGCTAGACCACTTTTAGTGAAGGAGTTGGTGGATGAAGGTACAAAGCAATGAGACTGTGATAAGATTGCCCACTGGTTTGGCCACTCACATGCGGGGATATTTTACGTACCCCCTTAAACAACATGCATGAAAGGTACACCTTGACATGGAATGAAAATAGAGGTAGGTCTTTCTTCATTAAAATGGCGTACAAGGTGGCGATGAGACTTCAACACCCATTGTCAGGTGACCACTCCCTAGCGAGGCGGGATAGAAAAGTGTGGAGATCTATTTGGGCTTTTAATACCCCACGGAATGATCAAAATTTTCTATGGAGAACTTGTGCAAATATTCTCCCTACTCGAGCCAATCTGTAGAGATGCAAGGTGAATGTGGATGCTCACTACGTGGTGTGCTGTCGCAGGCAACCGAAAATAAAACCTATACTCCTAAAAATACTTGTAGTGGTGTAAGTAAGGATCATTCCCACCGAGAGTGTCTAGTCTAGTTTTATGCTACGTGAACAAGGAGGGGGGGGGGGTTGAGTATAACGAAAACAATTTTAAGAAAAACAACTAAGGAACAATACAAATTAAAGTATCAAAATCAATCAAAAGAACAAACCTTGGTCTAAGTCAATATTCATTGTTGGAACTATTTTCCTATTTCTCCTTAGTCACTGTTAA
The DNA here is from genome assembly GCA_028216015.1 of Quercus dentata. NCBI lineage: Eukaryota > Viridiplantae > Streptophyta > Magnoliopsida > Fagales > Fagaceae > Quercus > Quercus dentata. The sequence continues at coordinate 9,251,911 of CP116450.1, forward strand.
TTAGAAAACAAGCGATCTAATTAACCCTAACTACTAAACAACCCAAGACAAGCGTTAAAGGTTTAATTTAGTAGTAGCCTTAAGAACTAGAGAGATCAAAAAATTATGGATTTGATATCTAACCTAGCAGTAGATTGCAACGAATAATAAACTAGTAGGCCTCCTAGTAATTAAATGAGACAATCATGAAAATAGGCACAGAAGAACATCTGATATTCAAAGCATAAATTGAACAATAAAATTAAATTAGATCTCACGGTTTTATTGATTTCCGAGGCTTGATTTCCTTCGACCAAGTATAAAAGTTTAGACAAGCAAGGCCATGATGAAAACTCAAAGGAGAAGTTAGAAGAGAGGGGAGAGAGAGGCATGTGTGAAGTCCGATTTATCCTCCCCCTTTTACACGTTAATTCCCCCTTTCCCAAGCCTACAAAATCTCCTAAAAATATTCTAAATAATAATATCCAAATCTGATTGATTAAAAAAAATATTAAAAATAAAACCAAGTCCTAATGTAACTAGGAAAGTGGTGTTTTTTTAGCTGGAATTTTCGTGCACCAGATTTGGAAGCTTCTAAAAATAAATTGCATCAGGTATTAGAATTTCAAGCAAAGGAACATTCGAACATCGCGAGTGCAGGTGCAGCAACTTCAAGCCCGATTTCGACCTTGATGCAGCTAGTATCTCTCAAAATCCAAAATATGAAAGTTGTAGAGATATTTCTTGGCGTTCCATAGTAGCTTAAATCATCTCAATCGGAGCTCTGATGAGAGAGTTATGCCTAGATTACGAAGTTATGTTGAAACTGTCCAAAATCGCCCAATTAACTACATTTTGCACTTAATGCCTCCATTTGCATCCTAAATCAAAATATAAGTGAAAGTTTAAATAGTGTGTAAAACACCTATGAACGGTTAGACCCCCAAATACAAAAATACCAACACAAGCTTATAATTAAACAATATATGTGCGGAATATGAAATATAAGCTATAACCAAATTGGTAACACACTCTAAACCATAATTAATCACAATTACAACAGTAATTAAAAGGTAAAGAGAAAGGGAAGAAAGATGCAAACACAAAGATAACGCAACGATGTGTTATTGAAAAGGAAACCGAAGTACTTAGCGAAAAACTTCTCCGCCACCCTCCAAGCGGTCAATAATTCACTAGAGAATAAAGTTGGGATACATGAATAGCAGAAGACCTTCCAAGCCTAATCTACCCAATGCACCTAAGCCCTCTAAGCTTCTTGCTCCAACAGGATTATGCTAAACCTTGTCTTCTCTAGCTTACCGGATCCCGCAATAGCCCATTGTATCAACCAAAATGAATTGGTCCCTTCGAATCGCTTCCCAAGCACCAAAATACCTCATCACCGATATGAGTATGGTGAGATAAGGATTTGACTAATGTACCTCTCAAGGATATGTCAATGGAGAGGGTGAGAGTAGAGGAATTTGGAGAATCAAAGGATAAAGATTGTGAATGAGTCAATCTTGTTTTTCTCTAGGATTTCTCTCTCAAAATTCTCTCTGGAAGCTCTCTACATTTCATGGGTATAAGGGTATTTATAGTAGGGTGTATGAGGAATGCAAAAAGTCAGTTTTCATCAAACATGGTGTTAGGACATATGTGATTCACTTGTTAGGAACATATGTCACTATTTTATGTAATTGGCTAATTTTTTGACAAAATGCATTTTACTTGTATTTGGGTAGATCTAGAATGTGTTTAATACTTCAAGAAAGCGTGTTTCAAGATCAAGTGTTGAAGACATGCAAGTCTGTTCAAGATTCAAGCTGAAGAAGTGTTGTTCATTAAAGCTCGATAGCTAGCTCGATGACCTAGCTATCCATCGAGCTTAAGAAGATGTTTCAGCCCCGTGGCTCGACAACATCTCGACAGACAAGTATCTGTTGAGATTTATGAAAACAGAATTCTAGTTCTTTTTTTACTCTAATCCGGTTTTATGTGTTTGGGCTTTCTTTTCTCACAACCCTAGACATATAAAAAGATTATTTTAAGTGCCGTCAAAGTGTTCACAAGTTGCACAACTATTGAACAAAGTTTGTTCAAGCAAATTGTGACCGAAGACAGAATTTGCCTTAGTTCATCATTCTTGAAGAAGTTGCTGTGTTTGTGCATCGTAGGGTTTTGTGACCAAGCATCTTCTTGATCTTCATCGTTGGGATGAATTGAAGAACTTTGTAACCAACAACCTTTTCTAGTTGGTAATTGAAGTCGCGTATTGGGATTCGTGCAATTGGGTAGTCACGTATTTGGGAGTCGTACATCAAAAGGAGAAATTCTTACTATAGAACAAGTCCAATTGGGTATTGGGGTAAAGGTTTAATCGTAGGTTGGTATAAGGTACTGAGATTTCTTTACTTGTAATTGCTTGTTGTGATAATAGTGGAATTTCGGGAGTGGTGACCTGAAAATCACCCGGTGGGGTTTTTGCTATGTAGGTTTTCCCCATTCGTAATCAAATCACCGTATCAAATTTATTTTCTGCTGCATACTTAGTTTATTGGTGATTTTTTGTGCTACCACGTGTTTGCATGTTAATTAACTTAATTAATTCACTTGGCTAAATTAATTGGTTAATTTATCACAAGGGGTCAATATGTTTTTGGCCTATCACATGGCATTTTGGCGACTCGACCTTGCAACTGGAACGAGTTGTGAGTTTGAGTCGCGAGTTAACCGCCTGGCTAGGCTGAAAGTTTTGTCCTGTAGTGCTACGATTAGTATGACCCTTAGGTTCCCCTAGCATGCTTCACACGTGTGCCATTCTAGTGACTTGCCAATCTCGAGCCAGTCACAAGATTCGGTCACGAGACTCCCTTGAATTGCGCACTTCTTGAGATTTCTTCGCACTCTCTCACACACTGCCCTTACATAATTCCCACCTAAATACAGGGTATCTAATTACTAAATTACAAGCAAATTTGGTACAGAATAAAGCCAACACATGATTGAATAAATTCAACCTTACAATAAGAATAACGAGTACATTTAGGCACCAAATAAGTATAAAAGACTAAACATTAAGGGAGAAAAATATGACATTTTGCATTCTCATCATTGTGCAATATCTCGACATCATGAGCAAACGGTCAGCCATATACTCTGGGAATGTCCGTTTGCGACAAATGTGTGGGCACTGTTTTAAGGAAAGGTTCAGAAATAACATGCACAAACCCTAGATTTTTTCTTGTTAGTACATACCCTTATGGCAAGATTGACAAAGAAGGAGTTGGAGAGATGGGCCATTACAACGTGGGCAATATGGAACGCAAGAAATAAGTTTTATTTTGAGGACACTCAAGTACACCCCGAGGCTATCTTGCATGAGGCAATATCATTTCTTGAAGAGTACCAGAAGCTAGTGGCGGACCAAAGGACTCGGTAGCTAATGTTTTTAGTTTTTTCATGTTCTTTGTCATTGTTGTATGTCTTGTCCATGGGTTCAGACTAGCTAATTCAGCACAACTAGCCCGTGGACCCCCCTTTTACTTACACTTGTATAAATCTATTTATTTGAATAAAATGATTCTACCTTTCTCAGTCATAAAAAAAAAAAAATAAAATAAAAAAAAAAAAAAAAATCACAACACTACATATTAATCGCTAAATCTTGATGTGGCTTAATCTTTTTATTAGATGGTTCGATCATTGAATCTTGCTTTTCATTTTATTGTTGTGAGCTCTAATGTATTTTGGGACAACTCTCATTTTCATCCAACGGTTCAAATGACATTCCTACCCTTTCATGGTTTAAAATTACAAGTTTGTCCTTGAGAAATTCTCAATTAAAAAATGGGATTGTCTACTTAATGTAATCCACCTTTGATTTTTTGCAATGTTTATTTATTTATTGATTTTTGAGTATAATCCAACTTTAGGACCTAAAAATTAGTCCTTTTAGGGTCAAATAACACTAATGGATATTTAGAAAGTCTTGGATTTCAATTAAAACACTTATTTCTAAATATTTAATAAAATACAAAGACTATTTTTCTATTAGTTTTAAACAATTCTATGCTTAATGGTGCAACCTTGTCCTAAACTCAATCCAATGAGATTATGACATTTCATCAATCATAACTATTATGAAAGTTCAAAAAACGTGTATAAACACCTTTGAACGTTTAGACCCCCAAATTACAACTTAACCAATTTAAGCTTTATGTCAAACAACTAGTGTACGGAAACTTAACATAAGCTATAAACAGAATTGGAAATCAATCTAAGCCAATTATAAATCACATCCATAGTAGAAAATAAAAGGCAAAGATAAAGGGAAGAGAGATGCAAACACAAGGATAACACACGATGTGTTATCGAAGAGGAAACCAAGCCCCGGCGTAAAACCTCTCCGCCGCCCTCCAAGCGGTCAACAATCCACTAGAAAATGTAGTTGGGATACATGAACAGCAATAGACCCTCCAAGCCTAATCTACCCGATGTACCTAAGCCCTCCAAGCTTCTTGCTCCAACGAGGTTGCGCCGAACCTTTTTCTTTTCTAGCTTGCCGGATTTCGCTACTAAACCATAGCATCCGCCATCTTTGGCATCTTCCAATGCTTCCCAAAACTCCAAAAACACTCAACACTATAAATGGGTGTGGGTAGTGTTTGGATAGAAATCTCCTCTCAATAGGAATGACAATGAGAGAGGGAATGAGAAGAGACTACAAAGATTTCTCTCTAAGAATAAGTAGCTCTCTCTAATTGGGTGGGTGTTTTGAAGAAACCTCTCTTAGGGTTTTTCTTTCGAATAGCCACCCATATCTTGTGGGAATGAGGGGTATTTATCTTGGTGTGAGAATGGAATACGAAGAGTCAGTTTTTCCAAAAACAGGGCTGGTGGCGACTTGACCTCGCGACTTGACCGAGTTGCGAGTTCAAGTCGCGAGCTAACTTAATGGCCAGATCTAGATTTTTGTCGTGTAGTGCTCCGGTGGCGTGACTGTTCGGCTCCCGCATGCTCGCACGTGAGCAACTTTTGGCGGCTTGCAAGCCGCGAGCCACCCACGAGTCCTAGTCGCGAGTCTCCGCGCTTCACCGCACTTTGTCTTGAGCATTTCTTCACACTCTCTCACACACTACCCTTACATGATTCCCACCTAAATACAAGGTTTCTACGTGCTATATTACAAGCAAATTTGTCATGGAATAAAGCCAACACATGGTTGATTAAATTCAGCCTTACATATTACTTTAGAGGATCAATCACAATTAATTAATTATAATCACATGTGTCTAGTCCTAATCATAAGAATGCATATTAACCATTAAATCCTGATTTAGCTATAATTTTTAATTCAGTGATTTGATTTAGACACATGATATTTAATGGTTGGAACTTCTGGATTTTTTTTTTTTTTTCAATTCAGTATTTAACAATCATACTTACCTGGACAGGGTCAATGGTTGATCAAGAAGGTCCATGGCCTAGGAAAATGATCTCCATTGCACTTTGGAGGGGTGTTTTTCTAAGGTCTCCCCAAGTGGGAGAGCCTATGTCATAAGTATTTAACAATCAAACGGTCAATATTATGATTTTGCTCATATGTCATAAAAGATGATTTTTTTCTTTAGTGTGAGGTTAAAAGATGTTGCAAAATAGGGTGTCTATGCATATTGACCACAACTTTGATACACCTATCCATATTAAAACATATCGGTTTTAGGTATTAACTTTTAAGTACCTAGTTGTTTTGGTTTGTGTTAGCTATTTTGGGTGGTAAAAAGATTTCGGTTGGACCAAGACAAAAAAGAATATATATTTTCTTTACTTAAAAAAAATGACAAATGTCACCGGTAGTAGAACTTGTAGGAATAGTAGTGTCAATAAACATGCCACTGATTTTTCTTCTTCCATGTTACCTATGCCACAACCCATCACCACTTCCTCTTCTTTTTTCTACACTCCACTTTTCTTCTTTTTTCTCGATTGCTTTCTTGCTAACCTTAATTTCTCTTCTTTTCTTACTTTGTCCAAAAGTTATGCCTTTTGTGCACTTGAGTTCTAATTTTTTTTTTTTTTTTTTTTGCCTTCTTGCATGTTAGTTAGTGAGTAAATGAGTTTTAGAATGAATTAAATGGCGATTGCAGGTGGGGAAAAAGTATCTCCTATGCAAGCTCAATGGGGCGGGCTTCACAAGTATGTGGGTCCCATGCCTACAAGACCTACAAGCTTGTGAGAGGTTGGCTTCATAGAACGGGCTTATAAGAAAATTTGTGGTGGCTGAGTGGGTGTATATTTGGGAAGGTATCTCCTATGCCGGACTTATGCACCCTCTTTCCAACTGACTTGTGGATCCCACGTGTTAGTGAGAAAGAGGGCGTATAAGCCCCGACACATATGAAAATTTCTCGTATAATTGTCTTTTGTCATTTGTGTAAGTATGTTTCTTAATTTATTGTTTTGTCCACCCATCCAATTCCCTGAAAACTAGCGAACACATTAGCATGTTACCCTTTGTATTAAAATATAAGAAAAAAAATACATGAACTCACGTAATGTCGGTTGAGCCAAAACTACTTAAATTAGTAATAATCTTTTTGGTTAACAAAATGTAGACTTTCTATAGAGCCAACATTTAAGTTGAGACATAAACATACCTTTAGAGATTCGAAATAAATTATGAAAGCTTTGAATAAACATATAAGTTCATGAATGTACAAATATATATGTGTGCACCTCTCTCTCTCTCTCTCTCTCTCTCTCTCTCATTTTATATTGATCACTTTTCCTCTTGTACATCAAGTGTAAAAGCAATCACTTTAATTTTTAGTGACTAAAACTAAAAGTGCTCATGGGCTAAAGTTTAGGGATTAATAATGTATTTTGGCTTCAATAATTGTGAAATGATAAATGAGACATTTTATTTTTTAACCAAACTGAAACACATGCGATATGGTTTTGATAACATTGATCAATGGTCTTTGGATCACATTTTATGGGGTGGAAGGACAAGCAAAGGTTGAAATATTTTTCAAAAATCAAAGGTAAATTACACCAATCACCCTCCGAGAATTATTGTAATGATTTTCCTTCAAGCACGTCCCTACCTTTGAAATACCAAGTAGTTTAAAGAGAAGAATTGGAATTTTTACCTCATCTAATTGTATGATTCTTGCTATCTGAAGCATTACTTTCAAGGTAGTACTTATACAATCAAGATCTAAAGAGCTCTTAAGATAAACCTGTTCCTTGGGGTTAAAACCCTTATTCTGAAGTAATTTCTGCCATCGAGATGTGAAAATAATAAGAATAATGGTAGCAACATAACAACTCAATTAAATTAGGAGAAATTAGGTTTCTTTACCAAGAACTAGATAGTATTAAAGCGTAATTGTAATAAACTGAAAATACTAATGAAAATTTATGAACATAACTTTCATGCTAACAAAAATGGAACAATTATTGTCAGTACTTACAGTCACGTTTTCTTTCGTATACATCTTAATTAAAAAGAATTTGACACAATCATTTCTATAAAATTATAAATGTAATATTTTATTTTATTTAGTAGTTGGTATGCAATAGGAATCCAGTATCAATCCCCTGCACTTCAGTGTATAGAATAGAGTAAATAATAAATAGTGACTTACTAAAGTTATATATTTCCTTTGATTACATAATATTTCATCCTCACATTTCTGAACATTAACCAACTATTCAATAAAAATTAGCGAAGAATAAAAGAGAGCTCGAAGGCAATCAATTATGCCATTTCTTACCTTCTTTTTATCCAAATGCGGGTCATCTTCAGATAGCTCAAGAACTATATTGCAAAGTCATCATCAGTCTCTTTGACTTTATCAGATGATGGTGGCTGCAATGAACAAATACATTATTAATACTAAGATTCTTACTCATTTGACAACATTAAAAATCAAGTCAACAATATTATGGAAATAGCAATAAAACAGTATAAGCTGTGATTGCAGGACATAAGTGGAATTCCCACAATCATAGAACACACGAGCGAATGCACTCACACAAAAAGAACAAATTTTAAAAACAGAAATTAGATTACTAGTAGTTTATATAACATGACAGCATTCGTATCATCTTTCATATGCTACTTTCTTTCTTCCATTCTGATAACAATTAATTCTAAATTATTTTGCAAACAAGTATCACAAAAAGGAGTTTAAAGATACAATCGAAATAATTACATTATGGACTCATATATTAGCTTCAAATCTTAACTTTACAAAAATCACTTCAAACAAGAATCAAAACAAATTCCTATCTATAACGTAGTAAAATCATGCACTTGTTAAATGGTTGAGGTGTTTGATTGAAAAATTGTCATACAATGAAGTCCATATTGACACGTGATTTTCAAAATGTTACATATTTCTGAAAAAGCAAATTAAGTAGCATAGTTCAGTTCATGAATTATTGAAGAATGTGTTGAACTTAATCAACTTGACTTGCACCATAAAACTTTGAGTTTTCTAAGAAATGTGTGAAAGGAAAAGTAAGTTCATGAACCATTCATCAAGCAAGAGCCTGCAGACAGGAAACTAAATATTGTCAATCACTGCGTAAGGACATGCTTCCTTCAAAGACTCTCTTCCTATTCATTTGTGGGTTGGAACATGAGGGCTTTTTTTCTAAAGAGGCAATTTCAAGAATCAACCAACCAACATATCTCACAAATGGAACTTCTTGAAAGTAGTATACTACTTTTAAGGTTTCAAGGAAGTATTTAGTGTAAGAAATGCTACCATTAAATCTGCAATGTTGCCCAAGGATATACCAAACTTTCCTCACAGCCATACAGCAATGTACTTCTTGTCACATTACACATTTTTACTATTGAGAGAGTTATGCTGTAGGCAATATGCAAATGCCACAACAAATACTAACTGCTAGGGCTGATGCTTGCCTCATCAATTTAGTCAATGATGTTTTCCCATATTAATCTAGCACCTAAAACACCTCCAACTTTTAATTTTCAAGTATCCAATATCTACAGCTGAAAAGAAAATTTTCCCCTTGTCTCATCGTTTTAAGCGACAAAAGTATTTCCCACATTAATTCAACACCCAAGATACCATTGATAAGATAATAGTTGTAGTTTAAATTATCAAGTACTCCACCTCTACTACTCAGAAGAAAATTCTTTCAATAAACTTTGCTGCAAAATCATGATTCAGAACAGAGGACTTAGTCTTGCAATTAACTCTACAAAGGACTGGTGAAAAGAAAAGGTCTTCTAGATATTGATGTCAGTACAAGGCAAGCTAACTCACAACAAAACCTATGAAGAATTACATTTATGCATGTGCTAATGGAGATTGGAAGCAGCTTAAAATTGTTTCAATAACAAGACAGACTAGTTTCACACAAGCATAAAAAAGAAAATGATTTTTCACTCCAATGGAAAGACTACCAATTTATATAACTAACAGCCTTAAAATCATTCAGTTTTCGAGGAGCTACATATACCTCTACAACATCAATAAAATCCTGCTTCTTGTGAAATACGCCAACCCATTTAGTGTGATCTGCAGTCCTGCCAACCAAAGAAAATTAACACAAGTGTTAGGTTCTAAAGACTTAGGATTTTATGTGTTTAGAACTCTAATTTGTATTGTTTGCAAACCATGATCAAAACAATGTGTTTAGAAGTGTTTTAGTCTAGCTCAAAGTTGTGCTTTTATGTAAAGTTGGAATTGAGTTAAAGCAAGAAAGTATTGTGCCTTTCGGCCTGGCTCGATTGATCAAAGCATAGGCTCGATCGATCGAAGCTTGGGCAAAATGATTTTCTACAGATTTTTCCAACTCAACCCTAGGTGTTTTAAAACGTTTTTAGGGTTTCTTATTTGTCCTAAGTATAAAAGGCAAACCCTAGCCACGTTTTAGTGTTGCTCATATTGCGGTTTGTGTAAATCTCTTGTGAGATCTAGAGGAGCTTTCCTTTACACAAACTTAGGGTTTTCAAAGAGAAGATTTATCTACACCTTGATGATCAATTCAGATTCTTTGCCATTAAAACTTAAAGAAAACACAAGCGGATGTGCTTGTATCTGGTGGTGAATCTAAGAAAGAAGGAGTTCGTGGATTCGGAGCTTGCACGTGGTCGTGTCAGTAAGTTCTACTGGTTGGTAGCAATAAGAAGTCGAGCGTGGGGGCTTGTAAGTCTTATTGTATGAACTTCGATTCTTTCAAGATAGTGGATTCAGGTTTACCTTGAGGATAGTTACGTCAAATCTTCCCCAGATTTTTACCAGTTTGGTTTCCTGGGTGATCATATCTTGTGTTATTTATTTTCCGCTGCTTTGCATGATTTGATATTTGTTATTGTGATAACCTAGACTTGTTAAATTGGACTAAGTAACAATTTGGCTAATTACCTAGGTTAAATCAATTGTTTTAAGGGGTCTAAAAACTATCAAGTGGTATCGGAGCGAGTTGCTCTTTTGTTGTTGATCCTTTGATCACTGAGCTGATCCTTGACCCCTATTGTCATGGAACACGGACACTCTCTAGTTATTCTTCCTCACTTTGATGGGAATAATTATGCTTATTGGAAAGTAAGGATGAAAACATTCCTGAAATCTATTGATGAGAGAGTGTGGGACTCCGTTGAATACGGATGGGAGAAGCTCACTACTCCTGTTAGTGAGTGGGAAACTTCTCAAAAAGAAGCAGCAGCGTTTAATAGCAAAACTATGAATGCTATCTTTAATGCTGTTTCTATGGATGAATTTAAGAGAATCTCTAATGTTGAGGTTGCTCATACTGCTTGGAATATCCTCCAGACTGTGCATGAAGGCACAAAGGCTGTCAAAATCAATAAATTGCAGCAATTGACTTCTAAATTTGAAAGCATTAGGATGTACGGTGATAAATCTTTTGATGAATTCTATGCTAAATTGAATGATATTGTTAATTCTGCTTTTAACTTGGGTGAAATCTATGATCAACCTAAAATTGTTAGAAAGATTCTTAAATCTTTAACTCAAGACTTTAGACCCAAGGTGATTGCCATTCCGAAAGCAAGGATGTGGACTCCATCCCTGTTGATGAACTTGTAAGATCTCTTCAATCTTATGAGTTGGATCTACCCAAAACTACCAAATCCAAATCAATGGCTCTTAAGTTAGTTGATGATGTTGAAGGTGGTGGATTTAATGATGAGATCTCTACTACAGAGATTGCCTACCTTGCCAAGAACTTTAGAAACTTTCTCGGGAATAGTAATAGAAAGGCAAGAGGCACAAACACTGCTGAACCTAGAAATTTTAGGAAGCATGATCCCACTAAGGTTAACAATAATGATAAACCCAGAGAAAAAGTAGGCCAATCTTCTAATAATTCTTTGGGCTCTCGGTGTTTTGGATGTCAAGGGTATGGACACATGAAATCTGAATGTCCTACCTATTTGAAGTTTAAGGGTAAGGCTATGGCTGTAACCCTTAGTGATGGTGAAGTTTCTGATAATGAGTCTGATTGTGATGAGGATGGAAACTTCATTGCTTTCACCGCTACTGTTGTAGTCAATGAGAGCATATCTATTGAAGAGAACCCTTCTGATAAGGAACTCTCTAAAGATGCAGATCTTCAAGAGGCCTATAATAAGTTTTGCAAAGTTGCTGTAAAGGATGCTATGAATGTTGAACTTGGCACGAAGAAAATTGAATCTCTTGAGCTTGAAAAGAAGAATTTGCTTGTTAAACTGTTTGATGCTAATGAACTTTTGAACAATGTGAAAGCTGAGAATATGCTTTTGCTTGATAAAGTTAAATCTTTCGAACTTGATTTATCTATTGCTAGATCTGCTAGTTCTAAACTTGATCAAATGTTGAGTGTTCAAAAGTCTTCTTTCGACAAAACTCGATTAGGTTATGTTGAAAGCATCTCTGTATCTGCTCCCCATTCCACAAAGTTTGTTCCTTCATCTTCTTCTTCTAAACCTTCTGTGAGTGAGATAGTGAGTGAAACTGTCAAACCCCCTGTGAGTGAGGTTGTCAAACCCATAGAAGTTTCACCATCTAGGAAGATTAGGGTTGATCTGAAAGAATCTAAGTCTAAAAAGCCTACCCTATCTAAGGACAAGACAAATGATAAGCCTGTATGGGTTTGTCACTTTTGTGGAAAGTTTGGACACATTCATCCAAACTATTACAAGTCGCAAGCTGCAAAGAGAGTAAACAAACCAAAAGTACCTTCGCCTCAAGCACAAGATCCTATGGTACTTATTGGTGAATTGGTAAAGGCTTTAAACCTTTATTCCAATCCTGGAGTTGGTAATCATTCCCATGTGAATAAGAACTCCAATGCTCATGGTGCATCTAAAAGGTTTTGGATGCAAAAGACTCGAACTAACTGAGTCTTTCTTCTTGGTCCTTGTGCTTCATTGCTCTACCCTTTGTGACCATTGTTCTTTGGTTTTGTTTTTGTTTTATTTTTGTTTTCTAGGATTTGCTTTGCATAACATTCATGCATTTCATTCTAGGTGTTGTTGTTGTTGTTTGTTGTTGTTGTTGTTGTTTTTTTTTTTTTTTTTTTTAAAGGAAGAAAAAGGAAGCAAATTTTGTTTTGTACTATTCTTCTTGGTTTTTTTTAGAACAAGGTTGGTCAATTTATTTTCACATAACATGTCTTTTGTACTTTGTTTAGCTTTGATGAGCTTACTTATTGCACTTTACTAGTTGAAGATTTGTAGTGCATGTTGTGTGGGAAAGATGTTTATGGTTTTTGATTACTTTGTCTTAATCTTGAAGTTACATGTTTTTGAATGTTGGACTTGAACTTTTAGAAAAAGGCATAAATAACCATCTCACCACTCTTCACTAGCCAATCATGAACACCTTAGTGCATATCATAAGATTTTGTGCTCAAGAAAGTGTAGCACATGCACAAAAAGAACATAAGGTGAAGCCTCAGTTTAAATTGCTTAATTCTTAAAATCAAAATTGGTGTGTACTATTAGGCTTGATGCCAAACTCACATGACTTAAATTTGATATGTATATTATAAGGCATAAATACAAGAAACTTACATGATTGCAAGCTTATGATCTAGGAGATGTGGGAGTTATATGATGTAACTCTTTAGGTGATAGTCTCTTTTAAATTCTTTGTGATGAATTTTGTAGACTTTGTGATTGATTGATATTCACATATCACCTTACATGTATCTCAAGTTTTTGCTAGTTGCACACACTACACGAGCTACTCTTTGCTAAACTTTGTACATGTTATTGTGTGTGTTTATGGTCCGACCAACCAAGTTTTGCAAATACTTTGAATTTTGTGCAAAATTAATTTGTTGCTTGAAAATTTGTGGAGAATGCAAGAAATTTTGTTTTTGGGAAATTTGGGCTTAAATTTTTTGTTTTTGAAAAATCATATCATCACATACTCATGCATTTTGTTCTTCAATTTCAATGCTTTGAGTCGATTCTAAATATTTTTCAAAAAAAAAAATTGTGTTTTTTCCTCAAATTTAGTGAGCCTCTGCCCATTTCGATCGATCCATTTCGTTTTACGATCGATCGAAAATTTTTAAATATGTTCGAGAGAGCCTCTGTCTGTTTCGATCGATTGAAACTGATTTTCGATCGATCGAACTCTTTTCAAAAATTTTTAATAGAGTCTCTATCTGTTTCGATCGATCGAGGCTGTTTTCCAATCGATCAAAACTCGTGAAACATGTTTTTTAAAAGGTCGGACTATCTTTTTCAAAAGGTACATTTTCAAAAAAATTTCAACCTTTCCTCTCTCTCCGACTTGGCTAAGGCTCCACCAAAGATTTTTTGTCGTTTTCTTCCGAGATTTTTGCAAGATTTTTGTCTTTCAAGGCCGGTAAGTCCTTTTTGCCCTTCCTTTTGCATTTTATTTCACATTTTCATGCATTTTTCATGCATTGTATTGGGTATTTTCGGCACTTTTCATATATTGGGTTTTTGATGATTCAAACCTTTTTGGTGAAATTGATCAATGGGTTTTTGTTCTAGGATGCTATTATCATGTTTCTTGTAGATTAATTTGATCAATTTTGTGGTTTTTGAAAAATTGGAAATTCTAGGGTTTGAAATTGATCCGAATTGGGAATTTTGTCAAATTGGGTTAAATTGATGAAATTGGCTTGTTAAATTGATGTATTTGGTCATTATTTTTTCAACTTTATCATGTCTAATGATCAATTCGTCAATATCTTTCAAATTGAACAAGTGGTTTTCAAAATTTTGGGGTTTTTGTGTTAATACCTCTATGTTCAAGCCAATTTTGTGAATTTGAACTTTTTGGACTTAATTGGACTGCATTAGGACATGCATCATATAGATTTTTGTTCTATATTTTTTTTTATGCTAACTTACAGTCTGCCCTTGGATTTGTCTTTTGTGTTTTTGTTCTTTTGCTCTGTGTTTTGGTCCTTATCCTAGCACCATGCCTAGGAAAACTAGAGCTCATAGGACCCCTTCCACTTCCTCCGAGTCTCCCTCTAGGAGTGAGGTGTTTAGGAATGATAAGTACAGAGAGGCCTTTGATACCTTGAACAGTAAGTGTAAGATATGGGCTGAGCAAGCTATAGTGTTAGATGAGATTGATCCGGCCATTAGGCCTAACTTTGAGTTTAGAGGTTGGTTGCTTCTCTTAGAGATAGATCATCCACCCCCGACCGCCTTGATTAGAGAGTTCTTCTCGAACCTCTCTTGCCACGTCTATGATTCCAACACCCTTGTTAGGAGTTGGATACGAGGTGTTGAGTTCACCATTACCCCTCGAGTAGTGGCTGAGGCTCTTGGGGTGCCGGTTGTTCGGGAGCCCGACTATCCCTATGATGAGTCACCCTCATTAGATATTGTCATGTCATACATCACTGGGTCATCTATCCGGTGGGGTTCTAATCCTCGGATCACGTTCACTGAGCTTACCGAGACCGCCTATCTTTTCTTTAGGATAGCGTGTCATTCGTTGTGGCCTATTTCTCACTTCTACACCATCCCTTTAAAGCGATG
Source organism: Quercus dentata (assembly GCA_028216015.1). Classification (NCBI taxonomy): domain Eukaryota; kingdom Viridiplantae; phylum Streptophyta; class Magnoliopsida; order Fagales; family Fagaceae; genus Quercus; species Quercus dentata. Next base: position 9,266,915 of record CP116450.1, read on the forward strand.
TGTGTTTTTGTTTGCCTTTGTTTTTGGAGCATCTATCAGTTTTCCTCACTTGTTCCTTCGTTCTTTGAACGAGGTTCATAGGAGTTCTGCCGTAGGGCATGCGCTTATTCATCCTATTTTCATTCATAGGATTTTACTCTTTTTAGGTCTAGATGGTTTCCTGTCTAGTGAGCCCGTGCATGTTGTTGCTCCTATAGGTGCCACCTTTCTCAGACAGAGGGCTGCTCACTTAAGAGTTGCTCATTCACATCCTCGAGGTGCGTTATCTAGTGGTGTCCCCCCTCCTCCCTCTTCTCGCGGTGTTGATGCTGTTGAGACATCGAGTGCTTGGCGATGATGATGTTCCTTCGCCGACCGCTTCTGATGTTTGAGACATTCATCGTACGTTGGATCATGTCTTGACCATTCAGCGACTTATGGACAGATTTTGGTGGACATGCTCGATGAGATCCGTGCCTTGCGTGCGGAGTTGGCACAATTTAGACCACCTCCCTTTTGATGATGGATTTTGTTTACCCTTTGGCATTCCGTCACAAAAAGAAGGAGTACTTTGTAGAGTTTTTGCTTTCAAGGGGAGTATTTTTTTTTTTTTTTTTTTTGGTTGAAACTTGTGGAGTTTAGATTGTATCTAGGTTCTTCACTTTGTACTTTACCTTTTTAGCTCTTACCATGTTTTTGATGGGATATTCATGTTAGGGGGAGTTTTTTTTTTGTTGGTACTTTATATGTTTCTTGTTTCAAACTGTTTATTGATTTATATTTATGATTTATTCATTGATATATGTCTTTATTGTGTGTTGTTTGAAATCAAGAATTTAATTTGTTTACTTGTATTGTTTCCACACATCTTTGTTATGCATTTTGTTTAGTGTTTCAGAAATATACGAGGTTGATTCAATTGAGTCATTGTCTACACTTGCAACTAATGGATAGTAGTTAGGATTGAATTTGTTTTATGAGCATTATTTTGTAAAGGGCTTTTTATTTTGTAAACTTTGAGCTTCTAGTTGTGTTTTGTCACGAATTGCCAAAGGGAGAGTTTGTTAGGTTCTAAAGACTTAGGATTTTATGTATTTAGAATTCTAATTTGTATTGTTGGCAAACCATGATCAAAACAATGTGTTTAGAAGTGTTTTAGTCTAGCTCAAAGTTGTGCTTTTATGTAAAGTTGGAATCGAGTTAAAGCAGGAAAGCATTGTGCCTTTTGGCTTGGCTCGATCGATCGAAGCTTAGGCTCGATCGATCGAAGCAAGCAGAATGATTTTCTGCAGATTTTTCCAACTCAACCTTAGGTGTTTTAAAACGTTTTTAGGGTTTCTTATTTGTCCTAAGTATAAAAGGCAAACCCTAGCCATGTTTTAGTGTTGCTCATATTGCGGTTTGTGTAAATCTCTTGTGAGATCTAGAGGAGCTTTCCTTTACACAAACTTAGGGTTTTCAAGGAGAAGATTTATCTACACCTTGATGATCAATTCAGTTGTTGTCATTAAAGCTTAAAGAAAACACAAGCGGGTGTGCTTGTATACGGTGGTGAATCCAAGAAAGAAGGAGTCCGTGGATTCGGAGCTTGCACGTGGTTGTGTCGGTAAGTTCTACTGGTTGGTAGCAATAAGAAGTCAAGAGTGGGGGCTTGTAAGTCTTATTGTATGAACTTTGATTCTTTCAAGATAGTGGATTCAAGTTTACCTTGAAGATAGCTAGGTCAAATCCTCCACTGATTTTTACCAGTTTGGTTTCCTAGGTGATCATATCTTGTGTTATTTATTTTCCGTTGCTTTGCATGATTTGATTTTTGTTATTGTGATAACCTAGACTTGTTAAATTGGACTAAGTAACAACTTGACTAATTACCTAGGTTAAATTAATTGTTTTAAGGGGTCTAAAAACTATCAACAAGAATCTAAGATTTTAAGTCCCTAAATTCTTAGCTGCATGACATTATTTTCAGAATACAATGTGACGGAGACAATTATAAGAATAAAATTCTACAGCAGCTCAAAAGAAATTACTGCAAACCAATTTAGGGAAGGAAATTGTAACAAGTTTGTGAAATTCCAATGAAAAGGAGATCTTGGTGCAAACTTTGTTTGAAATTCAAGTGCAAGCGATCAAATTATTTGTTCCACTCATCTTCAAGAAGCCCAATCATGTTTCACAGGAAACTTACAAGTCTAAGCAAACAAAAAGAAAAATAACAGGACTAAAATGAAGTATGAAAAAAATTCCCATTTAATTGTATTTTACTTCATTGTATGTGAATTGAAATTAGTCTAGTACAGGAAGGACTTCATAAAAGCACTGCTCTTAATTATTTTTCAAAAAAAAAAAAAGAAGAAAGAACAAAAAACGAATCACACACATTCATTATAAGAACTCACAGTTTATAGTTCAAAATATATGATAAAAATACTACCAGTTAGCAATATTTGAAAGGGTGTTTTTAGACATCCAACTTACTCGTTGGAATAATGGACTTGAAAAAGCTACCTACAAAAAAAATCAATTTAAAGTCCAAGTCACTGAACCCTAAAATGGAGAACTATGCTAGCAACTTCTAATGCTTCTAATGCTAGCAACTTCAATTTAGCAGTAAGACACCAAAAACAACAATATTGCTTTCACAAATATACAGCTACATATACAAATAATAGCTTATGCAATTATGATTTGAAAAGAAATATACTGGAATCAAAGATTTTGCAAAATCAAATATGACTAAAATGAACGTTTAATGCATAACTTAACAGCCAAAAATTCTTTAAGACTTAGCGCAAGATTCAAAAAAAAAAATCATATGAGTTCAAGAAATTAAATCGCGGACACACCTTTTTGCAATCATATTTTGCCATAACCTCATAAAGATTTAAAGTGCAAATCAAATTGTTATCAAAATAACGGCGAGGGTTTGCAACACTTTCCCCAACAGCTTTTAGGCCAGCAAAATGGATCAAAGCATCAAATCTGTCTCAAACAAATCCAATGGCACAAAATTAAGCCAATTCTGAAAAAGTCTATAATTCTGTTTGTTTCTGTAGAAAATAGTTAACAGCAAAATTGAATGAAAACAGTGGGAAATCATAGCACTGCTAATGTAATTGAAATTAAACATACCGTGGTTGAGAAAAGAGCTTCTCCAAGTCCTTATTCCTAAGATCACCCTGCAATAAAACCAACACGTAATGTAACCAAAAGCCAAAAACCTCAAAATGCCACCGTTTGGTTGCCAAGAAACTGTTAAATTTTTTTTAAAGAAAATACAAATCTCCCAAAAATCAAAACCAGCATTGCTCAAGATATTCAAGAATCTCTAATTTCTAACTTGTTAGGTTCTAAAGACTTAGGATTTTATGTATTTAGAACTCTAATTTGTATTGTTGGCAAACCATGATTAAAACAATATGTTTAGATGTGTTTTAGTCTTGCTCAAAGTTGTGCATTTATGTAAAATTGGAATTGAGCTTAATGCAGAAAAGATTAATGCATTTTGGCTTGGCTCAATCGATCGAAGCTTAGGCTTGATCGATCGAAGCTCGGGCTTGATCGATTGAAGCTCGGGTAGAATGTTTTTCTGCAGAATTTTCCAACTCAGCCCTAGTTGTTTTAAATCGTTTTTAGGGTTTCTTATTTGTCCTAAGTTTAAAAGGCAAACCCTAGCCACGTTTTAGTGTTGATCATATTGTTGTTTGTGTAAATCTCTTGTGAGATCTAGAGGAGTTTTCTTTTACACAAACTTAGGGTTTTCAAGGAGAAGATTTATCTATGATGATTAACTCGATTCTGCCATTGAAGTTTAAAGAAAACACAAGCGAGTGTGTTTGTATCTAGTGGTGAATCCAAGAAAGAAGGAGTTCATTGATTCGGAGTTTGCACGTGGTCGTGTCAGTAAGTTCTATTGGTGGGTAGCAATAAGAAGTCGAGCGTGGGGGCTTGTAACTCTTATTGTATGAACTTCGATTCTTTCAAGATAGTGGATTCAAGTTTACCTTGAGGATAGCTAGGTCAAATCCTCCCTAAGTTTTTACCGGTTTGGTTTCCTGGGTGATCATATCTTGTGTTATTTATTTTCCACTGCTTTGCATGATTTGATCTTTGTTATTGTGATAACCTAGACTTGTTAAATTGGACTAAGTAACAACTTAGCTAGTTACCTAAGTTAAATCAATTGGTTTTAGGGGGTCTAAAAACTATCAAGTGGTATCGAAGCAGGTAGCTCTTTTGTTATTGATATTTTGATCACAGAGTCGATACTTGACCCCTGTTGTTATGGATTCTTGGAAATTCTTTTTGCTTATTTATCAACTTGCTTACTTTTTGTATTTGTTACTTGTTGAGTTTGTTAAATCTTTCCTTGGACGCCTTGATCTTATCATATGTGATAATAATTTTTTGTGTTATATTGCCTTAATGACCTTAAAGGCACGTGATTCTTGTCTTTGGTATTTGGATAGTGGTTGTTCTAGGCATATGACAGGAAACAAAGGATTATTCAAGACCCTCTTTGAAGGAAAGATTGGGACAGTCACTTTTGGAGATGGAAGCAAATCTGTAATCAGAGGCATTGGAACTGTGGACATTCCGGGGTTACCAGTCTTTGAAGATGTTTGGTATGTTGATGGACTCAAGGCAAATTTACTTGGCATCGGTCAGATTTGCGACAATGGACTGAATGTTCTTTTCACTAAGTATGAATGTGAGATACTTGATGGAGGAGGTAACTGTATGTGTGTTGGTGTAAGGACAACGGACAATTGTTATGGATTGACACCAAGCATAAGCAACAAGTGTTTTAGTGCAAAGATTAATCAAGTTGATTTGTGGCATCAACGGTTGGGGCATGCAATTCATAAGCAGTTAGAAAAGATTTCCAAATGTGATGTTGTTGTTGGTTTACCTAAGTTTGAGAAGATAGATAAGTGCATATGTGGACTATGTCAAATAGATAAGTAAATAAAGTCTAAACATCCGTCTGTGGCTAGTGTTCAAGCTTCAAGACCTGCGGAGTTCTTGCACATTGATCTTATGGGTCCTGCTCGAGTTCAGAGTTTAGGAGGAAAGAAGTATATTCTAGTAGTTGTGGATGACTTTACCAGATATACTTGGGTTGTGCTTTTAAAAGATAAAGTTGAGACTCCTGAGAAGATGATACATCCGTGTAAGAAATTGCAAGTTGAAAAAGATCTTGTGATAGCTAGGATCAGAAATGACCATGGAAGAGAATTTAAGAATACCAAGCTGGCTACCTTCTGCAATGAACAAGGCACACATCAAGAGTTCTCTTCACCCAAGACACCACAACAAAATGGAATAGTTGAACGTAAAAATAGGGTCGTTCGGGAGATGGCACGTGTCATGCTACACAATAAAAAATTGCCAAAATCCTTACGGGGAGAAGCGATTAACACTCGCTTGTCATACACTCAACCAAGAAGACTCCTTATGAACTCTGGAGAGGAAAGAAGCCGGTTGTTAAGTATTTTAGGATATTTGGTAGTGATTGTTACATTTTTCGTGATAGAGAGAACCTAGAGAAATTTGATGCAAAGAGTGACAAGGGATATTTTCTAAGGTACTCCTCTATTAGTAGAGCATATAGAGTATATAATATGAGAACCAAAATTGTCATGGAATCATCAAATGTTGTGATCAATGATGAACTATGTCCAGAAGCACATTGAGAAAGTACTACTCCGGTTCAAGATAAGTCTATGGAGGTTAATGACTCACTCCCTGTTGATTATGTTGGGAAACATAGTGATGAGGAGCTAATGGTGTTAAATGATGCAATTTCTGTGCCATCAAGTCACGAACCATCCACTCCAGTTCATGAGACTCAACAGGCTCAACATGAGTTTAGTCCTTCATCAAGACAGAAAGGTACATCCACATCTCTAGTTAAAGGTCCTTCCTCTAGAGTAAGGCTTAACCATCCCTCCTCAAATTTATTGGGAAGTCTGAATGATAATATGAGATTAAGGTCAAAAGCCTTAAGTGTAATTACACACTCATGCTATCTGTCCCAATTTGAACCGAAAAAGGTAGATGAGGCACTTCAAGATGTTGATTGGGTAAACTCTATGCATGAAGAACTTCATCAATTTGTTCGGAATGATGTGTGGAAATTAGTTCCTAGACTAAAGGGTATAAATGTAATTGGAACTAAATGAATCTTTAAGAACAAGTCGGATGAACATAGTAATTGTTATCGAAATAAATCAAGACTTGTTGTTCAAGGCTACACATAAGTGGAAGGGATTGACTTTGATGAGACCTTTGCTCCAGTAGCAAGATTGGAATCCATTAGGATATTGTTGGCAATAGCTAGTCATCCGAACTTCAAGCTATATCAAATGGATGTCAAAAGTACTTTCTTGAATGGAATGCTGCAAGAAGAAGTATATGTTGAACAACCAAAAGGTTTTGTTGATCCTCACAGACCGGATGATGTATATAAATTAAAGAGAGCTCAGTATGGTTTGAAACAAGCTCCACGAGCTTGGTATGATAGATTGACTGCATATCTCACTGAGCATGGCATCAAAAGGGGATCTACAAACACTACTCTCTTTATAAGAAAGGATAAGAACAGTTTTGTTGTAGCTCAAATTTATGTTGATGATATTGTTTTTGGTGCTACAAATGACTCTCTTGCTCATTCTTTTGCAGATGAAATGAAGGCGATGTTTGAAATGAGTATGGTTGGTGAACTAACTTATTTCTTGGGATTACAGGTGAAGCAAACGGACTCGGGGATCTACATCAACCAAGCAAAATATGCAAAGAATCTAGTCAAGAGATTTGGACTGGACAATGCTGCCCATGCCAGAACACCAATGGCCGCCAATGCAAAATTAACAAATGATCCGTTAGGTGAGTCATTGATGTTACATTATACAGAAGTATGATTGGATGTCTTTTATATTTGACTGCTAGTCGGCCTGATATTGCTTTTAGTGTTAGTGTTTGTTCTAGATTTCAATCTAATCCTAAAGTTTTACACTTAAATGCTGTCAAAAGAATAATTAAATATGTTGCTGGAACTTGTGATTATGGATTCTTTTATAGTAAAGAGTCTAATCTGTCTTTTGCTAGTTTCTCTAATTTCGATTGGGCTGGTAATGCTGATGATAGAAAAGGCACCACTGGTGGGTGTTTTTATGTTGGTGCTAATCTTGTTGCTTGGATGAGTAAAAAGCAAAATTCTGTCCTTGTCTCTTGTTGAGGCAGAATATATTGTTTCTTTGGAAGTTGTTGCTCACAACTTCTTTGGATAAAAAAGGTTTTAATTGATTATGGGATATCCCAAGATACCATGGTGGTTTCTTGTGATAACTCTAGTGCTATTGACATATTTAAGAACCTTGTTTAACATTCTAAGACTAAGCACATAGAGATTAGGTATCACTTCATTAGGGATCTTGTTGAAAGAAAGATTGTGTGTCTTGAGTATATTCCTCCGAACGTCGAGAATCGACATTTTCACCAAACCTCTTGATAGAAGTAAGTTTGAGACTCTTCGTCAAGTAATTGGTGTGATTCTGTGTCCCTAATCTGTCTTGGTTTTCATGGTCTTTGTGCTTCATTGCTCTACCCTTTGTGACCATTGTTCTTTGGTTTTGTTTTCGTTTTTTTTTCTTTCTAGGATTTGCATTGCATAACATTCATGCATTTCATTCAAGGTGTTTTTTTTAATAATAATAAAAAAAAAAAAAAGGAAGCAAATTTTGTTTTGTACTATTCTTCTTGGTTTTTGAGAACAAGGTTGGTCAATTTATTTTCACATAACATGTCATTTGTACCTTATTTAGCTTTGATGAGCTTACTTATTGCACTTTATTAGTTGAAACTTTGTAGTGCATGTTGTGTGGGAAAGATGTTTATGGTTTTTGATTACTCTGTCTTAATCTTTAAGTCACATGTTTTTTAATGTTGGACTTGAACTTTTAGAGAAAGGCATAAATAACCATCTCACCACTGTTCACTAGCCAATCATGAACACCTTAGTGCATATCATAAGATTTTGTGTTCGAGAAAGTGTACACATGCACAAAAAGAACATAAGGTGAAGCCTAGGTTTAAATTGCTTAATACTTAAAATTGGTGTGTACTATTAGGTTTGATGCCAAACTCACATGACTTAAAATTGGTATGTATATTATGAGGCATAAATTCAAGAAACTTACATGATTGCAAGCTTATGATCTAGGAGATGTGAGAGTTATATGATGTAACTCTTTAGGTGATAGTCTCTTTTAAATTCTTTGTGATGAATTTTGTAGACTTTGTAATTGATTGCTATTCACATATCACCTCACATGTATCTCAAGTTTTTGCTAGTTGCACACACTACACGAGTTACTCTTTGCTAAACTTTGTACATGTTATTGTGTGTGTGTGTATGGTTTGACCAACCAAGTTTTGCGAATACTTTGAATTTTGTGCAAAATTAATTTGTTGCTTGAAAATTTATGGAGAATGCAAGAAATTTTGTTTTTGGGAATTTGGGCTTAGAATTCTTGTTTTTGAAAATCACATCATCACATACTCATGCATGTTGTTCTTAAATTTCTAATGCTTTGAGTTGATTCTAATTGTTTTTAAAAAACTGTGTTTTTCCTCAAATTTAGTGAGCCTCTGCCCATTTTGATCGATCCATTCTGTTTTTCGATCAATCGAAAATTTTTAAATATGTTAGAGAGAGCCTCTGTCTGTTTCGATCGATCGAACATTTTTCAAATTATTTTGTTAAAGCCTCTGTCTGTTTCGATCGATCGAAACTCGTGAATCATGTTTTTTTAAAAGTCAGATTGGACTTTTTCAAAGACACTTTTTCAAACTTTCCTCTCTCTCCAACTTGGCTAAGGCTCCACCAAAATTTTTTTGTCGTTTTCTTCCGAAATTGTTTGCAAGGTTTTTGTCTTCCAAAGGCGGTAAGTCCTTTTTGCCCTTCCTTTTGCATTTTATTTCATGTTTTCATGCATTTTTCATGCATATTCATTGGGTATTTTCGGCACTTTTCATATTTTGGGGTTTTTGATGATTCAAACCATTTTTGATGAAATTGATCATTGGGTTTTTGTTCTAGGATGTTACTATCATGATTACGGTAGTTTAATTTTGATCAATTTTGTGGTTTTTGAAAAGTTGGAAATTCTAGGGTTTGAAATTAATCCGAATTTGGGATTTTGTCAAATTGAGTTAAATTGATGAAATTGGCTTGTTAAATTGATGTATTTGGTCATTAATTTTTGAACTCTATCATGTATGATGATCAATTCATCAATATCTTTCAAATTGATCAAGTGGTTTTCCAAATTTTGGGGTTTTTGTGTTAATACCTCTATGTTCAAGCCAATTTTGTGAATTTGAACTTTTTGGACTTAATTGCATTGCATTAGAACATGCATCATACCATTTAATTTGTTCATGCATCATATAGATTTTTATTCTATATATTTTTTTGTGCTAACTTGCGATCTGCCCTTGGTTTTGTTTTTTGTGTTTTTGTTCCTTTACTCTGTGTTTTGGTCCTTATCCTAGGACTATGCCTAGGAAAACTAGAGCCCATAGGACCCCTTCCACTTCTTCCGAGTCTCCCTCTAGGAGTGAGGTGTTTAGGAATGATAAGTGCAGAGAGGCCTTTGATACTTTGAACATGAAGCGTAAGATATGAGCTGAGCGAGCTGTAGTTTTAGATGAGATTGATCCAGCTATTAGGGCTAATTTTGAGTCTAGAGGTTGGTTGCCTCTCTTAGAGATAGATCATCCACCCTCGACCGCCCTGATTAGAGAGTTCTTCTCGAACCTCTCTTGCCACGTCTATGATTCCAACACCCTTGTTCGGAGTTGGATACGAGGTGTTGAGTTCACCATTACCCCTCGGGTAATGGCCGAGGCTCTTGGGGTTCCGGTTGTTCAGGAGCCTGACTATCCCTATAATGAGTCACCCTCAATAGATGTTGTTATGTCTTGCATCACTGGGTCATCTATCTAGTGGGGTTTTGATCCTTGGATCACGTCCGCTAAGCTTACCGAGACTGCCTAAAGACTTAGGATTTTATGTATTTAGAACTCTAATTTATATTGTTGGCAAACCATGATCAAAACAATTTGTTTAGATGTGTTTTAGTCTTGCTCAAAATTGTGCATTTATGTAAAGTTGGAATTGAGCTTAATGCAGAAAAGATTAATGCATTTCGGCCTGGCTCGATCGATCAAAGCTCGGCGAGAATGTTTTTCTGCAGAATTTTCTAACTCAGCCCTAGTTGTTTTAAAACATTTTTAGGGTTTCTTATTTGTCCTAAGTATAAAAGGCAAACTCTAGCCACGTTTTAGTGTTGAACATATTTCTGTTTGTATAAATCTCTTGTGAGATCTATAGGAGCTTTCCTTTACACAAGCTTAGGGTTTTCAAGGAGAAGATTTATCTACACCTTGATGATCAACTCGATTCTTGCCATTGAAGCTTAAAGAAAACACAAGCGGGTGTGCTTGTATCTAGTGGTGAATCCAAGAAAGAAGGAGTTCGTGGATTCGGAACTTACACGTGGTCGTGTCGGTAAGTTCTCTTGGTGGATAGTAATAAGAAGTCGAGCGTGGGGGCTTGTAAGTCTTATTGTATGAACTTCGATTCTTTCAAGATAGTGGATTCAAGTTTACCTTGAGGATAGCTAGGTCAAATCCTCCCCAGGTTTTTACCAATTTGGTTTTCTGGGTGATTATATCTTGTATTATTTATTTTCCGCTACTTTGCATGATTTGATCTTTGTTATTGTGATAACCTAGACTTGTTAAATTGGACTAAGTAACAACTTGGCTAATTACCTAGGTTAAATCAATTGGTTTTAAGGGGTTTAAAAACTATCGTAACCTTCTTTTCCCTCATTTTCTTGGTAACCAAACAAACAGAAATTTACACACACAAAATTGAATACCAGGTGGAATTCAAGATTCTGAGACCGCTTAGGGCCAAACAAATCACGAACCCTATCAACAGCTTCGGTGACGGAATTATCAAGATTGTCAATGATCGAAACCCTAAAGCCTTCATTGAGAAGCTAAACCACAATGTGAGAGCCAATGAAATTGGTTCCTTCGGTAACTAGAATTGTCTTTTCTGAGAAATGTCAATGGAGAGAATGAGAGAGAGAAAACAAGAGAGAATACCAAAAATTCTTTGCAAAGTTCTACTAGGTAATTTCCAAATTCAATTTTTTTTCTCGGGAAACAAACAGAGAGAGAGAGAGAGAGAGAGAGAGAGAGAGAGAGAGCGTAATCAGACAAAGGGGCAAAGGAGAGGGCTCTGACTATCGTCGGAGATAGGATTGCCGACCACCGCGCCTCAACCTATCATCGGAGATGAGATGAGCTCCGAGAGAGAGAGAGAGAATTTTCTAAGAGTTCTCATTTAGTTTGGAGGATGGTTGAACAAAATGAAAATGGGTTATCTAAGAGAGTGAGCAAAGACTTTATTCAAAAATTGGTTTTTTGAATTTTGAGTTTGTGTGAGAGAGAGACTTTATTCTGAGGGTTGTGTTAGAATTTAGTTGAAGAATGTAAAAATTTGGAGGAAACAATTACGCAGGATTTTAGTGTTTTAATTTATTACAAGGGTTTTAATGAGCATTGTAAGAAGATTAGTCAGACTTTAATTAGTGCGCCAGTTTTCAGCATTTGTTTCAACCATTTTCAGTGAACCCTTGGAAAAAATGGGTTGAAACAAGTCATGTTTTTTGTAGTGCTTGAAAGGGACAAATTTTCAGTACTTTTTCGTTCCTTTATCTATGTGAAAATTTGTAAGGATAGCTGCAAGAGAACGACGTTGGTGAAATTAGAAAGTGGTAACTCATCTAACCAAGACTCGTCGTAAGAAAACCCGCTTTCTTTATTATTATGACAGTCCTTTTGGAATTCACACTGAGCCTTCTTCTCCATGCTAAGATTTCTAAGGAATGGTTGTGAGCAATAATCCCCATCCGAAAGCTTATCTATCTCAAGCTTTTAAGCGTATGAAGAATGGTCAACAATATCATTAGAACAATGATTAACATTATTGTATTTCTCTGCTCGACTTTGCTCTACAAGTGCATGAAAGAAGCTCTCATCAGAAGGCAGATTATCGGAGGAAGCAGAATAATGATAAACAGTATTGTTTTTCTGGTCCGGACTTTGCTGTACAAGCACATTGAAGAAACTCTTATCAGAAGGCATATCATCCATTAATGAAGCAAAAGATTGTATCTCCCGCTTCTCTTCTTTACTGTCGAACGCTATGGCAACCCAAATATCTGAATCAATAATTACTGATAATCTTCTTGACGATAAAAATAAACGAGAGAGATTGCCTGGTTTTATATTTATATATAGGTTTTAAATCTCTGACTCCGAGTCCGTTTAGTAGGGAGTTTTGTTATTTTAATTTCAAACCCTCCTATCCAAGTTTTCAAGTTGGTTTGTGTCTCCTACTGAGTTTAGTAGTCGGTTTGTGTCTCCAACGTTTTCAATATTGTAGTTTTACTTATGATATATACCAACTGCTAGTGCTAATTATATTTACCACCCCAAAAAAAAAAAAAAAAAAAAAAGAAACTGCTAGTTCTATTTATGTTTTAAATGTAAGTTTAGTGAAAATGGTGTTCATGATGGTATTTGCTTGTGGATCTTCATGCATGTCTCTGCTGGTGCACCAAGAGACTCTCAAAACAAACCTATGCTAACTCTCCCCAACCCAAGCCCACTAAGTTTATTTGTGCTTGTAGTCATGTATTTTGCTTGAGAATGAGATTTTTAGTGTAGTAGAATGATTTTGCTCATTGATTTTAATTTCACTAGTCGCTAATCCGTGCGATGCATGGGAAAGATACTTTGAAATATATGTTTAAAGACATTGTATTCTCAAAGCTTTTCAAAAGAATATGCATGTTAACAACTTCTATCCTTTTCAGCTTCATTACAACTCGTGTTGGAGAGAGAGAGATTGTACCTATCAAATTATCTGTTTAAACTCCTCTATTAAAAATATTTATCCATTGGATTCATAATAATGCCACAATCCCCACACAATAAACCATATGCTCCAACCCTTTGATTACGGTGATCCTTTAATGATCACTGCATACGCCATTAAAGGATCGTTGAAATTAAATTTCTTTTTCCAAGCTTTAACATAAGACTGCATTTCATCTCAAGCTAGTACCCCCAAAATTGAAGCACCTTGAAATTTAAACTTGATGAGTCTGTAAACCAAAACATTTATGTCATCTTGCTATGTTTCACATATATATTTTTAATTACAAATTATCCTTGCACAAAAAGATCATTAAAAGTACTTAATCTTAGCATGATTCTCCATGTAATATAGCAAAGAAACCATTGGTAGATTATCCAGTACTCTCCAACTATCTTATGGGTCTATGCATTTATATTACAAATCATTTAACTTGCCTTTATGTTGTAAACTTGTAGCTGTTACTTTCTGCAGATTATGCATGAATAAATGTTACAACTATCTACTTCCTTATAGCATGTTCTCTTCAGGTCAACCACACCATGGATCTCAAAGAAGGTGGTATCCTTGACAAATGAAAACAATAACTTGGTAAATGCCCTCAGCTCTTATAAACCAATTTTCATTATTGCAGTTCAAACATACATTAACAACCAAGATAAACAGTAAAGCAAATGAGAAACTAACAAACTACTTAAAAAACTTCTATCATAGTTGAGTATTATACGCACTTAATTTTGTGTTATTTCCCATCTCTAAGTCATCCAAAGAACCTATCCCATTAGTAAATAATTCTTCCATTACTTATAAAAAATTTTTAAAGAAGAAGAGAAAGAACTAAATTGTACTACTAATATGTTGCTAAGTCAACAAAATTTTTAAGGGTACCACATAGTTCAACTCCTTCCACATCTTGGATTAATTTGATAACATTATATAAAGAAATTATGAACAAAGCATGAATGTAATGATTGATTGATGTGCACCAAATCATACCCAACATATAAAATGGAAATTTAAATTTATTTTTCTACCGTATTAAAATCTACTTACAAATCACTCTAAGACAATTCCTTTATTCATGTCAAGGATTTTATAAACGATTTGCAATTATGATACCTTATATTTCTAGCCAACAAATTTGTAAAGTTAATTTTTATTAACTAAATGTGTCCATTGCATTCTTAGTCGTGACTAAGAAATAGGGAGTACTAAATAGTTGAACCCATTTCTTTGCAATCTCTCTGTTCTCTCTGTATCCATTTGACTTCTACATGGTATTTTTTTTTTTTAATAAATAATGATATTTCATAAAACAAAATCCCCAGGTACACCAGGAGTGTACATGGAAAGATTTACATCAAGATCGAAAATTACAATGATCAAGCATAACAAAAAGATTAGAGCAAGAAAAAGAAGAGAAAGCAAAACACCAAGCAAACAAAGAGTGGAGGAGGAGAGATTTAATCTCAAGAGTCAACTGTTCCGTTCCCTCAAAGCATAAACCTCTCAAGAGATTTAATCTAACTTCTACACAGTAATCTACACATAAACCTCTCATAAATTAATTGATTTACCTAATAAAGCTGGAGGTATTAGATATAATGCATTGAGATACGGAAAACAAAAGGCACAATATTATAGAAAGTAAATTGACCTTCCTCACTATAGTGAAAAAAACATCCCATGCTCCAAAACAACGTTGAGGCACCCTAGCCGATAATTTTTCTTTAGATTAAAGTTCAACTTTGACAATTTGCAATCCACACAACAGAACCAAATAAAAAAAAATAAGAAAGGACTATTAAATAGTAAGTAATCAAGTTGTGTCTCTTTTCAATAACTACTTAAAACCTAAAAAAGGAAGAGGTCCCCCCCCCCCCAAAAAAAAAATTTCAGGCAGTTTGTCATAATTTTTGAGTGGTGTATTGGCCAAGTCCAATGCAACCTCCATATACTGATTTAAAAAAAAAAAAAAATAAAGGCAAGAGAGATAGAGAAAGGGAGTACCTTTGATGGCTTTCAAATTTGGTTGTTATTCATCAATGCCACAACCTTTTCTTGTGATTTGGCATTGTTGCCCTCAATTCCTACAAATAAAATCAAATGCACTCAATTTGCATAGAGTAAGAAATGCAAAATATTAAGTACTCTAAATGGTACAATGGATTTTGCATAGTGACCTTGCCTAATCATATCAAAATATGCCCAAAGGATCTAAAAGCCAAGAGAAAGTACTCAAATTAAAAACTTTCACCCTTGACCATAACACTGCTTGCTTTGTAAATCAATTTTCGTATTCAAATGAAATATTAAATTAACACGTGTGATGCTCTCAACACAATTTTGTGGCAGACCATCCACAATCTTTGGCAAGGAATTAATTCCGTATGGACTATAATAAGAGAACCATAACTATCTTTAACAATAATGCCCAAACTTGCATAATTGGTGGCTTTTCGAAAAAGGTCAACGCCATATTCATTTTGAGATGAGGAGAAATAGGTGGCTACCATTGCCATGTTTTAGGAGCTACAGTTATGGGCTAACATTGCAAAACCTAAATAGCTAATGGTCCTAGATTGAAATTTTCATATAAAAAATCCAAATTGCATAGAAAAGTTCCTAATTTTTGCAATTGAAAATAACCCCCTCCCCCCTCAAAAAAATGATTAATTGCAACCGAGAAACTCAAACTTATAATTTGCTTGGCTGACATGTTCAGAAAGTGACCAGGTCCTTTGCATTGAAATAGCATCCATGAGGTTTAGAACAAACCACCATCTAAAATCTCACTTGCAATGTTATATTAAGTAGCAAATGAAGGACTCATGAAAAAATATATATATATGATTTGTTAATTTGATGGACCCAACTTACCAAAGTCAACAATTGAATTCCCCATGAAAACTTGTTAGGCCTAATCTTTCAGAAGCCAATCAATATTGAACAATTTGCACTAATGGTTGAATTTATGGAAAATAATGGTTCTGGGGAATTAAGATGTGAAAGACCCAAGATGAAATGATTTATCATGTAACTAAATAGGCTTCAAAGATTGATAAGTCTAAAGAGGACATTACTTGTACTCTAAAAATTGGAGGTAGAATATGCACAACCATACTAGATGGTGGATTTGATTTTAAGGCATGCAAGTGCTTTGTGGTCAACTTCACATCCAATTTCTATTACAAATATCAACCACATCTTACATGAAATTCACTTGAACAAAAAGCAGCCAAAACACCAAAACATTTACAAATTCCTATAAAGTATATGCACCCTAAAAACTAGAAATAAGATAGCAATTAGATAGCAAGGACCCATGGCCACACACAAACCCAATTGGAAAACACAAATTGAATATATATGTAGCTTACATAGGTCAATCTCACATACATATACTTGAATAAAACCACAACATTAAAAAGAAAACCAAATTTCCAAAGAACTAATATTGATATCACAATTGTGACAAAATTTAAAAGAAATATGTAAATAGCATTGCAAGTGCATAAGCAATTGGGTTCCACACATCCAATCCAAAGTTCAGTTTAAGAATTTCTTCAATCACTTGTGCGGCATTAAGAAACCAAAAAAAAAAAAATAGAATTCCAAAAATTGAGAAACTAAATAAAATAAAATTATGCTAGAATTGAAAACCCAAAAGGATTAAAAAAATGAAACGTGGATGTTCCAATACCAAAGAGAGAGGGAGAAAGATTAGGTATTGTTTTCATGATGTACCTTTCTCCATATTCATCTAGCCAATTTGATTGCTAGATGACATTGTTGAAGCTCTTGGTGATGAGCTCTTCAATTGTGTAGTCGCAGCATTGCAAGGTTGAAAGATAAGTAGAATGGAAAAATTAAAAACAAAAATAAAAGATACATGGAGACCGTAAAAAATTCACCTTACGTTAAATACCCTGTCTTTGGTTTTTCTGAAATGGCAGCAACTGAAAGGACTTGAACATCTGGAGGAAGGAAGAGCCGTGAGAGCCCTAGCTTTATGAATTTGAAGTCTTAACTCTGAATATTTGAACTGTCTTTGGAAGAGAGAGAGGTTGCCATTAGCAAGCTTGAAAGCGTGAAACAGGGGGTAAGGCAAAAGGTGGGGAGACAGAAAGGGTTTTTTGCCATTAAAAATTAAAGATCATTCGGTTGGGTTTGGGCTTTATGGTGGACAAAATATAGGTTTGGGTTTCATGCTAGTCATCATTAAGGTGAGATACATGTCTATAATTAAAGCTATAAAGATTGGGTTTTATGGTGGAGATAAGGTTGGGAATCATTTTTCTTTTATTAGTATTTTAAAATTTAGGAAATGCATTTTAAATTATAAGAGAAATTCAGAAAAAATGTTGGTAATGGCATGACTGCTGATGTGGCTCAATGAGAGGGTAGCAACATTAAATGCTACATTTCAGCTTTTAATATTATATAGATATAGATGTAAGTGACATGAAAATAATCTCCAATCCTGTCTCCCACTCAAGTTGAGAAATTATTTATTACACCTAGCATATTACACCTTCTCACATAAATGTGGATTCTATTGGTGAGACCTATAATTGCCAAATACTATTTATAAGGCTTCATGTCCAATCTTGTAGTAATGGGTTCTGGTTTTATTTAAAGGGCTTCATGTCATATCCCTAATTGACAAATACTATTTATAATTTATTTACACTAATTATTCTTCTAAAAAGAATAAAAAAAATGGAAAAAAAATATTATTTTAATTCTCAAATTTTATCAAAATTTTGTCTTATTAAACATTAAATTATTAATTTTCATTCCTAAACTATTGAAAAGTTCTCTTTAATTCAACTATTGAAAATGTTTTACTTTTTTTCCTTAAATTTAAAAATGTATATATCATTTTTTATTCTTAAAGGCTTAAATTATTTTCTTAAAAGGTTTTTTTTTTCATTCTTATTTTTGTCTCCAAACTATTAATATATATATATATATATATATATATATATATATCTTTTTATAAAGTATAAAAATGAAAAAAGTTTTTTTTTTTTTTTTTTTTAATTTGAGGACCAAAATAGTATTTTACCCTAAATAAAAAGAGAGAGAAAGAAGATTTATTTAGTTTTGAGTTTCGTTACTTTTGTAGAGTGTGTTTTTTTCTTGGGTTTAATTATTCAATTATCATTTTGGCCTCTAATGTTTGTGTTATGTGTCAAAAATAGTATCTTACATTTCAAATGTGTAAATTTAGTGTTCGTTTGAAAATTGTCTATTTTTAGTAACTTATGTAGAATATAAAATACCTATTTACCTATATTTTTACTAGAGATGAGTTAAGGGATACAAACATAGCTAACTTTAAAGTAAAATTTTTTAAACCAAAAGTAGGCAAAGTAATTTCAGGCCAAAACCACATGTGAAATTACTTCAATTATAAATATTTTTTTATTGTCCAAGGTAAAGTAAGTAAGTAAGTAAGTCTTTTATAAATTAATCTTCTTTGCTTTTTATTAAATGTTGTGAATAAACTATAACATTTGAATCTTTATATGCATGGGCGGCTCTATAGCCAGGCCGGGGGGTTCACATGAACCCCCTGACTTGGGCAAAAAAAAAAAAAAAAAAAAAAAAAAAAGAATTATATATAATTTTTTTTGACCCCTTAAAATAAAATTTTGAACACCTTGAGCATAAATTTTGTTTAAATCTAGCTGAAATAAGCTTGAATATATTCAACTTAGTGGTACTTTTACAATATTTTCATAATAATTTTAAAATAAAGGTTAAGTGGCAAGTTGTAACTGATTTTATCTAGACCCATAATTGACATCACTTTTTTATATATCTTTAACAACATATCATTTAGATTTTGTTGTGAATGTGTTGTGCAGTAACACTACTCTTAAAATTGCTCTCATTTTAAAATAAATAAATAAATAAACCTGATCTAACTCTAGCTTACTTTACTGTTGATGGCGGAATGGAACTATTTTTCCTTGCACTTTTCTTTTTTGTCAGCAAAAAATTACTCCACTTTTAGCAATAAAAGAATTACACCACCTCTACAACAAACCTATTTGTATCCACATCTATGATTTGTTTCTCATTCTCTCTCTCTCTCTCTCTCTTCCCTTCTTTTTTTTTTTTTTTTTTTTAGTCTAATTAAGTAGGTTAATAAGCGCTTTATAGATTTCCAAGTCCAAGAAGCCTTTTAGTGCTTGCTACAATTCAAAGAAAATGACCATGTGTATGGTTAAAAAGTCATACACTTCAAACGCAAAAAACTTATATCAATTACTATTTTTTTTTTTCTTAGTTTCACATTTATTCCCAGACCAAATCTTATGTGTGTTACTATTGTTCTTTATCTTTTTTTTTAATTGTTGGTACATATAAATATAATAAATTATTATTAATTTGACAAAAATGTTGAATTAGTTATTTAATTATATTTATTTATGCATTCAATGGTTGTTGTCTTATCGATATTTAAACTATTAATAATTTTTTAGACTATTGTACAATATAGTTTGTATACTAAATTGTATTTAGAATATTATTTTAGATTATTTTATATAGATTCTCAAAAAAAAAAAAGATTATTTTATATAATATGAAAGTTGTATAAAAAAAAATTATTTTTTACTCCTCCCACAACAAATTTCTTGCTTCAACACTATTGAATCCCCTAGAAAAAAAATCCTGGAGCCGCCATTGTTTATATGAAGGTAACTTTAATATTGTTAGTGTTAAATTCATTAAATCTTGTGTTGCATGTATCTTTTTAGGATAGGTTGAGCTAGGCTTGTATCCATGCATCACTACACAGAAAGAAATGCTGATCTCAAACGGGAATACTTCAACACATAAACTACTTGTTACAAAAGGAAAAAAAAAAAAAAAAAGAAGAAATCTGCTTGAATTATTTTTTGAAGAGTAACATGAAGTAACCCAAAAACATACTATTGTATGGAAGTGTATGTAAAATGTGAAATGTAGTTTGGTTTTTTTTTTTTTTTTTTTTTTTTTTATTTATTACACAGAATAATAATTTTTTATGAATAGATATTATTTAAAATGATAAATAATTATTACTCCTTATAATAATTGTAATAGCTATTCTTTAGTATATGGTAGGTGTAATAATTTTTATTCTAAAAAAAAGTAGGGGTAATAATTTCTAATATATTTTCAAATAAACAAACTTTCTATATACATATACCAAATTTGAAAAAAAAAAAAAAAAAAAAAACCATAAAAAAATAGAGTAAGACTTAGGTACTGTTTCTTAGATTTCCATTTTAAGATTCTGCCATATGAATTTTCACTCATAGGATAGAAGTGTATTTTTTAGTTAAGTAACTACATGACTAAATCTTAAGAGGAGAAATCTAAGGAACAACATTTAAGGAACTGTACCTAAGTTGTGTCCAAAAAAATTAACTCACCCTCTCTTTCAAATTTATATATATATATATATATATATATATATACTATTTTTTAGGAAATAGTATAATTATATGAGTAAGATATTTCCTAAAATAGTTTAAGTTTTATTCTAATGATGTAACTCACAATCAAACTTATAAATATGTTTAGTTATTCCATTACAACATGTTTTATTCATAATAATGAAGATCATCATTCATATTATAATCTCCATTCTATGTACCAAACATGCCATAAATAGTAAATGCTAATAGTTTTAACGCATTGCATGCATAACTTACAGCATGAGTAGGTTATGGGCACTTCGGAGGACTACAATTGCGTGCGTGGGTTTGCTATTTTTAAGCCAAGCGTATGTGGCAGCTGTATTTTGATTGGGCTCAGTGAAGCTCAGTAAATATACCTTAGTTTCTAATAGCTTATTCACCAAATACAATATAAAATGATAAAATTTAGTTTATTTTCTAAATTAAAAAAGAAACTAGTTTTGTTGCTTATTTAATAAAAATGAAAGAGATACCTAAATAGTGGGCTCAATACATTTAAAGGACATGTCATAAATTAAAATGGATTAAGTTTCATTCACCACATTATTAGTTAATATAATTTTTTACTTGTCTTATAAATAGGGGTGAAATAAAGTTGAATTACCACTTCTTTATATATTATATAAAAAATATATTTTAAAAAAAAAAGCAGGAAAAAAAAGTTAAGTGACAGATATAGGAGAGACAAAAAGAATTGAAAAACTGAAAAAGTTATATATAGCTAGTGTGAGTTCAAAGTCAGTTTTTTTTTTTTTTAGCTTATTTTTACTACTATTTATAGACCTTATTGTACTTTTTGGTATTATTCATGAGTTTCATGTACTATTTCAGCTACCTCATAGCTTTGTCTATAGTTCTTTCAGCAAAAAAAATTTTAGTTTAAGATCTGTTTGGGATCTATTTATTTTCTTGAAACTGAAAATTTTTTGTTGAAAGTATTATAAATAAAGGTAAAAGTTAGCTGAAATAGTATAATGAGACTTATGAATAGTACCAAAAAAATGCATTAGAACCTATAAATAGTAGCAAACATAAATTAAATAGTAAAATAAGTTAATTTTTTAATTTTGAGTTAAATATATACTTAATTAAATAAGTTGTTTCCAAATAGACTAATTTATGCGTTCCAAGTTGAAGGCTCTTGTTGCTATTTGTAGTAGGAAGTGACCAGCAGCCCATTAGGCATTAGCAAAGATAGGCTGGTCCTCATTTTGTATATTAGGCTAAGGACTATCTCTCTCCTAGGCTAGCCTCGGGCTGCACGGTCAACATGGTTGGATTTCTAGTCCAAGTCTTGAAAATTCCCAGCCCATACACTCAGCTTGAAGATGCCTATGGCCCTATACTCTATAGTTCATCTATCATCAAAAAGAGAAAAAGAAAAAGAAATTAAAATTAGATTTTACTTTTTTTCTTCTTGTCCAGGGTAAAGTAACTTATCTATTTAAAAAAATATATAAAACATAAATAAATTTCATCTCTTTTTACTAAATGCTACCCTTAAACCATGACATTTTATTTTTACATGAAGTTATTTTTACTTTCTTAGTAAAAATTCATCTAATTATGTGTTGAATTTATATTTATTTGGGTAAGTTGAGGCTTGTATTCCAAAGAAAACAAGTATAAAAAAATTTGGGTTGATACCATATGCTATAAAAAAAAAAAATTTAATGTAATTTGCTCCATATGCATAAATAAAACCTAACATCATAACTTGGTCATCCCAAAAAAAAATTAATGGCCTTGCTCCTATGCATGAGCAATAGCGTACGTTGTGTATGGGTTTGTTATTTTTAGACCAACCAGACTTGGCTGTTATATTTTGATAGGATCTAGTGAGGTTCATCATACCTTAGTTTTTGATAATTTATTTACTAAAAATGAGATGGAAAAAACTTTAGCTTATTTTTTAAAAATAAAAACAACTAGTTTTGTTGCTTGTTTAGTAAAGGATGACACGTCCTTTTTTGGAACACTCACATGGTACACTCAATAGACTTGAAGAATGGATCCTAAAGCTAAATAGCTAAGTTCCATCCACAATGGTATTGGTCAATAGAGTTTTCTGTGTGTCTTTGTGTAAGGAGTAGAACAACACTTTTTTGTGTGTTTCGGGTTGATGGCAGCTGTTGCTAGCTATTTGTTGTACAGGAATTGATCACCGGGCCATCAGCAAAGATAGCCCCTCAATTGTTTATTTTTATTTTTTATTTAAAATATAAGATAGAAATTCTAATTTAACTTAATCTAATTGTAAATGTGTGTGAAACTCCTTCTTAGAGACTTGAAACATGACCCTTGACCTCCACACTTCACAAGCACTTATACTTATGAAATGACCACTATACCAAAGGTGTCCGGTAGTAGGCTCAACTTGAAGATGCCTAGTCAAATCTATCACAATAAAAAAAGAGAAAAAGAATTGCCTTACTTAGTCAGTAGCCTGCGTGACTGCCTTTGTTTGAATATGACTACTCAGTTCTCACAATGACTCCGCATATTTTGTCTGATATGACCATAACCGTTTTAGTCCCTCTCATTCCCCACTGGCTTCAGAGTTCAGATATGCAAGTTTCAAGTCAACCTCGACTGGTAGAAAATGGCCCAGAATTCTTGGAAGGTTTCACCTGTATGTGCAAGCAAGTGATGAATATTTAAGGGTAAGTGGTAACCATACTATTATTACATTCATATTATATATATAAATATATATATATATATATATATATATATATATTTTTTTTTTTTTTTTACATCAATTTTTTGTTTTAATTACGTCTTTTTTTTTTTTTTTAACATCGATTGTTAACATTAGTGGGTTCTAGAAACAATAATGTTAAAATTTGTTTAAAGCTGAAGTAAATCAGTGGAAGACCATACTTTTTTTAGTATCTAAGCCAGCTCAACTTTTAGTCAATTTAGACAATGACTTATAAAGGCCTCCAATTGGAAGAAGGTCCCTGTTAAAATAAAGAAAAAGAAAAAAAATTTAAAGCTCCCTGTATTGGCTAATATAATATATAATATATATTATTTATCAATTTATCTCACAATATAAAATTTTTAAGGGTCATGTTAACGAGTGCTTTTAAGGCAATGATTAACTATCAATTTTAGAAAAGTTTTAACACTACTTTTATGGGAAATTGAAAACTGTCAAAACATTAATTGTTTTTTTTTTTTCAATAAAAACTTTATTTAAATGAATTATTAATCATTGTCCTAAGAGTATCCATTAGCATTTCCTAATTTTTAATTAAGACACAAAAATTTTACTCAACAAAATTTTAATTGAAAAAAAATTATTCCTGGTTTCAAAAAAAAAAGAAAAAAATTATTCCTAACTTTGAGAATAAATTCTATCGGGATGGCTGTATATAATGACCATATTTATACTTCCAACCAAATAACGCCAAATCGGATATTTTTTCAAAATATGAAATAAGTTTACTGCAGATAATATATATATATATATATATATATATATATATATGTATTGCATTTAAAAGAATTTATTCTAATGTATCATACTTTATTTATGACAGTTTAAAAAACAAAAATTTTCATTTGCACAAATACATAAAAGATGATATCTCTCTCTCTCAATTGAAATCAAAATCAGTATTTGTTCATACAAATTCATTAATTACAATGTTCATTATCAAAAAGTTAAATAAATATTATTTGGTTACCAAAAAAAAAATTTTTAATTAAAATTAAAATATAAGAAAAATGCCTAGCTAAAAGTTGTAGGCTGTCGCCCCTGACAAATTGGGGGACGGAAAAGCAAAAGGCCCAAAACTTTCTAACCTTAGGCCTCCAAATTAAGCAGGGCTTGCATCTTAGGGCAACATCTCCCAACTGGGGAAATAATAGAGCGTCAAATAAATCAAGAGAACATGTATGCACTGACTTAGTAATCCTGTGATGATCATGGAGTTGGAGCTGTGGAGATCAAGTCTATTTAGCTTTTAATTATTGACACGTTGAATTGTTGACTTTGTGCTGGCTTGTGTTTTGAATTATTTGACACACTTCTCTTATTGCACTAGCTGTTCAGAACTTGATCATATGGTTTTGTCACTCTCAAATAAAAAGAAAACAATGCAAAGAAGCAAAGGTGAAGTAACTTTGTTTTTGTCGACAAAAGTCACTCTCAGCAAAGAAAGGACTTGACAAGTTGGAGCTACGAAGTATAGAAAGGCAAACAGATAGGAAACGAGAGAAGATAGGAAATCGTTTCTTTATATGAGTTTAGCCCCAAGTTCTAGAACTTGAGAGAGCACAGGTCGTATATTCGAGCCAAGGAGCCTCTAATTTGGCATGGCCAATATGATGTTGGATTTCTGGTCCAGCTATCAGAGAGTAACTTTAAAATTTTAATACTATATAAATAAGCTAATAACTATGACTTTTACTATACCTATATCTTATGTGGTAGATTGTGAATGACTACTTATTACTTTTATACTCATGACTTTTTTTTTTTTAGTACTTAAACTAGTGGCGGTTCCAGGAATTTTTTTTAGTAGGGTCATTTAGAAAGTTAAATTAAACAAAATTTAATAAAAAGAAAATTTAAATTATTTAGTTATTGACAAAAAAAAAAAAAGTCACAAATACATAAAATGTTACAATATCAGTCTATGAGTTTTCTTATTTTGAAATCATTACATGATAATTCATTATCAATTGTTATTATCTATTGTCAATGTGGGTAGATATAGCCATTTTATTTTATTGAGTTTGTATAACATTTTTATTTTTATGCAATTGTCATTATCTATTTATCATTGTTTTTATAAAAATATTTTAAACTAAATGACAAAACTCATCCCACTTGCACTATATGAATTATTGACTCACACAACCACACACATCCCTACATCAATAATACACTAAGTGTCTACTTTAAACTAAATGGCAAAACTCATCCCACTTGCACTATATGAATTATTGACTCACACAACCATACACATCCATACATCAATAATACACTAAGTGTCTACTTAACTAATCAAATGCGTGAATCTCTCTCATGAATCTCATCTCATCTCTATACTCTATTTGACTATCTCGATATCTTTGATTCTAAGAGTAAAGAGTGAGTGTTTGTTAGTTGTGCATATGTGTCTGATATGTGCATTATTATTATTATTATTTTGTTACAAAGTAATTTGTGTGAATTGTGATGTGTGTGAATATGTGCATGTATAATGTAAATATAATATAACTTAATATAATTTAATAATCAAGAAATACAGAGGGTTTGATACATGTATCTGTATTGTTATTATGTTATAATAATTTTTAGTTATAAAGTTAGTGATTTGAGGAAAAAAAATAAAGTGAATATGTGATCAAGTTGTGCAAGATTTAAGACATAGTGTGCAAATATATTTTTAATGATAAATTAAACATGTAAAAAATATTATATATATAAAATACTTTTTTAATAAAAAGTCAGGGGGTTCATTTGAACCCCCTGAAATACATCTAGCACCGCCCATGACTTAAACTCTATTATGGAACTACACAATTACAACTCCAGTTTTGGTGGATAGTAAACACAAACGTCATTCCAAAACAAGACTGGGGAATGCTTACAACTTGAAAGCATACCAGAACAAGTGCTCTCGCGCTTTTGGCACGTAGAAGCAGAGTGAGTCCCACAGTTTCTACACTTGTGGGAGTTCGGTGACCTCTTCCCGGTGTTCAGGTGGTGAGGTCGGGGAAGTTTTTCGTTTTCAAAGTTTCGTTGTTCCGTCAAGAAACATGGCGGAGGAGTTGGAAATACTTTGGCGAAAGTTAACGGTCACAGATGAGGAGGAAGAAAGTGTAACGCTGGGTAGGGAGTGTACGAGAGCAACAAAAGAAAGGGGGAAAAACTGTCTACTCATGAAGGTGCTTTCTCGGAGAGGGGTTATGCTAGATGCTCTAAGGAAAAATATTAGAATGTTATGGAAACCAAATAAGAGCATCCAGATCTCGGTAATAGGTGAGGAAGTTTATCTAGTGGAGTTTGATGATGAACGAGATAAGAAGAGAGTTCTTGAGATGAGTCCTTGGCACTACGAGAAACAACTGGTGTTCTTTGCAGCAGTTTGAAGGGGAGAAAGAACCAAAGGATCTTGTCTTCAAGTGGTGCCCGTTCTGGGTTCAAATTTACAATCTACCACTCAAACACAGGACAAGAGAAACAGGTTTGGCCATTGGGGCTAGTCTTGGAGAGGTTTTGGAGGTGGATGTGGCTGATTCGGGGGTTCAATGGGGGAAATGTCTCCGTGTGCAAGTGAGGATAGACGTAACAAGAAAACTGATACGGGGAAGAAAAACAAAGGTTGAAGAGGGAGTGGACCGGTGGGTGCTCTTCAAATATGAGCGTTTACCGAACTTTTGCTATCGATGTGGGCTTTTGGAACACGACTTAAAGGAGTGCCCACAGAATAGGGGAGGCGATAAAGAAGGCAAAACAGAGGAGCTTCAATATGGGGCATGGATGAGGGGAGATCCGGTGAAGAAGTCGGGCTGGGAACCTCACCTCATTAAGAATAACGATGGCGGGGACATCAGGGGAAAGAGGCCTGGCGGCGGGAATAGAAGTCCGATGGTTCAAACGTCGAGGTGTGAAGCAGGGGGGGCTGAAAAGGAAGCGGCTGTGGTGCAGTCCCTCGGGGAGAGTTATGAGGAGAAGTCGACAAAAAAGTCAGAGAGAGGGGAGCGAAACAAGGTGGAGCTTCATCAAAATGGAATGCTCAGTATTACAAGTGAAATCCCAAAAGACACTCTACCCATTTTGGTGAAAGTTGGTGAGATGAGTGGTCGGGCTACCAACGTAAAAGAAGGGGATGGGCGGAAGGAGACAGTGGCGGGAAATGAGGAGTCCCCACCTTTTAAATTTGAGCATGGGCCAAAGGATAAGGAAGTGGAGCCAAGTGTGGGCTTGGAAAGAAATAAAGGCGAGGGCCCAATGGCCATGAATTATGAGATGAGTGTGGGCTAGATTGCGGAGTCCTTAAGCCCAACCAGCGGACCCCTTTGGAAAAGAAGGGCTAGAGCAGGCCAATCTAAAGGGAAGGAAAAGGTTGCAAGCCCGGCTGAAAAGAAAAGAGGGAGTTTGACTCCTTTAGGTGAGATTGACCAGAACGTTCTGGTGAGAAAGCGAAGAAAGGTGGAGAAACTTGGAGAGGGTGAAGCAGGAAAAGAAAATGAAAAGGATGGCAGAGGCGGCGGTTCTTTGTTGCGCAAGAAGACCGCCGAGCTCAATGAGCATCTTGGCGTGGAACTGCCGTGGCCTGGGGTCAGCTGCGGCGGTGCGATCTCTCACCGATCTGGTGAAAGAAGTTGATCCTTTCTTGGTTTTATTATCAAAGACCAAGGCAAAACAGAGAAGAATAAAGGGCCTTCAGAGAAAGCTTGACTAACTCGGGGTATCACGGTGCCTTGCGACGGTCGGAGTGGAGGGTTGGTGTTGATGTGGAAGGAAGGGGCGGAGGTGTGTTTACAAAGCTGTTCTAACTCCCATATTGACGTGGTGGTTCGCGGAGGAAACGGTGCGCTGCCATGGCGAGCAACGGGGTTCTACGGTCATCCGGAAGCAGGTATGAGATTTATTTCATGGGAGTTAATTAGATCTCTTAAAGAGGCAAAGTGTGATCTTCCGTGGGTCTTGTTTGGGGATTTTAATGAAATTGTTCATTCGGATGAGAAACTAGGGTGGTTAGATAGGGATGCGAGACAAATGGAGGGGTTTAGAGAATGCTTATCGGATTGTGGTTTGGTTGATCTTGGTTTTGTGGGGCAGCGTTATACTTGGTGTAATGGAAGAATTGGGGAGCAACGAACTCGGTTCGACTTTGAAAGGAGGATGGTAGCAAATGAACGGTGGTTGAATATGTTTAGGGAGGCAAAGGTGTATCATAGAGCAATGGCGGCGTCCGACCACTGTTTGCTCAATTTGTCCCTCGGGCGCCAAGTAAATAGAAGGGGTGGAAGAAAACGCTTCATGTTCGAAGCAATGTGGACTAGGGAGGAGGGGTGCGGGAAGGTGATTGAAGAGGCCTGGGATCCGCTAAATTGCAACCCAAATGTGCAGATTATGGATAGATTAAAGTGTTGCCGGGAGGGGCTGCAGACTTGGAACAGGAGGGTTTTCGGCAATGTAAATAAGACTTTGAAACAAAAGCAGAATCGCCTTCAACAATTGGAAATGTTGAACTTACTTCATGAACCAGCGGAGGAAATTAAAGCACTAAAGAAGGAGATAAACAAAGTCACACTTCGGGAGGAGATGATGTGGAACCAGAGATCAAGGGCAGTGTGGGTTAAGTGTGGGGACCGAAACACAAAGTTTTTTCATGCTACGGCGAGCAATAGACGTAGGAGAAATAGGATTGAAGGCCTTTATGATTGTGAAGGCAGGTGGAAGGAGGATCAAGAAGAAGTGGAAGGCATAATTCTGAATTATTTTCAGGAAATTTTCAATACTAGCCACCCTGTTGAGTTAATTTGTAGTCCGGGAGCAATAGAAAGGAGGGTATCAGAGGATATGAATGATGATCTCCTTCAAGAGTTCCGAGAAGAGGAGGTTAGGCGTGCCTTGAAGCAAATGCATCCGACAAAGTCTCCAGGACCGGACGGTATGTCCCCTGTTTTCTTTCAATCTTATTGGGATGTGGTGGGTCCTCGGGTGGTAGATTGTGTCCTTAATACTATTAAAACTGGTGTTATGCCAAATGGTTTAAATGATACATTTATCCGCTTAATCCCTAAAGTTAATTGTCCCCAAAAGATGTCGGAATTTCGTCCGATTAGTTTATGTAATGTTATATATAAAATGGTTTCAAAAGTGTTAGCTAATAGGTTAAAGAAAGTCCTTCCGTGATTATTAGTGAGGCCCAAAGTGCGTTTGTACCGGGCGGCAGATTACGAGACAATGTCTGGTGGCTTTGAAACCATGCACTACATAAATCAAAAAGAATGGGAAAGAAGGGGTTGATGGCAATAAAATTGGACATGAGCAAGGATTATGACCGGGTTGAATGGGCATACTTAGAGGCGATAATGCGACGTTTGGGTTTTCGAGAAAGATGGATCTCTTTGATGATGATGTGTGTGAATTGAGTGTCATACTCTGTGCTCTTGAATGGGGAGCCAAAGGGCAGAATCCTTCCTACTCGAGGCCTAAGACAAGGGGATCCTATTTCCCGTACCTCTTCTGTTGTGTCTTTGAGGGCCTCTCGGCCTTGCTTCGTGTGGGTGAAGTTAGGGGAATACCAAGAGGCATTGCGGTATGTAGGCAAGCTCCGGTGGTCTCGCATTTGCTATTTGCGAGATGATTTGTATAGTCTTTTGCAATGCGTCTATAGAGGAAGGAGCTAGAGTAACGAAAATTCTTGAGGAGTATGAAAGGGAGTCAGGGCGGAAGCTAAATAGAAAGAAGACTTCTCTCTTTTTCAGCAAGAATACAAGCGAGGAGGTAAAAGAGGAAGTTAAGGACATGTTTGGGGCCCAGGTCATCCACCAACATGAGCGCTACTTGGGGCTGCCCCCTACGGTGGGGAGGGGAAAAAGAAAGCCTTCCGGCGTATTCTGGATCGGGTTGGTCGTAAAGTTGCGGGTTGGAAGGGGAAGTTACTAACTATGGCTGGTCGGGAAATTCTAATTAAGGCGGTTGCCCAAGCTACTCCTATGTACACTATGAATTGTTTTAAACTCCCGGATGCTTTGTGTAATGAGATCAATTCCTTGATTAGAAACTTTTGGTGGGGTCAACGGGACAAAGAAAGAAAACTAGCTTGGCTAGCATGGGAGAAGATGTGTACTCCCAAAGCGGAGGGGGGGATGGGTTTCAAGGATCTTAAAGCTTTTAACCTTGTTTTTCTTGCAAAACAAGGGTGGAGGCTTATTCAAAACACGGAGTCCCTTGCACATAGAGTTTTGAAAGCTAAGTATTTCCCAAACTCCAATTTTCTAGAGGCCCAAATTGGTAAGAAACCGTCGTATACTTGGAGGAGTTTGATGGATGCAAAAGAAGTTCTTCGAAGAGGTTTGAAATGGAATATTGGGAATGGGCAAAAAACAAAAATATGGGCAGATAGGTGGATCCCAATTCCAAATTCCTTCATGGTTGTTAGTCCTAAACCCCAAAACTTTGAGGGCGAGCTAGTGGAGTCCCTCATTGACCGGGAAGTAGGGGGCTGGGATATCAAGGCTGTGAAGGATATTTTCTTACCTCATGAAGCGGAGGCAATTTTAAGTATTCCAATAAGTCCTAGTTTCCCGGAGGATGCTTTGATATGGGCTTGGTCAAAAAAAGGTAATTTCCTGGTTAAAAGTGCTTACTAGGTAGCTTTAAGGTGGCTGATTGAAAAGAGAGGTAGGGGAGCAGGAGGTGAGGTGTCAAATCCGAGGAGAAAGAAGGAGTTTTGGAAGTCTATTTGGGGCTTAAACTGTCCAAACAAAGTTAAACACTTTATGTGGAGGGCATGTAAAAACATACTTCCTACAAACTACTGTCTTTGGAGGCGAAAGGTGACTACGGAGGATAAATGTATTTTCTATGGCACGAGTGAATCTTCGGGACATGCTCTTTGGGATTGTTAGGTAGCAGAGGCTGTTTGGAAGGAATCAATGCTATCTTTGCCAAAGATGAGTCACCCTAATAAAGACTTTATTGATGTAATATGGAAGATTTGGGTGGAAGGGAAGGAGATAGAGTGGGAGCGATTAGCGTGTACTGCATGGGGTATATGGAAGAATAGAAATACTGCAAAGTTTGAAGACAAGACTAGGCTAGCAAAGGAAATAGTCTCTGAAGTAAGTGTGCTGGTTGAGGAGTTTAAGGGGCTGCAGGTTGTTCCAAAACAGAGAGCACAGCCGAGATTAGTAGGATGGAGTCCTCCTCGTGAAGGATGGTTTAAAGTAAATGTTGACGGAGCGGTGTTTAAAGAGTTGGGCGATTTGCGGAATAGGGGTTGTGATAAGAAATGAAAGGGGTCTTCTAATGGGAGCTATGAGCAAGAAGCTAGATTTACCCTTGGGAGCGCTGGAAGTGGAGGCGAAGGCCTTTGAAAAGGGCTTTCGGCTAGCAGGTGATCTCGGTTTGAGGAACATTATAGTGGAAGGTGACGCGAAGACAAAGTGTGATGATGCTCTGGCTGGTCGTTGTGCCCCTCCAAGCTCGATTCAGATGATTATTGAAGGATCTTGGAGGGGGAGTCATAATGTCCAGGAGTGGCAGATTTCTCATGTTTGTAGGGCCGGCAAGAATTGTCTTTGCCCATTTGATGGCAAGAAATGCTAAATTTGTAAATGACAACATTGTGTGGGTGGAGGATACTCCACCCATCCTAGAATGTCGATTGTTCAAAGATGTATCTGGTTTGGACTTAATGTCCTTTTAATGAAAGTTTCTGAATGTTGGATTATCAAAAAAAAAAAAAAAAAAAACTCTATTATGTGAATAGTTGAGATAATTAGTGATAGAGTCAGAAATTTTTCTTAGAGGGGCCAAGCAAATAAAACCATATTCTTAAGTAAAAAGGAAAAAAAAAATTATATAAGTTAACTTTAAGTCACTAAGCTTGTGTCCTAGGATCATTCATGGTACTAAAACTATTTATGATTGATCTTGAACTAATTTTTAGTATTTTTATTTTTTTATATATACTATTAAACAATCGCTCAAAAACTCATTTCAATATCACGTTCAAAGAAAGCAACATTCCTTAGATTCATATCTTTGAGCTAGTATAGGGACTCAACATTAGTATTCTTATTCTAGCGAGAGAAAGAATTGTGTCATATTCTCCAAATTTTAAACATTTTAAAAAATATATATGTATCAATTGTAGATTAGTTTCTAATTAAATTACCTCTATATATATATATATATACATATATTAAAACTTGAATATTAAATATTAAATACTAACTATATTTATATAGCCACTTTTTTCACTTAAAAAAATGTAAAATATTGTTTATGCTCAGAAAATAAAAGAAACAACCTATGTAAATTTGTTTTTATATTTGAAAGTTCAAATATGTGTATAAACACCCTTGAACGTTTAGACCCCCAAATTACAACTTAACCAATTCAAGCATTATGTCAAACAACTAGTGTGCGGAAACTTAACATAAGCTATAATATGGAATTGGTAAAACTATCTAAGCCAAAGTAAAATCACAACTCACAAGAGATAATAAAAAGGCAAAGATAGAGAGGAAGGAAGATGCAAACACAAAGACAACACGCGATGTGTTATCAAAGAGGAAACCAAAACCCTCGGCGTAAAACCTCTCCGCCGCCCTCCAAGCGGTAAACAATCCACTAGAAAATATAATTGGGATACATGGCCAGCAATAGGCCCTCCAAGCCTAATCTACCCAGTGCACCTAAGCCCTCCAAGCTTCTTGCTCCAACGAGGTTGCGCCGAACCTTTTTCTTTTCTAACTTCCCGGATTCCGCTACTAGACCGTAGCATCAACCAATGAAGATTAGTTCCTTCCTAATTGCTTCCCAGAAATCCAAACAGCTCTCTCACAGTAATGAAAATGGTGAGAACAAGGTTTGGTAAAATGCCTCTCAAAGATTTGACAATGGAGAGGAAGAGAGTTGAGGAATTTGTAGAGACTCTAATGTATAGATTGTGGGTGAATCAATCTTGTTTTTCTTTAGGGTTTCTCTCTCAAAATTCTCTCTAGAAACTCTCTTACATTTGTGGGTAAAAGGGGTATTTATATTGAAGTGGGAGAGGAATGTGAAACGTCGGGATTTACAAAACAGGGGTGGCTCGCGGCTTGACCTCGCGGCTTGACTAAGTCGCGAGATCGATCGCGAGATAACCGTATGGCGATTGTCTGTTTTGTCTGTAGTGCTCCAGCTAGCATGACTGTTCACCTTCGACATGCTTGGCACGTGTCTTTGCGTTTAGCGGCTTGCGACCATGCGAGTCACCCGCGAGGCCAAGCTGCGAGTTTCTGTTTTCTTGCACACTCTTGAGCAAACTTCACTCTGTCTCATTCACTACCCTTACAACAAACCCACCTAAATACAGGGTTACTAAATGCTGAATTATAAGCAAATTTGGCATGGAATAAAGCCAATTAGATGGTTGAATAAATTCAACCTTACAATATTAATGCTTCAATAGTCTATAATTACACATTCTACAAACAATATCATTTTTAGAGGATCAAACATAAATATATAAACAAACGTATAACAAATAGCAATAACACTAATCAAAATAAGCAAAATAAGTTAAATATAATATAAAAATAATAGAAAAAGATGCTAGCAAAAAGCCACTATTTAGATACTGTGTGGCGTCATCTACAAGCTAAATAAATGCTTTTTTAATTAAAAGAGAGATACCTTTTAGTCTTTTTCATCCAAATAGATAGAGATCTCGGCAAAATATAAAACTGAATACATAGAAACAGAGATATACCACATTACCACTAGTCTACTGGCCAATGCTGAGACTACAGCGGTGACAACAGTAAGGAATTTTTTATGTTTTATTCATATTTAATTTAAGTAAATAATGTATATATGTCAAAGATTTTTATTTTTGGTATTTGGAGGAGCTAATGGGCCAAGGAATGGATTGGATTTTCAAAAAAATCTTTTTATTTTTTGTTTTTCGTAACGAATCTTAAGATGTATAGGAGACAAGTGAATTTTAACTAGGCATTGAACTCATAATATATATTTTTTTCTCAAATTATGGGAGGCCAATAAGTTATTTACAAACAACTTATATATAATTTTTCAATTTATTAAAGCAGTAAATGAAATTTTCAAAAATTTAGAGAGGGCATGCCCCCTTGGGCTCAACGTGACCCTGCCGCTGGAGACAATTATTATGGTGTAGTGGTAGAAGAATTTTTGACCATAAAAAGGAAAAAGAAAAAGAGAGTATCCTCACAGTGACTCAGCAAATATTCTCCAATATGAGTATGACCTCCTTTTTAAGTTTATCTCCGTCCCCACTGTCTTCGGATATGCAAGTTTCGAGTCAACCTCAATCCCCCTTGGAAAATGGACCAAAATTCTGGAAGGTGTCACGATACTTGCATGGAAAATAGGTGGGACATGCATGTGTGTGATTGGTCCTACATGGGGGTAGTTGTAGTAGAAGAAGTGGGATGATTCCTTTGCCCTAGCTAGGAGCTAACAATTGAGTCTTGTGAGAAAAAATAGATGCCATTAACTTTAGTTAGAGTTGTTAGTGTTCCTTGATTTTAGCATTTGATCATTGTTGTCATTTTTGTTATGAACATTAATCATAGTTGTCATTTGTACAAAGCAAGTGAAAGGCTTCATGAAATAAATCATCATAGAATTTTAGAGAGTGTTTGTTATTATTATTTAAATAATAGTTTTCAGTATTTAAATAATATTATACGTATTTTCACACATTTTTTTACCTACACATATTTTTACAAAACAACAACAATATTATTAGAAATCTCTTACTAAACGGACCCTTAATTTCAAATTGAATTTTAGAGGTAAGGTTTTTTTTGTCAAATCCAAATTTTATTCTTTGTTTTCTTTTATTTTTATTACATAAAAAAGTAGTTCCCTAAATGTAACAAAAATTATACTTTCTTTCTTTTATAAATACCTTTTTTTTTCCCAAAAATTTTGTTCGTATTACTAGTATATCACTATGTAATTGGTAAATATCTAATCCTGCAACGTCATGAGTTCTAGTTAGTTTAATTGGTAAATTTTCTGATTATTGAATAAGAGATCTAAGGTTCAATCCTCACTTATACCAAAAATTGATTTGTGTTTTGATCCAATGATAAAAAAACTATTATTAGAAGCAGATGCTATAGATTAGAACATCAAATAAATCAAAACAACATATCATATACTCATATTGCCCATCGGGTTGGTCGCAAAGTTATGACACAACAGATTTTTATTTATTTAAATTATTTCTCACTTTTTTTTAATATAGGAACTTCGTACCTTCTTATTACCCCAGCTGTTCTTAACTTCATATCATATGGCCCACCGAGGTCAGTAAAAATCAAAAACCAAAAACAAAACATAGAAGCAAAGGTGAAGGGCCTTTGTTTGTACATTGTCTAAAAAAGTCACCCCCACCAAAGTTTATATACCAAAAGAACATAAATGACACATTACGCAATTTTAAGTTTAACCTACGAAGTATAGAAAGGCAAACACATTGCAAAGAGACAAACTTGAGGCGAGAATGGAGAGCAACAATCCTTGTCCCGAAGGGTTAGTTCATATCTCTTTCCATTAGTTTTTGTTTTACATTCTTTCTCTATATATGATTATCTGCCCACGAACCCTACTACTTAATTCCGAGTCCATCATTTTTCTTATAATTTTATTCATGACTAAGTTTAAACAAAAAGAACGTGTGTTAACATCTTACATGCATGATCATTTTCTATTTTAGTAAGCACTGTTCATGGTTTACATAATATTTGAGTTTTTATCATATATCAAGACAAACCTGGCATTTTTATTGCAAGTTTATTCACAAACTATATCTTCGACACATCCAACTGAATTTTAGACACTGCTACTTGCTTTTCGTAATTTTATTTTGGCCTCATATTGCTACCTTATAATTATATTTTGGCCTAATATCACAATAAAATATAATTCACAAAACTTGCAAATTGACCAAGAGGTCATTGGTCCAAAGAAAACCAAAACTTAAGACTAAAATTGCACTAATGAATTCTTCTTAGATTCCATATTGAGCACATATATACTGGAATTGGTGAGCAGCATAAAACTTTGCTCAGGATAGACTTTCTAAATTAAGCTTCCTTTTTTTGCAACAACCCAAGCCTCCACATCCCATTTAATATCAAGCAAAATGTTCTATTCCGTTTTTACATGGTCTCCATAGATTCTCAAATTCCTTTGAATCCAAATGTTCAGCTCTCTCTCTCAAAGGAAAAAATAATTTTGTCTCCATAATTTTAATACAGGGAATTAATTGATCACTGAGTCGTTCTATCAATGATGCAAAATATTGAAACTTTAGTAGGAACAGCACAAGCAAAATAAATTCTGTGCATTATACTTTATTTTGGTTTAGAGGAGAATTCAATTTTAACACAATAAAAAGTTAAAATTATCCCATCATTATTGGTAAACACAGTATTTATATCAAGCCAAACCTTTTTGTAGCAAATGGAATGTCATGGATATTCAGTGCTCACTCTTCGATAGTACATCCTCTAATATTGTATGTAATCCGAGGTAGTTAATTCCATGTTCTTCTTCTATTTGTGTGAGTCAAGCAAGAACTTGGTTCCTCCATGACAGTCGATGGTATTTTTGGATTTCTCATCATATTGCTACTTACTCTCCTCCAAGTCAAATATCAAAACTCCGGCAACCCATTTGAAACACATGGTGCAACCATGTTGCTTTTTATTTATGCCGTTTTTGTTTATGCTATAGCATTGGCAGGGATAAGCCAACCAACTCCCAACTCAAGCTACCTCCCTATCCTTAGGGGTATGTGTTTTATTTCTGGAGCTTTTGCTTGTGACTTGCTGCTGATGATCCTTGTACCTCCTTTTGGATGGTTTATCTTCGTTTTATGTGTATGCATGTTTTTACAATTACTTTTCAAGTCACGCCAACAGATTCACCAGTGCTTTCAACAAATTTTCCAATCGATCAACCGGTCTACTTCTCAAGCATTCAAAATATTGAGTGGTTGGTTCCAGAATAGTTTCCAATCACAACATTTATAGAGCAACTTCCAGAGCATTCAATAGAAGTCCCATGCTACCGCCAACTTAGATAGAGCAACAAGTGGTGGATTATAGCAATAATTAGTGCTTAATTAATCATCCGATCAGCTTAGACGTTTGAGATTATCATGATGTCAGAGTAAGTGATCTTATATTCCAATCATAACTTCAATCTACACTCTTATCTAAAGTTAAAAACTCTACGTATTTATATGTTGGTATCAATTTGAGCTTCGCTAAAAACAAATGTTTATGTATGTTTTAAATATCACATATGCAATACATTGCAAGGCTAATCGAAATGTGCTGCAACTATTTTCACGACCATTAGCTTTGTTTTCTTGGTAAGGTGTGGCTACTTGCTCATGAAAGAAAATTTTGAAATGACTCATAATTACTTGTTAAGAGTATTGTAACTCAATTGGTTGTTACTTCTTGATATCAATGATATATCCAAGGTGCATATTTCTCATTTCTCATTTTAATTATCAAATTATAATTAAAAATAATAATGAGCTCCACTTTTACCCTCCCTTCCAAGTGAACTTCCTATTTTGCCCTTCACTTAATCTACCAAGCACCTAGCTTTCCCAACCCAACTCCCTAACATTACTTGCACCAAATAATACCGGCCCTAGAAACACATATTTCCACGTGACCATCAAACAAAACCATCATGACCCATAAAAAGTTAAGCCAAAAAAAGAAAAAATGCTCACCCGTTACTCCTCTAAAAATCCTCAGTCTTGGGTAGCAAAGATGGAGGCCATGAAAAAATAAATAAATAAAGGGGATTGGGCAAGAAGAAAAAATTGGAAAATAGATAATATGAGCAAAAGGGGAGACTTTTGGACATAAGAAAATGAGAGGGGGAAAGATGATGAGATAGGGACTTAGACAAAAGAGGAGGAAAAAGAGCTGTGATTTTAGTAGATTGATAATGTGGTTAGAGTTGTAAATAAACTGAGTTGACTTCGACTTTTGGTTGACCTCATAATATTATATCATGTGAGCTTTTGATAAATCACAATATTATATGTCTTTATTTTAATATATATTTGTAAATGAATTTAAATATATAGTTACATATATAAACCAAATCATAATAAATGTGCACTACTAGAATATGTAGTCTTATATGCAAACACAATAATAATGAGTATTTATTAATAACTATTATAATTATCAAATTTCATTTTTAGAAAAAATTGAAAAAAAGAAAAATCATATTATGTTATTTTCTCATGTATCGCACGAGTTTATAAACTAGTTTAGTAAATAAGGCAAGCTCAAGCCTAATTTTAGCTTGAATATTAAACAAATTGAGCACAAACACAATAATGTGTTTATGAATAAGTTTTTGAGTACGAGACTTGATTAAAATATATATTATATTATATCCTTATATGTTTAGATATTTTAAATACACTTATATATGGACTGAAGGTTAAATTGTATAAGCTTATAAATAAGTTCATAAGATATCAAATTATTGATAATATAAATAGTTAATTTTGTAGTAAAATTATATATAATACCTAACAATACAAGATTGTTGAATCCATTTTTTTAAGCTCATAAAAAAAAATCATTTTATTTAATTAACTCAAACAGTATAATTTCATCTATAATTTACCTATTAATTTGTAGCATATATTTGCAAAAGAGTAAAAATTTAGTTGTGGTATATAGTATATATTAGAAAAGAATAAGTAAATCAAGTAACTTATGAATAAACTTAAACTTGTTTGGCCTGGAAATAAATCAGGTTTGAATATCAAGTCTTTTTTAGTAATGAACTTGAGCTCAACTCATATTCAGAATAAAATTAAATGAACAATCTTGAATTTTTAATACTTGACTTATGTATAATTCTAAATATGGTCTAATTATTTTAAGTTTAATCACATGAGAGTAAAATGGGAATGTCTCACTTAGAAGAAGTATAAAAATGGAAATTTATGATTTAAAAAATAAAAAATAAACTTTTCCAATAAATTTAAAAGCAATTGCGTTGTAAACAAGCATAAGAGGATATTCCCCTAATATCTAAGGGCAGTGTCGGTGTGGTTGAAGGTTGCTGCTGTTGCTATTTGCAGTAGGAAATGACCACCTGAGCCCATTAACAAAGCTAGGCCCTTGTTTTGCTTAGTCCATCTATCAAACATGGTTGGGTTTCTAGTCCTAGTATCTTGAGAAAAGCCCAACCCACACTAAGCCCGAAGAGATAGGCTTGGTCTATCTATCTATCAAACAAAGAAAAGGAAAAAAGAACACTGCCAAGTCAGTAGCCCGCGTGACAGTCTTTTGTTTGAATATGCCGCCTCAGTCGTCACTCGTCAGTCCTCACGATGACACAGCAAATATTCTGATAGATATCGGCTGGGTTTGGATACGCGTTTGCGTTTTTGCTGCTGTGCGTTTCTGCGTTTTCCCTTTTTTTTTTTTTTTTGCAACAGTAGCCGCAACTTTTGACCGGTCTTATGTGAACAGTGCATTCGTGCACTGTTCACTGACCCACAAATTTCATTTTTTATCAATTTTTTCATTAAAAATGGGTCTCACGGTATTATTTACACATTTAAAAATTATTTTGCTACAGTGTTTTCAGTTTTCAGTTTTCGGTTTAAGCAAAATAAGTTCTATCCAAACAGACCCATCATATGGCGATTTTGGCCCATTAGTATTTATTTTTAAAATATTTAGGCCCGAAATACTGTTTGGGAAATATTTAGGTAAGTACCACTTTTTTTAGGTACTCGAGCTTGGTGAGCTCGAGTACCATGTTTTTTTAAGTCAAACATCTTCTCAAAAAAAAAAAAAAAACGCCGCTATAGGGCCCGAAAACGTCACTATAGGGCTTAAAAACGCCACTATAGGGCCCCTTGAACTGTTATGGGGACTTATAAAAAAATTTTGCAGGAAAACGCCGCTATAGGGCCCAAAAACGTCACTATAGGGCTTAAAAACGCCACTATAGGGCCCCTTGAACCTGTTATGGGACTTATAAAAAAATTTTGCAGAAAAACGCCGCTATAGGGCCCGAAAACGTCACTATAGGGCCTTTTAACCTGGTATGGGGGCTTAAAAACGCCGCTATAGGGCCCAAAAACGTCACTATAGGGCTTAAAAACGCCACTATAGGGCTCCTTGAATATGGGGCGACAGTGGATTAAAAAAACATGGTACTCGAGCTCACCAAGCTCGAGTACCTAAAAAAGTGGTACTTACCTAAATATTTCCCAAACAGTGTTTCGGGCCTAAATATTTTAAAAATAAATGCTAATGGGCCAAAATCGCCGATATCATATGACCATCAGTCCCTCCCGGACGTCCCTACCCGCTTCAGATACATATGCAAGTTTGAAGTCAACCTCAACCCCGTAGAAAATGGCCAAGAATTCTTGGAAGGGTTTTTACACATCAAATTGTTTTAGAGCATCAGTAGCCGATGTTACAAAAATTATGTCATTTTACCACATTAAAGGCTTACTTTATTATTTTACCACTTCATTTTACAACATCTCATTTATTAGATGTTTTATAATTCAATCTTATACATTAAAATAATATTTACTATACATTAAAATAATATATTATCCCATCCCCATTATCATCAACAACAACCCACAACAACCCACACCGCAGATCAACCGCCACAATCCACAACCGCCGGCCACCCCCACGGATCAACCACCGACCACTAATATCGCCCATCGCTACCAAAAAAAAAAACTCAAACAAACACTACAACCAATATCAGCCTCTACACCAACAATTAAAACAAACAACCACCAAAAAGAGAGAGAGATCGGCGACATTGGAGCGACGTGACGATCGGCGATGACGACGGCGATGACGATGAAGATGATCGGAGTGGCCTTGCCCATGCCGCTTACGCCAAAATACCCATGAACACCAACTAATCTTAACTCCGATTCAACCCAAGCCAAAATACCCATCACCCGCAACCGATTCAACCCAAGCCCCAACCGATTCAAGCCACGGCTCCACCACTGAAACACCAACTGCCACCGGAATCGAAACCCAAACAACTCAAGAGGGAGAGACAACTAAAACCCAAAACCGATCTCAAACACAATCTCCACAGTGACCCATACCCAAAACCAATCTCCACCGTGACCCAAACACGATCTCCACCGTGACCCAAACTCGATAGCCCCACGACCCACCACCACCGCCCATTGTCATTGCCCATAGCGCACAGCCCACCACTACCATCAAATCAACCCAAATTGCTGGAGCGTGGGTGAGATCGAGTGTGGTGGAGCGCGCTGTTGTCTTCTGAGCTACGCCGTCGTCATTGTCGGTGAACATCCCGAATCGGTCGAAGAGAGAGGGAACAGGTGCAGGGAGAAGAGAGAGGGAACCGGAGAGTGAGAGAGAAGAGAAAAGAAAAAATGAAGAAAGAGGAGAGAGAAAAGAGAATATAAAACAATAAAATTTTTGTAACATTTTTCCGTACCGTTGCAAATTTGCAATGGTACTGTAGCCATGTTGTATAA
Source organism: Quercus dentata (assembly GCA_028216015.1). Taxonomy (NCBI): domain Eukaryota; kingdom Viridiplantae; phylum Streptophyta; class Magnoliopsida; order Fagales; family Fagaceae; genus Quercus; species Quercus dentata. The sequence continues at coordinate 9,308,701 of CP116450.1, forward strand.
TTTTTGAGATTTGGCACATCTCATAAAGCACCATTTTTATGTTTGGTGTGGCAAATGTGTCAAATATTTGGCATTTGGCACATTTGGCACACCTTTGTGGATGCTCTTACGTCTCTTATTTTACTTTCACTTTTATATGTAAAAAATGTGGATATTCTCACGTCAATTATGGACATGTGCGTAAAATAGTGAATGTGAATTAGTGTAAAAAAATATATATATATATATATATATATTTTTTTTTCCTTCTTAAGCCCATACAAGTGAATATCTAAGGGCAATGATATTCTCACAATTAATTTTTTATATTCGCTTTCATATTTTAAGTGTTTGACATTTTTGTTTTGTTTTTTAAAATGTAAATATTTCCACAATAACTATAGATATTTGTGTAAAATAGGTGTAAACAAGTATGAGAGCCAACAACACAATTGGCCCTCTGGCGAAAATAATCAAACATCAAATTAATGAAGAGATGATGTATGCAATGTGATAAAACGTAATTTTGCCTCATTAGTATGTTTCTTGTCGATACCGTTGGACGACGTGTGTTCCTATTTAAGAGAAAACACCAAATAGATGATGACACCGATTTGAGGCCTGTCAAGAACCCTTCGATACTTAAATTAGCTTAAATTCTTTAGAAATCAATAATCTGTAGTCATTTGTGTGTGTGTGTGTGTGATCTTCCACTTACTTGTCTCTCTTGGTTTTATATAGCTTTTGTGTGAGTAAATGTTCAATCTGTTGGCCTCACCTTACGTTGCCTCCGAGCTGGAGTATTAATGACTCAGTAATGACCACTTAATCCTAGCCATTTACGGTTCATAACGGCCATTATATGTACAGAAGTGGACGGCTGTAACAGATCCGCATCCGTTCATCATTTGGTCACTAAATGTTGAATTTATGTCTGGGATTAATGTGCTTATGCTTGTCCACACCTAACTTGTCACTTGCTTGGATGGTTTGTGGTATGGACGACCATTTTATCGCTATTCGTTAGTTGCCCCCTTTGTTCCTTTTGTCGTCATTGGTTTGGATAAGTAAAGGAATATGAATGGTTTTGACGATCCAACTACCTTCGTTTCTCGAGATTTTCGTTCAATCATCATAAATGTGATATGACTTCCCGTTAGGCAATTGACACATGTTCCTTTCCCATTCATCACATGTGTAGGAATTTCATAGAATTTCCCACACCTTGATTTTCATTTCTTCCTTTTTGAGAAACCGTTTTCTTATTTTTATTCCTTCTTCAACCTCTGTGTCTCAAGTCCGAAGCTCTCAAAAACTCCTAACTTCATCCTGGTAAGCTTTCTATACTTTGAATCTCCATTAATGGTTGATTTTGTTTCTTTTAGGCCACAAACTCCCTTTGTTTCCTTTTTCTTTGATAGACTACGAGTTTTTCTTGAACACTTTGGTGGGAAACGTCCCCAAGTAGGCTTGTTCTAACCCTATAGTTATGCTGTTTTTAGACTTGTCTCAGTTACCCTCTATCCCCTAATTCGACACTCTCTAATTAAATACCATTTGGAGATGGCCATCGTAAAGGAGGGAGACTCTGAAGCTAAGTCTAGCGAGCTTGAGAAGGGCTTGTTTTCAAACTCTAAGTCCGAGGAGCTAGGTGTGGACACTATGGTGTTGAAGCTTTTGCAAACCCCAAACCCTTCTTCGTCCTCTTCTTCGTTCCCTTTCCATGCCCTTGCTGAGTCTTGTAATTTAAAGACGAAACAGCTGAAATCCATAAGAAAAAAATTTCAGTTCCTTAATGGCACCGTCGCTTGCTTACCTCGTCCAAATGAGAAAGCTTGCGCCTTTGCCCATAGTGAGGTGTGCTTCTAAGAATCTGCGTTCTCGTATGGCCTTCGCTTCCCCATTCACCCATTTATAATGTCACTTCTTTCTTCCCTCAATTTTGCCCCTGAGCAGCTCGTCCCAAATGCACGGAGGACGATTATAAGTTGTATGTTGATCCGGGTGTCTATCCCTGAAGGGGACATGATATCATTGAACAAGTTCCTTCATTTATATCATTTGAAACCCTCTACCCATTATGGGTATTATGAGCTTTTGCCTTGGAATAGGAACTCTAGGATCATCTCTAGATTCCCCTTCTTCCTTCGTGATTAGAAATCATGATACTTTTTGTTTCTAGCCTTGGATGGGAAACCATGACTGACGACCTTTGGGGCGAAGTCCCATGGTTACTACGAAAATAGGAGATCCCATCTCTTGGTGCGCCTTTTTGAATTTAAAAAAAAAAAAAAAAAAAAAAAAAAATTAAAGACAACCTTTGTTTCATATATGTAATAGTTCTCTTGATACCTATTTTGCAACTTCTGAATGTCCTAACTTGGAGAGCCATTATCAGAGCCAAGTTGAAGTCGCTTTGGAGTTTGCTCGCAGGATTGACGACTTTGACGATTTTATGGATCCTCGTCATTTGTACGATCACTGTCTTGGACCTAAGCCTTCTGAATACGTGTTGAGAAAAATACTCCGAGAAGAGAAAAATACGTATATCCTCCTTTTTTTTTTATCTCCCTTTTCTTTTTATTTTTATTTCTTATCCCTCTCTCTGGTTTTGTTTTTGCAGAGATGGCCACTAGGTATAGCAAGGACAAATGTGCACGTGTTAGGGGAATGAAGAATGAACATTTGTCTCGACTGGCTATTGAAACAAAGAAATGCAAACTGAATGAGGAGAAAGGTGAAATGACCATTTCTTCCACCGTACTATCCCTTCTTCTCCAACTTTGTCCCTCACGATGATGATGTTTACGCCTCACACCTCTCGCTCCAAAGGGAAGAGCAAGGTTGGAAAAAGCGTCTGGGAGGATCCGCCTATAGCTCTTGGTTGGGCTCACAACGTGATTATAAACGAGGAGCTTAAGGGGTTATCTTCCATCCTGTCTCACAAGTTGGTTAGTCGTCACATAAATAAACTAGTGCGGGTATTATGCTCAACTATTTCTTCGTCATTGAATCTTTCACTCTATCCATGGAATCTAAATTTGTACTCTTCTTTCAAGTTTTTGGAGAATCACTACGTCTGACGATCGACTATTTTAGCACCGAGGAGAAGGTAGTGGCTGCCAACTCAAAGGTTGAATCTGTGGAAGCCGAGAGTTCAAAAGCGAGCAAAGATTTGATTGAGGCTATGGACGAACCTACGAAGGCAAAAGGGAAGATTAAAGAGCTCAATGAGGTGCTAAAGGTGGAGAAATTACTCGTCGCTAAAAAAGACGATGAGATTCAGGCTACTCTTCTTCAAATTGACGACGGCGTGCGAGAAAGTGATTGATTAGTTCTTGAAGTCTGAATGCTTTTTTGACCTTGATTCATCCAAGACTACAAAGGCTTTGTGTTTCTTCGCAAATGGACGATGAAACATCATAGTCAAGCTATGGATTTCTCCAATCTTGACTTTGAGGCCATTGATACCGAGGTTCTTGTTGATGAAGCTAAGGAGCAAGGGGAAGCTCACTGCTCTTCTTTGTTGGAGGAGATGGTGCTACTAAAGGTGGACCAACGGATGAGGCTCGTGTGGATGAGGGTCATGTGGATAAGGTTGTTGCTGCACCCTAAAAAAGACTTCTAATATCTTTCTTTTGTCTCTTTTTTTTTTCTTTTGTTTGAGTACTTTGGTTGCTTCTTGTTTTGAGGCTTTAATATCTCTTCTTTAAAAACAATGGATATTTTGGATGCCTCTTGTTTTGAGGCTTTGATATCTCATCTTTAAAAACAATGGATATTTTGGATGCCTCTTGTTCGAGGCTTTTTTATTTTTATTTTATGTTTAAAAGACATCAATCATTTTGAATGCAGCTTTAGTTCCTTTTATCTTCTTTGTTTTGATTGCTTTGACCTTTCTTTTGGAAGGGTCTTTTTTTGACTTGTCAATTAGACATACTAACGGTTCATCAATTAAGTCCCTTGATGATCTTTTACTACTAACAGTTTTTGCTATGATTTGAACTCATTGTTGGAGTTCTTACCATCAACAAGTATTTTTTATGATTTAAACTCATCATTGGAGTTTTTACCACTAACTGTTTCTTCTATAATTTGAACTCGTCATTGGTGCTCTTACCATAGACAAGTATCTTTTATGATTTAAACTCATCATTGGGGTTTTTACCACTAACAATTTTGTCTATGATTTGAACTTGTCATTGAAGCTCTTACCATGAACAAGTATCTTTTATGATTTAAACTCATCAACCACTAATGATTTGAACTCGTCATTAGAGTTTTTACCATTTATAATTTCCTTTACAATTTAAACTCGTTGTTGGAGTTTTTACCGTTAACAATTTTCCTTTAGATTTAAACCCATCAATGGAGTTTTTACCATCAATAGTTCCCTCATGATTTAAACTCGTTGTTTGGAGTTTTTATTGTGGGTATCTCTTTTTCATGATCTAATCTCGTCTACAACTTTACCCTTGAGATTGTGTTGCTATGGACGACTAAATTGAAGATCAAGCCTTTTGAAAAATGATGGCTTGTGGAGCCTTATTATTTCATTCACCCCTTATTTATGAGGGGATTACAAGGGAAATAACTGGAAATAACTTGACCAAACTAAAATTCTAAAAGGGGAAATGCTAAAGTAAAAGCGAAAGAAATCTTGCTTATCTAATGCATCGTTAGACGAGGTACTCCTATGGACGGAGTTTATTGATTTAGGTACTTCCTATTGATAGTACTTCTTAAAGTGCTTCACATTCCAGGGATGAGGCAATGGATTGCCATCGTGGTCCTTCAGGTAGTAGCTTTCTCTTCTTGAGTAATGGATGACCTTATATGGACCTTCCCAAGTAGGGCCTAACTTTCCTCGGGTTGGGTCTTTGGTGGCTTGTGAGACTTTTCGCAATACCATATCGTCAAGGTTGAACCTCCCGAGCTTCACCCTACGATTGTGGTACATTGGCATCTTCTGTTGATATTGGGCCATTCTTTGAGATGCCTCATCTCTGACTTCAAATAAACAATCCAAACTTAGCCTTAGCTTATCATTGTTTGAAATCTTGTCATAATGGGCTCGTCTAAGGTTGGACAACCCCACTTCAACGGGAATAACGCGCCTCCGTACCAAAGACCAACTTGAATGGTGTTTCTCTTATTGGTGTTCTTGCGGTTGTTCAATAAGCCTATAGTAACCCTAGTAACTCTTTTGGCCATGCACCCTTTGCCCCCTCAAGTTGTGCTTTGATGAGTTTGAGCAAAGTACAATTTGTTATCTCTGTCTATCCGTTGGCTTGTGGATGGCCAAGTGACGAGTAGTAGTTCTTTATTCTCGACTCTACACAAAATTCTCTAAAATTTTATCTATCAAATTGTCGTCCATTGTTAGAGATAATCACCCTTGGGATGCCAAACCTACAAACAAGTTTCTTCCAGAAAAAGTTACGTATCTTGCTTTCTATGATTATTGCTAAAGGCTCTACTTCAACCAATTTAGTGAAATAATAGATAGCAACAAGTAAGAACTTAACTTGTTTTTTCCCTTGTGGTGATGGACCAACAATGTCAATTCCCTAGGTGGAAAATGACCATGGTGAAGAAATGCTCGTCATTAGTTCTCCAAGAATATGCTGCACATTTCCGAACCATTGACACTTATCACATCTTTTGATAAGCTCAACTACGTCTCTTTGCATGGTCGACCAAAAGTAACCCGCCCCGATTACCTTCCCAACTAAAGACCGAGGTCCTAAATGATTCCTGCAAACGCCTTCATGGTTCTCTCGAAACACATACACCCCTTCTTGAGATTCGGACATTTTAAGTAAGCCAATGAAAATCCCCTCTTATAGAGTTCGTCATTCATGACAGTAAATCTTGTGGCTCTGACTTTAACCTTCTTTGCTTTGAACGGGTCCAATGGGAGTTGTCCGTCTTAGATGTTAGAAAGGATCGGATCCATCTAGGTGCTTGATCGCTTTGAACTAGGAAGGCTTGTAATCCCTCCGTGCTAGGGATTGTCCGAATTTCCATATATAGCCTAGGCTTTTCTAGGGCGTCTTTAGTTGATGCTAACTTAGCGAACTCATCAGTAGCTAAATTGTTCTCCCGTGGGATTTACTCAAACTTGACGTGATCAAAATAATCAACTAGTTGATTTGTTAGCTTCAAGTATCTCTTCATTCTTTCCTCTTTTGCTTTGTACTTTTTGGTTATTTGCCCAACAATTAGCTTGTAATCAGTTTTCCGCTTCAAATTCTTGACTTCTAGAGCTTTTACAATCCTCATGCTGGTTAGGATCGCTTCATACTCTGCCGCATTGTTTGTTGCTGGAAATTGGAGTTGAACTTCATATTTAAGGGTGTCCTTCTTAGGTGAGGTCATAATCACACCAAAGCCTTTAAGACTTGTGAGAGATAAGCCTTTCGCACACATCGTCCAGCACTCTACTTCTAGAGCTAGGGTTGGAAGGATGAAATTTAGCGATAAAATCTGCTAACGCATGGGCTTTGATTGCTATTCTCGGCCTATATTCAATATCAAACTAGTTCAGTTCAACCGCCCACTAGACCATGTGTCCTGTTGCATTTGGTTTGCTTATGGCTTTCCAAATTGGCTTATCCGTCATTACCAAGATGGTGTGAGCTTGGAAATATGGACAAAGCTTTCTCGAAGCAATAATCAAGGAAAAGGCTATCTTCTTTATCCGTGGGTACTTCATTTCGGCACCTTGAAAAGCTTAGCTAGTGTAGTAAACAGTTCTTGTACCACTGGACTCCTCATGAATCAAGGCTGAGCTAATGTACCGTTTGCGATACAAACCGGATACAAAAATAGATCTTCCCCTTCTACAAAAGGGCTTAAGAGTGAGGGTTTGGCCAAATACTTCTTAAGGTTCCAAAATGCCGCTTTACACTCATCTGTCTATCGAAGGCCACGCTTAAGAGTTTTAAAGAAGAGGAGGCACTTATCGGTGGCCTTGGAGATGAACCTATCCATTGTCGCAATCCGTCTTGTTAGCCTTTGCACCTCCTTGATTGTCCTTGGAGAAGTCATGTCAAGTATAGCTTTGACGTTTCTGGATTTGCCTCAATTCCTAGTTGAGATACCATGACATTGAGGAATTTCCCTGACAAGACTCCAAAAATACACTTGTCAGGGTTGAGCTTCAATTTGTATCTTCTCAAAGTATCGAACGTCTCTTGGAGGTGGTTAAAGTGAGTTTTTTCTTCCTTGATTTTTACGAGCATGTCATTTACATAGACCTCCATATTTTTGCCTATTTGCTTATTGAAAATCTGGTTTACCAGTCTCTAGAACGTGGCACTTGCATTTTTCGGTCCAAATGACATGACTTTATAACAATATAGGCCCTAGCTAGTCATAAATGCAATTTTCTCCTAATCTTCCTTATTCATGAGGATCTAGTTATAACTTGAAATGCATCCATGAAGGTTAGTAATTCATGGCCAACTGTTGAATCAATAAGTTGGTCAATTATGGGAAGGGGAAAACTGTCTTTCAGGCATGCATTATTTAAGTAGGTGAACTCCACACACATTCTCCACTTTCCGTTGGACTTTTTTACCATGACAACATTGGCAAGCCATTTGGGGTAGTAGACCTCTTGAATAAATCCTGCAGTCAAGAGCTTCTTTACCTTTTCCCATAATTGCTTTATTTTGCTCTAGGGCAAATGCTGGTCGTTTCTGTTGGACCGGCTTTTTTGTTGGATCGACATTAAGGCAATGCTCTATCACATTTCCGTCAATTCTCGGCATATCTTCATGACTTCATGCAAAGACATCCAGGTTTTTTTTCAAGAACTTTACCAGTTCGTCCTTTAAGGACGGTTGGATCTCCTTCCCGACCTTAGTAGTTTTTGAGAAATTATAGAGTCCTCTGGTAGACCACGTCACTTGTTCACCATTCCACTAAAAAACTTTCACTTGTTTAAAATTACTGAGTCAGTAATTAAGTTTTTTAGTGGAATGGTGGACCACATCACTTGTCCACCATGTGGATCTTATAATTTCTCGTAGTTTTGGAAGGATCCCTTTCCATTAACTATACTCTTTGCCTCTTCCATGGGCTTAGGTGGCTTTTCCTCCACCATCTAGGTATGATTTTCTTTGGACACCAAGACAGCTTGGTAACATTCCCTAGCAAAAAGCTGGTTTCCATAGATTTCTCCGATCCCTTGATGGGTTGGGAATTTCACTTTTAGTCAATATGTAGAAGTTGTGGCCTTGAGGTCATTAAGAGTTGGTTGCCCTAGAATCACATTATAAGATGAAGGATAATCAACAATTAGAAAGTCTACCTGCTTTGTTACCTATGCTAGGTGAGTCCCTACTATAATTAATGGGGAAATGATGCCCTTTGGAACTACGCGATCCCTACTGAAACCGACTAGAGGAGACCCAAAAGGTTTGAGGCGTTTTGGATTCAACTTCATATGTTGGAATGTTGTCATGTACATTACCTCTTAGTATTGTACCCTTTGATGGTCAACATGATAATAAGGGGGTCGTCATGTGGCTGCCTAACTCCCCTTGCTTCTTGTTCAGAAAAGACAATGTCTTCATCTCCTAAGCGATGATGTTTGGCTATTGAGTGCTTTATATGAACATTGTTGACTTGTCTTTGAATTGCCTTTCTCAAAGACCTGTATGACCCCCCCACTCTTTGGTCCTCTCTTGATCGTTCTTATTTCTCCCATGACCTGTTTAGGATGGTCCCGTTCATCTTCTTTTTTATCGTCAATAGACTTCTCTTCCGTCTAGTGGCAGGTCCGGTAGTCTTTCTTGACAAATTTTTGGAGTTTCCCTCTCTAGATTTACTCCTCTATCTGCTCCAGCAAATCTTGATATTTGTCAGTGTAATGACCATGATCCTTGTGAAAACGATAGTACTTCTTTGGATCTCTCTACTTTGAGGATGAACTCAACAGTTTAGGACACTTCAAAGTAGGGTCATCCTTTATTTGCATGAGGATTTTTTCCACAGGCATTAGTAAAGGAGTGAAATTCAACTTTTTCTTTGATGGTGCTTTTGGACTACTTTTTGCTGGCTTTGGTGTCCGAGAGATTGTCTTTGTGATCCCTTTTCTTGCTCTTCGACTCAGCATTCTCCTCTTTCTTCTGTTTGCCCACCAATCCCTTTATAGTTAGTGCGTTTTCTCCATTCATATACTTCTATGCTTTGAACAATAGGTCCATCATCAAGGTTGGTGGGGTCTTCCCTAAGGGGAAGACAAGGTCAGGATTATTCAACCTCGCTTGGAAGGTCGTCATTATTACTTGATCGTCCGCCTCGTCAATTTCCAACATTGCTTTGTTGAAGATTTTCACATATTCCCTCAAGGTTTCCCCTTCTTATTGCTTCACAATCAGCAGATATGAGGTGGGCCTCTTATGGCGTTGGCCCGCAATGAAATGTTGAACAAAAGAGTCGCTTAATCGCTTAAAGTTGGCAATAGACAACACAGTGACTTGCTAAACCACACCTTTGTTGCTCCCCTAAGGTTGTTGGGAAATATTTGCAAATCACCTCGTCTGAGTCTCTTTGGAGGTTTAATATTGTCTTGAATGCCCTTATGTGATCTTAGGGATCCTTAGTGCCATCATAAAACCTCCAATTATGGGAGATAGAATTTGGGAGGCAAGGGGCATTCCAAAACACTAGCGATGAAGGGTGAGTCTATCCTCTTCATCATTTGATCATTGCCACGAGTCGAGTGTGCGGTGTGCTTAAAAGTCTCTCTTTTGCAGTTTCCCGAGCTATGGGCTTCATCATCGTTGTCATTACGGTTACATCGTGACTATGACGTATTAATGCCCTTTGGTCACACTCACCGCTTCACATTGGCTGCTAGTGCTTAGATTTATTAAGCTATCACCACCAGATCCGGTGGCGCAATTGTGGTTGAGTCCATTGGTTCTAAGGAACTTAATCAGTAGAGAATTCAATGGCTTCTTGATTGATAGCCCGTCGATCTCCACAGATAGTGGCAAACTAATAAAATGTGATTTTGCCTCATTGATACCATTGGATGATGTGTGTTCCTATTTAAGAGAAAACACCAAGTAGATGATGACACCAATTTGGGGCCTACCAAGGACCCTCCGATACTTAAATTAGCCTAAATTCTTTAGAAATCAATAATCTATAGAGTAATTTGTGTGTGTGTGTGTTCTTCCTTACATGTCTCTCCCGGCTTTAATTAGCCATTGTGTGAGTAAATGTTCAATCTGTTGGCCTCACCTTACATTGCATCTAAGCTAAAGGATTAATGGCTCAAGAATGACCACTTAATCCTAGCCATTTAAGATTCGTAATGGCCATTAAATGTATAGAAGTGGACAGCAGTAATGGTTTCGCATCCATTCATCATTTGGTCACTAATTGCTGAATTTATGTCTGAGATTAATGCGCTTACGCTTGTCCACACCTAGCTCGTCACTTGCTTAGACGGTTTGTAGTATGGACGACCATTTTATCGCTATTCATCACAATGGTTTACTAATCTAGTGATGAACATGTAGTTGGAGTTATGGAGACCAACCGATGCTAGATTGGGTCGAGTCGGATACCGAACTTTGGGATGTTTGGTTAGAGCATTTGCATCGAAGGATGTAAAAAAAATACTTATTTATCTATTTTACATCCTTAAATACTACTTTATCTTTTTTGTTAACCTTTTTAACAATGCACCAATGCACCTAACATCTTAATTCTTATTTTTACATACAACTCAAAAAAATTATATAAACTACACAATCAAATAATAATAAAAAAAAAATTCTCTCTCTCTCTCTCTCGTAAACCCCCACAACCATCTTCCACCAAAACTTAGCCACAACCACCACTAAAAATCCGAATTGCAACAACCAAAACCAACCAACCACCACCACCGCAACAATCAAAACCAACCACCACCATCATAATCAATACCCATCCCAAAAGCAAACCCCAAAAAAAAAAAAAAAAAAAAAAAAAACTCAACCAAAGCAACCACTACCCTCATAGCCCACCACTACCACTTAGAATCTATCACCACCACCACCACTACCATCACTATAAACAACCACCAAAATCACTTATTCATACCCACAAACCCCCCTTGTAGACACCACATTTTATACCCCTTATGACTTGGGCCCTCGTTCCCTAATGATACTCCAACTCTAAGGCCCAAGGTCAATTTAGAGCCCAATCAGTTATCAAATTGACTTGAAGAGTGTTAAAATGAAAAATATAACCTTTTAAATGAGCAAAATTCCTTTTTTGGAAATTAAATGACCAAAGTGGCCTTCAGCCTGCGTACGTGAGCCAATGCATGCGTATGCGGGCACATTATGCGTATACAACTAGGGTTTCAAAAGAATAAGAAAGGCAAAATTTTTGCAATAATTGCCGAGGTTTGAAATGAATCCCACATTGTCTAGGAGCCGTTCCAAACCTCCATTTTTTTTTTATCTATAAAAAACCATACATGGTACATTTTCAAAATACATAGAAATCCTAGGGGGGAAAAACCTAAGATTCACTAGAAAATAGTGAATCGAAAGGGAGTTTTTCACAAAACACCCTCAAGTCAGTTTTATTTGATTGAGACATTTTCTGGCCCTAATCCTTTAAGTTCAACGTTGTTAATCACTTTCCTATTGGTTTGTGAATAGATTTGACTTAGGGAAACAGTTAAACTCAAGCTTGTAAAGCTTTTGTTTAAGGAATTGAGTCTAACCCTTCTTTTTTATTTCTCTTCCTTTTTTGCTTTTCTTCTGCATTTTAATCTTTTTTTTTTTTTTTTTGCTTAGTTCATGTTTGTACATTTTTGCTTAGATTAGCCCTTTAGTTCTTTTCATATTTCTAGTACATTAGGTTGTTAGTTTGTTGTTTTTAAAGTTCTGCTATGTTTCTGTGTTTTTAGGTTTTCTGGGCAAGATCTGCACGCATGATCTAGCCTGCACAAGCAGAGCTTGAGTCTACGTACGAGACCTGTTCCAGAATGCGTGATGCCGTTACCTAGAAATCCTAAAGTTTTGTTTGTTTTGTTTATGCATTCACATGTTTGTTCTATATAACCTCTCTTTCATATGTTTTAAGCCCCATAAGTTCTTGTTCCCCTTTTAACATGCTTGTTTGATTATCACATGTTTAAATTAGGGTTTCTTAGTTTTAATACCACTCATTCACATGCTCATGCATTGATGTCATAGGTGCAATGCTACTAAGAGGTAAGTAAAGGTAAGTCATGCATTAGTAATATCCATGCATTTGTGCTTTGGTTTTAGGATATGATGGAACATGCTTGGATCTATGATTAGGGTTTCGAGTTTGTTAATGCTTGGTTTATGATATGAATGATATGTTTTACATGTATGATAGGTTTTCACATCATAAATGAATGCTAGGGTTTCTTTGATATGTTTGGTTCTCTTTTGTTTGGGTAGATGGATAAGTATGTTTTGTTTGGGATGAAAGATACCATATTGTATGCTTAGATGTATGCTAGTGTGTGTGAGTAAAGATGCAAGTGTTGAACATGCTTTTAATAAGGTTAAGACGTAAGACATAAAGATGGGAGGCCAACCTTAGGGTTAAGCAATCTTGGGTGCCTAACACTTTGTTGAGGTCTAAAAAATCACAACACCCAAGCCCAAAGAAATAACATAAGGGGCCATAGAAAGTGAATTTAAAAAGATTAAACTTATCACAAAAAATAATAATAATAATAATAATAATAAATAAATAAATAAATAAGAGGTGGTAAGCCCAAAAGACTTGAAGCCCAAAAGCCATAAAGGGACAAGCCTTAGAGCCTATGAGAAAAGAGGGAAGAAAGAGAAAAAAAGCCTAGTCTGTCAAGATCGGAAGATTGAAGAAAGTCCAGTGTAAAGAGTTGAGTCGAGATCCCTAGAGGCTGCTAAAAGCTCGGGATCCCCGAGACGTGTAGCACAGCTAAGATAGGATTAAGATAGCTCAAAGGGAACGCCAAAAAAAAAAAAAAAAAACACAAGAGACGAAGCGCAGATATGTCCTTCTCAAGCACCAGAGACGCAGCAAGAAAAGAAAAAAGTCTAGAGTAACCACTCACAATGCAAGGGAATGGTACCTCGGGGAACCAGAATGAGGAGCTATAAAAAAGGAAGTTACGGGAAAGACCTTCGACCCAGCAGTGATGGATTTCGCTCACTTGGGAAAAATGACAAAGAGGAAGGACGGCCAAAAGCTGAATAAAAAAGGGGTAAAAGGTTTTGAGGAACGTGAAATTAAGAACAAGCACACTCCGGAATGGAAAGTCAGCCATGGGCTTTCAAAGAAACAGCACCAAAAGAAGGAAATTATGAGAAATAGGGAAAGGCTCAACCTTCCGGGTGATGGGCACAAAATGAGCTCACGGTACCCCAGGGGAGCAAAGGAGAGGAATCAATAGTTCCCCGGGACCTTAGAATGACACTATAAAAATGGGGGAAGGCAGCCAGCAAAGAGGAGGAATTTTTTGGGTGAGTAATAGAAAATCTTAATAAAAAATCATTAAGAAAACTTTGTCAAATTCAAGGGAAAACAGTGAAATATCTCCCGGTTTCCCTTAAACAACCACTATAGCACATACTTGGATTCAAAAAGATTCAAATTTTGCAAGTCTTAAAGGCTTGGATAGCCATCAAAGTCTGTAATGTTTGAGCTTATTTGAACCTTGTATCATATCTTAATGAGCGCATTGTAATCATAACTAAGGAAAACTAATGAAGTATTTCTTATTAATCCAAGGATCCCTAACAATTGTTTTGTGTATTTCCTGATTACTTCGCACTTCTTTGCTGTTTTTCATTGTTGTTCAATACAAATATTCTCATTTTGCTAGTTTATGTGTATTGTAGGAAGCTTGCTCTGTGCGCCACTTGGTTCTTAAACAGCCCCTTTAGCTACGGTGAACCAAGCCCAATCCACCAAACTATAACTATTTGGCCCAGAATCCTTGGGCCGGTGTCAAGAAAAAGACACTTTCACACACTTTCCTAAGAATGTACCTAAACTCCAAACCCATACTCTGGTAGTAAAATTAATGGTCCTTCCTTGAAAGGATGCTATATTCATGGTTCCTAGACCATATAACTAGGTGGCAACTCCGGCACATTTCCCCCCCCCCCCCCCCAAAAAAAACCCAAACCCAAATTGGAACCACTACCTACTTACCTTCACCACCGCAACTAACAACCACAAAAACGAACTCACCATCACAATCCACCACAAACATCAACAACCACCAAAACCCATATTTTCTTTGTTGCTAAAAACTCACATCAAAACTCACCACTATCGTGATCAAAATCCACCACGAAACCTACCATCACTTTGTTGATCAAAACCCACATCAAAACTCACCACCACCATGATCAAAACTCACCACGAAACCCATAACCACTATTGATCAAAACCTACACCATTGCTAATCTACCACCTCTCTAACATTGATTCAACCATCGAAGTCCTAGAGTGAAGGACGAGAGAGAGAGAGAGAGCTCAAAACCCACCATGAAACCCACACCCATTGTTGATCCAAACCCGCACCACTGCTGATCTACCACCTCCCAAGCATTTATTCAGCCACCAAGGTCCAGAGTGAAGGACTAGAGAGAGAGAGAAAGAGAAAGAGAAAGAGAGAAAGAGGAAAATGAAATAGAGAGAGAGAGAGAGAGGACAAGATAGTGAAAGGAGAGGAGAGAGAGAGAGAGAGAGAGAGTCTAAGAGGTAGAGTTTGAGAGTGAGAGAGAGAATAAAGCAATATATTTATGTTTTTAACCCATGAACAGTAGGTTTTATATACACCAACATATTTTTCATGGTTGTTTAAAGTTTTTAGCATCACACATTAGGATAAAGCTCAATTTGAGTGGGTGGGTTGCTAAAATAGCAATTTGAAGGGTTTTACACCCCCCCCCCCCCAATACTAATGCTCTTATAGGAATAATGCTAGAATTACAAATAAAGTACACAATTTTTGTTACAACTCGCTACATGGTGAGTTGTGAGTGATGGAGGTGTTAACCCACCACTTACAACTTGCCTCGTGGCAAATTGTGACAAAACTTGTGGACTTTTTTGTGGTCCTAAATTTTAATTTTTTGAATTTCTTATTTTTAGTTGCTCAAAATAACTATTAAAATAAACAAACACCAAACACCAAACACATCCCCACCATCGATCCTCCACCACCAAAGTTTTTTGGTGGCATTAACAAAACATAGTCGGCGTCATCAACACCGACCATTCATCACCACCAGAAACCTTTGTTTGGATTCCTATTCTCTTGTCCAATCTCTTAGCCTCTTAAGCTCTCAGCTTCTATTTTCTTATTTGGATTTGCAAATTCAAGCCACAAAGTGAAATGTGTCTCCCTGGAGATCTTATGTAAACATAAGTCGGTGTTTGTTCTTTTGACTTGCTAAACCATATATAGGATTTGAAGAGGACAATGTCTTTGAAGAAGACAAGGAGGCAATGGATACCAGGTAGAGATTTAAAGAAGATAACGAGCTATGGTGTGGACTTGTTCGCATATGATAACAGCGTTGATGACACCAAAGGTCTCTTATTAGTGCCGCCGGTGAGGATTGGTGGTGGTGAACTGGCGGTGGTACTGATATGTGTTGAGGAAAGAAGTTTTTATCTAAACTAGTTTAGAGAGAATCTCTTCAAACTTCTCATATATATCTTTTTTAGGTGTGAATTTTAAAAATCTAACCGTTGAATTTTATGTTCTTTATATTCTTAATATGCATCAAATTTCGTTCAAATTGGATGTTATTTACTATTTGATTAATAAACTTATTTTATATACATTTTTATATTGCAAAAACTCAAAATTTTAACATTTGATTGATGACATAGCAATTGATTTTTAATCTTCTTGAAATTTTGTAAGCATGAAGGATGTAATAAGAAAATTCAATTGAACGGTTAGATTTTCAAAATTTACACTTGATATAAAGATATATGAGGAGTTTGAAGAGTTTTTCTCCTAATTAGCTTGAAGAGAACCTTTGTTCTAAGTTTGTTTCTTTTTAACATTTATTTTGAACAACTGAAAATAAGATATTCAAAAAATAAAATTTAAATAAATAAGTGACCATGTGTCAAGTTTTATACTTTTGGAGCATAGAGTGATATAAGAAAAGTAGGATAGAGGATTTGAGCTCTTATTTAGCAATTTAGCTTGTAGTTGTTGACACATTGGATTCAGTGGCGGAGCCACTTGATGACCAAGGGGGGCCTGGGTCCCCCCAAAATTTTTGAAAAATTAATTAATTTTTTTGAAAATATCTTAAATAATTTGATATTTTGCAAATAACCTTATTATTTTAGTCCCCATACCTAATAATATACATACATATTTAAGAAAGTATAAAAGTAAATATAATTTTCATTTAAATAAAATACAATCTATAAATACATGTGTAAACAAATTATAATAATTAAACATTCATTATCTTTAAAATGAACATATAGGTATTTTAACAATTATCTCAACAAATAAAAAGGAAAAAATTGAGTTATGAAGTATTGTATATTACTATTTTATATTTCATATAAAAAAAAAATTATATATGACCCCCCAAAGATAAATTCCTGCCACTGGTTGGATTGTAGACTTGATGCTGACTTTGTTTTCTAAATTAAGTGACTCTCTCTAATTGCACCAGCTGTTCAGAACTTGATATGGCTCTGTCACTCTCTAAAAAAAAGTGAAAACAAAACAAAGCAAAGGTGAAGGTGAAGGTTTTTGTCAACAAGGTCACTCTCATCTCAGCAAAGAATGGCACTTGACAAGTTGGAACTACTGGTACTAAGTATAGAAAGGCAAACACATAGCAAAGAGGAACACGCAATGTAAAGAGACACAACTCAAAGAGGCCAGAATGGATGGAAACAACGATCGTTCCGAAGGGTTAGTTCAAATCTCTTTCCGTTAGTTTTTGTTTTACATTTTTCTAAATATATGACCATGAATCCTACTATACTTCAAGTCCATCATATTTTAATTATTTCTTTTCATGACTAAGTTTAAACAAACAAGAACGTGTGTCAACAACTTACCTGCATGATCATTTTCTATTTAGTAAGAACTGTTCATCATGATTTATATATTATTTGTCATATATCAAGACAAACCTGGCATTTTTATTGGAAGTTTATTAACAAACTATATCTTTGGCACATTCAACAGAATATAAGACACTGCTACTTCCTTTTTGTAATTTTATTTTAGTTTGTGTCGTATAACAACACAAATTCTGACTTATATACTCTCACATGCGTATTTGATAAAACATAATCCACAAAACTTGCAAATTCAACTAGAAGTCGTGACTTCAAAACTTAAGACTAAGACTGTATTATTCATGAGTTCTTCATAGATTCAAACTTGCAAGTTCAACTAACTGTCATGGCCCCAAAACTTAAGACTAAAACTGTATTATTCGTGAATTCTTCATAGATTCCGTATTGAGCATACGCTGGAATTGGTGAACAGCGTAGGGCTCTGTTCAGGACACAGTTTCTAAAGTTTGCTTTTTTACAATAACCTAAGCCGCTCTACATCTAATTTAATAGCAAGCAAAATGTTATCTTCCGTTTTTACATTGTCTGCACAGATTCTCATACATTTCCTTGAATCCAAATGTTCAGTTCTCTCTCTCTCACTAGGAAAAATAACTTTTTCTCCATAGTTTAGACTCTAGGAGTTAATTGATCACTGGAGTCATTGTGTTAAAAGATGCCAAATTTTGTGGAGAGAGAAAGAATAGGAAATTAAGAAAATAGGAACAAGCAAAATAAAATCTGGGAACCTACTTTATTTTGTTCTAGAGGAATATTAGATTTAAGCAGGAACATGATAAAGTTTTAAAAAATAATCTCATCATTATTAGTAAACGCATGATTTGATATAAAGTCTTTGATACAAACTTGAAAGTCTCACCATAAATTGTTACTTACACTTCAAAATAAAAAATGAGCATAATGATTAATATCCATACGAGCCAAACCTATTGTTAGAAAATGGAATATCATGAATATTCACGTAATTCTCTTCTGCTCATTCTTCAAGTATACCTCCACTAATATGGTAATTTCATGTTCTTCTTTTATTTGTGGCAGTCAGCAAGAACTCGGTTCCTGCACCACAATCCATATTATTTTCAGCTTTCTCATTACGTTGCTGCTTACCCTCCTCCAAGTTAATTATCAAAAATCTGGCAACCCTTTTGAAACACATGGTGCAATCATGTTGCTTTTTATCATAGTTGTATTTGTTTACGCTCTAGCATTGGCAGGGATAAGCCAACCGACTTCCAACGCAAGCTACCTCCCTATACTCAGGCGTGTGTTTTATTTCTGGAGCTTTTGCATGTGATTTGTTGCTGATGATCCTTGTACCTCCCTTTGGATGGTTTATCCTTGTATTATGTATATGCATTACTTTTCGAGTCACGCCAACTGATTCTCTGTTGGTTTGAACAAACTTTCCAATCAATCAAACGGTTTATTTCTCAAGCATTCAACATATTGGGTGGTTGGTTCCAAAATAGTATCCAATCACTGCATAGAACAACTTCCAGAGCATTCCATAGATCTCCCATGCTACTGCCAACTCAAACGGAGCAAAAGTGGTGGAAATAGCAGTAATTAGGGCCTAATTAATCCTTCGATTTACTTGAACATTTGAGATTATCATGATGATACAGTAAGTGATCTCATATTCCAATCATATTGTCATTCTTCACTCTTATCTAAAGTTAAGAACTCCACCTATTTATATGTTGGTATCAATTTGAGCTTCAGGACAAACAGTTGTTTATGTATGTTTTGAATATCACAGATGTGAATATATTGCAAGGCTAGTGGAAAAGTGCTACAACTATTACCAGGACCATTAACTTTGTTTCATCGGTTAGGCGGGGCTACTGGCTGATGAAAGAAAAATAAAAGAAGATTTCCACTTGACCTACCAAGTACATATATAGTGCTGTTTGGCAGTGGTGTTCAAGTATTATTGTTCAAAATAATATAAAAATTATAGTTTAAAAAGTGTTGTAAAAATACATATTTAAAATATCCATAATACAAAAAATGTATTTAGTACTATGTTTCTAATAATATATTTTTAAATATGAAAAAATAAAATTTTGTGTTTGGTACGTATATGTGTTATTTTTTTAAAAGTGGTAAAATTATCATCTTTTTTTGAGGATACAGTATTTTGTTTGATAAGAACGAGAGAGAGAGAGAGGCTCCCACGGACCACACTTCCACCCATTCCCACAGCCACACAACCAAGCAATATGTCTCATTTTTCCTCTTCCTATCTTCTTCTTCCTCTTTTTCCCAAGTCTTCTTCCCTGTTTTTTTTTTCCTCATTCCACTCTTTGCTTCAAAGGCCTAAATCTGCAAAATTCAAAAAATTACACCCAAATAATTTAACCAAAACTGAGTACCCACATCCTAGGTCATTTTAATGTTGTTATTTTTATATTTGAACTTCTGATCTAAACAGGTTTGTTTTGTTTTGTTTTGTTTTTATTTTTATTTTTTATATGATGATCTTTGATACGATGAACTTTTGATCTTAAAAGTAGGTGTAATATTTTTTATTTGGATTTCTTTTGTTGTTGTTGGTAATAATGGTGTTGGATCATTTGATAAGAGAGAAATAGCAAAAACAATGGAGGTGAAGAGAGAGAGATGAGGTGAAGAAATTAGAGAGAGGACTGCGGAGAAGGCTGGGAATGAGAGAGAGAAAAGGCACTGTTACATGCAGTCTGATGCGAGACTTGTGGGTCCCACAATGTTCAATATATTTACGATAATGCCAACCACCATTGTAACTCAAAAACTAAGGGTATGTTTGGTATGCAAGCTATTTTCAGTATTTAAACACTAAAAATGGTGGACTCTAAAATGAAAACTATACTTGATAGGAGTTTTCTATCATGAGTGTTTGAGTTACAGTTTCCAATTTAGGGTGTTTAAAATATATATTTTGAAAACTCAGCATACTAGTTTATAGTTTTCAAGTAACATTACTGAATGATCTTTTTGTAAATAAGTTGAAAATCATGGGACCCACTGACAAGACTAAATTCTTTTTTTTTCTCTTTCTGTTTCTCCTACGGGACCACCACTTTGTCCTTCTTTCTTTTTTTTTTTTTTTTTTCTTTTTTTCTCTCTCCTTAAACAAAATAACATTCTTTTCATTACTTAAAAAAAAAAAACACATACACATACCAAATATATAATTATATTTTAAAATATGTTATTAAAAACATAGTACCAAACACATTTTTTGCATTATAAGTACTTTAAATACATATTTTCTCAACACTTTTTAAACTACAGTTTTCACATCATTTCAAACAATAATACTTGAGCACCACTATCGAATTGGCCTTAAAAACTGGCCTAGATTGTTTTCAAAATAGAGTGGTTAACACCTCAAATCGAGAACTATAATTTAAACACTCTTAATCAAACACCCTTACTAAACATAGTGTTTTTTTTTTTTTTTTTTTTTAATTACAATTTTTAGTGTTTAATTATTGAAAACTGTTGTTTGGAATCTACTACCAAATAAGCCCTATAGCTTGCCCAACTCCCTAACAATAGTTGCACTTACTTATAGCGGCCCTAGAAACACATATCCACATGACCAACCATCAAAGAAAACCATCAAGACCCTTAAAATGTTCACCCGTGATCCCTCTAAAAATCCTCAGTCTCTGGTAGCGAAGATGGAAGGCTAGAGGAAAGAGAAACGAAAAAGAAAGAAAATAAAGAAAGAAGATTTTGTAAGAAAAGAAAGTGGAAAATGGAAGGAAATTGGAAGAGAGCAAAGGGAGAGACTTTCGGCAATAAGAAAACGAGAGGGGAAGATGATGAGAAAGGGACTTAGACAAAAAGAGGAGGAAAAAATATAAAGATCTATGAGATGGAAATTTTTAGAGAGAGATAGAGAGAGTTTTAGTCAGCTTTACCACTACACCATAAGACTTAAACCACCCAAAAAAAACGCACACACATAATTCCAACTCATAATGGAAAGTTGGTGCACTTTGATCTGGCCACATCATACGATTGTGAGTAGAAAAAGAGAGGTAGGTTCAGTTGGAAATGATGTTTGAACAATTATAACCATATAAGTTATCAAGTTATGATAAGAGTAGTGTCAAATAATGTGGTCCTAGAAGGACTGATCACATAAATGTAGCATGCTTTTTTATCCTAATATGTATGAAATATTTAGTACTCCATCTGTCCCAGGTTTGTTTTTGTCCTCTATTTTATTTTGGGATGTCCCAAAATATTGTCCTATTTTTAAAAGTAAAAGTTATTAATTTACTAATATTCCTATTATACTCCTACTTTATTTTCAAAATTATTTGAAAAGAAAACTAACAAATATTTATAAAAATCAATCTAATTGGGGTGCCTTTTTAGTTGCCTCATTAAACATAACTCTTTTTTTTTAAAAAAAAAAATTTATTTAAGGATAGTTTTGTAAACTTATATATTTTTATAAGGTAGACAAGATAATAAATGTTGTTCCCTTAAAAAGTTTAACTTTTCAAACATGACAAACAAATTAGGATGGAAGGAGTAATTTTTAAAGTGGTTTAGTCGGGGTCAAGAGAGACTTTCAAAATTTTAGTATGGTGTGGTGTGTTTGTTTAGGTTTAATAACAAGAGGGTAAAAAAGAAATTTCAAGGGAATTTCACTTAGATGGAGTGTAAAAGTGGAAATATATGATTTTTAAAAATTATTTTTTCAATTTTCCTAAATAAATTTAAAAATAGTTTTGAAATTTAAGCTTAATTAATAAAATTACTTATCATCAAAAAAATATGGGTTCCAATTCCGTTTACACCAAAAACTTATTGGTGTTAATGAACAATTATCATATAACAATTATTTTTGAATGGACATTATGTGTTTAAATCTATCTTATTTATTAAAAATAAAGTTTATTTTTAAAAGTAAAGGGTGTGCATACAATTCAAAACAAGGGACAATGTAATTTCATGAACCTCATAAGGGCTGTACAATTTTAGTGACATAAAGACCACTTCAAGACCAGTTAAAAACTGGAACTAGTATGTGTTCCTCTTAATAGGTTGGAAAAGAAACTCTTGATTCAATCCGAATAATCTTCTCTTCCAAAGTTCTAACATATTTCGATTAAATTATTTCTGTAAACGGAATTTTATAACGAAGAATGTGCTGATTGCAACTCTGCATCGAAAGCGATACTGATCTCAAATGGGACATCTACTTCAATGCGTAAACCACTTGCAATTAATACTACCAAGTCTATCATCAGTGGTGGCTCTAGAAATTTTTTCCAAGGTAGTCCTTAAGCATAAATTACACAATCTAATAAAAAGGGAAACTCATATATTGACACCAACAACAACCAAAAAACACGCAAGTTCATATCTGAATGAAGATTTTCTAAGTTAAAGTTAACACGAATTCTCTAAGAAGATGAAAATGAATCTTGCACAAGAAATGAATCTTAGGTACGCGGTTTACTTATCAAATATTTGTTGATAATAACTAGTAAAAGACTAAATAATAAACTATAAATTCATTTGAAATATTAATAAAATTATTAATTATTTTTGTTTAGTTGTTTCGTTATTTTTCTTTCTCGACCACTAGCAATCTAGCTAGCACACACCCCATTGTTTAGTTTGCTTTGCACAATGTAAAGACTAAAAATACATTGCATCATCCACCTGACTCAATCCACTGCCTAACATAGTTTGTTTGTTTGTTTGTTTGTTTGTTTGTTTTTTTTTTTTTTTTTTTTTTTTTTTTGTCTTTTAATAATGTGTTGTTCTAGGTGTTGCTTTTAAGTGGACTAAGACCACTACTCGAATCCAATGCCACAACCCCACCCCCATCCCCTCCTCCTCAAGCCCACCCCCTCCCCCACCCCCCCCACCCTTCCCCACTTAAGAGACAATAGCCAATCAACAGTCAACACAAATACACAATTACATATATACACTTACACAAAAGTTGAAAAGCCAATTTAGCCAAAAGAGAACTAGAGGAGAGCCTAAGTCTAAGTCGGAGCAGAGAAAAAGAGAGATTTCAAAAGACAAAAAAATAGTCAGTAAGTCTAAGTCTAAGTCAATACATTGCATTATCAAAAAACAGTCACAATTCGGACTATGAGAGAGAGAGAGAGAGAGAGAGAGAGAGAGAGAGAGAGAGAGAGAGAGAGAGAGAGAGAGAGAGAGAGTGCTCTCGGTCGAGGCTCAAAGCAGAGATGAGATAAAGAAAAAGAGAGGGAATTGAAATACCTTGATGTTGCTTGAGCTTCTTATTTCCCAATCTCACCGTCGCCGATCTCGCAATCTTCGATGTGGGCAAGGGAATCTCCAATCTCGCCGTCGACTACTCTAGGTGTGGTTGTTGCAATGTTGCTAAGTCACTTCAGAGAGGACCCGAGGTTCTTATATCCCTTTAGGTTAGGAAATTTTTTGGTATAAAATTTGATTGGGTATTTAGTTAATTAGTTTGTAGAAATTTAATTATTATTGTTATTATTTTTTTGTTGATTTAAAAATCTGCTTGAGTAGTGAGTGAGGTCTAGATTGATCTTGGGCTTTTTTTTCCTGAGTTCTTTTTGGTCTTTGCCATTATTATTATTATTATTATTTTTTGGATTGAGATCCTCTAGAGTTTCTAGGGTACTTTATCGTGTAG
Source organism: Quercus dentata (assembly GCA_028216015.1). Taxonomy (NCBI): domain Eukaryota; kingdom Viridiplantae; phylum Streptophyta; class Magnoliopsida; order Fagales; family Fagaceae; genus Quercus; species Quercus dentata. Next base: position 9,332,459 of record CP116450.1, read on the forward strand.
AGTTCTATTAATCTTAACCATTCATTTATAATAATAGGTCCAGATTTTTCCATATCATTAATCCACTAACAAATCCCCTAAAATAATGGTTTAAAAAATAACTACTCATAAATGATAATTATTACCTTACCTCTTTTACCTAAATCAGGTCTCTAAGAAAACGTGAAGTCATCTTCTCCTTCCCCTCTTCATTTTTCAATTTGTTCCACAAATCGTTTTGGTTGTTAATTTCAAAGCATAGGTTTGACTAAAATGGGACATAGAAAAATCGTATTTTATGATCCTAAGTGCCAATCATGTACTTGAAAAGGAAAAAAAAATGTATATGGTTAATTTTAATAAAATTAATAGAAGACTAAAATAATTGGAATGAAAACCCAAGTGTCTCTGCCATTCGTATATCATATATATATATATATATATATATGCTTCTTGGCCTATGTGCATAATAATCAATTTTCTAAATAAGCAAATTTCTTTTGCATTTAATGCTGCAATGTCATAGCCACTATTCGCATTTAAGGTAATAACTATAATTTATGAGTAGTTATTTTTTAAAATCATTATTTTTGTAGATTTGTTAGTGGATTAATGATATGGCAAAATCTAGACCTTTTATTATAAATGAAAGGTTAAGATTAAAACAACTCTACATGGTAGAGTACCCTAGGAACTCTAGAACATCTCAATCTTTATTTTTTTTCAGATTTTGGTTCAATAAATTTTTTTTGGGCTTTTTCTTTTTACTTGAAAGCCCAATATTTTGTTAAGTGGACCAAATTATGAACCAAAGTATAAGTTTATTAGGCATAAAGGTGGTCACGAATTTTTTTTTAAGGACAAACAAATATAAAATTTTAAATTATTATATATAAAAAAAACCCCAGGTCTGGGTGGTCCTGTGACCATCCTGGCCTCAACGTGCTGCCGCCCCTGTGAAGCATATATAAGAGGTGACTACAAAATCATCAGGGGCATCAATGCGTGTTTCATAAGCTACCAAGTTTGATAGAATGGACTTGGTAGAGTCATCTACGATGATTGGAGTAAGAGTGAGTTGACCACCGAAGAAGTTTGATTCACCCACGAAGCCTGGTAAGAAGGTTAGACTTACCAGGCTTGAAGTGTACTCCTGCTACCCTAAGCTCATTGGCCGAACGGTAGGAGTAGTAGTCACTGCTTGAATCAGTTGAATGAGGTCCACCTTCTAGACTCCTAGAGTAGCTGGGACGTCGATGAGGTTCACACGAATGAGTTCAAGAAGATGAACGGGTTGATCTCCATACTTTTGTGGCTCTGGCTGGGGTGCTTCCAATCTCCAAGCCTTTCCTGCCACAAAGTGCCTAGAGGAGAAAGTGCTGGAGTATGCTTGATGAAAATGTTGATGATATCCTTCTCTTCATCTTCTCTGAACCTCAAGCTCATCAATGCCTTGAGGACTAGAAAAGGGAGTTGATTCTCTAGCATGAACATGTCCCGATGCACCAACGTTATAGTGTGACTCTTCATCCCCATATCTCCACGCCTGTTTTTCGCAATGCAGTACATGAATTGCAGAATGAAGCAACCATCAAGAAACATCATTCGAGCAAATGCCTCATCGTCAAACTCTTTTGTTGATCCCTCAGCATAGCATTCTCTTGCATTGTCAGCCACCCCAACTATTTTGTTGTATAAAACGTCAATACCTTTTCCACTATCCTTGACATACTGCAGTGTCATTGGAATTTTGTGCTTCTCCACAAGCTGGAGCCCAGGTGAGCCATGATGGTAAGGACCAAAGGAAATCACCAAGGGATCATAGCATTTTTCATTTGATTTAATCTCACGAAGCATGTCTGGGACCTTCTGTATCTTGCTTGGGCCTTCATAAAGAGTTGCAGCCATCTTTCAATATGGAATTCAACCACTCACCACTGGAAGACGAATCTCCAAGATTTTAGACCTACAATATTCAGCATTTCAGACCCGTTCTTCAATAGATGTTTCCTTCGTTTGTAACTCCATCGTATGGTTAGGTCTAGATTTTGTAATACTACAATTAATTGTTAAAAAGAGGTGGCTTCTACACGGGGAATACGTATAATAAACTTTAATGACATATCAAACTTGGCATTGCTTGATACTATGACACTAAAAGATGCAGCATTTTTATAAACAACGTTGTTTATGGTTCAGCATTTTTAGCTTTGGATAAATCTTACATTCCTATCTTCTTCTTCTTCTTCTTCTTCTTCTTCTTTTTTTTTTTTTTGTCAAGTTGAAGAAAGAAAAAAAAAAAAAAAAAAAAAAAAAGAAGAAGAAAGTAGATGAGACTCATTAAACATAATGTAAAGTGTAAACCCACCTCAAAATTCCTAAGATTCCGAGATGGCTTAGGTACGTAATCTTGAATAGTAATCCTTGTTAAAAAAAGAATCCTCATACAACTAAATTGGTTTTAGACAAAACAAAAATACCCTTATAAAATTCGATTAGCTCGCTAGCCCAATAGTGCCTCAATTAGTATTCTCCATTTTTTTTTTTTTTTTATGGAAATATTATTCTCCATTTTTTTCCATATCTTTCATCTAATTAAAAGAGAGTTCAAAATAACAAGAGGAATCAAGCATCAAAAACCAAAATTTCTACCTCAATCAAAACTGTATTCGCTAGATTTTTATTTGAGCCCAGATTAAGGGTCTTGGTGATCCAGTTGCTCCTTAATCTGTATTGCATCACTTCTTTAGTACTTTTCAATTTTCTAACGTATCATTCTCTCATTTTTAATACCAAGCACCCTGGTGCTTGAAGCAGCTCCTTAGAGAAAGCAGAAACTAGAAAGGAAAAAGGAACTAGTTCCATCCAACAGTCAGCCATTTTCCTTTTTTTTTTTTCATTTTTAGTCAGCAAAGAGTAATCTTTTCTTTTTGACCAAAAAACAAAACTCACTCTCTAAAACTTTTCATTTCAGTCCTCCAAGTTTGGATTTTGTCATTTCAATCCTCTAAGTTTCATTTATTTTCAATTAAGTTATCCGTTAGCAATCTGTTAGTTGCTACCGTTATCTATAATAAAACTACACCATTTTTGTCCTTTATTTAATTTTTAATTCATTATTAATTTATTAATTTTAAGAAAATGTTAATTTAATTTTTTTTTAAACCTAGAAATTAAATTAGATTAAAAAACTCCGTCCTATTTGAAGAACAACATTGAAGAACTAAATCGAATCCCCACCGCATCTTGTGTGAGAGACCGAGAGGGAGAAAGAGGGGCAAAGAGAGAGAAAGAGAGATCAAGAGGGGAAAGAGGGAGAAGAGAGACCGAGAATTTGAGTTCGGCCTCTAGAATGTCAAAATTCAAATTTGAGTGTTCCAAGCAATAAGGCAAAGTAAAGGACATGGAATTTGGCAACAATGTCTAGTATTGAGGATGAGAATTGAGGTCGTGAAGGAGCTTGTGCTTCTTTTGTTTGCGCTCATCTTCGTTGGACTAGAGGAACATTTTCTACCTTCATAAACCCATCACCAATCTTGCATATAGAAGCTTATCCCCGCTTTCTTACACACCCACCAAATGCATTTCCAAAGACCATTCACTTGGTGACTTAGGTTGGAACCCAAGTAGACAAGTGCATTCAAATTTAATATCCGTTTGAAGTTGACATTTACCAAATCGCTACAAAAAAAGGGGTCTATAGTCGCGTTTTTGTAATCGCGGCTAAAGGTCAGACCTGTAGCCGCGATTTTTAACCATGGTTATAGGATTCAGACCTATAGCGGCTACAGACCAGCTTTGAGCCACATTTATAAATGTGGTTATAGCTTCGGACCTATAGCCACGTTTTTAAAAACGCGGCTATAGGTTTTTCTATAAAAAAAAAAATTCTGGTTTTTTTTTTTTCCCAGAAAAATTCAAAATTCAAATAAAAAAAAAATTCAAAATCAAACACAAACCAAGAAAATTCAAAATCAAACACAACATATTCACAATAAAAACACAACAAGAAAATTCAAAATCAAACACAAACCCAAAAATTTAAAATCAAACACAAACCTAGAAAATTAAAAATCAAACACAACGTGCTCCAAAATATAAGAACACAAACCCATGAATCTCATATCATTCAACAAAACCAACCCAAATCTAACACTAATTCCATTCAAGGAACACAAAAGTACAAGCTCAGAAACACAAAAGAACACAAACCCATTTAAATATAAGCACTATATTAGCAACACAATAGCACAAATTCAAGCACAAATCCAAAAAATTCAAAATCAAAACTCAAATCCAAATCAATATATAGACACAAATATTGCTAGAATATCCACTTCATTCAAAATTTTTAGCATCTCCTCCATTTTCTTACTAACTAAACATAAAAAAAAAAAATAAATAAATAAATAAAAAAATAAAAACTAGATCTATAGACAAATCAGTGTGATTGAGATTAAAAAAAAAAAAAAAAAGAAGTAGTTGCAAAGAAACAAAGAAAAAAAAAAGAGTTACCCAAATGTGAAAAAAAAAAAAAAGTAGTTACGGTGGAGTGAGTGCAAAATGAAGAAAGAGAAAAGAAAGAAAAGATGAAAGTGGGGGTAGGTGGAAAAGTGGGGCTATAGGTGGGAAAGGGGGCATATGTGGGAAGCTGAAGAAATTTTTTTTTGGATGTTACCTATAAAAAACGTGGCTATAGGTCACCCTTAAATAAATTTATTCGACTAGACCTATAGCCTCGTTTTAAAAATGCAACTATAGGTTAGTTATAGCCGCGTTTTTTGTAAACGCAGCTAAAAGAAACGCGGCTATAACCCACGTTTTTTGTAGTGAATGCACCACATTTGTTGTAATACATAGGTCCCTCTGCCCTTTCCCCGGAGAAAGCCATCTTGGATCTCCCTCCCTAGTCACAAGGTGTTGAATAGACCCCGAATCATTTACCACTAATCTTGCAAATGTTCTTGGTAGGAGTCTCAGTCTGGTTGTTCACCATACCAAAATTGAAGAGAATATTAGCTTGTGTGAATTTGGGTACCCCACTCCATCCAAATCCATTTCAATGACCAAATCGTCACCACAAAATGTTACTTCAATGTTGTTCTCCAAATAGGATGTAGTTTCTTAATCTAATTTTCGGGTTTTTTTTAATTAAATTTTTTTAAATTAATAAATAAATAATAAATTAAAAATTAAATAAAGGACAAAAATGGTGAAGTTTTGTTGTGGATAATGGCAGCAATTAATGGATTGCTAACAGAGGACTTAATTAGCAATAAATGAAATTTAGAGAACTGAAATGACAAAACCCAAGCTTAGAAGATTGAAATGAAAAGTTATGAAATCTAGAGGGAGAGTTTTGCATTTTAGCCTCCTTTTTTTTTTTTTTGGTTATGAATTAGTATAATGGTTTCTTATTATATAAAATAAATAATTCCTCCTTTTGTAGATACTAAAATTGAAGTCCAAGAATTGTATCCAACTGAGTATGACAACCAGTAAGCAAAAAAATGCATATATCCATTAACTACAAAAAGAGAAGTGTAACAACAATGGCTAAATGAAAACAGAGAGAAAGAATGTGATTAAAACTGCTAAAATATATTTCAGGCTCACAAAATGATATGGTTATGAATGTTCTTTTTTTTTTTTTTATCTTGTTAGCCTATAATGTGTACATAGCATGGGTTTCATAATAATATTCTTTGTTTGTAATGGTGAACACTAGCAAATAGGACCTATGAAAATGGTTCCATAATAATAAACACAATAATATTATATTAAATATATTTCATTATATAGTAACGAATTATCAAGTACATTAATGAAATTTAAATTCAAAAAATAAAAATAAACAACAGTAACAATAACAATAACATTAACAACAACCACAATAATAATAACAAAAACAGTAATGATAAAAATTAATAATTAAAAGCACTCAGCCAGATTCTATAGTGTAGTTTTGGTTTTGTCTTCCAACATGGGCAAACATAAACCACCTTTGCTCGATTCCTTTTTCTTCTTTGGTTTGACTTGCTTAATCTCGAGAAAATCCACACCAAAGTTGAGGATAGTTGCTATGAAGGACATTCATACTTGGGTTACTCTGGAAATACTGGTTCCAAAAATGACCGAATTAATTTTATGTAGTGCATATTAGCAACCATAGACTTGTGTAAATAGCTAGAGTTTGGATAAAATAACTCAATTCTATATTGGTCCATGGTACATAGATAATAGAATTTGGTAACTTGGAGACATTAACTTTGTACCATCTGTGAGCCTTGTAACTGTGTTGGGTCGTAAATAAACCTTCTATGCAAATGCCTAAAGAATTTTACTACTTAAATAAATAAAAATATTTATAAAAAGAACATTCCAAAAATGTCACCAAAGAATAATTTAAACAAATATATGGATTGTTCAAAAAAGAAAAGAAAAAAAACAAGATATATGGCACTTGTAAATAATCAAACTATACCAAAATGCAATAAAAAACAATAACTAAGACAAGTTAGAGAGTAAAATGCAGAATAGATGAATATAGTTATTGTCCCATTTTTGCATATATCAAGGATAGAGGCAAAAAGTTGAACGATAAGCAATAAATGGACTCTCACTGCTTTTCAACAAAGTTAGTATCCCAGAATGAGATTGACCAGAAATAACTTATGTTAAAAATAATATAATAAAGACTAACAAAATTAATATAATATACAATACAAACACATCTAATCTAATCTTATTCATAGTTTTTTTATTATTTATTGTATTTAGTTTCACAATATATTCCCTTTTAGGATTTTATTTTTACCCACAGAAACAAAAAAAATAAATTACAGACTTATATCATGTTTCCCATTATATACATTGATATTATTTAATGAAAATTCCCCTATCTAAAAAAAAAAATATATATATATATATATATATATATATATATTTATGCAAAACAATATAAAAAGATGCTTTGGGACAATAATCAAGTTATACCAAAATGCACATTAGATAAATATAGTGATTGTCCTATTTTTGTATTATGTAAATGTATGGGACCTTTTGCAAATGGGACTCCCAAAGAGTGCCATAAAGTCCCTTTTGCTTATAGCCATCTATTTGGAAAGGCACTAGGACATAACTAACATAATAGCTTTTTATAATAATGATTTCCTCTTTTACCTAAATAAAAAATAATTGCTCAATTCATTTAGAAATAGAATAACAAATACATAAATAAATAAATAACATCATTCTCTTTTGGAACACAGTAATTTACATTACTCTCTTTTTTTAATTTTTGTATTTTTACAAAAATAAAATAAAGTAAACAAGAAGTTAATGAGCACAAAGTTATTCTCATCTATTTTATGTTTAGGTTTATATTTATGTTGCTTTATTTAAATGCCATCTTCAAAATAATAATTCTAAATGTGATATATCTATAACATTTTTAGAGTTTTTTTTAAAAAAAATTATAAATGGAAAGAACAACGTACTTGATAATTATAGCAATTATTAATATGTATTTATTATAAATATTATATATGTGTGTGTGTGTGTGTGTGTGCATGCTCACGCGCGTGTGTGTTCCCTTTTGGAATCGATAGTACACACTTACTCTTCAAGTAAGTTATACATTTCCAAGAAAATTGATTTCACACTATAATATAAACATCATACAAAAAAAAAAAATAAATAAATAATGTCTGGAACTTGAAAGGAGTCTTGATTTTCTATTTTTGGATGGCCAATTTGGGTTACAAAAGTAATTATATATACTGCAATTACAATAAGAGTCAAAATGACCAAACATAGGAACAATCATTTCTTGTCACATCTTGATGTCATAATATATCCAAATAGAATTCCAAAGAGGCATATCATGATCATTTCAAATTTTGATAGAATAAATTTCATATTTTCTAATGTTTGTATTTTTACAAAACAAAAATGTTTGTTATTCTTGCATGTGCATGTATGTTTATGTGTATGTTTATTTTACTTAATTTAAATGTTATATATGTTCAAAATAATAATTTTAAATGTTATATAACTATTACATTTTTAGAGGTTTTTTATTCCTCTTATCAAAAGTTAAAAATTTCACATATTGATATGTTTATATATATATATATATATATATATATATATATATATATATATATATATATACTTCTACAAAAAAAAAAAAAAAAAAAAAAAAAAAATTGTTTATGAATGTTTTAAATGTAACATATGTGAATATATTACAAGGCTAGTGGAAAAGTGGACTATTGCCGGAACAGTTAGCTGTGTCCCCTTGGTAAGGCTATTTGTTGATGAAAGAAGAAAAAAGTAAAGTGACTCTTAAAACTAAAATTAAAAGAAAAATAATGAGATTTATCAAATATATATGTTGATGATTGCTTTAAATGGCAGAGGATGGACAGGGTGATCACTTTAACCAGAATATATTGTTTCAAACTTTTCTATTTTCAAATATGAGAGTGAAAAAGAAATGACAGATAAAATTTGTGTTCCCACACAACCATGAACATCATTTAATAGTTGTGTTTTTAATATATTTTTATGAGTGATGTTGAAGTTCAATAAATAGAAATGCAAATGAGATGACAAGAAAGAGAAATTTAAGACCAAGTGATGCAACTGAACTACAAAAAAGATGGCTATTTGCAACGAAACTTTTTCGATGACTACAAAAAGCTGTCGGAAAAACTAGCATTTTCAACGGCAAGTCTCTTTCATCGACAATTACTTGTCAAATATTAAAACATTTGTGACGGCAAAATAAGTCTGTTTAAAATGCCTATTATTTTTGTCGAAAATATGATTTTTTTTTGGAGGGAAGTGATCCCACCTTACTTTTTGTGACGGAATAAAAATGTTCATCGCTAATAAAGTATTATTTATGACGACCGAAAAAAACCGTCAAAACATTTAACACTTGTGACGGCTTTCATGCATTGAAAATACCAAAAATATTTCTTTATGGTGTCAGTATTTGTGACAAACATTCTTCCATCGTAAATATAAAAGAGAATATTAGCAATGGACATAAAGCCATCGAAAATGGTAAAATATTTTGGTGGGAAAATTCCTCCCTTAGTTTTCACATTTGTGATGACATTTATCCATCGCAGTTATTATTTTTTATTTTTCTAATTGATTTTGTATTTGCGACGAACATGTTGACCGTCGTAAATAGTTAATTTGTTTTAAAAGAAAGAATGTATTAGTGATGGACTTGGATCCCTCGCAATAAATAAGATTTGCAATGGACTTAAGTCGTCGACAATGGTAATTTTTTTTAAAGGGGGAATTCATGCCCTGATTTTTCATGTGTTTAAAGTTTTTTTCCATCACCATATAATGCATTTGTTATTTGCGTCGAACATGTTGGTTGTCGTTAATAGTTAAAATTTTCTTAAGAAAAGAAAGTATTAGTGATGCTAAGGTAAATCCGTGACAATAAAGGTGATTTCCAACATATATATGGTCATAAAAAATGGTTATTTTCTTTGAATAGTGAATTTTCCTCAATTTTGTCTTAATGATCAAGAAATTTTTCTTAATTTTAAAAGCTGCACAAAAACATCTTTCATAACCCTCCAAGTACTTAAGGGCTATTTTGGTCATTTCAGTAGTAAAAGGTATTTTGATCATCTTGAAGCTTTAGGGGCACTTTGGTCATTTTGTAGGTTTTAGGTTGGTTTTGGTTATTTTAGAAGTTTATGGTTATTTCGGTCGTTTCCTAGCTTTGATGGCGTATTTTAGCCATTTTGGGTGGTCAGATTATGTCAACGGGTTTAATCAAAGTTTCCCATTAGGTGGGTACAACAACAAATGTCCATCATGCAACCAGATAGAGATCCAGAATTTGACCATTGGATTAGTAGAATGTAGTGAAATATTTGTGTTTGTAAATTATAGTGACAATCGGATGGTCAGATTGTGAGAACAAAGTAGTCAAATCTTGCAAAAATTTATCAAAGTCTATTAAACTTGTTCAATCTTTGGTCAAACTTCAAAGTTGGTTCTAGGACCACTAGATTTGATCAAATTAGGTTGATCAAGGAGGTTGTAAGTGGGTTTGGGTATTAGTCAGTGTTTTAAACAAGGTAGTCAAAAGTCACATACAAATCCATTATGGTCATTTTGTAGGTTTTGGGTTGTGTTTTTTGGATCATTTTCTCAATTCTTAGTAATGTTTTTATAATATATAGCTCTCTTGAAAGAGTATTGAATATTTTTAGTGACTAAACTTTCATGAGAGGTGGATATAACAACACACTTCCATCTTGTGCCATAATCAGATTTAAAATTTGACCATTGGATTGAAAGAGTGTGATAAAATATTTGTTTTGATGAACTTTGAACTCAATCAAACGGTTGGATTGTGAGAACGTGACCAATCAAAATTTCTTGGTGTGTTGGTACAATAACATATGTCCATAATATTCTAGACTTAAATCCAAAATTTAACCATTGGATTGGAAGAATGTGGTGATATATAAGTGTTTGTTAAGTTTGACAAAAATTAGATGGTCGAATTGTGAGAAATGAGTAGTCAAAGTTTACAAAATTTGGTCAAAATTGGTCAATATTTGGTCAAATATGATCAACATTGAAGTTGGGTCTATGACCCATTGAAAAACTAAAAAATCGTGGGTACATAGTAAGTAGTCCCTTCATTACATCCTCATTTTTATTTCTTAAATCATCAACAAGTCACATTCAAATTCAAGCTTTGGCTGATGTGAAGAATGTCTCTCATCTCTTTTTCCTATTTTAAATTGAGATATTGAATAAATAAATAATCCATCTTCTTTTATTAGAAAAGAAAACTTAATGTAAAAAAAAATTGCAAGAAGTGAGATTTCATATTGTTTCTATCTTTTATTAATAATAATAATTTTTTTTTTAAAAAATAAGATAATTCAAAGCGACAATAACAACAACAACAAAAAAGTGGCGTGGTTGTTATAAATGAAATTCATAGTTTTGTTATAAAAAATAAATAAATAAATAAAGTTACATTGATTTAAAACAAACCCATCCATGCCTTAATAATAATAATAATAATAATAATAATAATAATTATTATTATTATTATTATTATTATTATTATTATTATTATTATTATTAAAAAGAAAACCCCACAATATCATTTTTATCTTTTAGTAAAAAAAAAAAAAAAAAAAAAAAAAGGAAAATACAAAACCCTAGCACTCTCCCTCTCCCTTCCACTAAAAAACAAGCACCTCCACCTCTTTTTTTAATCCCCCGCCCTCCCTTGCCCCCTCATTAAATTTAACACTCCTATTTCACTAAGAAAAGTAAAAGGAAAAAAAAGTCCTTGTCTCCATCTATTGTTCATTCTCTATCTCTTTCTCCCAATCATAATCAAACCCAAAAGGTTGGTCTTCTTAGATCCTTATCTTTTGATTTTTTTTTTTTAATGTATTTTGGTTTAGTAAATGTATTTGCTTGTTTATTTCATTTATCTAAAATTTGGGTTGGTTTAGATATACCTCTTTCATAATATATCGTCTAGTATTGAAGACAAAGTTCTTGATAGTTTGGTACTAGCCCATAGTGTAATGTTTGTGTGTATTGGTGAACTCAACCAATCTGTTGATTCATGGAAAGTGTTGTTGACTTGATAATAGTGCTTTGTTCAATTTGTGTTTTAGTCTTTTAGTTCACACACACAAACGTATACAATATAGAAGGCTTATTAACTTTAAAAATCTCTAAAGTTATATTATTATATTTATATTTATATTAAAAATGGAAAATACTAAAATTCTAAACTTTTTTTCCAATATTTTCTATAAACTTAAGATATGATAAATGGTTATTGGAGGGAACAATCAGTCAATTGAAAGAGGTGTTACCTTTTATTATAAAAAAATGTTTTGAAATCGATGGGCTTTAATTATATGCAAGCAACTACTACACATATATATTTTCTCAATATAATCAACATTAATTTTTTTTTCTATTTTATTTAGGTTGTCGAAATAAGTGATAAATTTGCTCATTATAATTTTCAATTAATTGCAATTGTTAGTACATATGTGATTTCATGTGACTTGTTGTGGTGATGGAATATTGTTAAGGGTGATGGGAATGTACTATTAATATGGTTATTGGTGGCAGATGTATTCTTTGAAGTTCTAATTAACTAGAGCACTACAATGTTCTTATATATTTATTCAGTTTAATTTAAAATATTGCAAACCAAAGTCTTTGGAGGAGGCGATCACAATGTAAATAATGACACAAGATGACTATAAGGAGGAAGATGACTCTTAGATGAAGGACGACACTGACTCAGATGATAATTGATCTTCCAATATTTATGCTTTCAAGTTTAGTAAAGGATATAATATAGCCTTCATGTATTATTGAACAACATGCTATTTTGTAGACCTTTTAATATTTTCATTTTTAATGCACTTATTAGTTTTGAACAATTATGGATTTGTGTTTTTCATTTGAATGGAGAAACTTTTATGAACAATTATGGATTTGTGTTTTTCATTTGAATGGAGAAACTTTTATGAACAATTATGGATTTGTGTTTGTAATTTATATATTAATTATTCTATATACAGAAATATTTGATATTTTCAAATAAAATAAAAATATCATAAATTTTTTTTCGACAAAGCTGTTTTTTTGCAAGTAATATATTAGTGATAAGATAAATGGTTTTTAATAACGGTTAAAGTTTGTCAAAAAAAAGTAATTGGTTGCATTGATGTTATATTTTCGATGAAAAACTAGGTATTTACGATGGCTTTTCGTTGTCGAAAAAATACATTAATGACAGTCATTGTTTGTCGCAAACGGTATTTGGTCGTCCAAGTTCCTTGTTTGAAGTTCTATTTTCGATGACATGGCAAGTATTTATGATGACTTTTAGTTGTCGAAAAAAATACATTAACGATGGCCTTGCAAATTGTATTTGGTCATCTAACTTCCTCGTGTGAAGTTGAATTTGCAAGGGCAATTATCAAGTACTTACGACGGAGTTTTGCTATCAACAATAAGTGTTAGCAACGGCCTTGTCGGCAATATAGTATTACCGACGAGGCTTTTGCCGATGGACGTTGACAACTTTTTGCCATCAGTAATGTCTGAATTTCCGATGGCTTTTTGTGCTTTTGTGACGACTTTGACTGTCGCAAATAAGTTTTTTTTTTTTTTTTTGGTAGTTACAGACCATTTCAAGAGCAGTTAAAAAGTAAAACTAGGATGTGTACATTCTTTATCATAGGTTGGAATAGAAATTGCTTTAAATTACTTTTGACATAGTCATAATCTTAAGGCATTGTGAAAAAAAATCTAAGTACAATATTTCATGAAAGCTCTGATTGAGAACTTTTTTTTTTTTTTTTTTTTTTTTTTTTTTTTTTTGTCAAAAGAGTCATTAAACAGAACAAACAAAACCAAAAATTTAATGAAAAAAAATGAATTGAAATTTTTTGTGGTAGTTGAGTTTTGGTATTTTCACAAGAAACAAACAGACTTCAGAGAATCAAGAATCAATACTTAGGAGTTACTAGTTAGGACTCGATTTATAAACAGTCTATCTCGTAAAAAAAAAAAAGAATAAATAAAAAGCACAAAGAAGATATAATATGATGATTGTTTCTACTTTCAAAGGATTATGTATGTATAACTTACAGCCTGAACACAGAGCATTGGAGTTCAAAAGAGCAGACTTTGTACCCGGCATCAGCGAGTATGCCATCAATCTCCAACTTTGGTGACGTTGTTGAAGGCCCAATAGCTACTCTGCTTCCCTCTCTCAATTGTGTCATGAACCAGAATCTTGACTTCTAGGGGGAAAGATATAATATATATATATATATATATATATATATATATATATATATATAAAGAAATGGAGTAATCGAGAGAGTATTTTAAGGGGACATTAGGCCAGTTAGGACTTATTGTTGGAAAATATGACTAAATAAACAAGTTTTGATTCAATAATACAAACCCTAAAAAATTAGCAATGACAAAAATAAATAGATAGAGTTAGAAAGATCTCACAAACTATAGAATCACGCAAAATGCGTTGTCTTTAAAGGTCGATTTGTGCCACCTGGAGTAGAACTCGGTGTGAATGGCTCTCTTAACCGAACAACCCCTCAAGATTAGACTCTTCAAGTTGATCACACACTCAAGTAAGAAGAACTAGAACAACCTTACTCTTGCCTTTCCTTTCCTTAAAAAAAAAAGAAAATGAAGCTGAAACTTTTGCAGCAAAACAGAGCAAAGACAGAGGGATGTGCGGCTAGAGAAGAGAAGAAAAATGAATGTATGAATAGTGTGTGTTGTAAGGTTTATATGCTAATTAAAGGAAGATAAGTGGGTTGACTAAGGGACAAGTCCTCCAACGGCTACTGTGCAGATTTGGTGCCCAACAGGTTGCTCAGAAACTCACCAACGGACACAACAAAATCAAGTCAAGTTTGGGCTAAAAGAAAGTAAGAAAAAGGTGAGGCCCAAGAATGATGTAATAAACCCAAACCCAAGCCAACACCTAACCCATTGTGATCCAACTTACCACCTAAAATGTGCAAAGTCTTATAAACTTATAACAGGATTTATTCCTAACCAATGTGGGACATAAAGACACCTTAAGTGTTTGAAACACACATACTCCAACACTAATAACATACTAGGTCATATTTTTAATAAATGCATGTTTTTTAGATGGATAATGTGGGGTTGTTTAAAACAAAAAAGGATTTAAATGTAAAAAATAAAGAGAAATTATCCCTGAAAAAAACCTTATAAATTTGTAAAAAAATATATTAACACTTAAATATATTTAACAGTAATTTATCATAATAAGATACTTAAAAATGTTAATTAATTTTGGAGTTCTTATCATTTTTCTCCTTGCTTTTCAAGAAATGTCGTAATATCCTACCTTGCTTTCGTGTTCTTAAGTGATTAGGTTATGAGTTCCTTGTGTAGAGGGAATTGAATAACTAGATGAGAAATAAGAGGTAGAGATCAAGTAAATCCTACTCAAAACTAGGTGATTTCTTGGGGGCATTTTGTAGCCATTTTCGTGGATGAGACAACTTGCAGCAAACAACAAGGCACAATTGCAAATATTTTGCATGAGCACAATAAGTAAACCCATACAAGATAAAGGTTATAATAATAAGTTAATAATAATTAGTAAATCTAGTTACGCTCGAGTAGAGAAGTCCCAGAGGTCACCCCACCTAATCAAATTTTTTTTTTTCTATAAAAAAAAAAAAAAAAAAAAAAAAAAAAGAAAGTAAATCTCTTGGGCTTAGACTTGATTTGGGAAGCCTATGCGCCTTGCCCTTAGGAAAACATTTGGGCCCCCTGGACTTTATGCTTTTTCCTTGAAATATGGTTTAAAAATATATTTCCCTATATAAACTGTACTAAAAAAGAATGTTTATAGTTGTTCATAAAGATAAAAATATAAAAATATAAAAAGAAGGAAAAGAAGAAGAAGAAAAATGTTTATAGGTACAAATGGTTGGTAGATTGTTGTATATAACTACATGTTGGCTCAAATCACCATAGTTACAACTTTATACTAGGATTCTGTAAAGGAAAATATAAAACTAATCAACAAAAAGGTATGGGGTCGGAGCTGATCTAGGTCAAAGTTGGTTGAGCCCGAGCCAAGGCCAAGCTTCAAGTTAAATTAACCCTAAAGCAATCCAGACCAACCTAATTTTCAAGAATGCATATTAATCGTTAAACTTGACCTAACTTGATCTTTCAATCTACTGGTCCGAATTTCACATCAATACGATGTTTTAATTGTTATGAGCTTTGATTCATTTTGGAATTAATTTCTTATTCATCTAACAATTCAAATAACATTTTTAGGATTATGTTCTTGCTCATCTATATTACCTAAGCTTCAGGCAAGCACATAAAAGCAATAAGTAAAAGCATACATGATGCATGAGTAAGCAAAAGATGACATGTTAAAGAAAGCTTGAAACCAAGTGCGAACAAGATGACCTGGATAGCCATTGAATTCTAATTGAAGCTTAAATCTCGATATCCCCAATATAGAATGGTCATTGATTGTTTCAACAAGTGATCAATTACAAGCAATAGATTAGCTGAATTACGTACAATAGCCTACAACTCTGAGTAATAGCAGGCTAGTAGCCTTGTATCCCAGCAAAATAGTTGCAATACCACCCTAAACCACTCGAAGCATTTATGCTTATGCAATAGCAAGCTTTATGCAGCAACGGTAACAGGTATTATACTGTTATGTAGCAACAAATTATGCAGAAGCTGATAGGACAAGCCTTGATGGTCTTAAGAACCAAGCAAACGTTTGCTTGGGTTTTGAGATTGGCGATGAAAGCTTCCTTCTCCGTTTTTCTTTTGGTTTCTTCTGTGTTCTTCACATTTATGCACACAAAAAAAAGTAAAAAAATAATTTTTTTTTCTTTAGTTCTTTGGTTTTTTTTTTTTTAATTTAGGAAAAAAAAAAAAAAAAATGTTGTTTTTGGATAGCAAACAAAACCAATTGAACAAAATTTGATAGAGTGACTACACTGGACAAAAGGAAAAATTAAAATTGAAATGGATAAATTAAAAGTTAGAACAACATTAAATTAAATTTTAGGCAAAATAATTAGAAGGTATAATCTATAATTTAGCCTAAAATTTATATGTGTGGTTTAAATTTTTTTTTTAATAAAATATAACGATGGTAAATTATGAAATAGCTAGGGGGCGATGGCCCCATCTCCCTCCTCACCCACATACAATTGCTTCTCTCATATAGGAAGCTTGTGGGGTCTAAGTTCATGCAAGTTGACAAGCCAACTCGCTATTGTTATAAAAATATTGTGATTTTTGTTGCGTTGATTGTTTTATTATGCTCATAGCATTTTAGTAGAGTAGTTATTTTTTACTTCGAAAGTATGATGATATATTAGTCAAATTTATAGTGGAGTTCATAACTTATATGAGGAGAGGGTGTACCTTTTTTTTTTTTTTTTTTTTTTTTTTTTTTTTGAGAATCAGAGAGGGTGTACCTCAATGTTCTTCGAAATTATTGAAAAAGTTTTCATTGGGACCCATTAGAGGATGGAAGACTCAAAACCTTTAATCAATTGTAGGTATAGCAATCGAGAAAGTTTTGAATTTCTATTCCGTCTTGCCCACCACTACTTCAAGGTGAGGTTTTTTGCCCCTACCCTCGTCAATTGAGTAATAGGCACCTCATGGACATGCAGGGGCATAGCCAACATTTTTAACTTGGGGGTCGAATTACATGTTTGTACATTAGTTATAACTCATATATTTATGTGTATGTATGTGTGAGATGGATAGAGTTAAAAGAAATAAAGAAATGAAGCTTAAAGACTAAGAATGCCCAAAAAAAAAAAAAAAAAATCACTAGTTTAAGCAACACAATAAACTTTTTGCGACTTTCACATTTCTCAAACACAGTGCACTTTTGTTTTCTTAAAAAAAATAAATAAATAGCATCTTGACAATTTTTTTTTTTTTTTTTTTTTTGGTTTGAGTAAATGTGTATTTTGTTGGGTGAAGTCCACTTGAGAAACTAAAATATTGTAATTGTAAAATGGTCACATTTCAAAGGGAAAGCTATAAAGAAATTAACATTGTATGATGCATAAGAACCACAACAAAATAAAACACATGGCAATTGCTCCAATCACTTGTTGAACCAAAGGCTAATGACTGAAGGGTAACTAATACTTTTTACTTCGTTTTAGTCATTTTATATGCCATAATTTGCTTGACAACCCCACTTAGCTAATTATTTTCATTACTTCCATATACTTTTTTTTAATTCTAATAGTTCTATGCTCTGGATGCATCCAATCATCAGCCAATAAATTAAGACATACTTATGGTATCAAATATTTTTTATCATTCGTGCTAGTGTGTCATTCTATGTAGTTTTGAGAGATAATTGCCTTAACCCTTTGATTGATCATGCGGCCACAACATATTTCAAAGAGGAAACCACTAAAACTAACATTAGACTAGATATGTGAATTTTTTTGGAGGGGCCAATTACTACATTTGCAGGGGCAGCTTGTTTTTATATAGTAGTATATAAGGGTTTCAAAAGATTTGGAGGAGCCATGGCCTCCCAAGCTTATGTGTGCCTCCGCCCCCTATGGACATGATACCTGCCCACCCCATTCACTTAATTTTTTTATTATATATAATTCTTTTTTTTTTTTTTTTCTTCTTGAGAAGAATATATAATTCATTAAGTTTGATTTAAAAATAAAATCTACATTAAATTAAAATTCATAAATAGGATAAATAAAGTTCTAAGTTCTAACATTAGAAAACTTTGTTTAATTACTCGTGGTGGTGCCGTAATGGCGGGTTGCAAAGTTTCGAGTCAACTTTTTTTTTTTTTGGGAACCGGTAAGAAGTTGTGAGTCAACTTTATCCCTGGAAAATGTACCGGTCTATAATTCTTGGATGGTATCACTTGTGTGATCAGTAAATATTTAATCCAGCAACTTATTCAAAAAAAAAAAAAAAAAAAAAATCCAGCAACGTGACAGTTTGGCCAATAGCAAAGCGTCAAATAAATCGAAAGAACATGTATTCAGTGACTCAACAATCTGAGGTTTCGAAACCTCAAAGGAGACTCACTTTCTCTGTGTTATCAATGTCAACCAACCCCAATGTCTGTGCAGAGGCAAGGTAACCTCACCGGAGTTGAATCTCCGGCCGCCGCGAAAGTTACCCCAAGGGCTTCTCCAAGGCCACAAAGCCACCCCAAATCTTTCAATCCCCTCATAACGATTCCACAGCCAGTTTCTCAGTCGACCCGACCCAACTGGCCCAGGCGGTGGTTGGGTTGAGCGAAGGTGGCGAGGACATGGTTGTTGAATCCGGTGTTGAACTTTGGTTTTTTCACAAGAAACCAACAGACTTGACAGAATCAATAATTAACATCTAGAACTTGATTTATGAACAGCCTATCTCATGTAAAAGAAGATACGGTATGGCGATATAATTGTAAGAAGCAGCAGAACCCACATGACATTGCTCAGCTTATTATAGTGATAGTATCAAGTATCGCGAATGCATCTGTTCCACCATCCTCAAACAGTGCTGATGGGTGTGGGCTTCTAAGAGATTAAAATGGCTCTTGAATCAGGGGATTTTCTAGATTAATGGGCGCCTCAAGTTGCCTTCTTGCCGAGTTATGGGCTCTGAGAGATGGCATCCTATAGTCAAAAGCCTCAACATTGGCAAACTTATTATAAATGTTGATGTTGCTGAAGTCATTAACCTTTCCTCTAAACCAAATTATTTTAACCGGTTAACTCAGCCTATAATGGATGATTGCAGGAACATGCTCCAAGTTTTCCAAGAGTACTACATGCAACACTGCTTCAGGGAAACTAACAAAGCCGCTGACTTGCTTACAAAGCTTGCCCGCTGCCAATCTGAATCATTTATTTCCTATGTAACGCCTCCATTTGTTGTTATGGAGGCCCTTCCTTTTGACTCTAATTCTGTACCTTGTAACCGTTTTATTCGGCCTCCAATTGCTTATGATTAATATAATTATTCCCATATTTTACCAAAAAAATAAAAATGAAAAATGATCCTGACCTCTCTCAATTGTGTCGTGAATCTTGAGGAATGGAGGGAACAACCAAGAGAGTATTATTATTCTTTCTCAAAAAAAAAAAAAAAAAAAAAAAAAAGAGAGTATTATTAGTAGGGGACAGGTCGGGCCAGCTAAGCTCCAAAAAATACCGGGCCTCTTGTGTGTATATTTTTTTGTAAAGAAGGCCCCACCCAATAGGGTGTGACAATCAATATTAGATGGTCCTTTCTTTTCCACTGAACTTAGCCCAGGGACTATCTCTCACCTTGCCTCGGCCAACATGGTTGGATTTTCTAGTCCGAGTTTTGGAAATGCCCAGCCCAATGTCAACTTGAAAATGTCTACTACTACCGCCCGTGACGTGTCTTTGAATATGCCTCCTCCTAGTGATCTAGCACCATGAAAAAGTCTACAGATAAAAGATTTGACCCAAAAAAAAAATTTGAGAGCATTAATAGTAATGCAATGGCAAGTAAAAAAATAATGTCACTGATAGGCTAAATAAAAATCTGTAAAAGTTTTAAACTCAATAGGTAACGGTTGTGAAAAATATTACCAAAATTTTTTTGTACTGGTGCTCCATGCTCAAATTAAGCTATACTTTAGATTCATTTTGGGTACCGAAGGGAAGTCGATCGGCAATTTGGTATGACAATGGGTCCAAAAATTCTTCCACGTAGTTAGAATAGGAGACAGCCTTGCTTTTAGATACTCCCTCCGTCCCACTTTGTTTGTCCTCTATTCCATTTTGAGATGTCCCAAAATATTGTCCTGTTTCTAAAAATAAAAGTCATTAATTTACTAATGTTCCTATTATACCCTTATTAATTTGCTAATTCAATTTTTTGATAAATTTATTTAAGGGTAGTTTTGGAAACTAATACATTTTTAAAAGGTAGACAAGATAATAAATGATGTTCCCTTAAAAAATTTGACTTTTCAAACAGGACAAACAAAATGAGACGGAGGGAGTATTATTTTACTACTCCACTAAGAGCCACCTCGAAATGGCTCAAGAGAGACAAAAATTAGACTGTGTTTGAAGTTTGAACTAGGAAATTTACAAAGGCAGACATATAGCAAAGTATAGTAAAGGCAGACACGTCTGGTTTGTTCCTGCTTCCCCCTACCTGTCTAGTTTGGAGGGCAATACAATAATCTTCGGGTCTTTTTCAAATCTCTTTGCTTTAGTTTCTGTTTTACATTATTCTACGTGTGCATTTGGCATCATATGGCAATCAGTGCGATTATGTTGCTAGAAAACATTATTTTATTTTAATGCTTAATCGTGTCAACATTTTTTATCTATCACTTAATGGCAAATACTACCATTTTGATACAATATCAAAAGATTAAGAACTAAATTGACATATTTAACGAATCATGGACCAAATTGACACACATCATGTAGGTTTAGACCAAATATGTAATTTACTATCTATCGTTTGTTCTCTTGCAAGTACTATATATAAAGTAGAAACAAATTTGTAATAAAAAAAATCTCTCATAGACAGTAAGGGTGAGTTTGGTTTAGCTTTTTGTAAAAGTGCATAATGAAAAAGTGCATTTTCAAAAAGTTGAGTGTTCGGTAAAAACTGTTAAAAAATGTTTTTTGAAAAAACTGAGTGTTTGGCTAGCACTTATAAAAGTGACAATTTGAGGGATAAATTACCAAAAAGGACAATGTATATATAAGAGAATTTATTTCATTTTTTTTTTTTTTTTTTTTGGATGTGAGTTTAGTTCATACTTAAATCAACTACTTTATCATACTTAAATCAATTTTTCTCTTTCTAAAAAAATTATTTTTTTTCTCACCAATTTTAACTAATAATAACATATCACTTAAGATTTATTGTGAAAATATTGTGATAAAAATTGATACTAATTTTAATTTTAACGTGCTATTAAAATTATTTTTTTCTCTTTCTAAAAAAATTATTTTTTTCTCACCAATATTAGCTAATAATAATCTATCACTTAAGATTTATTGTGAAAATATTGTGATAAAAAATTATACTGATTTTAATTTGAACGTACTATTAAAATTATTATTTTTTCTTTCTAAAAAAATTATTTTTTTCTCACCAATATTTGCTAATAATAACCTACCGCTTAAAATTTATTGTGAAAATATTGTGATACCATTTCCCTTTTTCTTTTCTTTTTTTCCTTTTTCTTCCCTCTTTTTTTATCCTCCACACACGTACCACATTTCTTTTTCTTTTTCTTTTTCTTTTTCTTTTTTCCCCTTTTTTTTTCTCCTCCACACACATACCCTTAACACTTTTCTTTTTTTCCTTCCTTCCTCTTTTGCAACCTACCACTTCCTCCAAACTCAGAACGTTCCAACTTTCCTTCTTCCTCATTTTTTTTCCCTCTTAGCGCTTCCTTTCTCCCTTTACTAAAAATATACCCTTACTCTTTTCTTTGTTTTCCTTCTTTCCTCTTTTTTTCCTTTACTCTTTTCTGCTCTTTGTTTTTCCCATAACATTCCACAGACTCATAGAGCTCTCCTTCAATCATTCTTCCTCTTTTTTTTTTTTTTTTTTTTCCTTTTCTTTTAGCACATCGTCTGTAACACCCATGCAAGGGATTGAATTTTTTTTTTTTTTTTCCTTAGCTGATTTGGGAATTTGTTATAGATTTTTTTGTGTTTGGATTTGGAAGTTTGTTATTGAGAGGGTAGAGTAGAGAGATGAGATGAGAGGAATGAGGACCACACGAGAATTGAAGCCATTTATCAAGGGTAATTTGGTATTTTTCGGTAGAGCCCAACGGATACCATTCAAATGCGCATTCGACTTTTTGTTTATCGACCTCCAGAGGTCCATAATTGTCTTGCGTGTTTGTGCCTTCGTTCAAAACGCAACTTTTATATAAAAGTTGCATTTCTGCTTTACCAAACAGTAATTTCTGTCCGACTTTTAAACAAACGCGCGTTTCAGCTCCTAAAAGTTGAAACAAACGGGCACTAAGTTTTATCTTCTTACTAACCCACATGGAAAAAAATTTGGAGCCACTGCAACCAATAGGTGTAAAGAATGTTGTCAAATTATTTTAGTACCATTGCTCTTATGCTCAATTAAGCTTTACGTTTTAGACTATTTTTTAGCCCCACAGGAAGTCAATTTGAAGTTTGGTACTACTTTTATTTCAATTCGATCTCGATGAAACAATACATTGGGGGCATAAAAATGGAGGGTAAAATTGTCATAAAATTACTTAGAAATTTTTGATTGGTGCTAAGCTAATAGTGCAATGTCATATCACATTGGTTAATTATATCCAATAGATTTTAGCGATGGAATAATTAAGTCATAATTTATTGGTTGATTGTATTATTAAGTATTTTAATATTTACCATGCATGCATTGTTGTATTAGAACCAAAAGCCCTTCTTGATCAAGTTATAATTAAATTGTAAAATTATAATTCTAAGGACAAGGAGTTTCTAATTTAAGATATTCTCTCTCTCTCTCTCTCTCTCTCTCTCTCTCTCTCTCTCTCTCTCTCTCTCTCTCTCTCTCTCTCTCTCTCTCTCTCTTAGAGTTTTGGTTTGAGTTAGCTCTTAAATATTTTAGAAGTAAGAATTTGAGTACTTATATCAAAATACAATCTACAAGACTACGTATTTGAATATGCCTATCAATTGTAATTTTTTTGATGAGAAATTTGATTAATTAATTTGAAACTTAAAAAATTTAATTGTACCCAAACAAAAGAAATATTACAACTACAAATTATTTTAAAAACGGTTAATGTGGAATGGTCGACGTCAACTTTTAAAAAACTATATTACTTCTCCAGCGAAATTCATTATAATTTATTGCCACAGCGACAGGAACAGTACTTCTTTGAAGTAAATCCTTTAATGGCTAGGACTAGGAGTTGTAAATCCTTTACTCGCTAGGACTGGAGTTGTAAATCCCTTATTGGCGAGGACTAGGAGTTGTAAAACCAAAACCTGGTCTAAATAAGAATCGCCTCCTTCTCTTCTATTACAATTCGCAACTACCATTACCATAGTCCTTTATTCTTCTATTTGTTTGTCGACTCGATCACTTGTCACCATGAATCCATTGTCTTCTTCCCATCTTTACCATCCTTCGTTACTATCACGTACTGAGTGGAGTTCTGAAGAGAAGAAAATATTTGAGGAATCCATCAAAGAAATTCCACATATTTTTGAGATAATTTCTAGTAGATTGCCATTGAAGAGTATACCAGACCTTAAGGCACGCTATGGATAGTTAATTGAAGGAATATTTATAAGGCACAGGCCAGGTTTCATTCAGGTACCTGATGATAGGACTAGTGAAACTGGTGAAACTAGTGGAGATAGAACAGTAGCACATGTTGTTGAAGAAACACCCAAGAAGAAACAAGGAAAAGTAGCACCGGTTGCAGATGAAAAAACCGAGAGGAAAAGAGGAAAGTATGTATCAAAAACTTTTATTTATCCTTATTTTTGTAGTTATGCTATTATTTAGACTTAATTTTTTTCATATATATGTATATATATTTCAAACTCTTTTCTTCTAATTTTAGATATATAATTTGAAATATGGTTTAGTTTCGAATGGTTTATTTATATTAAATCTCTTAATTTTGTACTAACTCACTTGACACAAAAATTAAAAAGTTTAAAAGAGACACATGACACAAAATTATTCTCTAATTGAAATCTAATTTTAATTTTAATTTAATTTTCTCTAAATTTTGACTTTATATATATATATATGAGAGAGAGAGAGAGAGACAGATTGTGAATTTCACAATTATAACTAAAATAGTTTTTGATTAAAGCAGGAGTGCAAAAAGGTTAAAGCCTTTTGTTAGTCAAGATATTGGAGACAACCTTTAGGCTGGCTGAATTCGAACGAGAGCTCTTTGAATTGGCATTATATTGTCTTCAATTAGTTCATCATGGCACGATGGATGGAATGTTAATGTTTTGTGATCTTTTGATCTATGACTTTTGTTGTTCCGATGCTTTTGTGGATGATTTCTAATCTAGCTATTTTTGTTTCAATCTTTGTCTTTTCGGATGAATTATTATAATGCTTTTTTCTTTTTATGAATGAAATTATTAGTTTTAACTTTAATTAGTTCAACTTGATTGCTGCTTCTTTTCTTTTCTTTTTTCTTTTTTTAAATTATTGAGATCACCAAAAGAAAGGGCTAATAAGTAGAGAGCCTCATATCTGGAGAAAAAATGAGAATGAAAAGGAGAAGATCTTAATATGAACTGATGATGCCGGAAATAATCCCACCAGTGAGTCACACGTCCCTCGTACGATCGCAAATGGCACCTGCACAACAAAAAAGAATAACCTAGCGGGGGGTACCGGTGTGGTACCAGCCAAGTACCCTCCGAAGGTCAAGTTAGAATTATTCTCACTGCTCTAGAGTGCTAGAGAGGGTAAATTATGCGTACCTTGGTTTGTGAGAGTGCTTGGGTTTTTATAGTAGAGAGGGCTGACCCTCTTTTCCTTGGAGCGGAAGTCTTTTCCTTATAGGAGTCTCCTTGGGCGTATTTTACGGGATTCTTTCCATATAGGAGTCCTTAGGTTCCATGAAACGTGGGGAGCAAGTTATTTACTTGTACACGTAAATGTGCATAATGGTAATTTCATAGATCGACGCCGTCGGTTTATGTTATCCCGTCGATTCACGCTTATCCCGTAAGCTTCGGGGAAGTTCGGCCCTATGTGGAGTTCTTTAGCCTTAGGTCACCGTCGGCCAAGAAGGTATCTTTGACGGCAAGACCATCTCATCATCCTTGCTAAGTTTGCACCTTCACCCTTGCAGGTCCGCACCGTCGCCCTTGTCAGGTATATGCCGTCACCCTTGTCAGGTATGTGCCGTCACCCTTGCCAAACATATTTTTATCCTCATCATTTGCCCCCTACTCCATACCTCCGTCACCTTCTCAGACCGACGGGTTATGGAGTTTGCTTTCAAAAAAGGCAGAAAACATCGTTTGCGTAGATCCGAGCAATTAATGCCTTGGACGGGTGGCTCGTTCCCATTGGCCTCACTTTTGACGAGACGCCGCGCCGTCTTCCGCGCCATTTTTTCCATATATAAACAGCGTTTTCGGTCATTTTTCACTATTTCAACCCTGCTGAGCTTGTGGAGAGACAGACCGTCGCTCACCTTTCGTCGCCTTCACCGCCGTCGGTTTATCCGTCATCTTTGTCTCTAGAGCCGTCCGAAGGCTTCCATACCGGTAAGTTTTCATCCCTCTCCTCCCTTCTTTTTCTTTTTCTTTTTATTTTTGCCTCATTAGTGAGGCCGTCACCTAGGTACTTAGTTTGAACCCGTCACTTGTAGGTAGTCGATGTCGAGTGACGCGTCTTGTGACGAGTCGTCGGTCCGCGAGGGAGCGGGCTACGACGAAAACCTTTGGTTCTGGAAATGAGTCAGAGTTCTCCCTCCCGTCAAAGAGAGAGTCGTCAGCCCAATCTCCTAACAGTGAAGAGAGTTTTGCTGAGGGAGATGGGGAGGAGGGAAGAGGGGATGAAAAACGACGGGGATGGAATGGACGTTGATGGGGATGGAATAAATGTTGACGGGGAAGATAGTGACGGGGTGAGGGATCCAGTGAAGGGACTTCGGAGGGTTCCGGAGATAACCGTCCCTTCATTCTTCCCGAGGATTGGGCCGTCAACAAATTTTTGCCTGGGATGAGTGGTAAGGTCTTTAGGGAGCTACGGGTTCGCTATCGGATCCTAGACCACATTCCCATCCGTCTCCTTAGAGAGGGTGAGAGGTGTTACTCTGGGCGGACAGCTGACGTTGGTATGTACGACGCCATGTTTGCCGCGGGCCTGAGGTTGCTGTTGACGGCTCTACACCGTCAACTAGTTGATTTCCTCGGAGTATCCGTCACCCAGGTTGCCCCCAACGCCTGGAGGACCTTTATAGGAGCTGAAATCCTATGGGGCAGCCTTAGTGGAGGACACCGTCGCTTACATTAGGAGAGTTTTTTTATTGTTATAGGCCTCACCACATCGCCTCGTCTAAGGGGACATATCACTTTAATGCCCGAGAGAAAGGGCTACGGTTAGTGTCCGATATGCCCGACTCAAATAGGAACCGGAAGAGTAGGTATTTTTTTGTTGAAGGGACGGACTGGGTTTGCCGTCGGGAGGAGTGGGCGACGATGCCCCGTGGTTACTTTGACAACACCTGGGCTTTCGTCAAGGACTCGGGTTAACTCCGTCAGTCATGAGGCTCGTGCGTTCTTTTTAAGGCGACGGTACTAACACTTGTCATTTTTTTTTTCTTTTTAGAAACTTATACCCGTCCCATGAGATAATCGACGAAAGCAGGAGGGGTTCATCCAACGGATTCTAGAAATCCCTTTGGAAGACCGTAAGTGCAGGGATTTGATCACCCTTGACACCCTCCACTTATACTGTGGGGGCCCGGATCCGTCGTGAAGCTCGTAGGTTGGAGGAGTTTGCGCGCCGACGTAAGTAGACTTCCACTCCCGTCGGTTTAATTATTTCCGTCACTTTCCCTAATTAGTCTTTCTTTTTGTAGAGATGGAATCCGCGAAACAAAGGATACGGGCCGCCGCAGCTCGTCAAAAAGAAGAGAGGAAGGCCAAGGAAGCAGGGGGGAAGCCTCGTCAACCCTCGTGGCCGTCGCCAAGGTGGCGAAGAGGAAACTGACGGGAGTGATGGCCGCCCACAAAAAAGAGCCCGTCACTCCGTCGGTCGAGCCATTGAAGGAGAAGTCCCCTCCGACGCCCGGCCATGGCGCGGGAAAGGGGGTGATGACTTCCACTGGTCCCGTCAACGAGGGCCCGTGCCGTCTCCTAACCTACAAGGAATACGCCGTCGGGGAGGTTGAATCTCTTATAAAGCCGACGGACATGGAGCCCCGTGATCAAGTAGGGACGGAAGATTTAGGGGCGTCGGCCCTCTTTGATCTCTCCAGGGTAAGTTTCTTCACGTTTTTGGTTTGAACATGCCGTATCTTGTTTTGATGTATTTTTCATCCGACGGATACGCTCTTTTAGGCCTTGGTTCGTGTCAAAGCCCTTCGTGACCGTTGCGAGGCGAAGGAGGGGGTCGTCGGTCGAGTTCGCAGCCATAACAAGAACTTGTTGAATCAGCAGGCTCAGTACAAGGAAGCCGTCCGTGTCCTTAACCAGGAGCTGAAGGATGTTAATACTAAACTGACGGAGGCCGGTGGCGAGAACGTCAAGCTCCAAGGGGAGGTGACGGCTCTGGAGGAGAAGCTGCAGACGGCGGGGGCCGACGCGATCAGAGATTTCAAAACGTCGCAGTCTTTCATCGACTCATGTGGTCGATATTACGGCTTTGGGTTTGATGATTGCCTTCGACAGTCGCGTCGCCCTTCCCGGATCTGGACTTGTGCGGGATTACAATGGACGATGGAGACGACGTCTCTCTTCAGCCCGAACCTACCCGGAGCATGACAAAGCGTCGTCTGGCCCTGCCCACTGCCGCCAATCCTACAAGGTGATTCTCCCCGTTTGTTATTGTGGACGTTGAAGACCGTCCCCGCCGACGGCAACCCTCCCGCTGCTTGATTATAGCTATGTACTTAGGCGGTTTGTTTCTTTTTCTTTTTCAAATTTTACGGAGAACAGTTGTTATTTTTAGTTTTAAACGGTTGTAGTTTTAAACAATTGTAGTTTTAAACAATTGTAATGTTTTAAGTGTTCTTGTCGTTTGTATAATGCACGTATTTCGTTTCCGTCGCTTTTATCTATTTATTTTAGACAAAATTTTTGGAAATTCCCGTCTGCTTGTAATACGTCATCTCGTTAAACTGTTGAATACCTCGTCGCCTTTACGCGGGTTTACAAGTTTGTCTTTTGATACCTTTGTTGGTCCGTCATTTTTGAGGACCTGCCTCGCGATGGTTATTCCATCTTATTAGACCGTCGACCCTTTGGCTGTTAGCCTTTTCGGGCCGTCACCTTCTTGGCCTTGGCCTTGATGTTATTTGATATCTTTTTGGTCCGTCGGTTTTGAGGACTCCCTACGATGGTTATTCCATCTTGTTGGACCGTCAGCCTTTTGGCTTTTGGCCTTTTTTAGGCCGTCGGTTTCTTGGCCTTGGCCTTGATGTCATTTGATATCTTTTTGGTCCGTCAGTTTTGAGGACTGTCCCTACGATGGTTATTCCATCTTGTTGGACCGTCGACCTTTTGGTTTTTGGCCTTTTTTTTTGGGCGTCGGTTTCTTGGCCTTGGCCTTGATGTCATTTGACATCTTTTTGGTCCGTCAGTTTTGAGGACTTTGCGTTGTGGACTTGGTCGTCCCCGAATATGAGATTAGTGAACCATAGAAAGAATAAATCCTCCAGAAATTTCTGAATAAACTCCTCTTATTGGCATGCATTTAAATAAAAGTAATTAAAACCAAATCCCGCCCCTCGGGCTAAAAAGTATTTGTTGCAAGAAAAGAAAAACTGAAGTAAATGATAAATCCGAGGAGTAAAACTAAAGTTTGCTGAAATAACAAAAATAGGTCGGTCTCTAGGTCTTTGCTCCTATTGGTAATACTTCCGTAGGTGTTCGGCGTTCCATGGGTGTGGTAGCTTCTGTCCTTCCAATGTCTCTAGGTGGTAAGTACCTTTCCTCCGCCACGATGTAACTCGGTAAGGTCCTTCCGGGTTGGGGCCGAGTTTCCCTTGAGTAGGGTCCCTAGCGGCACCCATGACCTTTTCGAGAACAAGGTCTCCAACTTGGAAGTCTCTATGTCGGACTCGAGAGTTGTAGTGTTTGGCCATGCGGTCTTGGTACGGGCGAGCCTTTGTTCTCGCTGCTTTGCTCCGATTTCGTCCACCAGGTCGAGCCGTAGTCGCATAGCCTCGTCGCTTTTGTTCTCATCATGGTTGTGCACACTGTAGCTTGTGAGTCCGACTTCGGCTGGGATAATCGCTTCGCTATCGTACGTTAGTCGGAACGGTGTTTCTCCTGTGGGCGTCCTTACCGTCGTCCTGTATGCCCATAGTATACTTGGCAATTCTTCGGGCCATATACCCTTTGCCCCCTCGAGCCGAGTCTTGATGATCTTGAGCAAGGATCGGTTCGTTACTTCGACTTGTCCGTTAGCTTGAGGGTGGGCGGGGAGGAATAGTGGTTTTTATCCCCAACTGCGAGCAAAAATCCCGAAAGGGGTCGTTGTCGAATTGTCTCCCGTTGTCCGAGACAAAGACTCTGGGAATGCCAAACCCGCATATGATACATCTCCAAACAAAGCTCCGCACGTTCTTTTCTGTAATTTTTGCCAAAGCTTGACTTCCACCCACTTCGTGAAATAGTCGATACCTACTACCAGGAATTTTGGCCGTCGCACGGCTGTAGGGAATGGTCCCATGATATCTAATCCCCACTGTGCGAACGGCCATGGGGCTGTCATTGGGGTCAGCTCTTCGGTTGGCTGTCTAATAATATTCTTTGAACCGTTGACATTTGTCGCAGCCACGACATAAGCTTCGGCGTCCCTCCGCATGGTGGGCCAATAATACCCCGCTCGTACAAGCTTGTGTACCAACGATCCGGACCCCGAGTGGTTTTCATGAGACTCCTTCATGTACTTCTCTCATGACGTAGTCCGCTTCTTCCGTACCCAAGCATCTCGGATACGGTCGGGAGAAGCCTCTCTTATACAGGACGTCTTTTATCGGGACGAATCTCGCCGCCTGGGCTTTAAGTTTCCTTGCGGCTTCCTTTCCGCCTGGTAAGACCCCGTTTTTTAAGTACGAAACTAACGGCGCTGCCACTTTGTCGGAGCATATTTCCTGCATGTCATTTGAGATCTATTAGCGGGGAAAGCTGTACAAAAGAGAGCACATTACCAAGGATAACCATTTGTTCAAATTTGAAGCGGCCTTCGCGAGACGGTCGGCTTTCTCGTTCTTTTCTCTGGGAATCTGGACGACTTTGGCTTCTAGGTCTCTCACCTTTGTTTTTACTTCGTCAAGGTATCTTTTCATCTTTTCGCCCCCGCAATCGTAGTCTCCGTTTATTTGGTTAGTGATGACCTGTGAATCGCAGTAGATGACTACCCTTGCGGCTCCCCGCCGCTTTGGCAAGGTCAAGCCCCGCTATCGAGCCTCATACTACGATTCATTGTTGGTGGCAGGGAAGTCGAGACGGACCATACATTCGATGGTGTCTCCTTCGGGGATAGTAGCACGATGCCGGCCCCTCGCGGCTTACTGTTGGACGATCCGTCCGTATATATGCTCCATTGGGGGACTCTATCGCCCCCTTGTCTTCCCCATGGGTGAACTCGGCTATAAAGTCGGCGACGATCTGTCCCTTGATGGCGGTTCGCGGGCGTCATCGAATGTCAAATTCGCTCAGCTCTATGGCCCATAGCGCCAATCGTCCCGCTGCCTCGGGACTGCTCATCGCCCGTCGTAAAGGCTTGTCGATTAGGACGTTTACAGTATGAGCTTGGAAGTATGGCTTGAGCTTACGGGTTGCCGTAACTAATGCGAAGGCAAGTTTCTCCATGGGCGGGTACCTTTTTTCGGCACCGTGAAGCGCTCGGCTTGAGTAGTACACGGGTTTTTGTACCTTCTCTTCTTCTCTGATCAAGGCCGCGCTAACGGCTGCGGAGGAGACGGCTAGATAGAGGAAAAGTTCTTCTCCCGGCTGCGACGGGCTCGGCGATGGCGGGGAGGAGAGATAAGCCTTCAATCCTTCGAATGCTTGCTGGCATTCGTCGGTCCATTCGAAGGATTTCTTCAATGTTCGGAAGAAGGGCAGGCACTTGTCCGTCGCCCTTGACACGAACCTATTCAGCGCCGCTATCTTTCCATTGAGGCTTTGCACCTCCTTCACATTTCTTGGTGGTGCCATATCCATAATGGCCCGGATCTTGTCCGGGTTTGCCTCGATTCCCCTTTGAGACACCATGAATCCCAAGAATTTTCCTGCATTACCCCAAAGGCACATTTCCCGGATTGAGCTTCATGTTGTAGGAGCGAAGGGTGTCGAATGTTTCCTTGAGATCTCCTAGATGATCTTCCTCCCTTCGGCTTTTGACTAGCATGTCGTCTACGTAGACCTGGACATTCCTCCCAATCATTGCGCGAACATTTTGTTCATGAGCCTTTGATACGTCGCGCCCGCGTTCTTCAGGCCGAAGGGCATGACCTTGTAGCAGAATAGGCCTTGGCTGGTCACGAACGACGTTTTTTCCTGGTCGGCTTCGTGCATCCGTATTTGGTTGTATCCCGAGAAAGCATCCATGAAGCTCAAGAATCGGTGTCGGGCTGTAGAGTCTACTAGGACATCCACCCCGGGATAGGGGTAGCTATCCTTGGGGCAGGCCTTGTTAAGGTCGGTGAAGTCCACACACATCCGCCATTTCCCGCTCGTTTTCTTCACCATTACTACATTTGCTAACCAGTCGGGATAGTAAACTTCCCTAATGAAACTTGCTTCCCGTAACTTTCTAACTTCCTCTGCTATGGCCCGGTCTCGCTCGGGGGTAAACACCCTCTTCTTTTGTCCGACGGGTGGAAAGGCGGGCGACACATTCAACTTGTGCACCATGACTGAAGGATCTATTCCTGGCATATCTTCATGACCCCATGCGAACACGTCTTGATTGCGTTTAAGGAAGGTTATGATCTCCTAACGGACGGTGGGGTTAGCGCGAGTTCGATCTTGGTCGTTCGGCCAGAATCGGAATTGTCAAGTGGTATCTCTTCTAACCTCTCAACCGGCTCCGTTACCGTGCGGTGCTCTTCTATACTTAAAGCCTGAACTTGATCCTCCATTTCCATCATGGCTATGTAGCATTCGCGCGCGGCCATCTGATTCCGTGCAGCTCCCCTACTCCGTAGTCGGTCGGGAATTTTATCATCAGGTGGTAGGTGGAGGTTCTCGCCTTCCATGAATTGAGCGTGGGTCGCCCGAGGATAGCGTTGTAGGTCGATGAGCAATCAACAACTAGGAATGTCACGTCCCTGGCTATCTCGTTGGGGGTAATCACCCACAATGACAGTAAGGTGACCGCGCCAGTGGGAGTACGCGGCTCCCGCCGAAGCCAACGAGCGGGGCATTTGTTGGGATCGGTCGTCCCCTGTCGATCCTCATCTCGCTGAACGCGGTGTAGTATAAGATATCTATTTGAATCGCCGTTGTCGACCAGCACCCGGTGCATATTGTAATCTCCTACGCGTAAGTTGACGACGAGTGCGTCGTCATGTGGATAGTGAAGGCGTCGTGCGTCTTCTTCCGAGAATCCGACTACGGGACCTTCTCTTCGTGTCATCTTTGGCACGGCCCCCGTTAGTTGAACATTTTGTACCATCCGAAGATAGGTCTTGCGGGCCTTCTTGGATGACCCGGCGGCGGTCATTCCCCTTACAATCATCCTTATATCCCCAATCGGGGGCCTTGGCCACTCATTGTCCCGTCGGGGGTGTTGGTCTTGCGCGGGAGGATCCGCTCTCTCCTTGCTAACGAACCTCTGCAGCTTTCCTTGTCTGATAAGGGCTTCAATCTGCTGCTTGAGGTCATAGCAATCAGCTGTGTCGTGGCCGTGGTCACGGTGGAATCGGGAGTACTTATCTCGGGAGCGTTTTTGGGGTCGCTTTTCAGCTTTCCCGGGAATGTCAGCGACTCCTCGTCCTTGATCCGCATAAGGACTTGATCTATCGGGGCTGTTAGCGGAGTGAAGCTCGTGAACCTTCCTCCCAGGGGCTTAGGGCATCTTTCGTCCCTTCGGTCCGCGGTTCTTGTCTTCTTTCGGCTCTGGTCCTGTCGATTGTCTTCCTGCCGTTCTCTCTTCCTGGGCCTTTCTTCTCGCGCTAACAGTGCATCCTCAGCGTTCATATACTTCGTGGCGCGATAAAGTACTTCTGACATGGTTTTTGGGTCGTTTTTGTATATGGAAAACAAAAACTTGCCCTTCTTCAAACCATTTGTAAATGCCGCGACAAGTATCTTATCGTCAACTTCGTCGATCGATAGTGCCTCTTTGTTGAAGCGGGAGATGTAGGCTCTTAAAGTTTCGTCTTCCCGCTGCTTCATACTCATCAAGCAAGCCGTAGACTTCTTGTATCGATGGCCTCCAATAAAGTGTGCGGTAAACTGAGCGCTGAGTTCTTTGAAGGTGTTGATGGAATTTGGTGCCGGTCGACCGAACCAAATTCTCGTTGCTCCTTTCAGCGTTGTAGGGAAGGCCCTACACATGATGGCGTCCGCTACTCCTTGAAGGTGCATTAGTGTTTTGAAGGTCTCCAGGTGGTCCAGTGGGTCCTTGACCCCGTCATAATTGTCTATCTGCGGCATGCGGAATTTACTTGGCAAAGGGTAGGAGTTGACGGTGGCGGTGAACGGCGAGTCGATTCGGTTGACAAGGTCGTCAAGGTCGCTTGATACTCGGCCCCTTGAGAGCATTCATCATAACCTCCATTTGTTCCTTCATGGCTTGCATCTCCGCGAGAACAAGCGGCGGAGCGATTTCCGCGAGGGAGGGGATGCTTGTGTTCTGTCGTTCTGGTTTGCTCGGGCGTTGCTGGCCTGGGGTCCTTCCTGGTTTCTCCTGTCGGCGCTAGTCCCTTCTTGTTCTGCTCCTTGGTTGTCGGGAGCTGCACTTTTCTGTCTCAGTTGCTCTTCTAGGTCGTGGTTTTGTTTTGTGAGGCGCTCCACGGCGGCGGCGAGCGTCCTCACCTGTCTTTCAAGTGCAGTCGTAGGGGTCTCTTCTTCTAGGACGTCGTTGGTGGTCGCCATTGAGCGAGTGAGTACCATGTAACTCTTTTGTCTTGGAAGCGAGAACCTGTTAAAACGTTTCCCACAGACGGCGCCAACCGATGATGCCGGAAATAATCCCACCAGTGAGTCACACGTCCCTCGTACGATCGCAAATGGCACCTGCACAACAAAAAGAATAACCTAGCGGGGGGTACCGGTGTGGTACCAGCCAAGTACCCTCCGAAGGTCAAGTTAGAATTATTCTCACTGCTCTAGAGTGCTAGAGAGGGTAAATTATGCGTACCTTGGTTTGTGAGAGTGCTTGGGTTTTTATAGTAGAGAGGGCTGACCCTCTTTTCCTTGGAGCGGAAGTCTTTTCCTTATAGGAGTCTCCTTGGGCGTATTTTACGGGATTCTTTCCATATAGGAGTCCTTAGGTTCCATGAAACGTGGGGAGCAAGTTATTTACTTGTACACGTAAATGTGCATAATGGTAATTTCATTGCATCGACGCCGTCGGTTTATGTTATCCCGTCAGCCCACGCTTATCCCGTAAGCTTCAGGAAGTTCGGCCCTATGTGGAGTTCTTTAGCCTTAGGTCACCGTCAGCCAAGAAGGTATGCTGACGGCAAGACCATCTCGTCATCCTTGCTAAGTTTGCACCTTCACCCTTGCCAGGTCTGCACCGTCGCCCTTGTCAGGTATGTGCCGTCACCCTTGTCAGGTATGTGCCGTCACCCTTGCCAAGATATTTTTATCCTCATCATGAACAATTTATTTCAAACGAAAGCCAAATGGTGTTACAGAAGAATGAAAATAGATAAATGTTGAAATACAAAGGTGTTGGACAATAAAAATAGATAAATATTCTAATTCTCTTTTCAATTACTATGATGTCAAAAGGAATAGCTTTGGGCATTAAGAGATGGGCTAATTATGGCTAGAGATCTTCATATTGAAAAACTCATTATTAATGTGGATGCACTTGAAGTTATTAACCTCTTCTCTCACACAAAAGCCACTAATCAGCTAACCCAACCCATTGTGGATTATTGCGGGAACACACTCCAAGCTTTCCGGGAGGTCCAGTGTTTTGCAACTTTGCTTCAGGGGAGACTAACCGTGCTACTGACTTCCTTGCTAAACTAGGACATAGCCAGCTTGATCCTTTTGTTTATTACGTATTCCCTCCTTTTGATGTTACGGAGGTCTTAACTAATGATGCTACTAGTGTTTTGTATACCTGAACCACTCGGAGTGTAACTGTTTCTATTTAATCTAATCTAATTATCTCCTCTTTACCAAAAAAAAAAAAAAAAAAGAAAGAAGGATTAGCTTTGGTCAAGCGCCCCATGGAGATCTGGTCATCTACATTCCAAGTGCATTCCAAGGCCGTTATGCTGGAGAAATTTACACATCCATGTATGTTTCATGAACCTATTGATTAGCTGCAAGCAAACCAACCTAAATTGATGATTATATGCAAGCAAGCCAAATGATACAGGACCAAAATGAATTTATAAATGTTAGTCTTCTTTACGTATGAATAATGAATAGGTTCTTATAAAATAAAATAAAAAATGAATAGGTTCAATTACAGAACATAATGTTGCTCGCCTAATACATAGTGACAATTTCCACTTTGAACGCATTGTGTACATATAACTTACAGCCTAAACACCGAGCAGTGTGATTCAGAAGAGTGGACCTTGTATACGACGTCGGGGAGGGAGCCATCAATTTCAGACTTTTGGTGACCTGGGAGGCCCGCTGCCTCTGCTCTCCTCTCTCTCATTCTGCCTCCGCTTTTGGATTTTTTAGGGGACAGATTGAGTCAATGAGCCTTGTTTTTAATCAAGACCTTGTATCTTAAAGACATAGAAGTGGGCTTCAACTTTCAAACCAAAATTCGCGAGAGTCTTATAGCTCAATCGGCAGAGCACAACAACTCATGCTAATGGAAATATTTATAGTTCAAATTTCTCACCCTTAATTATTAATGTGTCAAAATTAAAAAGAATTAATCAATTTTATTATTATTGAAATGGCATAAGCTTTGATAAATATAAGAAAGAACAAAATATATGTGACCAACCCTAACTAAAATGTTAAAAATTCATAGTTGACCCCTAAATTTTCGGACTAAGCCTTTGTTATTATTATTGTACCAATATACATTATTGATCCTGAAATTTAACAAGTAAACGCTTTTGGTCTCTGAAGTTTCAAAGGAGTGTTGTTGGTACTTGAAATTTAAAAATTGAAAGCTATTGGACTATTAACTGTTATTAGTCTCATTATTCTTTATCATCAAATCAAGATATCAATTAGATTTTGGTGTAGATAAAAATTGAACCTAAAATCTTTGATTCGATGAAAAAACTTTTAATAATTTAGCTAACTAGATCTAATGTCAATGGTTTTGAGCATGTTTTTGTCACCATTTGCAAATAGCATAGGATGTCATCATTATTAATA
Source organism: Quercus dentata (assembly GCA_028216015.1). NCBI lineage: Eukaryota > Viridiplantae > Streptophyta > Magnoliopsida > Fagales > Fagaceae > Quercus > Quercus dentata. The sequence goes on from CP116450.1 coordinate 9,369,292, forward strand.
TTTTTAATATTAAAAAAAGGTTGGGTTCAAGTTGCAACTAGTGTAACTTTAAGTAATATTACATCATCCAATAACTTATTATTAAATTCATATTTTAAAATTTTCACCATTGAATTATATGTTCTCAATATGTATGTCAATTTTTGTGTCAATCGAATGCTATTTACCATTGGATATAAAGTCATTTTTTTCGTATTATTTTAAATTACAAAAACTTGAATTTGAACAATTGATTGATGACATTTTTTTTTTTGATCACCTTAAAATTTTGCAAATACGAAGAATACACAAATAAATAAATTAATTAATTAAATGGTTACATGTCTTTGACCTTGGAGGCAGCTATAACACTGCAGTTTCTACTTTGAAGTAGGAAATGACCACCTCGATCCATTAGCGTTTTTCGTATTTGGTCCAAGTACTCGAACTTGAGAGGGCGACTATATCGGCGAGTTTATGTTGTATCCATTAGGCCATCACATATTCCCTTCTTCCACAGAAACTAGCCAGAGTCATAGTTTTGAGAACCGGACCGGACCGGGAGGTCGAACCGTGAAAATCGAAAAATCGGGATGAAAACCGATTTTTTAAGCCTAAAGAACCGGATTTTTTGTTAATTCCCTGAACCGCTAAAACCGGGGTTGGACCGCACGAACCGGTGAGAACCGTGCGGTCCAACCCCTTAGCAATTTTTTTTTTTTACAATTTTATTCTACTTAATTAAATTATCCATCTCTTACCAGGAATAAAAAAATTATAATTAAAATCCTTCAAAGATATTCAAATTTACTTCAAAAATTAATCATAGATTTTAATATTTTCATGGTTATTATTTTATTTTATTAACTTTCTTATTTAATTATTAAATATATGATTGAAAATCATTAAATTTCCCTCACATATATAGATATATTGTCAATTTTGCTAGTTTTATAAATTTAATATCTATATTTAGGCTTTAATTAATTATTAAATTAATTATGACGTCATCATGGTTCGAGCTCGGTTCGATCTCGGTTCGACCTTAAAAACTTTGAACATCTCCCTTTTACGGTTCAATGAACGATCCGGGTCCGAAAACCTTGGCCAGAGTACTATCTCTTCTCTATCCTAGGCTAGCCTCCAATTTGCACTCGCCAACATGGTTGGATTTCTAGTTCGAGTCTTACAAATCAATGCCTGACCCACCCTCGCCTTGAAAATGCCGAGTCCAGTAGCCCATGTGACGAGTCTTTGACTTTGAATTTGCCTCCACTGTGAGTAATAATAATAAACATTCCCTAGCACAAATATGCTCGATGCTAAAAGCTTGTAGTAGCATTGAAGACATCTTAGTCGGAACTCTCAAAGCTTAGTATATAATATATGAACTCGTAAACAAATGCATTTTTTGGAGCTAAGCATTGTTCGCTTTGTTTTTTTAGCTATCGTTCGGACATGAGAAGTTCGAAGTTAGAAGTAGCTTTGTGACGAGAGAGACAAGTTTGAACTGCAAAGTATATAAAAGGCAATCGCAAAGCAAAGGGGAAGACATATATATATATATATATATATATATATATATAGCAGAAAGATGGAGGAGGAGAGAAAGGAGGGCAACGATCTTCGTCCCCAAGGGTTAGTTCAAATCTCTTTGCATTAGTTTTTGCTTTACATTATTTTTTATTTCTATGCGCATGAATGAATGCTACCGCTTCAACTCCATTTTACGAGAAAAGAAAAAAGAAAGAATTGATTTTTTTATTGCTTTTTATATTTCTTATAAAAATGATATTAAAATTTTTCTAAAATGATCAATTAACAAATATTTTAAAATCACATATTAACTCAACCCATATTGTATTTGATTTTATTACTCCTCTTAATTACTTACACATATTTTGTTCATCTTTGATGCTACAATTACAGAAAAAAATTAAAAAAAAGGAGGGATTTTCTATCATGCCCATGCCATAAAATATAATTCACAATACTTGCAAGTTGGATCAATTCATTGGATAAATTTAAGAAGATGGATCAAAATCAACATACAGAAGTCTCTCTCTCTCTCTCAAAAGAAAAACAAAATAATTTCCCATAATTTGGATTCCAGGAAATAATTGATCAATGGAATCAATGTGTTAAAAAAAATGAGATTTACCAAATATGTGTATTTGATTGCTTTAAATGGTAGAAGCTGCATGCAATGAGTGATTACTTTAGTGGATTCATATTTAAATACAAAAACCTAAATAGTAATTTTGCTTAATTCATATTTAATTATTAAAAAAACTTAAATTTATCTTATTGAGCCTCAAATTGTATCGAGTCTGCTTTTGTTAACCAATTGAAAGCTAGCATTTTATTTAAATTATCTGCAGTTTATGAGTCTTATACTACTTTTTGTCTTAGTTTTATTTTAATTAATCTAAATTTTAGCTTTTTAAAAATAAGTTAGCTTTTAGATTTTTGTTTTGTATTATGCATGTAAGCTACCATAAATAAGCATTTCTTAATCGATCATTGAAAGTAAGCCCAACTTATTCAAAAAAAAAAAAAAAAAAAAAAAAAAAAAAAAAAAGAAAGTAAGCCCAACTGGTTGTCCTTCTTGGTTTGTTTTCCTTTTTTTGTTTTTTAGGTAGAAAAAGGAACTTCATTAAAAATTTAAAAGAAACTAAAGGTAGTCTCTTTCGGTCTGGATTTAGTGTTGCAATTTGTATTTTGTAGTAGGAAATGAGCACCTCAGCTAACTGGTAAAGATAGGCCAACGTTTTGTTTAATCAGCCCAATTATTCAAACTTGAGAGCCCAGCTTTATTAGCAAATTTACCCAATAGGCCAGAATTTGGCCAAAATGGCCCATTAGCATGTTTTTTTGAAATATTTAGCAACAAAGCACTGTTTCGGAAATAATTAGAGAAATACCACTTTTCTCGGTACTCGAGCTTGGTGAGTTCGAGTACCATGTTTTTTCTTGGTCAAACATCTTCTCAAAAAAAAAAAAAAACGCCGCTATAAGGCCCGAAAACGTCACTATATGGCTTAAAAACGCCACTATAGGGCCCCTTGAACCTGTTATGGGGACTTATAAAAAAAAATTTGCAGGAAAACGCCGCTATAGGCCCAAAAACGTCACTATAGGGCTTAAAAACGCCACTATAGGGCCCCTTGAACCTGTTATGGGGACTTATAAAAAAAATTTTGCAGGAAAACGCCGCTATAGGGGTCGAAAACGTCACTATAGGGCTTAAAAACGCCACTAAAGGCCTCCTTGAATATGGGACGACAGTGGATTAAAAAAACATGGTACTCGAGCTCATCAATCTCGAGTACCGGAAAAAGTGGTTGCTCTGTTGCTAAATATTTCAAAAATTAATGCTAATGGGCCATTTTGGCCCCGGAATTTAGACATTTCCATTGCGGCCCAAAGACTATCCCAGGCCCCACTAGAAGTGGATATTTTGTTGACGGTTCTTGAATTACTAATCAAACACTAACCCAATTACCCAAACATCCCTACCTTCTCATTGTAGCCAAAAATCTCAAAATCTACTAGATTGACCATGGTTGGCCGTCGGCTCCACCTTCACCACCATCAAAACTCAAAAGCATCAAAAGCTGCTACTAATCCTTGTCCACCCTCTTTGAATGGCTCATCCTAGTTATATGTATATGCATGTCTATACGATTACTTTGTGACTCACACCAACTAATTCTCCTATGCTTTCAATAAATTTTCCTATTGATCAATCAACCTACTTCAAAGGCATTCAAAGCATATTGTATGCTAATGTAATTGTATCAATAATTTCAATTAATTATAAATACATATTTCATATCATCTATATATATATATATATATATATATATATATATATATATATATATATATTAACAGGCAAAGCAAAATCAAATTAGAATTTCAAATTCGAGTCCAATTTTATACCATGTGTCTAGATCTATGTGGAGACCACACCATAAATATCCTTCCAAATGTTCCATTAGAATCTAAAATCTATATATCTATATATATAATTAAAGCCAAAACTCATAAAAAAATCCAATTAGATTCTAAAATTAAAGTCCAACTTGTGTCATATCTTCTAAATTATTTATTAATTTTTGTGCCAAATATAAGACCTTATTATAAACATCCATTTAAGTGAATTGTTAAGTACAAAAGCCAAGAAAATTAAGGTTAATTAACCTTGAAATTATCTTATCTATATTTTGTCAATTCATTGAACCCAATAAGATCTTATTAATAAGGCTTTGGTGACTTTTTACTCAACATGGCTCACTAATATTCTTCTCTTTTGTCTTTTGTAACCATAATTAGCTTTACCATTCGTCTCCTTCTTGGTAATTTTCTGAAATCTCTCTTCCGCTTCAACATTTTTCTTTTTATTTAATTTGGATTCAGAGAACAATGCTTTTGTTCTTTCTCTGTTACTTAATTATAATGGTTAATTAATAATCAAACAACCATACTTTCAAACGTGTAAAATTTATCAGATTTGTATTTCATATGTTAATTAAATATCTTTAGTTTTAAATTATCCAATGTTTTTTGTCCTAGTTTTTTTTTTTTTTTTTAAATTAATCTAACTTTCAATTTCTTAAAACTAAATAAGTTTACTTCTAGTTTTTGACATACATTATACAAATAAACCATTAGAAAGAAGCAATTCCCAAACAGATACTTAAGTAAACGGTGATTGTCCCTTTCGATTTGCTTTCCTTATTTTTTTTAGTAGAAAAAGTAACTTCATTAAAAATTTAAAAGAAACTAAGGTTGTCCCTTTTGGTTTGTCTTCGTCTAAATTTACACTATGTTTGGTTCAGCAGGAAGAGGAGGGAAAGGAAGGGAAGGGTTAGGTCAAATAGTAATTTCCTTTGTTTGGTTTACGTGAGAGAAAAGAAAAGATGAGAAATTCAATCATATATATAGGCCCACATTTTATAATCCTCCCATTTTGGGTGGAAATGAAGAGAAAGACTTCAACCAAAAAAGTGGGGCTTGACATATTTGACTTTTCATGTTTTATAATTACATTTTTGCCATTATTTTTTTTTCTCTCTCTCTCTCACAATTTTATGAGGGCATGTAAGTAAAAATTACCATATTCTTACGCATTGTGTGGTTTTGCAATTATTATATATAAAATCTTTGATATTAAAGGCTCCCCCCCACTCCTGTGCGAAGAGAGAGAGAGTGAAAGGGAACCTCATTCCCAAATTTATGTGGACATTAAACCATGAAATAATGGAATACTTTATTATGAATCCGTAAAGAGAATAATATTACAACTACAAATTATTTTAGAAACTGTTGATGTGGAATGGTTTACGTCAACTTTTAAAAAACTACATTACTTGTTTAGTGAAAATTCATTATAATTTATTGCCACAGCATCAGGAACAGTACTTCTTTGAAGTAAATCCTTTAATGGCTAGGACTAGGAGTTGTAAATCCTTTACTGGCTAGGACTGGAGTTGTAAATCCTTTATTGGCTCGGACTAGGAGTTGTAAAACCAAAACCGGATCTATATAAGAATCGCCTCCTTCTCTTCTATTACAATTCGCAACTACCATAGTCCTTTATTCTTCTATTTGTTTGTCGACTCACTTGTCACCATGAATCCATTGTCTTCTTCCCGTCTTCTTTACCATCCTTCGTTACCATCACGTACTGAGTGGAGTTCTGAAGAGAAGAAAATATTTGAGGAATCAATCAAAGAAATTCCACTTGATTGTCCACATATTTTTGAGATAATTTCTAGTAGACTGCCATTGAAGAGTATACCAGACCTTAAGGCACGCTATGGGGAGTTAATTGAAGGAATATTTATACCGCATAGGCCAGGTTTCATTCAAGTACCTGATGATAGGACTGGTGAAATTGGTGAAACTAGTGGAGATAGATCAGTAGCACATGGTGTTGAAGAAACACCCAAGAAGAAACAGGAAAAATTAGCACCGGTTGCAGATGAAAAACCCAAGAGGAAACGAGGGCAGTATGTATCAAAAACTTTTATTTATCCTTATTTTTGTAGTTATGCTATTACTTAGACTTAATTTTATATATAAATATAAATATATATATATATATATATATATATATTTATATATCAAACTCTCTTCTTCTAATTTTAGATATATAATTTGATATATGGTTTAGTTTCTAATGGTTCATTTATATTAAACTTCTTGATTTATACTGAATTAACTCACTTGACACAAAAACTAATTAGTTTAAATGAAACACATGATACAAAATTAAACTCTAATTGAAATTTAATTTGAATTTTCTCTCAACTTTTATATTATATGTGTGTGTGTGTGTGTGAGATTGTGCGATTGTGAATTTCACAATTATAACTAAAACTGTTTTTTGATTTAAGCAGGAGTGCAAAAAGGTTGAAGCCTTTTGTTAGTCAAGGTATTACAGACAACCTTTAGGCTGGCTGCATTTGAACGAGAGCTCTTTGAATTGGCATTGGATTGTCTTTTATTAGTTCATCATGGCACGATGGAGGGAATGTTATTGTTTTGTGATCTTTTGATCTTTGACTTTTGTTGTTCTATTGCTTTTGTGGATGATTTCTAATCTATTTTTGTTTCGATCTTTATCTTTCAGACGAATTGTAATGCATTTTTTTATGAATGAAATTATTAGTTTTAACTTTAATTAGTTCAACTTGATTGCTGCTTCTTTTTTTAAATTATTTAGATCACCAAAAGAAGGGGCTCATAAGTAGAGAGCCTTATGGTAGTGGACAATGAAAAATAAAAGATTTTAATATGAATAATTTATCTTAGTTGAAGGCTAAATGATGTTACAGAAGAATGAAAATCGATTAATGTTGGAATACAAAGGTAGTGGACAATAAAAATAGATAAATATTCTAATTCTATTTTCAACTACTATGATGTCAAAAGGAATAGCTTTGGTCAAGCTCCCCATAAATACTTCTACAATAACCATACAACAATTGGAAAATCGGATAACAAAAGAACTCAAATGCTCTCACTCTCTACAGAGTGAATCAGATGATTACAGGTTCAAATAAGGAACTTGGCCAAGTCCAAAATTAAAAATAATCTTCGGGTCTTTTTCAAATCTCTTTGCTTTAGTTTCTGTTTTACATTATTCTACGTGTGCATTTGGCATCATGTGGCAATCAGTGCGATTATGTTGCAAGAAAACATTATTTTATTTTAATTGTTAATCATGTCAACATTTTTTATCTATTACTTAATGACAAATACTACCATTTTGATACAATACCAAAAGATTAAGAACTAAAGTGACATATTTAACAGATCATGGACCAAATTGACATACATCATATAGGTTTGGAACAAATATGTAATTTACCATCTATCATTTGTTCACTTGCAACATTTGTTCTCTTGCAAGTACTAGAAAGTATAAACAAATTTGTAATAAAAAAACTCTTATAGACTGTAAGTTTTATCTTCTTACTAACCCACATGGAAAAAAATTTGGAGCCACTGCAGCCAATAGGTGTAAAACATGTTGTCAAATTATTTTAGTACCAATACTCTTATACTCAATTAAGCTTTACATTTTAGACTCTTTTCGGGCCCCATGGGAAGTCGATTTGAAGTTTGGTACTACTTTAATTTTAATTTGATATCGATGAAACAATACATTTGGGGGCACAAAAATGGAGGGTAAATTTGTCATAAAATTACTTAAAAATTCTTGATTGGTGCTAAGCTAATAGTGCATGTCATATCTCATTAGTTAATAACATCCAATAGATTTTACAGATGGAATAATTAAGTCATAATTTATTGGTTGATTATATTATTAAGTATTTTAATATTCACCATGCATGCATTGTTGTATTAGAACCAAAAGGCCCTTCTTGATTAGGTTATAATTAAATCATAAAATTATAATTATAAAGACAAGGAGTTTCTAATTTAAAATATATTTTGTTGGTGTGCCTTTTGAGTTTCCCATCACATGTACTCTCTCTGAGTTTCTAATTTAAAATATATTTTGTTGGTGTGCCTTTTGAGTTTCCCATCACATGTACTCTCTCTCTCTCTCTCTCTCTCTCTCTCTCTCTCTCTCTCTCTCTCTCTCTCTCTCTTAGTTTCAGTTTGAGTTAACTCTTAAATATTTTAGAAGTAAGAATTTGAGTTTATATCAAAATACAATCTACAAGACTATGTATTTGAATATGCCAATCAATTGTATTTTTTTTTTTAAGAGAAATTTGATTAATTAATTTGAAACTTAAAAAATTTAGTTGTACCCAAACAAAAGAGAAAAACATAACAAACTTTAACAAAAACTTCAAGAATACAGACCAATTAAAAATGAATTATATCACTCAAACTCACCCAAGTTTCTTAAAAATAAAAATAAAAAAGCCCATAATTAGAATGATAGATGAAAATATTTTTGGAAATAGTTCAATTTAGGAAATAAACTATACATTATACCGAATTACCATATTCTCATGTATTGTGTTAGTTTTTAGACCCCTTAAACAATTGATTAAATCTAGGTAATTAACCAAGTTGTTACTTAGTCCAAATTCCAAGTCTAGGTTATCACAATCAAACAATCATATCATGCATAGCAATGGAAAATAAATAAGACAATGATATGATCACCCAGGAAAACCAAACTGGTAAAAAACCTGGGGAGGATTTAACCTAGCTATCCTCAAGGTAAAAAGCAAATCCACTAGAAAGAATTGAAGTTTATACAATAAGACTTACAAGCCCCCACGCTCGACTTCTTATTGCTACCAACCAATAGAACTTATTGACACGACCACGTGCAAGCTCCGAATCCACGGACTCCTTCTTTCTTTGGCCTTTGCAAAACACAAACACCCCCGTTTGTGACTTTGAGATCCCACTCAAAGATTTAGCAACACAAACACTCCTGTTTGTGACTCCAAGACCACCCTTAAAGGTTTAGATCATCAGCACCTTTGATGACTAGAGAAGGTAGCAACTTCTACAATACCGGATCTTGAGATTCTTTAAGGAATAGCATCGGTAGAAAACATAAGAGAGCTTTTTAGGAACAAAACCCTAAATACAAAAGAGGCACACTCTTTTCTCTTTGAAAAGCCACACAAAAACGTGCTTAGGGTTTCCTTTATATACTGGGAGAAGTAGATTAGAAACCCTAATCCTAAATGAGCTTGAACTGCTGTTTGGGCTTAATTGAAATTCTGCAGATACGATTTTCGATCAATCGAGTCTATCTTTCGATTGGTCGAACCAGGCAGAATATGAAGTCTTCTTCCTGCAGCTTGTATGTTCTTGAATCTTGACTTGAATCATATTGAGCATTGTCTAATAAAACCTATAGACTCTAAGATCTATATCTAGACAAGTTTGTGTTCACGATTTGCCAATTGATCTAAACATTTAAAATCTAACATATTGCATGGCTTTGCAATTATTATATATAAAACCTTTGAAATTAAAAGGCTAACTCCCTCCCCCCATGAGAGAGAGAGAGTGTGAGAGGGTACCTCATTCCCAACCTTATGTGGACATTAAACCATGAAATAAAGGAATACTTTATTGAGTCCGTAAAAACAATGATGTTACAACTGCAAATTATTTTAGAAATTGTTGACATGGAATGGTCCGTGAATGTTCAAATAATGTATAAAACACCTTGAACGTTTAAACTCCCAATTTACAAATAATCAATTCAAGCTTAATATCAAACAATATATGTGCGGAAAATGAACATAAACTTATAACAGAATAGATAAACAATCTAAACCAATTAAGATCACATCCATAGGCAAAATTAAATGGCAAAGATTAAGGGAAGAGAGATGCAAACACAAGGTCAACACAACAATATATTATCAAAGAGGAAATCGAAACTCTCCATGTAAAACCTCTCCGCCACCCTCCAAGTGGTAAATAATCTACTAAAGAATGAAGTTGGGATACATGAATAACTAAAAACCCTCCAAGCCTAATCTACCCAGCATATCTAAGCTCTCCAAGCTTCTTGCTCCAATGAGGTTACGCCGAACCTTTGTCTTCTTTAGCTTACCGGATTCCGCAATAACCCATAGCATCAACTAATATGAATTGGTCCCTTCCTAACTGTTTCCCAAGCACCAAATAGCCTTTTTCCCAAATATGGGTATAGTGAGAAAAGGTTTTGGCTAATGTACTTCTCAATGATGTAATAATGAAGAGGGTGAGAGTTGAGGAATTTGAAGAGTCACTATGTAAAGATTGTGGATGAGTCAATCTAGGGTTTCTCTCTCAAAATTCTCTCTGGAAGCTCTTAATATTTTGTAGGTATAAGGGGTATTTATACTAGAGTGAGAAAGGAATGCGAAAAGTCAGTTTTTCCATAACAAAGTGATCTGGTGACTTGGCCTCACGACTTGACTGAGTCGCGAGTCCATGCCCGAGTTAACTAAATGGCCAGTCCAGACTTTTTGTCCTGTAGTGCTACCGTTGGCATGATAGTTTAGCTTCTCTGCATGCTTCACTCATGTGCATCATTTGGCGGCTTGCAAGCCGCAAGCCACCCATGAGATCTAACCGCGAGTCCTTACTTCACCGCACAGTCTTGAACTTTTCTTCACACTCTCTCACACACTACCCTTACATGAATCCCACCTAAACATAGGGTTACTAATTACTAGATTATAAGATAATTTGGCACGGAATAAAGTCAATAAAATGGTTGATTAAATTCAACCTTACAATCTCCCCCTTTGGCTATTCTGTGACAAAACCCTAAAACAAACTCTAGACTTAACATATGAGTTGGGAACAGTTGAACAAAACTCACTCACACCTAACTCTAGAATCTGTGAAACTCTTGAACCATAAGAACAAGTATCTCCTGAAACACAACAACACAATATGATCATCGTATGCAGAAAACTTGTAATGCATATAGAGCAAGCACAATGCGATCAAGCCAAAATGGAATTAAAGAATAAACCATGACTTAACCAAAAACAAACAATCACTATAAATAGTGACCACAATGCTCATTCACACAAGGAATGAACATCTGAACATGCAAGCTAATAAACTCAATGCAAAGTATCATTTGCATGTCTAACACTCAACTGATACATAAATACTAGGTAAATGCATCAAGGATAAAAATCCAACAAAGGGCACAAGAGTGATGTACTTAAAAAAAATGCAAAACATTAAACAGCAAGTACTACGCTACAAAGTAAGGGTACAAAACCCAAAGTACATAAAAACTAAAAATAAACTAATAATCATGAGATAAAAAATAAACAAAGCATTAAACATAGGCAACTCCTGCTCAACATCAACTCCTTCTCAACATCAATACTCCCCCTATCATTATACTCCGCCTATCGTTATCATCTCCCCCTTTTTGTCATGGAATAGCTAGTCCTTATTTTCTTCTAGCTTCCTTTGGATTTGGTCCAATTAGGTTTTGAGAGAAGTGAACTTTGTGTCACAACGAATGTTGTGATGGTGCGAGTAGCAAGCCCGAACATCTTGGTGCTTATGTCGTGGATGGATGCCATAATCTTATCCAATTTCTCATCATAGGAGGATGAGGCAGAGTGTGAACCAAGAGGGAGGTGCTGAACTTTCTGTCTAATTCCCTTCCAACGATGACCAATGCTAGCATTGAGTGTACGGATGTTGATTGGACTTGGCTTCGGGTAAGGAGACTCATTGTCAAGCGGATGAACGCCTTTGAGCTTCAAAGTCCTTGAAATGAGGCAACAAAAAGGAATGAATGCCCTTGAATTAGTTCGTAGAACCATTTTGATGAAAAGATGAAAGATATGAGCACAAATGTCGATCTCTTCATCCGAAATCAGATCATGAAGGAACATGACTCTCCCTAGATTCATATATCTGGTGCTGGATAAAGGATATAGATTGTGGAACATGATTATGGTAAGCACCCTCAGTTCGGGAGATAGGGAAGAAGCATTGATTGAATTCACAGTTTGGGAGAATTCCAAGTTTTATCCAAGGGTTTCTTAAAGTAAATCCTCGCCTGGATTTAAATCATCATAAACCGGTGTTGTAGCAAGCATTGGCCGGTTGATGTGTAGGATATTTGCTAGATGAATAGGAGAAATGGAGAAACTCTTTCCTTTAACCTAGCATTTGAGCTCATCTCCTTCAACAATGACATTAGCATAAAATTCTTTCACCATGTTCACGTACGCAACATCAAGGTCAGAGAGAAGAAAATTCCAATCCTTGGTGGCAAACCATGTGGGAATGTTGGTTTCACGAAGAGATGGTTGGTCAATAGCCCTTTCAACTAGTGGTGTGGCGTCTTTGAAATAATTTTCATGGGTCCGAAATGTAGCATAGGATCTGAATTTGTGGGGATCATATACTCTTGACGGTGATTGGGTCCTTTTTAGCCTAGGAGAGGGGTTATCAACATCAATCACCGGCTCTTTTCCCTTGTTGCTACCTCCTTTCATAGCTACACTTTTGAAAAGAGACATTTTTAAGCTGCATCATGTTACATCAGGGAGTAACAGAGACCACACAAGACAACAAACTCTATTAGCATAGAGTTAGACCCAAAAAAAATTGTGGAAAAACCCTAAAATCATTAGATTAGAATCACAATCACGTCATAGAATGTGTGTGTGCTACAAATAACATATTTGTGCAACTAAAGACAGAGTGAAATAATGCATATCCAACACAATCTACAAAACAATTTCAGCAACACAGCAAATACCCATATTCAACCATCAATAAATCTCAAATCTCAATAACGTCTCACAAATCAAGAAGTTCAAGGCAAAGAGCATGAAATACTTAGAAAAAATAAGAAAATCCATACCTTTCTTGAAGATTGAAGTAGAAATGATGAGTAACAATGGGGATTTTTGTAAGGAACATGGTGGGTTTGAGAGAGGTTCAATCGGGAAAGATAATGAACAGTCACAAAAGTTCGAGAGAAAACCCAAACGTTTTAAAAATTGACCAATATGCGCAAAACATGCGATATTCGCGATCGATTTAAGTCGCGTGCAAGTCACCAGGGTAAGTCGCGAGATTCTTTGAAACCAAAATTTTTGAAAATTTTTCTAAGTATTTTTAGAATCGAAGTTCTACTCGCAAGGAAGTCACAAGGTAACTAGCGAAAATTTCTATGTACCCCTTGCGAATAGACCTTCCACCCACGAAAAAGTCACTAGGCAAAGCTGCGAGAAACATTAAAAACCCAAATTTTGAAAAATATTCTAAGTATTTTTCACAACTGGGACATTGACCCGGTAATGAGTCGCGGAAAATCTCTGTGTGGGCTTGCGACTAAGGCATGCGACTAGACCAACCTGCAATTGAGTCGCGAGAATAGGGCAACACTGTTTTTGAAGGTTTTGACAATTGTTGCAAAAACAAAATACTTTCCAAAAACAACTAAAGCACTCAAAAATATTTTTGTGTTTAATCAACAAAAATTGACCATGTGAAAATGCATTTAATCAAGTACAATCACACAAATGAATATGGCATTCATTGAACATAGACATCTGTGATGCATGTGGATATCAACAATGAGATAGTCCTTAGTCTAATGTAAAGTTTCAATGATTAATTCAACCAAGCCATACACAATTAGCACTAAATAAAGTGACCCATCTCAATTATAGAAATATGCATATATGACCTCCCACATAAACTTGATAACATAACTTTGAAGCTTTTCATTTGGCTCCATATACATCATATCATTTGATCTTTTTGAATCAATACATCTCATTATGAGATCGATGCTTGAAATTTTTGATATTTCAATTTAATGAGTTAGCCTTTGGCTTTTTGGGCATCATACATTCCATTTTACATCGCTTTCCCTTTTTCCTAGTCAAATACTAGTATGTGCGACAGGCTTTTGCAGCTCAATATCTCTTTTCATTTGGAGATTTACATTTGGTGAGCTCTTTTAAGCAAAAACAATAAAATAAATGAGTGGGAAGATATATAAGCACAAGTCTATGCATGTCTCAAGATCAACAATACCATTGACTAATCATTCATGACAAGTTTGAAGATCTATTTACAACAGTCACATAGATATCAAGATTTCTCTCACAAAAATATGAAGTGCATAAGGAACAAGCTACGCTCGTAAATGCACAAGGTCATTAGTACAAAGGTACAAGGCAAAATATGTTTTGAGACAAAACTCAACAATGTCGATCAAACTTTTTGATTTTCTACTTTTTATGTGTTTTCAGATTTTTGACACAAAAAAAAAAAAAAAAAAAAAAAAATTAAGCAAAAACACCAATGTAAAAGCATTTAAATCATAAGCAAACAAGCAGAACATGCTATACAAACAGCCAACAAAGTAGTGTGTGCTCTAAACTAGAGTAATCAACTCAAGTCAAATAAATAAAGCACACATCACACATGAGATTCAAGGAATTGTACCAACACCGATGGTCTTATGGAGTGATTCAAACCGTGGACTATCAAGAGGCTTGGTAAAGATGTCCGCCTTTTGGTTGTCCATATGAATGAACTCAAGACATACAACTTTATCTTCCACCAAATCCCGGATGAAGTGGTAATGTACCTCTATGTGTTTTGACTTAGAATGCTGAACTGGATTCTTAGAGAGATTTATAGCACTGGTGTTATCACAGAAAACATATATTGTGTCTTGCAAAATCCCATAGTCATGAAGTAGCTTCTTCATCCAAAGTAGTTGTGTACTGTAACTTCCAGCAGCTATATACTCAACTTCAGCTGTAGAGAGAGACACAGAATTTTGTTTCTTGCTCATCCAAGAGACAAGGTTGTTTCCAAGATAGAAGTAGCCACCTAAAGTACTCTTTCGATCATCCACACTTCTAGCCCAATCAGCATTCGAATAACTAGCAAGACAAGCATTAAAGTCCTTTGAGTACCATAAGCCATAATCCGGAGTTCCATTGACATATCTTATGATTCGCTTCACCGCAGTCAAGTGAGATTCTTTCGGAGCAGCCTGATATCGAGCACACACCTACGCTAAAAGAAATATCCGGTCTACTTGCCGTAAGATAGAGTAAACTCCCAATGATACTCCTATACAATGTTAGACTCACTTCTACCCTAGAAGAATCAACATTGAGCTTCGTAGATGAACTCATAGGAGTAAAGGCATGCTTCTTGGAGTCTAATCCAAACTTTTTGACTATATTTCGAGCATATTTTTCTTGTGAAATGAATATGCCTTCCTTCCTTTGATTGACTTGAAGATCCAAGAAGAATGTAAGCTCTCCCACCATACTCATATCAAACTCTTTCTTCATTTCCTCAAAAAATTCTATGGCTTGAGCATCAATAGTAGCTCCAAATACTATGTCATCAACATATACTTGAGCTATGAGAAGATAATCCTCATCATTCTTGACAAACAGAGTTCAATCAAGATACCCTCTTTTGAATCCTCTATCTAGGAGGTAATTTGAGTAAGTCGATCATACCAAGCTCTTGGAGCTTGTTTCAAGCCATAAAGTGCTTTCTTCAATCTCAGCACATGGTCCGAAAAGTGAGGATCTTCGAAGCCTTTGGGTTGTTCAACAAACACTTCTTCATTCAAATAGCCATTTAGAAATGCACATTTCACATTCATTTGGTAGAGTTTGAAGTTCATGGTACATGCAATTGACCTGAGAATAAGAATAGACTCAAGCCTTGCCATTGGAGCGAAGGATTCATCAAAATCTACTCCTTCTACTTGAGTGTATCCTTGAGCCACTAACCGAGATTTATTCCGGATAATCTCTCCATCCTCATCGATCTTGTTTTTGAAGATCCATTTGGTGCCACCTTCAGGCCTAGGAGCGAGTTTCCATACATCATTCCTCACAAATTGATTCAGCTCTTCATGCATTGACTCAACCCAATTTCTATCTTCAAGAGCTTCTTTTACCTTTTTCAGCTTAAATTGAGCTAGGTAGCAATGATATATCACATGATTGGCCAGAAGTTTGTTTCCCTTTCTAAGGCGAAGACCTTCGTCTAAAGACCCAATAATGTTACTTTCCGGATGGTTTTTAACCACTCATGATGATGGTTTCTTTGAAGTGGACACTTCATCATTCCGAGAGATAGGAGGATGAACTTCCGAAGGAGTGAGAGGACTTGCTGTTTTGGACATTGATCTAGTCTCCACTCCCGAGTTTATGGGAGTTGATTCCTTTTTCGGTGTATATCCTTCAACCTTAATATCAAGGGTTTCGACCTTAAAAGTGGGTTCTTTAGTGCTTGGCCCTTCTCCATCATCAACCATCTCTACTTTTGTTATAGCATCATCAATTTTCACGTTAATGGACTCCATTATTGTCTTTGTTCTCTTGTTGTAGACTCTGTATGCTCGGCTACTAGTAGAATACCCAAGGGAGATACCTTCATCACTTTTCACATCAAACTTCCCAAGATTCTCCTAATCATTGAGAATGTAGCACTTGCTTCCAAATACTCGGAAGTACTTCACTTTTGGCTTCTTTCCATTCCAAATTTCATATGCGGTCTTCTTCATTCCTGCTCGAAAGTATATTATATTGCCAATTTGATATGAAGTGTTCTGACTTCTCCCCAAAACTTTTGTGGAATTTGCTTGTTGAGTAGCATGACCCTTGCCATCTCTTGAATTACCCAATTTTTTCTCTCAACCACCCCATTTTGTTGAGAAGTCCTAGGAGCCAAAAATTCCTTTTTAATCCCATTCTTTTCGCAAAAAGAATCAAATCATGCAATCTCAAATTCCTTGCCATGATCACTCCTTATCTTGACAATAGACACCCTCTTTTCATTTTGAAGCCTCTTGCATAAAACTTCCATTTTCTCACATGCTTCTGATTTTTCCATAAGGAATTCCACCCATGTGTCTCTTAAGAAGTCATCAATAATTACCATTATGTATCTTTTTCCTCCTAGACTTTCATTTCTTGTGGGCCCCATTAGATCGACATGAAGGAGCTCTAAGCATCGAGAAGTAGCAATCACATTCACCTTTTGATGACTTGCCTTTGTTTGCTTCCCCATTTGACATGCACCACAAATGGTTTTCTCGACCTTTCCAAATTTTGGAAGTCCTTCAACCGCCTCAAGTTTCGAAACTTTAGTCACTTGTTTGAAGTTTGCATGACCGAACCTTTGATGCCAAAGTTCCAACATGTCAACTTGAGCACTTCTATAGGAAATTGGTGTCGTAGGAACTACTCCATAACAATTGTCAGTTTTCCTATTCCCTTCCAAGACTTGAATTCCTTCTTCATCAATAATTACACACCCCTTCTTTGAGAATTGAACTAGAAAGTCTTCATCACATATTTGAGTGATGCTTAAGAGATTTGCCTTCAACCCTTTGATGTATAAGACATCCTTTAATAAAGGTAATCCATAAATCTCAACAGTCCCCTTGTCGAGAACTTGAGCATGACTTCCATCCCCAAATGTCACATAGTCACCAACCTTTTCTTTGAGTGACTTAAACAATGTTTTATCTCCTATCATATGATGAAAATAGCCGCTATCAAGATACCATAGGCATGAAGTAAAAACCTTCAAAGAAGTATGCACAAACAAGCAAGCATGAGACAAGCACTCTTGACCTTCAAACAGAAACTTATCTTCATTTTCCATGCTCTTGTTGGATTGAATTTTCTTTTTCAAATTATCAATCTTATCACACAAAATTCTATTTCTTCTTTTATACTTCTTAATCAAAGAATTAGACTCACATAGGCTATTGTGTAAGATGTGATTCTTATTTTCAAAGTACTTGACATGTGAACAAACATCCTAGCATGATTCTTTGTTTTCAATAACTCTAGGAGTTCATTGTTAGGACACCCTTCAAATAAACTCATAGAGTCATTATCACAAACATTTAAACCACAACTCAAGATAGCCTTTTCCATAGCTTCATCCATAGCTAAGGGGTCTAGGATCACACTTAGGTGATTAAACCACAACAAGTGCACCCGCTCTGATACCAATTAAATGTTCAAATAGTGTATAAAACACATTGAACGTTTAGAATCCCAATTTACAAATAACCAATTCAAGCTTAATATCAAACAATATATGTGCGGAAAATGAATATAAGCTTATAATAGAATAAATAAACAATCTAAACCAATTAAGATCACATCCACAACAGAAATTAAATAACAAAGATTAAGGGAAGAGAGATGCAAACACAAGGACAACATAATGATGTGTTATCGAAGAGTAAACCGAAGCCCTCGGTGTAAAATCTCTCTGCCGCCCTCTAAATGGTAAATAATCCACTAAAGAATGAAGTTGGGATACATGAATAGCAGAAGATCCTCCAAGCCTAATCTACCCAGTGTACCTAAGCCCTCTAAATTTCTTGCTCCAAAGAGGTTACGTCGAACCTTTATCTTCTTTAGCTTACCAAATTCCGCTATAACTCATAGCATTAACCAATATAAATTGGTCTCTTCCTAAGCACCAAATAGCCTTCTCACAGATATTGGTATGATGAAAAAAGGTTTTGGCTAATGTACCTCTCAAGGATGTAACAATGGAGAGGGTGAGAGTTGAGAAATTTGAAGAGTCACTATGTAAAGATTGTAGATGAGTCAATCTTATTTTTTTCTAGGGTTTCTCTCTTAAAATTCTCTTTGGAAGCTCTCAATATTTTGTGGATATAAGTGGTATTTATACTGGAGTGAGAAAGAAATGTGAAGAGTCAGTTTTTCCATAACAAAGTGGACTAGCGACTTGGCCTTGCGACTTGACTGAGTCATGAGTCCAAGCCGTGAGCTAACTAAATGGCCGATCTGGACTTTTTGTCCTGTAGTGCTATAGCTGGCATAACAGTTTAGTTTCTCTGCATGCTTCACTCATGTGCATCATCTGGCAGCTTGCAAGCTGCGAGCCACCCGCGAGATCCAGCCACGAGTTCCTACTTCACCGCACAGTCTTGAGCATTTCTTTACACTCTCTCACACACTACCCTTACATGAATCCCACCTAAACACAGGGTTACTAATTGTTAAATTACAAGAAATTTTGGCACGGAATAAAGCCAATAAAATGATTGATTAAATTCAACCTTACAATCCGCGTCGACTTTTAAAAAACTACATTACTTGTTTAGTGAAATTCATTATAACTTATTCCCACAGCGTCAGGAACAGGACTTCTTAGAAGTAAATCCTTTAATGGCTAGGACTAGAGTTGTAAATCCTTTACTGGCTAGGACTAGGCGTCATAAAACCAAAACCGGATCTATATAAGAATCGCCTCCTCCTCTTCTATTACAATGCACAACTACCATAGTCCTTTATTCTTCTATTTGTTTGTCGACTCACTTGTCACCAAGAATCCATTGTCTTCTTCCCGTCTTCTTTACCATCCTTCGTTACTATCACGTAATGAGTGGAGTTCTGAAGAGAAGAAAATATTTGAGGAATCAATCAAAGAAATTCCACTTGATTGTCCACATATTTTTGAGATAATTTCTAGTAGACTGCCATTGAAGAGTATACCAGACCTTAAGGCACGCTATGGGGAGTTAATTGAAGGAATATTTATACCGCATAGGCCAGGTTTCATTCAAGTACCTGATGATAGGACTGGTGAAATTGGTGAAACTAGTGGAGATAGATCAGTAGCACATGGTGTTGAAGAAACACCCAAGAAGAAACAGCAAAAAGTAGCACCGGTTGCAGATGAAAAACCCAAGAGGAAAGGAGGACAGTATTTATCAAAAACTTTTATTTATCCTTATTTTTGTAGTTATGCTATTATTTAGACTTAATTTTTTCATATACATATATTTCAAACTCTTTTCTTCTAATTTTAGATATTTGAAATATGGTTTAGTTTTTAAGGGTTCATTTATATTAAACCTCTTAATTTTGTACTAAACTAACTCACTTGACACAAAAATTAAAAAGTTCAAAAAAGACACATGACACAAAATTAGACTATAATTGAAATCTAATTTAAATTTTAATTGAATTTTCTCTAAGTTTTGACTTTATATATATGTGTGTGTGTGTGAGAGATTGTGAATTTCACAATTATAACTAAAATTGTTTTTGATTAAAGCAGGAGTGCAAAAAGGCTAAAGCCTTTTGTTAGTCAAGATATTGGAGAAAACCTTTAGGCTGGCTGAATTCGAACGAGAGCTCTTTGAATTGGCATTATATTGTCTGTAATTAGTTCATCATGGCACGATGGATGGAATGTTAGGCCTTGTTTGGTTTAAAAAAAATGGTCACTCATCACTCATCACTCGTTATTCATCACCCATCACTTATCACTCATCACTCATTACTCATCACTCAAAATACCCCCAATTTCCTACCCCACTGTTTGGCACATATTTTCAATTTCTCATCACTCAATTTTTTCTACTTTTTGTGGGACCCATACCCGAGCACTATGTCATAAATTCCGCTAGCCTACCCGCCTTCCCCCTCACTCTCTTCATTTCATTCTCTTCCACCTTCAGTCACCATTGCCCTGTTACTCTCTTTGAAGTTATCCTCTTTCTCTTTCATTTCTCATGTACACACACATCAACAAGAACAATCCTATCCCAAACCTACGGCCAAACCATCATAAATATACAAACACAAATGAATACAAACATAAACTCTTAGGTACCCACAGATGTTCAAATCAAAACCCACAAATACCCAAATCAAAAATCACAAATACAAACCTTATGCCCAAATCAAATCTGAACCCAAACCACAAATTTGAACCCATAACAACCACCCACATCTCGGATCTAAACCCACCACAGCCACACCACAAATCTGAACCACACACACACACACCCACACCCATGTCTCAAAAATCAAAACCCTATAACCACATCTCAAATCCGAACTCTGCACCCATAAGATAGAGAGAGAATTTTTTTTTTAATCGCTTGGGTATTGTTGTTCGCCTGGGTTTCGGTCTCCTTTGGGTTTTGAGTCATGAAAAAGACTTTCTTCGCTCCAGAAGTTCGATCAACGAATGGAAATTTATGGGTTTTTGTTTTTGGGTATAAATTTATGCATGTATGAAAATGGTGGAGTGGGTCTAAAGAAGAAAGAAATAAAGAAAAAGAAAGAAGAAGAAGAACCAAAAAAAAAAAAACATTGGAGTGGGTCTGAAGAAGACGGAAAAAGAAAGAAGAAGAAGAACCAAAAAAAAAAAAAAAAAATCTGAAGAAGGAAAAAGAAAGAAGAAGAAGAAGAAGAAAAAAAAAAATCTGAAGAAGGAAAAAGAATGAAGAAGAAGAACCAAAAAAAAATGCTGGAGTGGGTTTGAAGAAGAAGGAAAAAGAAAGAAGAAGAAGAACCAAAAAAAAAATTCTGAAGAAGGAAAAAGAATGAAGAAGAAGAACCAAAAAAAAAAACGTTGGAGTGGGTTTGAAGAAGAAGGAAAGAAAGAAAAAGAAAGAAGAAGAAGAAAAAAAAACGTTTGGAGTGGGTCGAAGAAGAAGAAGGAAAGAAAGAAAAAGAAAGAAGAAGAAGAAGAAGAAAAAAAAAAAAAACGTTTGGAGTGGGTCCGAAGAAGAAAGAAAAATAAAGAAGAAGATGAGGGGAAAAAAAAAAAGCCTTGGAGCAGGTCTGAAGAAGAAAGAAAAGGAAAGAAGAAGAAGAAGAAGAAAGAAAGAAGGAGACAATGCCGTTGGTGATTTGACAATGCACTGGTTGAATGGGCCCCACCGAGACAGACTTATTACAAAAGCGCCCTTTGAGTCATGGGTGATGAGTCTTGAAAACAAGGAAAATGTGTTTTCATTTTTGGTCTTCATCACTCAATTTTTGAGTGATAGGATCACCAAAACCGGATGACCAAAACAGAGTGATGGTGTCCAAACAAAAATTTTTCCGTGGGTCCCACAAATTTTGGATGATGAGTGATGAAAACACAATCATATCACTCAAAACTCACTCATCCAAACAACCCATTAATGTTTTGTGATCTTTTGATCTATGACTTTTGTTGTTCCGATGCTTTTGTGGATGATTTCTAATCTAGCTATTTTTGTTTCGATCTTTGTCTTTTCGGATGAATTATAATGCTTTTTTCTTTTTATGAATGAAATTATTAGTTTTAACTTTAATTAGTTCAACTTGATTGCTGCTTCTTCTTTTTTTTCTTTTCTTAAATTATTGAGATCACAAAAAGAAAGCGCTAATAAGTAGAGAGCCTCATATCTGGAGAAAAAATGAGAATGAAAAAGAGAAGATTTTAATATGAATAATTTATCTTAGTCGAAAGCCAAATGGTGTTATAGAAGAATGAAAATAGATAAATATTGAAATACAAAGGTATTGGACAATAAAAATAGATAAATATTCTAATTCTCTTTTCAATTACTATGATGTCAAAAGGAATAGCTTTGGCCAAGCTCCCCATAGAGATTTGGTCATCTACATTCCAAGTGCATTCCAAGGCCGTTATGCGGGAGAAATTTACACATCCATGTATGTTTCATGAACCTATTGATTATCTGCAAGCAAACCAACCTAAATTGATGATTATATGCAAGCAAGCCAAATGATACAGGACCAAAATGAAAGTATAAATGTTAGTCTTATTTACCTATGAATAATGAATAGGTTCTTACAAATAAATAAAAAAAAATGAATAGGTTCAATTACAGAACACAATGTTGCTCACCTAATACAAAGTGACAATTTCCACTTTGAACGCATTGTGTACATATAATTTACAGCCTAATGTAGGGAATTAACCCGAATTCCCAACCTGTGAGAAACAAAAAAAAAAAAAAAAAAAAAAAAAAAAAAAAAAAACACACACACACACACACGCCAATGAAAACAATTACACGCATAAGACAATATTTATGTGGCTGGGCAATTTGCCTACATCCACGGAGTTGTAGAGATTTCACTATTATCAGGGAAAAAACAAACAAAGTGCAGCTACAATGTTTTCAATCTCTCAAGAATGACAACAACAACAATAAAACCCTAATCACCAAAAACGGTTTTTACATCTTGCACACAAGATTCACAATAAGCACTCCGGCTTGGGCCTGTCACCCTAAGCCTCCGCTCCATGGATTAAGCCTTAGTAAATCTCTCATTAAAAACCATGCAACATTATTCGCGTTGGGTTGGGTCGTCAACCGAATCAAACACAACTAACTCCACAAAGCCCAACACCTAAACACCGAGCAGGCGGAGTTCAGAAGAGTGGACCTTGTATACGACGTAGGGGAGGGAGCCATCAATTTCAGACTTTTGGTGACTCGGGAGGCCCTGCTGCCTCTGCTTTCCTCTCTCATTTTGCCTTAACTTTTGGATTTTTTTAGGGGATAGATTGAGTCAATGAGCCTTGTTTTTAATCAAGCCCTTATATCTTAAAGATAGAAGTGGGTTTCAATTTTCAAACCAAAATTGGCAAGAGTCTTATAGCTCAACCGGCATAGCACAACTCATGCTAACGGAAATATTTATGGTACAAATTCCCCACCCTTAATTATTGATGTATCAAAATTAAAAAGAATTAATAAATTTTATTATTATTATTATTATTATTGAAATGGCATAAGCTGTGATAAATAAAAGAAAGAACAAAATATATGTGACCAACCCTAACTAATATGTTAAATATTCATAGTTGACCCCTAAATTTTTGGACTAAGCCTTTGTTATTATTATTGTACCAATATACATTATTGGTCCTAAAATTTAACAAGTAAACACTTTTGATCTCTAAAGTTTCAAAGGAGTGTTGTTGGTACTTGAAATTTAAAAATTGAGAGCTATTGGTCTATTAACTGTTATTAGTCTCATTGTTCTTTATTATCAAATCAAGATACCAATTAAATTTTGGTGTAGATGAAAATTGAACCCAAAATCTCTGATTCGATGATAAAAACTTTTAATAATTTAGCTAACTGGATCTAATGTCAATGGTTTTGAGCGTGTTTTTGTCACAGTTTGCAAATACCATAGGATGTCATCATTATTAATATTTTTAATATTAAAATAAGGTTGGATTTAAATTACATCTAGTGTAATTCTAAGTAATATTACATCACCTAATAACTTATTATTAAATTCATATTTTAAAATTTTCACCATTGAATTATATGTTATATATATTCTTAACATGCATGTCAATTTTCGTGTCAATCGAATGCTATTTACCACTTGATCTCATAAAATTATATTTTTTCATATTATTTTAAATTACAAAAACTTGAATTTAAATAATTGATTAATGACATGAAGACAGCTGTTACGTGCCTTTGACTTTGAAGGCAGCCGTAACACTGCAGTTTCTACTTTGAAGTAGGAAATGACTACGTCAGTCCATTAGCGTTTTCTGTATTTGGCCCAAGTCCTTGAACTTGATAGGGCAGCTATATTGGCAGAGTTTATGCTTTATCCATTAGGCCATCAGAATCAGATATTCCCTTCTTCCACAGAAACTAGCCCAAGAACTATCTCTTCTCTCTCCTAGGCTAGCCTCCAATTTGGTACTGGCAACATGGTTGGATTTCTAGTCCGAGTCTTACATATCAATGCCCAGCCCACCCTCAGCTTGAAAATGCCGAGTCCAGTAGCCCGTGCGACGTGTCTTTGACTTTGAATTTGTCTCCACTGTGTGTAATAATAATAAACATTCCCTAGCACAAATATGCTCGATGCTAAAAGCTTGTAGTAGCATTGAAGACATCTTAGTCGGAACTCTCAAAGCTTAGTATATAATATATGAACTCGTAAACAAATGCTCTTTTCGGAGCTAAGCTTTGTTCGCTTTGTTTTTTTAGCTATCGTTCGGACATGAGAAGTTTGAAGTTAGAAGTAGCTTTGTGATGAGACAAGTTTGAACTGCAGAGTATATAAAAGGCAACCGCAAAGCAAAGGGGAAGACACATAGCAGAAAGATGGAGGAGGAGAGAAAAAAAAAGGAGGGCAACGATCTTCGTCCCCAAGGGTTAGCTCAAATAGCTTTGCATTAGTTTTTGCTTTACATTATTTTTCTATTTATACGCACATGAATGAATGCTACTACTTCAACTCCATTTTATGAGAAAAAAAAATGATTTGTTTTATTACTTTTTATATTTCTTATAAAACTGATACTAAAATTTTTCTAAAATAATCAATTAACAAATATCTTAAAATCATATGTTAACTCAGCCCATATTGTATTTGATTTTATTACTCCTCTTAGTTACTTACACATATTTTGTTCATCTTTGATGCTACAATTACCAAAAAAAAAAAGAGAAATGCTGGTGCCACACACTTGTGCACAACTTTGTGCCACAACTCGCCACATGGCGAGTTGTGGTTGGTTAGAGTGTGTCCCCACATGGCCCACTAACACACTCTAACCAACCACAACTCGCCATGTGGCGAGTTGTGGCACAAAGTTGTGCAAAAGTGTGTGGCACCAGCATTGCTCAAAAAAAAAAAAAAAAGAAGAAGAAGAATATTAGAGGGATTTTCTAACATGCCCATGCCATAAAATATAATTCACAATACTTGCAAGTTGGATCAACTCATTGGATCAATTTAAGAAGATGGATCAAAATCAACATACAGAAGTCTTTCTCTCTCTCTCTCTCAAAAGAAAAAAAAATAGTTTCCCATAATTTGGATTCCAGGAAATAATTGATCAATGGAATTAATGTGTTAAAAATAATGAGATTTACCAAATATGTGTATTTGATTGCTTTAAATGGTAGAAGCTACATGCAAGGAGTGATTACTTTAGTGGATTCATATTTAAATACAAAAACCTAAATAGTAATTTTGCTTAATTCATATTTAAATATTAAAAAGACTTAAATTTATCTTATTGGGCCTCAAATTATACCGAGTCTACTTTTGTTAACCAATCAAAAGCTAGCTTTTTGTTTAAATTATCTACTGTTTATGAATCTTATACTACTTTTTGTCCTAGTTTTATTTTAATTAATCTAAATTTTAGCTTTTTAAAAATAAGTTAGCTTTTAGATTTTTGTTTTGTATTATGCATGTAAGCTACCATAAATAAGCAATTACATACTTAGAAACAAGCCCAACTGGTTGTCCCTTTTGGTTTGTTTTCCTTTTTTGTTTTTTAGGTAGAAAAAGGAACTTCATTAGAAATTTAAAAGAAACTAAAGGTAGTCCCTTTCGGTTTGTTTTCGTCTGAATTTAGTGTTGCAATTTGTATTTTGTAGTAGGAAATGTGCACCTCAGCGCACTAGTAAAGATAGGCCAACGTTTCGTTTAATCATCCCAATTATTCAAACTTGAGAGCCCAGCTCTATTATCGAATTTACCCAATAGGCCAGAATTTAGCCATTTCCATTGCGGCCCAAAGACTATCCCAGGCCCCACTAGAAGTGGATATTTTGATGGCGGTTCTTGAATCTAATCAAACACTTACCCAATTACCCAAACATCTCCCCCTTCTCGTTGTAGCCAAAAATCTCCAAATCTGCTAGATTCAGCCATGGTTGGCCATCAACTCCACCTTCACCACCATCAAAACTCAAAAGCATCAAAAGCTGCTACTAATCCTTGTCCACCCTCTCTGAATGGCTCATCCAAGTTGTATGCATATGCATGTCTATACGATTACTTTGTGACTCACACCAACTGATTCTCCTATGCTTTCAATAAATTTTCCTATTGACCAATCAACCTACTTCAAAGGCATTCAGCATATTGTATGCTAATGGAATTGTATCAATAATTTCAATTAACTATAATTACTTATTTCATATCATCTATCTATATATATATATATATATATATATATATATATATTAATCGGCAAAGCAAAATCAAACTAGAATTTCAAATTCAAGTCCAATTTTATGCCATGTGTCTAAATTTATGCGGAGACTATACCATAAATATCCTTCCAGGTGTTCTATTAGAATCTAAAATATATATCTATATATATAATTAAAGCCAAAACTCATAAAAAAAAAAAAAAAAAAAAAAATCCAATTAGATTCTACAATTAAAGTCCAATTTGCGTCATGTCTTTTAAATTATTTCTTAATTTTTGTGCCAAATATAAGACCATATCTTAAACATCCATCTAAGTGAGTTATTGAATAGAAAAGCCAAACAAAATTAAGGTTAATGAACCTTGAAATTATCTTATCTATATTGTGTCAATTCATTGAACCCAATAAGATCTTATTAATAAGGCTTTGAGGACTTTTTACTCAACATGGCTCACTAATATTCTTCTCTTTTGCCTTTTGTAACCATAATTAGCTTTACTATTTATGAACCCTTCAAATTAGACTATCTCAACTTCACCAGCCAGCCCATAATAATGCAGGCTGGGTTCTTCCGATCAGAAGCGGGAAGGAAGCACTACAATTCTAACTGATCTAAATGTGCCAAATATATTCGGTCCTTATGTAAGCAAGAGAGAAGAGAACTACACAGAGAGACCACAAAAGATGGTGGGCTTAGGGTTTAGGCCATGCTAATCACCTTAGGTGAGAATCATAAGTGTCAAAAAGGGAATCGGGAATAATTAATGGTAACTTATCTATATACAGGAACAACCTTCTAAGATTCTCCCTTGTCACTGTTGCCATGTCAACTATGTCCTTGCTGTCTATGAATACCCAGAGATCACCTGAATTCACTCTCTCTTCAGACTATCACGACACAAGGGACATGACTGTGATCTTGATTGCCATTCTCGGTAATTAGCTTTACCATTCGTCTCCTTGGTAATTTTCTGAAATCTCTCTTCCGCTTCAATATTTTTCTTTTTATTTAATTTGGATTCAGAGAACAATGCTTTTGTTCTTTCTCTGTTACTTAATTATAATGGTTAATGATCAAACAACCATGCTTTCAAATGTGTAAAATTTATCAGATTTGTATTTCATATGTTAATCAAATATCTTTAGTCTTGGTGCATTTTTAAGGACATGGTTTAATTTTCTACCATGTAGGGAATTTAGCTTCAAAATTAGGCAACTCAACTAATTTGATGAATTTTTCAACAAATGCATTTCTTTTCTTTTTTTGGGTTCATCATCCCAACTAAACTGAAGCCCAAGCTAGATAGGTAAGGCAAGAATTACAAATATCTAATATTTGTACTTCTCCAAATTGATTTAGGAAACTTTGAAAAAATACTTTTTTTTTTTTTTTTTTTTTATGGTAAATATCTAAAAGCTAGATAGGAATGGTGGTAAATGCACCGAGAGATGTAGTGTATGTTTGGATAGCGACAAGCCAAGCACGTTTTGCGCGTCCAACATTTTTTAGTGAGTCCCATGCACATTCACGGGACCTGTAAGTATTTTTTTTTTTTTTAAAAATAACTTTAAAACTGGGTCTCACGATACTTGTAAGGACACGATTTGAGTCCTATGCCCAAAAGGTCAAAGGATCTAGACCCAAAGAGCCCAATACAATGAATTTGTAGAGAATGAGTTGAAAAATTAGGCTCTAACAAGTTGGGTAATGAGTATAATGGATCCGGATGGCAAGAAAGAAAAGATAGACTAGTTTTATCTAAAGAAAAACCGTCTCCGGTCTAATCCAAGGAGATCAGTTTTTGTATATATTTCTTGAATTTGATTATAGGTATAGTTCTTAGTGCTACAGTATTTTTCTATTGAATTTCCGATAACCCTCTCTCGGGGTCTCTCTTATATTTTATACTATCTTTTTCCTTTCATTTCTACCCTCCATGTGTAGATTAGATTGTTGGTATTGATCCTTGTCACATCAGTACCTTCTTGAAGTATTTAAGAAGTAATCGTAAGGTTGAAAACTACTATTCGGGTATCACTTCCTTATTAATACGGCCAGAGAGTTAGCTGCAGAGTATTCAATATGGTAGTAGTAACTTTCCCTTAGATATTTCCCAACTCCCATTTGTCCTGTACATTCATAATGCATATCCTTATCGATAGAACTTCCTGGAATGTCACTCTGGATGACAAAATATACTTTTCGATCTCGCTTTGCTTAGCCGAGGAGATATTCCTCGTCGGCCTACCTTCCCCAACCCTTTCATTTGTAGCTTGCTCATGGAATTCTAAATCTTACATCTTCATTCTTTGTTTATCCTGTTCCCGGACCACCGAGTGTTCTTAGTCAAGGCCCAAGGCCCAACATATATTCTTGAGCCCCTTATCCCTATAGTAATATTCATACATTTACAAATTATTTTACTACAGTGTTTTCAGTTTTCAATAATAAACGGTATCCAAATAGACCCGTAAACACATGTTGCAATCAATGGACCTAAATATCCTCAAGTTTGAAGGTGCAATTTTTTTTTTTTAATAAAAAAAATACTTCTTTAAATTTTGATATTTTGTTATTTTCTATTTTTATGGTTTAGAATTACTATTGTTTGAATTACTAATATACCCTTCTAAACATTTCACATTTCAAATATAGTCCTTGAACTTTTTTTTATTTAAACAATTAACCCTTGAACGTTAGATTTTTAACTGGTCAAACACCATGTTAATGTTTTTGGCTAACACATTCATGATATAATTCGTAATGTTATATGGATATATTAACACCAGCCCCATTCAACGCGTGTAGTTCAAAGTTTTTATTTTTTTATGCTACAATTTTCCATTCCATTCTACAAATTCTTAGACAAGGCCCAAGGCCCAACATATATTCTCGAGCCCCTTATCCCTATAGTACTACTCACACATTTACAAATTATTTTACTACAGTATTTTCAGTTTTTAGCAATAAATGATATCCAAACAGACCAGTAAACACTTGTTGCAACCAGTGGACCTAAATATCCTCAAGTTTGAAGGTGCAATTTTTTTTTTTTTAATAAAAAAGTACTTCTTTAAATTTTGTTATTTTGTTATTTTCTATTTTTATGGTTTAGAATTACTGTTGTTTGAATTACTAATATACCCTTCTGAACATTTCACATTTCAAATATAGTCCTCGAACTTTTTTTTTATTTAAACAATTAACCCTTGAACGTTAGATTTTTTAACCGGTCAAACACCATGTTAATGTTTTTGGCTAACACATTCATGATATAATTCGTAATGTTATATGGATATATTAACACCAGCCCCATTCAACGCATGTAGTTCAAAGTTTTTATTTTTTTATGCTACAATTTTCCATTCCTTTCAATTCAAGGTTTATGTTTTAGTTTAATGAGATTATGTATTTGCCAATCACCAAAATAGCTAGGAGTGAGATTTGAATTAGCCCCAAAAACTTAACCTAAGACGTGTGTATAATTGTAAATGTTTTTAATTATACCCGTGCATATGCACGGATTTATAAACTAGTTAAAATAAATAATAATAATAATAATTCATAGTTAATAACAATCAAATTGAGACATTAATTTAGAATACATAAAGTTTAAACATGTATTTTGATTCCTTAATTAAATGATGAATTTAATCAAAAGTGTTACATAATATAGCAATAAACCTACAAAAATTGTATACATGCCTCATTGTCTAGAATGATTTTTTTTAAAAAAAATAGAGTTTCAATCTTTCCTCCTTTATTTTTTCTAAATAGTTAAAATTTGGGTTTATGCAAGAATTCAGCATTTGAAACTATAAAAAAGTCAGGATATGGAAAAGAAAAAATATTAGTGCTGACTCTAATTTTTTTAGACCTATAGTGTTCAATAATTTCAATAATGTTTTACACAACTTTTTTCATAACAAAATTTATGATTGTTTAAGTGATCAATTGGGTAATAGGAGGAAAGAAAAAGTGATTCCACGCGTTAGTTGTGTCCATCAGTCATTCACTCCCCTCAGAGCTCCACAAAATTTGACCGAATTACTGATATTTGAACTACTTTGGCCCCTTTGATAAATTGATTTACTTTCCATAAAACAATTCCACTTTTCCGAACAAAAGATGGTGATTAATGGATCCCACCATCTGCATGCGAAATTATTTGACAGTATAAAATGAATCTCATGTACAAAATCCAGATGTGACATCCATTTCCTTTTTTTCTTTTTCTTTTTATGGGAAGAAAGTGTAGTTACTGTAGTATACTGAGGGTTCAGTGATAAAGCAAATTAAGGATCCAGATGCATTAGCCCACAGAGTGATTCAGCAACAAATAATATGCTGACAGTTTTAGGTATTAAATAATAACTCTAAAGATGTGGAAGTGGAAAGTGGAAACCAAAATCCGCACAATTTGTTGCAGATGGTGACAAGATGGGTGGAGTAATTTGCTTTTTATTTTCCAAACGGGAAAGATGTGGAACTATCTGAGATCAAAGTCTCAAGGATACTTTTTCCACACAATGTGGAACCCATATACACAACTTTTTGGGTGGTACCAGCTCTGTGATCCGTCAATGTGTAATCTGCCAAGTCACAGCTGAGAAATCCAAGTATCAAAAGCATGTCTGACTCAGCAATATTTAGAGGTGTCAACTGTCAAACCCAAACAATCATCACAATCTCACATTATACGAATTAGTAATCACCTTTTTTTTTTCTTTCTTTTTTTTTTTTTTTTTTTATGAACAAGGGAAGACTTACCTCCTGGGCGTGACCATAGGTGCTCTTCGCTAGAGAATATTAAATTGAATCATAGCCATTATGGTTGGGGTGATCAGAGACTTCACCTTAACCCTACGAGAGAGCTAGAAGCTTAAGGCTAGTTGCAAGTAAAAATCCCACAGTCAAACATGGGACCTGGTGCTCTATGTTCACACTAAAACTACTGATTTGATGTTGACATTTAAATATATATATATATATATATATATATATATATATATTTATTTGACTAGCAGCTAGTGGCTCGGATTGCAGGAATTGCATAGTCATCACTATTAGCTGATTCTACCACAAACATGGCATGAGTAACTGCAGAAGAAACAATATAAAACGTAGTATAGAAAGGAACTTTATTACTTGGCACTTTATTATTGGACTAGCTGCTCAAAAATGCAGAAATTGTATATTTATCAGTACGCAGGCGATTCTACCACAAACATGACATGAAGGACTGCAGAAGAACACTATAAAACAAAGTATGGAGAGAGGCAAACACATTACACATAGCAAAGAGGAACACTGAACACACAAACACAAGGAGGCAAGAATGGAGGGCAGAAATCGTCGTCACGAACATGAAGGGTTAGTTCAAATTTCTTTGCTTTAAAAAGTTCTACATTTCTTTATATATACCCATGAATCTTGTTCAATATTAATAAAAATTTTCTTGACAAAACAGGAACGTGTATCAATGTCTTACCTGCACGATCATTTTCATTTTTTAGTAAGGCTTATAGTTCAATCTTACTCCTTATTGAGAGCTGATACCGAAATTGCCCCATGAGCAGGGTAGTGCTCTGTTCTGGACAGAGTTACTAAAGGTTCCGTTTGGCTAAAACATAATATAAAAATATGACATAAGATCATTCACAACCTGTCTGCTAAAACATTTATTTAGCACACCAAAAAATTGTTTTTTTATTATCTATTTTAGCATAACACTTAACAATAAACCCCACATCCTATACTTTACTATTTTATCACTTCATATAAGAGCATTTGTATTGGAGGTGCTAAAAGAGCATTGTAGCTATTTTAGCACCTCAAATACCCAAAAAGAATGTTCATCATCTGGTCTGCTATAGCTAAATTTTTTAGTTTGTAAATTGCTACTTTTAGCGGTTATTGTAGCAACAATCCAAACACAAAAAAATTATTTTATATTCAATTCTCTCTCTCTCTTTCATGCATAAAGAAATAATAAAGAATAAAATAAAAATATTTATACGAAGAGCTAGAATAATAGAGTATGAGATGTATTGTGTATTGTAAAGTAGCATGCTAAAATATATAAAGTAGTTTTTTTGTGTGCTAAATGCTAAATTGTTTAGCTAATCAAATGTGAATGCTCTAATTTTTTTTTTCCTTTTTATCTATATATATTAAGAGAATTCAAAAAGTCAATTATGACTTCAAAAAAAATGTCAAAAATATCCCTAATCTAATTAGATAATTATTATTCCTAAAAAGTAAAAAGTAGGGTTAAAATTGTAATTTAACAAAATTCGTAAACAAAAAACTACCCTAGAAATTTTTTACTAAAAATTAGCATATATTTTCTATGTAAATATATCTGACACACAATTGATACATTTTTTTTACTAAACCTAACTGTTTACTTCTTTTCAAAATCCTAAATAGCTTTTTAAAGATCTCTTCTATGTAACCTAACTAATTGAAAAATTATGACATAAAACTCAAAATAAAAAAAAGAGCCTCATTGCACATACGGAGCACATGTGATGAGACTAGTTCTTTATTATTTCTTTATGTATGGAAGAGAGAGATAGAATTGAAAAAAAAAAAAATAAGAGAGAGATAGAATTGAAAAAAAAAAAAAAAAATATATATATATATATATATCTATATATTTGTGTTTAGATTGTTGCTACAGTAAATTGCTAAAGATAGCAGTTTATTGCAGCAATAAGCTAAAAAAAAAAAAAAAAAAAAAATCAAGCTATAGCACTTTGGATGTTGGTTGGTTTTTGGTATTTGGCGTGTTAAAAAAACATTTTGGCTATTTTGACACACCCAATGTAAATGCTCTTTTTCTTAGTCCATAGAGTAATAAAAAAAAAATAGTTAATTCTATTATTAAGTAGCTTATATTTTGTGGAACATCACATTAGTTGTACTCTAAAAATACCTAATAATTACTCAAGGAAGATTTGACATGGAATTTTCGATACATATTCAAAGACACCAAATAATTTAACTTGTGGCCATAATCTTTTTACAAGAAAAAACTCTTGTTAGCAAATGAAATGTCATGGACACATGGATACTCACTTAATTCCCTTCTACTCCCTCTTCAACTATATATACACCAATATTGCATGTACTCTCGGGCAATTTCATGTTTTTCTATTTGTGGCAGTCAACAAGAACTTGGTTCCTCTACCACGATCCATCTTTGCTTTTGGCTTTCTAATCTTATCGCTACTCACCCTCCTCCAAGTCAAGTATCAAAACTTGGCAACCCATATCAAACACATGGTGCAACCATGTTGCTTTTTGTCATAGCCGTGCTTGTTTACACCATAGCATTGGCAGGGGATGAGCCAATTTACTTCCAACACAAGCTACCTCCCTCTACTCGGTGTGTTTGTTTCATTTTTGGAGCTTTTTCTTGTGACTTGCTGCTACTGATCCTTGTACCTCCCTTTGGATGGTTCATCCTCATTTTATGTGTATGCATGTCTGTTCGATTAATTTGCGACTCCCACGGACAAATTCTTCAATGTTTTCAACAAATTTACCAATCAATCAATCAGTCTACTTCAAAGATATTCAACATATTGTGCGGCTGGTTCCAAAATAGTTTCCGATCATTATGTCAATCAGCTTCCAGAGCATTCAACAGTTCTTCCATGCCAATTGCCAACTCAATAGAGAAACAAGTGGTGAACAGGCCAGAAATTAATGCTTAATTAGACCTGCTTGTCAGTTTAGACTTATGATATAATTATCATGTCAAAGTAAGTGGCCTTGTATTCCGATTTGATCTTCCTTCTACAGTTCTACACCTCCTATCTAAGGTTGATAACTCCACAAATTAATATGCTCATATCATGTTAAGCTTGTGCAACAAATAGTTGAATATGTTCTGAATCTCATAGATGTTAAAACATTGCAAGGTTAGTGGAAAGTGCAACAACTATTAGCCATGGTTCTTCGTAAGGCTACTGGTTGAAAAAGACAAATGATGTGACTCATATGTACGGAGATTAGAAGAAAAATAATGAGGTTTATCAAATATGTATTGATGATTGCTTTAAATAGTCACCGTGATCTATTAATCTTTTCTATTTTCAATTTTTGTTTGATTTTTTCTATTTTCAATTTGTATTTTGTGCCTCACAGCAAGTGACACAAGAAGTTTATTTTTTAACTTTTGTGACCGTAGCTCTGAGATGACTTCCAAAACTACAATATAACTAATGTGCCAATGAGAAGTACGCAACAAAATAATAATAATAGTAATAAAATAAAATAAAATAAAAGGTAAAAAAGTCTGTAAAAGTTGGAACTTGTGGCCTTCGACTTTTGTGTGAGTACTGGGCCAATTATGGTTCGAAAGTTGTGGTGTGTGGATTTGCGGCGATTTTGGCCCATTAGCATTGATTTTTAAAATATTTAGGCCCGAAACACTGTTTGGGAAATATATAGCAATATACCACTTTTTTAGATACTCGAGCTTGGCAAGCTCGAGTACCATGTTTTTTTAATCCACTATCGCCCCATATTCAAGGAGCCCTATAGTGGCGTTTTTAAGCCCTATAGTGACGTTTTCGGGCCAAAAACGCCACTATAGGGCCCCTTGAACCTGTTATGGGGACTTATAAAAAAATTTTGCAGGAAAACGCCGCTATAGGGCCCAAAAACGTCACTATAGGGCTTAAAAACGCCACTATAGGGCCCCTTGAACCTGTTATGGGACTTATAAAAAAAATTTGCAGGAAAACGCCGCTATAGGGATAGAAACCGTCACTATAGGGCCTAAAAACGCCACTATAGGGCCCCTTGAACCTGTTATGGGGACAAAAAAAAATTTGCAGGAAAACGCCGCTATAGGGCCCGAAAACGTCACTATAGGGCCCCTTAACCTGGTCTGGGAGCTTAAAAACGTCACTATAGGGCTTAAAAACGCCACTATAGAGCTCCTTGAATATGGGGCGATAGTGGATTAAAAAAACATGGTACTCGAGCTTGGCAAGCTCGAGTACCTAAAAAAGTGGTATATTGCTATATATTTCCCAAACAATGTTTCGGGCCTAAATATTTTAAAAATCAATGTTAATGGGCCAAAATCGCCGTGGATTTGCTGTTTTTACTTTTTTAGGCTTAGCGGATCTGATTGCTGGATTTTGATGGACCTGCTGAAGCTCCTCTTTGTTCACTTTTAGTCAATTGTAGTAGGAAATAACAACTGAGCCCATTAGATAATAGAGGCCCGCCTTTCATATATTAGGCCTAATTTCTCAAGATTGAGAGTCCAGCTCGATTAGCGGAGTTCATCCATCATCCATGAGCCCATTAAAACCTTCCTTCTTAAACAGAACCTTGCCCAAGGACTAGCTCTCTCCCCGGCTAGCCTCCAATTTATCTCGGTCAATAACTCAACATGGTTAGATTTCTAGTTTTCTACTCCCTTCCCATGTGGAATTATTCAAAGCATCCTATATATGTTACGTTGTTACCCTTTCCCTTTCTATATGTATAAAAGAATCTAATGCATAGAATTTGTGGGAGTACCCATGCCTTAAAAATCAATGACCAAGCTATGCAATCACCTCAATCAATCCGACCATCAACATATGATTCCCTTCCCTAGTTGGCCAATTATGGAGTCATTTTCAACAATAATTCACCCTAACTCTCTTCACATTGGCATTGATTGTGCCCACAACAAACCATCTTATTTAATGCTATTGACCAACATCCCATCTGCCTACACACTGGTAGAAGCTTTCCTAACACATCCCCTTAGTCAAAGTGCGGGGATGACCAATTAGCAAGTGTTGGGGTCATGCAAAAATTGGCCCCACACACGCACTAGCATCAGACATTCTATTTCAAATGCCATTTTCACACATAAAAATCTACTTTTTATTTTCTTTTTCTTTTTTACACGCTATTTTACAATATACCATACATCAGATATTCTACTCTTTCCTTCAACACATTAAAATAATATATACAACACATTAAAATAACCTAAAAACACCCCTACAATATATATAAAAATAAATAAATACAAAATCCCGCACCACCCACAGATCACCGCATCACAACTAACAATCACCAACCACCACACATAATTAACCACCGACCACCAATATCAACCACTACAACAACCAAAAAAAAAAAAAAAACCCCAAAAAATCACCACAACCAATGTTAGCCCACTGTAACAACACACGCACAAAAAAACCACCACCACAACCACCATGACAAAGATCTCGAGGAGAGGAGGCTAGGCGAATCAACGATGGCTTAGGGAGAGGAGATTCAATGATCAACGACAACTGGACAAGATGCGGTCGGACAAGGTTGGTTGCTTGGCGAGAGTCATTTGGTGAGATCGGCGACGGCAATGAGACTAAGATCGACGGCAATGTGAGGTGGCAAGCCCAAAGGAGTAATCGAAATCAAAGGAGAGATTGGAGGTGAGAGTAAAAGGAGAGTCTAATTCCAAAAAAATAGAAGAGAGGTTGAAAGTGAATGAGAGAAAGAGAGGCTAAGAGAGTGAATCGGATAGGTCACGGGTGAGAGGGGAGAGAGAAAAATGGAATAAAAAAATATTAAAAAGTTTTAGCATTTCTATCATACAGTTCTATTTTTAAACTGTCTTGTTCATTAGAACAAGACGGACAACAAATGCTAAATTTTTATTCCTATTTTGTTTACACTTTTTCTCTCTCCTCCTCAACACATCTCTCTCTCTCTCTCTCTCTCTCTCTCTCTCTCTCTCCAATCTAGTTCTCTCTAGCCCCCTCTCTCAGCCATGCCAATCTCACCACATGACCACAACGCCACACCAATCTCACCATGTTGACCACCAAGCTACTCCATCGAGCTTGTTGTGCCATCCACCACACCACTCCGCCAATCTCGTATCGTGTGAGATTTTTTTTTTCTTTTATTTTCCAATTGTGGGGTTTTTTTTTTTTTTGGTGGTTGTGAGTTTATTTTCTTGGCTTGTGGTAATGGTTTATTTTTGGCTAAAATGCAAAACTGGCCCTCTAACTTTCTTCAGATTTCATATCAGTCCTTTAACTTTACTTTCGTTCATTTTGGTCCTCTTAATTTCAAATTTATTCAATTAAGACATTTTCGTTAACTTTTGTTAAAATAATTTGAAAAAAAATTCTGGAAAATATTTTTCAATAATTAATTGAATTTTTTTAATTTAAAAAATTTGAAGAAAAATTTATAAAATTGAAAAATTAACCGCAACATATAACAAAAGTTGATGGAAAAGCCTTAATTGAATAAACTTGAAAGTTAGAGGATTGAAATGAATAAAAGCAAAGTTAGAGGACTAAAATGAAATCTGAAGAAACTTAGAGGGTCAATTTTGCATTTTACCCTTTATTTTTTTATTTTATGTTGCTGTGGGTTTTATTTTTGTAGTTGTGGGTTGATTTTCATGGATGGTTCTGGGTGATTTTCTTGGTTTGCAGCGGTGGTGAGGTAGGCTATGGGTAGTGGTGATATTTATTAAATTTTAAAGGTAAATTGCACTTTTCCTAGTTTAAGTACGAGGTAGTTGTGATATTTCATTTTAGTTTAAAGGGATAATTACGAGAAACCCCCACGAGGTTTGGCCCGTTTACACGTTACCTACCCGTGGTTTAAAACTTATCACTTTGCCCACCTGAGGTGCCTTCCGTTAGGGATCTGTTATCCACCTCTCCGTTTGCCGTTAGAAAAACACATTTTTAATGAAAAACAAACATAACAAAGATTAAAAAGTTAGGAATTTTTATTGCTTAAGAACTTGTTTGAGAACAAAACACGGGAATAGCACAGATCAAATGCTATTTCCGATTAAAAGTGATATCATTGAGCATTTGTTTTTTTTTATAGATCTCTCCAACTTTTATTCAAACCAAACCAAACCCAAAAAAAAAAAAAAATCCAAATCCCAGAAAACACAAGCCACAAAAAGAATTTCAAACCCAAAAAAAATTTCAGATCGCGATCACGCGACGGCGCGATCGCGACGGCATCAAATATCTCATCCACTTCTTTGTGTCTTTGCTTTGATTTAATTTTCCATTTCTCCTCTTCCTCCACGAATCTCACGCGCACGACCTCCGTTTCGAACCTCACCAACTCATCAATCCCGAACTCGCGCGAAGTCTTGCAGATACATCATAACCTCTCGGTGACCCGGGAAGCAGTCTTGGGTCTCTGTCCGGGTCGTCTTTGGCAACGAACGGGTAGTCCGAGAAGCCCATGGAGTCTCGGGGAGGTTTGTGCGGAGGGAGTGGTAGACGCTGGAGTGGACCGTGGTCCGAGTCGGGTCGAGTCCAATCTGGTCGGATTCGACATTCGGGTGTAGACCCGAGTCCACCAACCTGGTCGCCACGCTCAAGACCACCACGCCGTGGCCCTCGCGGCGGAGCTCTCGAGCGATTACGAGGCTGCGGCGCCGGCGCCGATGATCGCAACGTGGCGTGATACGATCGGGTGGGGTGCGTGTTCCGGGCTTTAAGGCATGGGTGACGTTGATCGCGATCTGGAATTTTTTTTGGGTTTGGAATTTTTTTGTGGCTCAAGACTATTCATACCAAGAGCAAGTGTGTTCTTGAACCCAAGCTACAAAACCCCTCTTTGATCTTGTTTGTTTGAGTTTTCTCTGTTATTTTTGTTTTTAGAGGAGAGATGAACAATGGTCTTTGTTTTTCTCTCTTTGGTTTGTTTCTATTTTCTGTTTAATCTATGATTAGGTTCTAAAACTTTTTTCTTACAGTTTGGGTTTGAAAAATGTGAGGGATTTTGGTATGGATTTAGAGGATTTAATTGGTTTTGGATGTGTGTAACTGAAAATTTTGAACTATATTTACAAATGTTGTGTTCTTGTGTTTGTGAGGAAAAGATTTGATGGTTCGTGTTTGATCCGTGTTATGTTCTATTTTTAATAAAAGGGTGTTTTTCTAACGGCAAATGGAGAGGTGGGTTACGGAAGGCTAACGGAACTAACTTCAGGTGGGCAAAGTGATAAGTTTTGAACCACGGGTAGGTAACGTGTAAACGGGCCAAACCTCAGGTGGGTTTCTTGTTATTATCCCTAGTTTAAAACATAGCAATGCCTCCCCCCAAATATGAGTCTTACTATTATCACTTAACTATTTTCAATTAAAATTAGAAATTAGAATCCAGCTTTTCTTCACCATTTCTCATATTGCTCAAGTTAAAGTAACTCCATTTTCTTTAAAGTAAAAATGATCTCATTTTGTTAATTTTTGCGCATAAAAGCCATGACATTTTTTGATTGTCCATATAAAGAGGAAACAAAAGCCAGTGTTGACTTTTGCACGCATAACTTACTGCATGAGCAGGTGAGTGTTGTGATGTGTGGATTTGCTATTTTTAGGCCAATCGGACTTGGAGGCTGGATTTTGAATTGGAGCCTTCTAAAGAACCTTCTTGTTGTTGTTGGTGTTGTCTTGTGTCCCCCTTTACGTGTGTTTTCAAGCTGTTGCTATTCGAAGCAGGTAATGAAATGACTCCACCTCGAACTGTTGCTATTTTTAGGTCGGCGTTTTCTATATTTGGCCCCAAGCAAGTCCTCGAACTTGAGAGGGCAGCTCCATTGGTAGAGTTTGTGCTTTTATTTATTATTCCCTTCTTCCACAGAAACAACTAGCCCAAGGGGCATGGGACCATCTCTTCTCTCTCCTAGCTAGGCTAGCCTGCAATTTAGCACTACCAACATGGTTGGATTTCTAGTCCGAGTTTTGAAATGCCCATTGACCCACCCTCGCCTTGAAAATGCCGAGTCCAAGAGCCCCCGTGACGTGTCTTTGAATATGCCCTTAGATTCTAGTTTTTCCGCATGACCATAGTTGATTGGTTAGAATAGACCTGGCGTCTCTTTTTTTTTTTTTTTGATAGGAAAATCGAAGTTGTATTCAAGAGTTAAACAAGAGAAGCTACGTTAATATCCTAGGCATAGGCCTGCTCAATATGGCTCGGGCATGACTCTATCACTACAAGAAATCTGAGTTTAGGCGACGTTTGTAAAACGTCACTAAAAACCCAAAAAACGTCACTATAGACACAAATGGTCTACAGCTTTTTTTTTTTTTTTTGTGACATTCGAAAACGTCACAATAGAGCAATCGCTATAGGTTTATTGTGATGTTTCGAAAAACATCACTATATGTTACTCTTTAGTGGCGTTTAGAAACTTTTAGTGACATTTTATAAAACGTCACTAAATAATATAACATTTTCATACATGATGTAGGAAAATACATTTAGCGACATTTATAAAACGCCACAAATAATCACACCAATAGCAACGTTTCAAAAACGTCGCAAAAGCATTTGTCCTTTTGCTTTTTAGTGACGTTTTTAAAACATCGCAAAACCTACTCATTATTTTTCTTTTAAAATATTAAAAATGCTATATAAACCTACTAAAAATTCAACAATAACTAACATATGCTTGCAATAAGCTTGTAATAGATCAAATAGACCTATCATCATTATTCCACAATATCAAATGTCCAATGTTAATGAGCCATGGTGCATGAAAATTTAGTAACAATATATATATATATATATATATATATATATATATATATAGACACACACACACATATAAAGAACATTTAGTTGAGATTATTTACACATTAGTGGGTAGTGAGCTTTTAAAAAAAATTAATTTCAAGCTAGCTAAACCACAAAACTAATAACAAAAAAATTCAAAATCTACACACTACAGAAAAATTGTAGGAAAAAAAAACAAGATTTACAAATTTGTACATAAACTTACAATGATTGAGCCTTTGATACTCAGGTCTTTTTGCTCAAAAATCCAAATCTGAATAAGAGTTTTATGTACCAAACTCCAACCAAAACAGGTAAACAACAAAAATTAGCACAAAATTTCCATGACCTATTAAAGAAAAACTAAATCAAAGCAAATTCATAAGCCAAAATACAAAGACTCCATGACCCATTAAAGAAAAACCAAATCAAAGCAAACCCATAAGCCAAAACACAAAGACTTACTCTTTAAAGAAACTTGAACACCAAAAAAGAGGGAAAAAAGAATGGTGGTGGCAATGGGTGGTGACTAGAGAGGGAAGAGCTTGTACATCAATGGGTCGGCGGTGGCAAGGGCGGCAGTAGTGGTGGCGGTGGCTAAGTGTGAAGAAGTGATAAGGGTGGAGGGGGGGGGGAGAATATGGAAGTGGGAAGTGAAGTTTGATTGAGAAAAAAATAAAAAGAATGATAAGAAAGAAAAAGGAATGAAAAAACGTGTAAGGAAAGGAGACCAAAAAAAAAAGGACAAAACGGTGGGAACATTCCCACTTAGTGAAATTTTGAATGGGAAACATATAGCGACGTTTTCAAAACATCGCTATATGTTTATCCAAAACGTCGCTATATGTTTTCCAAAACAAAAAGAAAAAACGGTGGAAACTTTCCCACTCAGCGAAATTTTGAATGGGAAAAGGACAAAAATTTTGGGGAAACATATAGTGACGTTTTCAAAACGTTGCTATATGTTCATCCAAAACGTCATTTATTCGTTTGATTGAGAAAAAAAATAAAAAGAATGATAAGAAAGAAAAATGAATGAAAAAACGTGTAAGGAAAGGAGACCAAAAAAAAAAGAGGACAAAACAGTGGGAACTTTCCCACTTAGTGAAATTTTGAATGGGAAACATATAGCGATGTTTTCAAAACATCGCTATATGTTTATCCAAAACGCCGCTATATGTTTTCCAAAACAAAAAGAAAAAACGGTGGAAACTTTCCCACTCAATGAAATTTTGAATGGGAAAAGGACAAAAATTTTGGGGAAACATATAGTGACGTTTTCAAAATGTTGCTATATGTTTATCCAAAACGTCATTATTCGTTTCCCCATAATTTTTTGGACTATAATGCTCGTTGTTCTTTAAAAACTATAGCAACATTTTTAGAAAGCGTCACTATAAACAAAAAAATACGCCACTAAAATCTGATTTTTGCGGCGTTTTAAGAAAATATTTGCTATTGTTTTGGGTTACAACGATGTTTTTAGAAAAACGTCGCGAAAGGATCACTCTTTAGCGGCGTTTTTTAAAAACGTCACAATATACTACTTATAGTGGCGAATTTAAAAACGCCGCGCTAAAAAAACGTCACCTAAATCCAGATTTCTTGTAGTGTATCCACACAACGTAACTAACTAAAGACTTAGAATATCGAGCTAAAATGTGGGCGGGGACATCTCCCCGCTTTTTAGTGTGAGTGAAACAACAGGACCGAAACATGCAAGCTTGCTAGAGGATGCCATCAACGATGAAATGGGTCGAAGAACTCGGCGCCACTATCCCTTGAACTACATTGATAACACCCAGTGCATCACTCTCAAACACCGCATCATGGATGCCGATGTCAAGAGCGAAACGCATACCAATCTCCGAAGCTTTTGTTTCCATCTCCAAAGCACCAAGAGGACCCACCAAGGGGCAGCTAAGGGCGGCGATCACATTTCCGTTGCTGTCACGGATCAAAATGCCCAGCCCCACCTTCCTCTGGTTTGCAAACACGGCCCCATCGGTATTCACCTTGTAGTGACCCTGCGGTGGAGGCGTCCACCGCATCTTGGTTCGGGAGCTGCAGCGGCTGGCTTCCCCGAGCCTCATCGCCGGTGGAACTCCTCCATTAAGCCGAGGGAGTTCTTCAGAGTGACCCATCTAGGTTTTCCCCTCCCACCGGTTTGAATAAGATTTCTTTCTTTCCAAATACCCCAGCACATAGAGATAAACCGTTCAACCAACCCGGGTTGCACTTCCTCAAGCCTAAGAAGTTTTTCCAAAACATCCAAGAAGCTCCAAGTGGGGCCGATGTCAAAAGGGAGAGAGAACTTGCTTGTGTTCCACACATTCTTGGCATGAGCTGTAGAACCAAAGGATGTGGAGAACGTTTTCCGTCGGGATCCCGCATAATGCACGACCACCTTCCACGTCAATGTGCCTTTGCCGTGGTGTTTCCTTGGACACCAGAATGTCTCTAGCAGCCTTCCAAGCAAAATGCTTGACTCTTTTGGGGAGGTTCAACCTCCAAAGGCCCTTCCATGCATTCTTCCTTGCTGAGGGGTTCGAGCGATCGGCTTTGCCGCCACCCCTGTTTTCCTCATAGGCCGGTCGATATGCGCTTTTGATCGTAAATTTTCCGCTTGGTGTTTCCGCCCATATCAACTTGTCCTTTGGCCGATGCAGACTTAATGGGATGCTAAGGATAGCATCGGCATCCTCCTCTGTGAAGCAGCAACGGATTTGCTCTGTTTTCCACTCCATGGATGCTCTGTTTATGAGGTCGGACACGAGAGTAATATTCGGGCAAGCATCTTCACTTGTAACAATATTGTATAAGGTCGGCTTAGGGATCCATTTGTCTCACCAGAATCTTACACCCTCCCCCGAGCCTATTTGCCACCTCGTGCCCCTTTGCACCACCCCTTGAGCAGCCATTATGCTCCGCCAAACATAGGAAGGGTGGTGGCCTAAATCTGCTTCTATGAATGAGCAGTGGGGGAAGTATTTTGCCTTGAAAACACGGGCAAATAAAGATGTGGAATTAGTCCCGACCTCCATCCTTGCTTAGCCAAAAGTGCCAGGTTGAACGACCTCAAGTCTCTGAAACCCAAGCCTCCCATTTCCTTCGGCATGCACAACTTTTCCCAACTTAGCCAAGCTAGTTTTTTCTCATCTTTAACCCGACCCCACCAGAACTGCTGAATCAAGCTAGTGAGATCAACGCAAACTTTCTTAGGCAAGAGAAAGCAAGACATGGAGTAAGACGGGACAGACTGAGTAACCGCTTTGATTAGTATTTCTTTCCTAGTAGTCATCAAGAGTTTTTCCTTCCACCCCGACACTTTGTTGGCAACCCTCTATTTTAAGTTGGCAAATGTATTGTTTTTTGACCGACCCACCAAGGATGGTAGCCCAAGATAGGATTCATGGGGGCGAATCTCACTTGCGCCAAACATTGCCTTGATTGACTCTTTTGCCTCAGTAGCTGTGTTAAGGCTAAAGAAAAGGGAGGTTTTCGACCGATTTAATTGTTGCCCGGATGATTGTTCATAGACCTGAAGCGCCCTTTGTATTTCAGTGCATTCCTCCAACGTGGCCCTCCTAAAAATGAGACTATCGTCTGCGAAAAAGAGATAAGACACCCTAGGGCCCCCGCCCGAGGTAGCCACCC
Organism: Quercus dentata; assembly: GCA_028216015.1. Taxonomy (NCBI): domain Eukaryota; kingdom Viridiplantae; phylum Streptophyta; class Magnoliopsida; order Fagales; family Fagaceae; genus Quercus; species Quercus dentata. The sequence goes on from CP116450.1 coordinate 9,414,282, forward strand.
CTCTTAATCTCTACCGTTGGACTGAATTATGGAGTAAAGCGGATAAACCCTCCGTGCAAATGAGAAAGAGATATGGCGAGAAGGGGTCGCCTTGTCGGAGACCATGCGTCAGATGTATTTCCCCACATGGCTTACCATTAATTCTCACCGCATAAGAGATCAATGATACGCATCTCATGACTATTTACAACCACTGTTCCTCGAAACCAAGCTTTAACATTATCTGCTTTAAGCACTCCTACTCTACCCGGTCGTAAGCTTTGCTCATGTCTAGTTTTAATGCCATTTCCCCACTTTTGGATTTTCAAAGCTTGCCAATATGATTCATCACTTCATGTGCCACCAAAACATTATCTGTGATTAACCTCTCTGCTGCAAAAGCACTTTGATTTTCACACACCACTTCCTCAAAGACTACCTTCATTCTATTTGCCACCACTTTAGAAGCCAATTTGTAAGCCACATTGCACAGGCTTATTGGTCGGTAATTCGAAACCCTTTCCGGATCTTTCGCTTTTGGAATAAGCACAATATGTGTCTCATGAAACTTGGGAGGTGCAATTCCATGGTTAAGAAAATTCAATGTAGTACATATAACAGTGTTACTAACAAGAGGCCAATAATGTTGGTAAAATAATGGGGGCATACCGTCGGGACCCAGAGCCGTCGTAGGGTGCATCCGCTTCAAGGCTTTCACAACTTCCATTGCTTGGAACTCCCTGTTTAGTGAGGAATTCATCCTGTTTGAAACTTTTGGCTGAATAGCTCCAATAAGCTCCCCTTCAATTCGAGGGTCAGAGAAGGTAAAGAGGCCATCAAAATCTTGAACAAACTCTTAGCCAATCTGTTCCTCGTCCTCAATCCACACATTGTTGGAGTCTAGTAGCCTAGTTATAGTATTACGCAGCAGGCGGTTGGAAGCTTTGGTGTGAAAGAAAGAAGTTTTCTTGTCCCCTGCCTTGAGCCAACTATTCATTGATCTCTGTAACCACATATCTTCCTCAATAGCAAGTGCTTTGTTTAACTCTAGTTTAGTCTCATGTAGATCATCCAACACCGCGCCCCCCATGTTTAAATTCTCCAAAAGTTGTAGTTTCATTTGCAATGCCGAGACTTTTCTACCCACATGGCCAAACACACTTTTGTTCCACGACGCCAAAGCGGATTGGCATTCTTCTAAGCAGCAGGCCATAGGCCATTGAGAACCCCTATTTTCACCTCTAACCCAAGCATCTTGATCCACCTCACTACACGCCTCATCTCTTAGCCACATGGCTTCGAACCGAAACAATTTTGACCTCTTGAACTTCTGCCTAGAGGGATTAGATGCCTTAAGGAGCAATATACTATGGTCAGAAGTAGAGGAAGCAATATGGAAAAGTTTGGAGCGTGGGAACATTCTCACCCAATTGGTAGAAACCAGAGCATGGTCTAGCCGTTCTTGAATCCACCCACAATTGCCCAACCTCCACCGCCGGGTGAATGCCGAGCCCTTGTAACCTGGTCTACGAGGTTGCACCTATTGATCGCATCCCGAAATTGTTTCATTTGACCCTCTGGTCTAGCATTGCCACCCTCCTTCTCACTTGCAAACATGAGTTCATTATAGTCCCCCATACACACCCAAGGGAGGTCACTACGAGAACTTAGGCATGAAAGCAAAGTCCATGATTCACTGCGTCTACTAGTTTCGGGGTGGCCGTAAAACCCAGTGAACCTCCATTTCCTATCCCCCTGACCTTCCGATATGATAGCATCTATATGGTTGGGTGAGTAGGTTTGCACCTCCACAAGAGGGCAAGACCACCCCCCCCCCGACGAACACATGGTACCACGAGCCCTTGTTTTTTGTCTAGCTTCCTTTGAATCCATTTCATCTCAATAACGTCATGTTTAGTCTCCATTAAGAAGACTAAAGTGGGATCTTCCTCCCTCACAACTTTGTGGAGAGCTTTAATCGTGAAGGGGTTCCCAAGCCCCCTACGGTTCCAACTAATCGCATTCATTGCTCCCGACGATCCGACTGTAGCCACCGCCGATCCCAACTCTTGAGCCATGAGTTTGCTCGGGGCCATGACGTCCCCTTTTACCTTATACCTCTTCACATTCTCCACAGTACCCGAAATAATTTTCAAGGGAGAACGCGCTCTACGTTTGCCAGTCTTCTCGGTTTGCTCAACGTCCATCATGGACCCCGTCCCCAGACCACCGCTTTTCTCCATCTCTATTCCTCTACATGGGTTATTCTCTTTTCTTTTCATGGCTGGCCCCACTCGGCCTTTCTTTAAAGATGCTTGGTTGTGTTTTTTCAGTTTGGGCTTAGTTGAGGTGGCTGGAGAAGTTTGGCCCATGTTGAAAGGAGAGAGGAGTGGAGAAATTACCTGGGCTTGATTTGCAGGCCCGGTAAGCCCCTGTGGCCCAAGTAAAGTCACTGTGATGTTATTAAACTCTCCCTATTCCCCATTGTGTCTAGCAGAACCTTCCTTCTCCACCTGCGCAAAAGAGGGCTAAACCTTTATATGTAACGTCATGGTCATACCTGTGCTCTGCTCTGCAAGATGGAGATTTGTTGTGTCAGCCGAATCCCTACAAAGCATTGTGTCAATCTCCTTTAATTGCTCCTCAAACTGACAGCCTTGCTACGCGTGATGGATTCTCGGGATTTCCACCTCGGTAACCATGTCCCCACTCCCTACGTCAGCCCTATCTTTTTCATTCACTTTTGCCGTCGTTGTTTGGGAATGGGTTTCACCCACTGCACTTTGCGGGACCGGTCCGGTATCGTGGCATCCTGGGCAAAAGAAAAGGTGTTCCGTTGAACCTCCCTGTTCAAGTCACGAAATGGAGCCAAGACTAGCTGTGGTTTTTGAAACCTTTCTTACGTTGCCCTCAACCATGTGCCATATGGTTTATCCTCCGCCTTCATCCGTTCAGTACGTTGAAGCCCTACCAAGCAGTCATTTTCGTCATGGGTCACCATACCACATAAGTAGCAGAAAATTGGCATTCGTTCGTATTTAAATTCAACCCAAAGCTGGCTTAAATCTCCCAGTCGTACCTTCCGTCCTCTGCACAGTGGGTTGGAAATGTCTAGCACAACCCTTATTCGCATATAGCTTCCAAGACAAAAACCCTTCTCATCCACATCTACACTTTCCACAGTTCCAATGGTGGCCCCTATGCTATACCCCACCTCCTTGGTTTGGTGCATGGTTGGAATGCCGTGGAGTTGGATCCAAAAAGCCAACCTGTTAAAGCTGATCTTTTTCACTGCCTCCCTTGTTTTCAACTTGTGCAAGGCAAGGAGGTATTTGTCAAAGGACCATGGACCAAGCAGTAGGACTTTATCTGCGTCTTCCTTATTCTAAAAAAGAAAGAGCGCCTTGTTATCTCCTAAGTCACTCACCTCGAAGTTTTGAGTCGTTTTCCAAATAGATCTTAGAACCCGCGCCACCGATTCCAAATTAACTCGCCGTTTCGTGAAGAACTTCCTGGCCAACACTCTATTATTTTCTTCCGCTGGAGCATCAATAACAATCTCAACTCCCTTCTTTTCTGATAGCTGTAAACCCGCACATCGGTTCAGGATATCATCCATAGTTTCTTTACCAGAAAGTTTGAACAAAAAAAAAATGTTTCTACCGTAGAGAGGAGAAAGCTGTTCGTACAGGGACGAAAAAGTTTCACCTCTGGGCCTCCTGAGAGAACCAAGAGAGAAAAAGTTGTTTGTCGACTTGGCGTCTCTTTGTTTTATCGGCAATATCAAAGCTTAGTACATAATATTATGTACTCAAAGGAACACCTTTTTGGAGCTAGACCTGTGTCTCTTTGTTTTTTAGCTTTGTGACAGACAACAACAACAACGACAACAACAAAAAGGCAATGCCTTTTTTAGTTTTTTCGGCAATATCAAATGCTTTTTTAGCTATCGTTCGGACATGAGAAATTTGAAGCTGAAAGTAGCTTTGTGACAAATCAAGTTTAAGCTATGTTTTACTTTAAATTAAAAAATTAGTTTATTTTATTATTCTGTTTATTTTTAGTACTATTTGAAAGTTCAAATAGTGTAAAAACACCCTTAAACGTTTAGACCCCCAATTTACAAATTAACCAATTCAAGCTTTATGTCAAACAACAAGTGTGCGGAAAATGAACAAAAGCTATAAAACTGAATTGGTAAACGATCTAAACCAATTAAAATCACATCCACAAGAGAAAATAAAAGACAACACACAATGTGTTATCAAAGAGGAAACCGAAACTCTCGGCGTAAAACCTCTCCGCCGCCCTCCAAACGGTCAATAATCCACTAGAAAATGTAGTTGGGATACATGAACAAGAATAGACCCTCCAAGCCTAATCTACCCGATGTACCTAAACCCTCCAAACTTCTTACTCTAACGAGGTTACGCCGAACCTTTTTCTTTTCTAGCTTACCGGATTCCGCTATAATCCATTGCATCCGCCATCCTTGGCATCTTCCAATGCTTCCCAAAGCTCCAAAAATACTCAACACTCTAAATGGGTGTGGGTAGTGTTTGGATAGAAATCTCCTCTCAATATGTATGACAATGAGAGAGGGAATGAGAAGAGACTATAAAGATTTCTCTCTAAGAATGAGTAGCTCTCTCTAATTGGATGGGTGTTTTGAAGAAACCTCTCTTAGGGTTTTTCTTTTCGAATGGCCACACATATTTTGTGGGAATGAGGGGTATTTATACTGGTGTGAGAATGGAATGCGAATAGTCAGATTTTTAAAAACGGGGTTAGCTGGCGACTTGACCTCGCTACTTGACCGAGTCGCGAGTTCAAGCCGCGAGCTAACCGAATGGCCGATTTGGATTTTTGTCCTATAGTGCTCCGGCTAGCATGACTGTTCGGCTCCCCTGCATGCTCTGCGCGTGTGCAACTTTTGGCGGCTTGTAAGCCGCGAGCCTCCCACGAGTCCCCGCTTCACCGCACTGTCTTGAGCATTTCTTCACACTCTCTCACGCACTACCCTTACATGATTTCCACCTAAATACGGGGTTTCTAAGTGTCAGATTACAAGCAAATTTTTCACGAAATAAAGCCAACACATGATTGATTAAATTCAACCTTACACTATTTATAGGGTTCATTGTACTTTTTGATACTATTCATGAGTTTATTATTTCAATTAACTTTTACCTTTATCTATAGTACTTTCAGTAAAAAGTTTTCAGTTTCAACAAAATAAGTGAATTCCAAATAGACCCGTAGGGTTTGTTTGTGATTTGTTTATTTTGCAAAAGGGAAGACACATAGAAGAAAGATGGAGGAGGAGAGAATGGAGGGCAACGGTCTTCGTCCCCAAGGGTTAGTTCAAATCTCTGTGCATTAGTTTTTGCTACTGCTCTACATTTTAATATTTATACGCCCATGAATGCTACTGCTCCAACTCCATTTTTGAAAATTAATTTTTTCAAGACGAAGTTTAAACAAACAAGAACGCAAGTGTCAAAATCTTAGCTGCATAATCATTATCTCGTCTCACTCTTCCACTGCTAATGGTTTACAGAATATTTAAGTTTGCATTATCAGCACAAAACTAGCATCAAGTTTTATTGCAAGTTTATTAACAAACTACCATATCTTTGGCGCATCCAACTGAATTTAAGACACTGCAGCTTAGTTTGCATTTTGATATTATTTTAACGGATGCATTTAATTAGGAAATACTTTTAAAAACATTTTATGAAAAAAATTAATTTTTTTTTACTGCTTTTTATATTTCTTAAAAAATGCTATTAAAGTTTTCTTAATTAAAATGGTCAATTAAAAAATATATTAAGACACGTGTTAACTAGGCCCTATATTGCATTTTATTTTATTACTCCTCTCAACCAAAAAAATAAAGAAAAGAAGAAACAAGAGGGATTTTCTGACATGCCTATGACATAAAATTCAATTCGAAACACTTACAAGTTGGGTCAACTCACTGGCTCAATCTACGAAGATAGATCAAAATTAACATGCAGAAGTCTTTCTCTCTCTCTCAAAGGAAAAAATAATTTCCCATAATTTGATTCCAGGAAATAATTTATCTATGGAATCAATGTGTTGGAGAAACCAAATTCTCTGGGGAGAAACAATTAATCTTGATATTAATTTTCAAAGAAGAAAAAAACTTACAAACAGAAATATAACGGACAAAGGATAGAATCAAACGAAGAAGAAATAAATAAAATAAAAATAACAATTTAGTAGGAGCCAGCAAAATAAAACAAGGGAACTTTTCTTCATTTTGTTCTAAAGAAATATTAGATGTAAGCAGAGGAGGAACACAATAAAGTTAACATTATTTATCATTATTAGTGAACACAAGTTTTTTGTTTTTTTAGAAACAATATAATTTTAACATATAACATTTGTTTCATGATAATTACTTTTTATCATTAAGTCAAGACAACGATAGGCTTTTGGTTTAAGTAGGATTCGAACCCCTAATATCTTATTCGAAAATAAGAAACTTTATTAGTTGAACTAATTGCAACACATTAATGAACGCAAGATTTGATACAATAAGTCTTTGATATAATATTGAAAGACTCAACAAATAATTTAACTTAAACCTCTAAATTAACTATTCTGCTAGGATCACACCATTTGCCATAACTTGATGACAAGTTGTGACAAAAAAATCGTGTCAACTATTTTTCTTCTAAAGTAAAATGTGCATTTATCTAATTACAAGCAAAAACATTTGTTGGCAAATGAAATGTCCAGGAAATTCCATTAATTCCCTTCTGCTTATTTTTCAAGTGTATATCAACTAATATTGCATCTAATCTGAGGAAATTCCATGTTTTTCTTTTATTTGTGGCAGTCAACAAGAACCTGGTTTTTCCATTAAAGTGCATACTGCTGTGGGCTTTCTCATAATATCGCTACTTACCCTCCTCCAAGTCAAATATCAAAACTTTGGCAACCCATTTCAAACAAACGGTGCAACCATGTTGCTTTTTATTGTAGCAGAAATTGGTTACACTATAGCATTAGCATTGGCAGGGATAAGCCAACCAGCTCCAAACACCAGCTACCTCCCTATACTTAGGCGTGTTTCATTTTTGGAGCTTATTCCTGTGACTTACTGCTATTGATCATTGTACCTCCCTTTGGATGGCTCGTCCTCTTTTTTTTTTTTTTTTTTTTTTTTTTGATGAAGGCTCGTCCTCTTTTTATGTGTATGCATGTCTCTACAATTACTTTATGAGACACACCAATAAATTCTCCTATGCTTTCAACAAATTTTCCAATCAATCAATCAGTCTACTTCAAAGGTGTTCAACATATCGTATGACTTGTTCCGAAATAGCTTCCAATCACAGTTTCAAGCAGCGTCCAGAGCATCCAAAAGTTCTTCGATGCCGACTGCCTACTCAAGTGAGAAACAAGTGGAGGAAATGGAAATAATTAGCGGCTAATTAGTCCTTCTATTAATATACTTTTGAAATTATCATGATGCCAAAGTGACCTTAATAACCTGATCGTATCTTACCTCTTATCTGAAGTTAAAAACTCCACAAATTAATATGTTTGTATTAATTTATGCTCTTGCAACAAATAGTTGTTCATGTATGTTTTGAATGTCACAATAAGAATACAATGCAAGGTTAGTGGTAAAGTGCTATGAGTCTACGACTATTGTGGGAACTATTAGCTATTCTACTTAATAAGGCTACTTGCTAATTAAAGAAAAAAAAAGGAAGTGACTCATAAAGTGCTAAAAAGAAAAATAATAAGATTTACCAAATATGTGTATTTGATTGCTTTAAATGGTAGAAGCTGCAACGCGTGATCACTTTAGCCAATTCATATTTAAATGCAAAAATCTAATTAGTAATTTTGCATCTTAAAATAAACAAAATGATTTTCAAATAAAAATTTAAATATATATTATTTAATTCATATTTAAATATATAAAAAAAAAAAATTAAATTTATCATATTAGGCCTCAAATTATATCAAGTCTGCTTTTGTCAACTAATTAAAAGCTTGTTTTTTGTTTAAATTATTCAATGTTTATGGGTCTCATACTACTTTTCATCCTAGTTTTTTTTTTTTTTTTTTTTTTTTTTTTTTTTTTTTAAATTAATCTAACTTTCAGTTTTTGAAAAATAAGTTAACTTTTAGTTTTTTTACTTACATTATACAAATAGACTATTAGAAAGAAGCAATTCCCAAACAAATACTTAAGTAGACCGGCTTATTGTCTCTCTCGGTTTGTTTTCCTTATTTTTTTTTTAGTAGAAAGAGTAACTTCATTAAAAATTTAAAAGAAACTAAAGGTTGTCCCTTTCAGTTTGTTTTCGTTTGAATTTACACTATGTTTGGTTTAGCAAGAAGAGGAGGGAAAGGATGGGAAGGGTTAGGTCAAATAGTAATTTCCTTTGTTTGGTTTACATGAGAGAAAAGAAAAGATAAGAAATTCAATCATATGGGCCCACATTTTACAATCCTCCCATTTTGGGCGAAAATAAAGAGAAAGACTTCAACCAAAAAAGTGGGTCCGACATATTTGACTTTTCATATTCTATAATTACATTTCTACTATGAATGGCAACGGGTCGGGTTCGGGCCAGGTTTCTTTATACCTGGACCCGAGTTGTGGGCCTAAACCTATTACCCGAACCCCGCCCGTTTAATAAACGGGTTTTTTTGTTGCACCCAAACCCGCCCCGTCGGAGCCCGCGGGCCCCAGCCCAAAATCAAAAACAAAGAAATTGGTACAAACCCAAAATCACAAATCATCACAGAACAACATTTTCTTGGCATCCAAACGGATGCCAAGATCTAACAAACCAATCTGTACAAAAAATCCAACAAATCCCATAAATTTTACAAATCCAGAAATAAAATTAGCAAAACCGAAAATCCCACCAACAAAAAAAAAAAAAAAAAAAACCCCACAAATTTGGCACACAAAAACAAAACCCAAACCCAAATTTTGCTCACAAAAACACGAAAAGAAAAAAAAAAAAAAGCCCAAACCCATCCGGTTGTGGGTCCGTAACGAGTGAGGGTAGTTCACGGTGGTTGAGAGTTTCGTGATGGTGGGTGGGCTTGTCGGCAAGGTGCTTGATGCTTGATTGTCACCGGGCTTGTCGTCGAGGATTGTCTTGGTCGCTTGAGGGAGGGCTTAAGTGGGGCTTGAATGCTTGAGTTGAGATTAAGAGTGGAAACTTGAAACCGAGTAAGGTTGAGGTGTGAGAGGGTAAGCTCAAGAGATGAGACTTGAGAGGCGACTGAATAGATGAGAGTGTGAGGTGAGGCTATGAAAATTTTAGGGTTATAACTATATATACATGAGGGTATTTTAGTAACTATGTATATATAACCGAGTTGGGCAGTGCGGGTTTGGGCAGATTTTTGTAAAAACCTGGACTCGACCCTATTTTTTATCGGACCAGGTAAAATTTGGCCTATTAGGGTCGGATCGGACCAGGTACCTACGGGTTGGGCAGAAATTGCCATCCCTAATTTCTACCATTATTTTTCCCTCTCTCTCAATTTTATGAGAGCATATAAGTAGAAAATATACACTTTTCTTTCTATTTCACCTCTCTTAGCCAATCAAACATAAGTATTTTCTTTTCTTTTCTTTTCTCTTTTCCTCTTTGTATCCAAACACACCAAAAGGAAATCTTTTCCTTTCTCTTCCCTTTCCTAGCTATAACCAAACACGGTGTTAGTGTTGCAATTTGTAGTAGGAAATGAGCACCTTAGCGTTAGTAAAGATAGGCCAACGTTTCCTTTATTCGACCCAATTTTTCAAACTTGAGAGTCCAACTCTATAGCGAATTTATCCATTAGGCCAGAATTTAGACATTTCCTTCTTCCACAGAATGCGGCCCAAAGACTATACCAGGCCCCATTGGAAGTGGATTTTTTTTTTTTTTTTTTTGACAAAGTTTAGCTACAAAATTAGTTTTAGCCTAAGACTACAACCTTACTCAATAAAATAGACATTACTTCATATTTTGAAAATCGAACTGTTGAATTACATGTTCTTTACGCTCTTAATACATATTTCAAATTTTGTGTCAATCGGATATTATTTACTATATGATCTGTAAGCTTATATTTTATGCATATTTTTAAACTACAAAAACTTACAATTTAAACAATTTATTGATGGCATAGTTTATAATCTTTAATTTTCTAGAAATTTTGCAAATATGAAGGATATAAGAAGAAGATGTAATCCAATGGTGGATTTGTCAAAATTCATCTCTAATAAAAATATATTAAGTATGGTTATAGCCTTAAATTACAACTAATTTTGTAGCACTTTGTCTTTTCGTTATGGTGGTTCAAGAATTACTAATCAAAACACTAACCTAAACATCCCTCAACTTTTCATTGTAGCCAAAAATCTCCAAATCTGCTAGATTCAACCATCGTTGGCCATCAACACCACCATCAAAAACTGCTACTAATCCTTGTACACCCTCCTTTGAATGCCTTATCCTCGTTATATGTGTATGCATGTCTATACGATTACTTTGTAACTCACACCAACTGATTCTTCAATAAATTTTCTATCCGATCAATCAACTTACTTCAAAGGCATTCAACATATTGTGTGGCTGGTTCTGAAATGGTTTCCAATTGCTGTGTTGAGCGACTTATAGAGCATTTAACAGTTTTTTTATGAAAAATGTCAACTCAATAGAGACAAGTGGTGAAATGGAGGTAATTAATGCCTAATTAGTCCTCCTATCAACTTAAACTTTTCAAATTTTTGTGATTTCAAAGTTACCTTATATTTTGATCTTGTATCCAGTCTCCACTCTGCACCTCTCATCTAATGTTAATTAAAAACTCCATATATCAATATGTTCATATCAATTTATGCTTCTGCAACAAATAGTTGTCTATGTATGTTTTGAATGTCACAGGTGTGAATACTCTACAAAGCTAGTGGAAAACTTTGCCTCGGTATGGCTACTTGCTAATGAAAAGAAAAATAATATGTGTGTTGATTGTTAGGTTCTAAAAATTTAGAATTAAATGTTTAGAATTCTGTTTTGTATGTGTTGGCAAACCGAGAACAAAACGTGTCTAATTTATGTGTTAGGCATTGCTCAAAGGTGTATGTTTTAAGTTTCAAGTTCAAGCCGATTTGTAGAAAAGAAGAGTCAGAACCTACCAAGCTCAATCAATCGAAAATTAGATTAGACCAATTGAGAATCGCAGAAATCATATTCTGTAGAAGTTTAAAACAAGGCCCGAGCCCGCAAAAACGTTTAGGGTTTCAATCCAACTTGTCCACATATTAAAAGGAAACCCTAGCTACGTTTTGGAGACTTTTGGAAGACTTGTATGTTACTCATTGTGAGATCTGAGATGTGTTGTACCTTTTAACTACACAATCGTCAACCAAAGCAAGATTTACGATCAAGCATTGGTAGAACCTAGTTGCTGCAACAAAGATCAATAAGTGAAGGTGATCTAAAACCTTTGAGTGGGATCTTAAAGTCACAAGTGCAAGTGCTTGTGTTGTAATAAGTCCAAAAAGAGAAAGAGTCTGTGGATTCGAAACTTGCACGTGGTCATGTCAGTAAGTTACTACTAGAGATAGCAATAGATTTAAGGTTAAATCTGATTGTAAAAACTTCAATTCTCTTATAGTAGATTTGTTTACCTTAAAAATTGCTAGGTCAAATTCTCCTTAGATTTTTACCTTGAGACGGTTCATTTTATTAGCTTTCCTAGGTCATCATATCGCGGTGTTATTTACTTTGCACTACTTTACATGATATAATTTATTATTGTTCAACCTAGATCTAAATAATTAACCTAAGTAATCACACGACTAATATAATAGGTTAAACTATCTGCTTTAAGGGGTCTAAGCAAGCAAACATTGATTATTGCTTTAAATAGTAGCAGTTATCTATTATTTCAAACTTTTCTATTTTCAATTTTAGTTTGAGTTTTGTTTTCACTTTTCATGTCAATGATATGGTAGCTAGAATGAAACTTGTTTTCCCCCATATGAGAGGCATGTGGCTGAGAAAATTCTTGTTCCCTGTGAGAGACCACACCCCCGACCCTTTTTTAAGTGTTGGCCCAAACCCAGGTAAATGGATGAAGTCGCGCTATTGCCTCTCAAAATGGAGATTCGACTGATTATATTTTACCATTTAGATTAAGAGTTTTACAATGGAGTTGCCACTTATTTAATTATTGGAAAAAATAAGAAAACCATAATTGAAAAATTCATCATTATATTGATTTGAAATTGAATTTACATTGATCATAGGAAATTACATAGATTTGGTCCTAAATACAATCTAAGATAAAGTACATGGCTTTGTTTCCTAGTTATAATCTAGAAATTGAAAATTACATGGATAAGCATTGATCTATCAACCCTTGATCTAAGTTCGAAGACTATGTTACAAGGTGGGAAGGTGCTTGGCGCCCACCTTCCCTGGTGAAATCGGTCTTCTAGATTATGATAGCCAACATTTATATCATATCATTCAATATGTCAATCTACTTGCATGTTGAATTCAATGTGTGTGCATGTGATAAACCCTGATTCAATTTATTAAGCATTGCATTTGGATTGAAAAATAAATTCTAATGAATGTGTGTGAATGTTGATATCCTAGATTTATGCTTTTGAAAGAATTGTGAAACAAACATCTTTTTCATATTTTTGATGTGGATTTAAAATCAAAACTAGTGTTATGTATGAACATGTGAAGAATAATCAAGAGCATATGAAGAACACATAAGAACATTCAAACATATTCAAGGAATTTAAATAAACGTTAGCATGCTCTAATCTTAAATTAACATTATAGCAACATGAAAAACGAGTTATGGATAGAGATTATACTTGCATGCAAGATCCACACGGTGGAGAAGGAGGCTCTTGGGGGAAGTCTTAAGGGTGGAGTAGAAAAGAAGAACTAGGAGAGGGAGAGGGAGAGTAAGTCTTACTCAATACCTTGAGTTTCAAGAAGAACAAGATATGACAAGACTATTCAACCGTACTAGAACTCAAGAGATGAGAAGAGAGAATGTTTCTGTCTTGGAATGGAGGAGAGGGAAAGTTTATATAGTAGTGGTGGAAAAAATATGAATAGATGCTCATTTAATGAAGGTTGACAAAAGATCAAAAAGAATCATGAACCTAGACCCTATTTCGAACTTTGAGGAAATCTAGTGCATTAAAAGTAGAAATTGGTGGGACTGATGAGCAAGCAAAATTCGATTTTCAGTAGCTACCGGAACAACCTGCAAAGCCAAATTCAAAAGATCATATCTTACTCAATTCTGATCAGAATTGTCTCATTCTTGTGCTCAAATTGAAGCCCTCGAATGTCTAATTCTGGAATAAGTAACTCATTCACAAATTCAAAATATTTTGAGAGATATTTGAGCAGAGATCATTTATTAGAAAATAATTTCAGCACAATTAATATTAATAGGTTCCAAATTAGTTTCCAATTAACATTAATAGGCTCTTGTGGGGCCAGAGAATTTGTGGTCCCGGCCCACTTTCCGTTAGGGCCCAAAGCCCGAGCCGAGGAGAATGGTTGCCGAGGACAAGTAGCGAAGTCCAAATGGCCTAGAGGTGCAGCCGAGGATGACCCTGTCCTCGGCATCCCGAGGACTAAAAGGGAATAACGACACGTCATCAAAGGCAGCCTCCAAAGTGCTCCCAGAAGAAAAGGTGAGTGGAATGGGACTCACATGGGGGTGTGGTGTGGGAATGGTTCAAGGAAAAGACGTCACCTCTGCATTGAATGCGCCAACAAACGTCCTAGCCACATTGATGGGAAAAGACCCCGAAGCAGTGTGGCTTCGGTTATTGCAACTAATGAGAAAGTGGGGGAGACGGCTGATGGGACAGGTACTCGAGTAGTTTCCTGCCTGATTAACAGATGGAAGGTTAGAATCAATCGAGAATGACTATATAATGTAAGGGCTTATGCGCCAAAAAAGGCTGGGACTATGGTACCCAAAAAGGAGAAGGAAGAATAAGAACATTAAGCTCAATGGACAAGGTCCATGGATACACTTAGTTCACCTCTGTGCGTCCACCATGAATACCTTGATTAACCTTTGTCCGGTGACCAAGGCCTAGCCTTTCACCCCACGCTCTACAAATTTTATTGTTTGGGCCTTTAACGTATTAACCCAATACCATTTTGGAGTCGTTACAAATTGAGTCCTTACAATTGGCGCCATCTGTGGGAAGGGCTTGTGCGTTGGCACGGGCGATAGATCGAGCTCCTGTCGGACAAGGGTCTGCGAAAGCCCCTCCATCACTTCCAGCAGACTGCTGTTGTTGCCCTAATATAAAGTTCCACTAGGGGCTACGCTTCGAAGCACCGGTGGCACGGGCGATTCTAGGGGCTTCCAACATCAAGTCAACACCCCACACCTTGGTTGAGGGGCTAGTCCCCGAAACTTTAAAGAAAATTCTAAGTTTTGGACAGATCCAAGGTATTGCATGGTCCTTGGACTCAAACCTATAGGGAAACCAACTACTTAAAGAAAATTCTAAGTTTTGGACAGAACTAAGGTATTGCATGGTCCTCAGACTCAAACCTATGGGGAAACCAACTACTTAAAGAGAATCTAAGTTTTGGACAGAACCAAGGTATTGCATGGTCCTCGGACTCAAACCTATGGGGAAACTAACTACTTAAAGATAATTCTAAGTTTTGCACAGAACCAAGGTATTGCATGGTCCTCGGACTCAAACCTATGGAAAAACCAACTACTTAAAGAGAATCTAAGTTTTGGACAGAACCAAGGTATTGCATGGTCCTCGGACTCAAACCTATGGGGAAACCAACTACTTAAAGAAAATCCAAGTACCAGGCTCGGCCTAACAACACACTCGGCAACTCGAATGATACCTTTGGCTCCTCAGAAGTATGTTCAGATACAAGTTCAATGCCCCATGGGCATGGGTAAGTTAGAATTCCGGAATGTAATCCCAAATAAATCATATGCATAGCCATTCATATATGTTAAAATAACTAGTTCAAAACCCATGAGATCCGCAACAATAGTAAATATCGGCAAGGGCAACGAACATGTAATTTAAAGGAAAAAGGAAGAAAAGAATTTCATATAAGTGGTCAAAGAGTTCAACCGCAAGCAAACTCTAAAGTTCTCAGAACAAAAGGGAAACTAGTTAACAGTTAAACTAGAAACAAATACAAAAGTTGGCCAGGGCTTCTACTTCTTCGATTTCGTTTTGGCCACATCTTGGGAAGGTCGAGCAGGACTAGCCTCGGGGCCCTGGGAGACATCCCCTTCTTGGGAAGGCTAAGCAGGATCAGTCTCGGTGCTCTTGGGGACATCGAAGGGGAATGGCCTGTAGGGGCTGAACAAAGATGGCTGGCTCCTCGGCACCAAAGATCGAGCACCGACCATAGACTCGGCAGCCTCTTTAGGCATCTCGGGATTCAGACCTCCAGGTGCTTCTGTCGTATCATGAGGCTCTCCTCCCTCGGTCAACTCGCCAGGAGTGACGATGATCTCGAGCGACTTCCGACCGAGCGGCCTCGGCCTCCGTGGAACGCTCATAGTCTCGGAGCGGGCAGAGGCGGTCTCACGGATGGTCGGAGGATAAAATACACTCTCCGCCTTCCACAAGTTGGACGAAGCTTCCACCCCAGCTCGTTTGAGGGCCTCATCCCAAACCTAGGAGCAAGATAGCCTGCATACTCCGGGGATTTGAGCTTTAAGGGAGGCTTGGGTTTCAGCCACCCCCGCCTTGTAACCCTCCTCCTCGACCTTGTCCTTAGCGGTCTCGGCTTCGTCTTGGCAAACTCGGCCTCCTTCCCGGCCCTCACGGCTTCATCCCGGCAAACTCCACCACGCCTTTAGCATTATTTGCCTCGATCAGTTTCTTCTTCAAATCACCGATCCGCTCCTTAGCAATCTCCGATTGCTCCTCGGCAACAAGTAGGCGCTTTGTCTGTTCCTCGGCTTGTTTTTAGGCACCAGTCAAACCTGCCTCAAGACTATTCCTGGCTCTGGTTGCCTCTTTTAAGTCCTCCCTGGCCTTCGCGAGGTCAGTCTTGAAAGTTTTGAGGGTCCACGCAGCATCTATACGTTTACTGCGCTCAAGCTCGACGGTCTTACTCCGCCCCTTAACTTCTTCCTCCATCCTATAGGTAGCTTGGATAGCCTACCAATTGAAACAAACACGTTATGAACGAGAATCTAGGAGTAAGAATCGACAAAGTTATAAGTTTTAGGAGCCTTACCATACCCAGTACCTCTTTACCGAGGAAAACCTCCCGCATCCTCATATTCTTCAACTCTTCCATATTAGTAAAAAGTAGCAGGGTCCTCCCTAACGCGTCGGCCACATAACCGCCTTCATCGTCTCCAAGGTTCCTCATGGACACGTCTTCAAGCAATGGCTCCCCATGGAGCATTGGGGCGGGAAGCCAAGCACTAAGCGCGGATTGGGCATCGATCCCTTTCCCTTGGCCTTGATGCTCGATCTTTAATCTGTTTTTCGAGCTCACGAGGTTTCGTCCCTCTCCCGAGAGGATTACGATTTTCCCCCATCCATTGGTTCCTTACCCTTGGAACTCCTCTTTCTCTTTGAGTCAATGGGCTCCGACCGAGGAGACAGAGCTGATTGAGGAGGAGCGGGAAGTTTGGGGCGGGGAGATTGTGGCTGCAACTTGGAAAAGGAGGACCTAGTCCGGACGAGTCGGGCCGGGGTGGGGAGTTGGAACACTGGATTGTGGCTTTCCCTATACACCCTTCCCCGGTTGACCCTCAATAAGGTCGAATAAGCTGGTCGGGGGCTTTCTCTTAAGACCCATCTCGGCTCGGGAGGATGTTCCCACCGACAACAGTTCCGCTTCGGACAAATCGGGGTCACCCGGATCACCAGAAGGATCCTCGGATGGGTCAGCCTGGTTAAATGCCCCAAATTCCTCCTCGGACAGACCCAAATCACCTTCGTCCTCATTTGCTTGATGAGACGGAGAAGAGCCCGCCAATGGGATGCCCTTCAGGACAAGAAATCCCTTAGAGATCGAAAACCCTTGCTCGACTACAGTGATTTTCGGAAGCCGAGGATTGTTAGCGCTATTCACATGCTTTGGGTCGGCAAATGACTTTTGTATAGGATTGTACCCTAAGATTTTGTGAGCGGCTCTAACTTGACCATCCTCGTCATTTACAAAAAAACCGCTTGAAGAACAGTCTCCAAATCCACCCGGTTGACCGGATGAAAGTGTCGATAGAAGGCATGTGGATCGCAAAAAAAAAAAAATAGGGGCATGTACATGGTTAGTAACCAAACCACACCAAATTAAGACGGCGCAAAGGACTAGCACCCTCCTACTCTCTACATCCCACCTGGTTCTCCCTCCACCATTAGGCAAGGAAGGCCATCATGCCATTCCCGGATACGATAAAAAAGTTCTTATTCAACCCTTTGTTGGACTCGGGGAGGTACTGGATTAGCCGAACCCTATCGTCTCTCATCTTCATGTAGTAGGATTTGCCCTTCAAATTTTGGAGATTGTAGCACCAATTTACATCATGATGGGTTAGTCTTAGCCCCATTTTTTCGTTTAAGGCATCCACACAACCCAGAATTCTAAACATATTGGCAGCGTGGGTGGGAGCTAATCGGAAATGCCTAAGGTAACTCCTCATTACCGGCCCCATGGGGATTCTCATCCCCCCCTCTACGAAGGCGAGAAGGGGAATTACCACCTCGCCCGTCCTTCTCTCAAGATGCCACTCCCCCACCTTATAGTGCCTCAAACTTACGTTGGGGGAAATCCTATAGTCGGTGATGAACTTTTCCATCGCCTCTTCGGTCTCAACCAATTTTTTCAATTTAACCATCTCTAGGAACTACTAAACAAACTCAGAGGATGAGAGAGGGAGGGAGAAGAACAAGAGAAAAAGAAATCCATAAAAGAAAAAGCATGAGTTAGTGAAAGCAAAGAACTTACGGGAAAGAGGAAAGGTTCCTTGGACAGGCTATTTGTGCTGGAGATAGACTTGAATTTGGATGAAAGTTTGACTGAACCCAGGATATGTGCGCTGGAACTCTTAAGTGCAAAAGTGAAGAGACAAATCAGTTCCAAAAATTATTTATACCTCCCATCAAAAGTAATCGCACAAATTTTCCCGCCCATAAAGGTAAGGAGATCTCCATCGTTAGATTACTATCGCGCCGTTGAACGTGGGAAGCACAGAGCCGCCCGCATTTAATGAAGACATGTTTCACCTTCCAAGGCTCCAAGAACGTGCCTTGGGCAGACGAAGAGTCTCTGGAACTGATAGATGACAAGGATTGACAAGTTTTGACAAAGGCTCGATATCATCAAAACCCTCATCTCTGTCCGAGGATCCGGACAGTAGGATTTTGAGGGGCTATTGTGGGGCCAGAGAATTTGTGGTCCCGACCCACTTTTCGATAGGGCCCAAAGCCCGAGCCGAGGAGAATGGTTGCCGAGGACAAGTAGCGAAAGTCCAATGGCCTAGAGGTGCAGCCGAGGATGACCCTGTCCTCGGCATCCCGAGGACTAAAAGAGAATAACGATACGTCATCAAAGACGACCTCCAAAGCACTCCCAGAAGAAAAGTCGAGTGGAATGGGACTCGCATGGGGGTGCGGTGTGGGAATGGTTCAAGGAAAAGATGTCACCTCCGCATTGAATGCGTCAACAAACGTCCTAGCCACATTGATGGGAAAAGACCCCTGAACAGTGTGGCTTCGGTTATTGCAACTAACAGAAAGTGGGGGGAGGCGGCTGATGGGACAGGTACTCGAGTAGTTACTTGTCTAATCAACAGATGGAAGGTTAGAATCAATCGAGAAGGGCTATATAATATAAGGGCTTATGCGCCAAAAAAGGCTGGGACTATGGTACCCAAAAAGGAGAAGGAAGAATAAGAATATTAAACTCAATGGATAAGGTCCATAGATACACTTAGTTCACCTCTGTGCGTCCACCATGAATACCTTGATTAACCACTATTCGATGACCAAGGTCTAGCCTTTCAGCCCACGCTCTACAAATTTTATTGTTTGGGCCTTTAACGCACGAATCCAATACCATTTTGGGGTCGTTACAAATTGAGTCCTTACAGCTCCAATCACTCCCATTTCAGACTTAATTAGTTCTAAATTTACCCTAAATAAAAAGATGATTGCACAAATTTATCATTGAAAAATTAATGTTTGACTATTTAATTAATCAAATGTGTGCAATCTTACCATAAGAGGTAGTCCTAATCAATCAAATTATGACACATCATTAATTTCAAATTGATTATAACTATATCCAATTAGAATCAATTATTTATAATCACATATAGTCGGACTCAATTTGTGATAGTGCATATCAGCCATCAAAACTTGATTTGATGATAACTTTCAATTTGATGGTCCGATTAGAGCTTATAACCAGTCAATTTGATCGTTACAACATCAAGATCATTTTGGTGAAATGAGATTAAGGATCTAATGGCCAGAATTAAGATGCATATTTCTAAGTTGAAATTACCCTTTTACTCTCCATGTGAGGTTAAATGCGAGTTGCAAAATGGGTGTCAACATTCCCACACAAGGAGGAGCATCATTTAATTGTTGTATTTTATTAAACCTTTTAATGAGTGATATTCAAAGTTTGATTAACAGAAATATAAATGAGATGACAAAAAAAAGTTCGATGACACTAGTGTTGGTTCTCATATCTACAAGACCTTCATCAACTTCTCCTTACTAATTAATTTTTTGGATAAATTGCAAATTATACCCCTTAAAGTTTGGGGTGTTTGGATTTTACGCCCTAAAATTTCAGAACTTGGATTTTACCCCTAAAGTATGGAGGAGTTTGAATTTTACACTCTAAAGTTTCAGAATTTTTTGATATAAACTATAAAAGCCAAACAACCCCAAACTTTAGGGGGTAAAATCTGATAGGGGAGCAGAAAATTAGTCTAACTCCGGTTCGTCCAAAGTGGTCGCCCGGATCCAATTGAGCAAGTTCGACCTGGAATCACCCCAGAAGAAGTAAAAGTGTTTATGGACAATAATACTACTCTTGATCAGTGAAGTCTCCCATGGACGATAAAGTCGTCCATGATGAAGGCCGTCCATGGACGACCTTCAGATGTCCATGGGCGACCAAACAGTCCTCCACCAGACGGACAACTACGCAACACTTAGAACTTTTGACTCTTTGTAGCGATTACTAAACCTGCAAATATCTCAACGAATCCATCAAATAAGTTAACTTCCGTTAGCGGTTATAATTTTAGTAGCCGTTGAGGAAGTTAACTCCGGACTCGTTGGCTTCCACAAATCTTGGGGAGGTTATTGGACAAATAATCGTCCCTAGGGTCCCTATATAAAGGACCGGTCTGAACCCGACAAAGATAAGAATTTTCTCCGAGACATTACTCCCAAATACTTGGAACTCCCTTCTCTACGAGATTAACTTCTTCATCGAAGAGGGTTTGGCCGGTATTCTCCGGTCTCCTCTTTGACTGTTTGTTTCTTATAGGCCTTCCACCACTTGATGAGCCCACCGAAGCCGGATCATTCACCTTACTGATTCGGAGCGATAACAAAATCTAAATTAACGAAACGCTATGGTGTAAAATTCAAATACCCACAAATTTCAAATGATAAATTCCAAATTTGAAAACTTCATAATGTAAAATTCAAACAACCCAAATTTTAAGGGTGTAATTTATAATTTATTTTTTTTTTATTTATTTTTTTTTAAGAATAAAAAAAGTGTGGTGACACTAGGGGTGGTCATCATTTCAAGGATTCAATTTGATTTGACAATGGAAAAGGATGATTTGACAAAGGAAAAGGATGCTACTCAATCACGAAATTGGTGAATTTTTGCAATGGGGGAGTTCAAGGTCTCAAGAGTCAAGAAGTCATATCGTTCGATAATGAACATAGGTTGAAAGCTGTATATAATAAGCGAGAAACTTTCTTAAAAAAAATTATAATTGTAATATTGTACAGTGTAAATAATTGCATAAGCTACCACCTACCAATTAGACATACAATTATGGACGACAATTCTTTCCATGATCTAAAAAAAACTGCAAAATATTAAATTTGTGACCCATAGCAAGTGACACGAGAAGAGTTTAGTTTCCAAATTTAGCGACCATAGCTCCGAGATGACTTATTTAACTGCAACATCATCAAATGCCAGTGAGAAGTGGGTGAAAAAATAAATAAAATCAAACCCTGAAGAACCAATGCCATGCTCTACTGAAACTGAGATATTAATTTAAATACATAAAGTTTAAATATATGTTTTGATTTCTTAAATAAATGATGAATTAAATCAAAAGCGTTTTTTTAGGGACAAATCAAAAGTGTTAAAACAATATATAGCAATAAACCTACAAAAATTGTATACATGCCTCATTGTCTAGAATGATTTTAAAAAATAATATAGAGTTTCTTCCTTTATTTTTCTAAATACTTAAATTTTGGTTTATACAAGAACTCATCATTTGAAACCATAAAAAAGTCAAGATATGGAAATTAAAGATAAAATATTAGTGGAGACTCTAAAGTTTTTAGTCCTTTTAGTACCCAATAATGCTACAACGCAACCTTTTTCACAAGAAAAATTATGATTACTAAATTTATCAACTATAAGTGATAGTAGAAGAAGAAAAAATAATGTTTTCATGAGTGTAATTTATGTTCATTGCTTATAGTCAACCGCTTTATCAATTGTGAAATAAATTGTATACATTGTTTGGAGCTGGTATACAAATTACAAACCCACAGTTTTTAAAAAGAAATATATTTCGTAGGACCCACTAATCAATGCTTGACATCGATGACTAGAGTGAAAAACAAACAGATAATTTTTTTTTTAAAAGAAACAGTTTTACGTGGGATCCATTAATCACCATCTTTTGTTTAGGAAATGAGGAAATATGTAGTTGATTTTTGTAGAGTAAACCGATTTAACAAAGGGGTCTAAATATTTCTGTGGGGGGCAGTTAGCTAAAATGTACTATTAAAACTATACAAATTGGGTCTATGGTTCAATCCGAGAATATCTACTAGTCCGAAAATGGTCAAATAAGGTTATTATGGGAATGATAGAAGAAAAAGAAATAAGGATTGTATATGATAGTCCAAAATATGTCCGAGAAGAAAAGTCATCTTGGAAACGGAGATCCGAGGTCAATAGGAATGTCCTATCATCCCGAACATCCTTCAAGGTTGTATTATGGTTAGAAGTCAGATATTGGATAAGGGAGGAATAGAGGGATGCAACAAATATCTACAAAAGCTACTACCTCCACATTAAATGCATCTCACCTAACTTTCTAGCCGCATTAATATAAAAGTGATACGAGCAGGTGGTGAAGCGAGCCCACACTGTTGCTAGTTAAAGGTTCTAGGAGGTGTTGGATAGGACAAGAAGGAGTTTCTAGAACCTAACCTACACGTGTATGGTAGGGATGATACCAAAATTATAGTATATAGCATGGAAAGGTGGCCTAAAGAAAATGGATCAAAAAATCAAAAAAATTTTGTAATAATCCTTTGAACTCTTGTAACATTGATCATCAACTTGATATTATAACATTGCTTCTCGGACTGTGCCGAGGACAAATTTTCTCAATTTACTTGTGTTTGATTAATTCCCATAAATCAACAACTGTTATTGTCTTCCTTATCGAATAGAATTAATTCTTTTATCCACGCTCTACAAATTCATTATTTGAGCTCGTTGGGCTAAAACCCAATTCTATATTGGGTCCAATCCAATTTCAGTCCTTACAATTTCAAAAATATCTTTATATAGGTCAATTTTTGTGGAGCTCCAAAGGGGTGATTAATTTCTTACTCTGCCATTGGTCTGTATATGTTTCGACTTCTAGCCTGTTCGAGTGTGAAATTATATTTATCCAATATATTAAACTTTCCTCTAATATAAAATTAATCTCATACGTAAAATCCACATGTGATATTCATATTTTTGTGAGAGAAAAGTGTAGTTACTGTATCTAAGATTTTATGTACTAAAAATATTTTTATATTAAAAAAAGTGAGATTTAAAAAAGATTTATATTAAAGCTATAAAAATAAAAATAAAAACTAACATAAAAACACAAATATGCACTATTTGTAAAACTAGAGCCAATTTGGTATGTGATTTCAAACAACAGTTTGTGGTTCTAAAAAAATTAAAAAAAAAAATTGGTAAAGGTGTTTTTTTTTAAGTATTTGAGTTATGTTGCTCATTTTAGGGTGTTTAAACACTGAATTTGGAAAACTTCTCTTACCGGTTTTCAGATTTCAAATAACATTACTCAATGGCATTTTTGTAAATATTTTGAGAAAAATGATGTCCACTTGATTAGACAACACATAAAGCTTTCTTCTTCAATTCCAACAAGGGCTCACTTGTTATTTCTTTTTTATAAAAACACATACATACCAAACACACAATTATGTTTTTTCAAATACTGAAACATATTATTTAAAACATAGTATCAAACATATTTTTTACTTTATAAATACTATAAAAATGTGTTTTTACAACAGTTTTTAAACCATAATTTTCCCCTCATTTTAAACAACTATACTTGAATTCTCTGTTCAAACCGGCCCTAACTTATTTGTAAGTGAAATTGGAAAGTGGAAAGCAAAAAACTCGCACGCTTTGTTACAGACGGTGACAAGATGGGTTACTTTTTAATTTTCCAATTGGGGAAGATGTGGAACTATCAAATAAAAAGATGACACTTATTTTTAAGTGAAATTGGAAAGTTTTCAGCAGAAAAAAAAAAAAAAAAAAAAAAAAAAAAAAAAAAATAGTGAAATTGGAAAGTGGAAAGCAAAAAACTCGCACTCTTTGTTGCAAACAGTGACAAGATGGGTTACTTTTTAATTTTCCAATTGGGAAGATGTTGAACTATCATATATCTAAGTTCCAATGACATTTTTCCACACAATGTGGAATTTTTGGACGGTATCCTCTCTGTCATCCGTCAATGTTTAATCCTGCCTCGTCACAGCTGAGAAATTTGAGCAGCAAATAAATTAAAAGTCGATAGCATGTCTGCACTGACTCAGCAATATTCCGAAGTGTCTTTTGTCAAATCCAAACAATCAATTCAATCTCAAATTGTAGGGATAATTACTATTTGAGTACTGATATATTTATAAATTATTTTACAAAATTATTATTGTGAAAATTTTTTAAGAGTTTTTATATGACTCATTATTAATATCACTTTTTCACTAACTAATAAATACTTATTATATCAACAATTTGGCAAAAACAAATATATAAAAAGGTTTCTAACTCTAGCAATTCTCTTAGTAATTAAATATTCACCCATATGCAAGTGATTCTACCACAAACATGACCTTAAGAGCTGCAAAAGAACACTACAAGATAACATAGGAGAGAACGTACTCACATTATCCCTAGAATTCAAATTTTTGAAAATATGATGCCTAGTAACCTAAATGTATGAGAATATAACTATTTCTATGTTTGGTTCAATTTGAAATCTAACAAAAATCCTGAGAATATAAGAAGCTTTTATTTGGTTTATTTCTAAAAATCTTATAAAATTATTTATTTTTCCCAAAATATCATTTGATTCGTAAATACAACATAAAGTTTTTGGTTTTTTTTTTTTTAAATCTTCCTCCAACTAAATTATGAGAAAAAAATATATATAAACTATATATAAACCATAGAAAATTCAATGAAACTATAATATAACATTTTTTTAATGACATATAAATATAAAAAATAATTACTTAAATTGGATAATTTAAAATAGTGTGTATATATATATATATCCCCTGGTAAGAAAATTAGTAAAATTGTCAGTTTATACAAGGTGTAACTTTATCAAGGCATGAGAATATAGATACCTACATTTTTTTTTTTAAGGGAATCCATATTACTATAAAAAATTGTAGGAAATTTAGGTATTCTTAGCAAATTTAATTCTCTTGTATGATTTGCAACTAAACTTGAAAATATTTCAACATTCTCAAGAATCTTAAAAGATTAATCCGTCCCAAACGCCAGCAATAAGTAACAAAACAAAGAAATGTGTAGAAGGCCAAACTGTTGAGTTGGTGTTGAGTCTGTTGATAACTTCAAAAAATAAAAAAATTTGACTAGCAGCGCTAGAGGTTCAAATTGCAGGAATTGCATATTCATCACTATCAGGTGATTCTACGTACCACAAATATGACATGAGTAACTGCAGAAGAACAATATAAAACATAGTATAGAAAGGCACTTGGCACTTTATTATTGGACCAGCTGCTCAAAATGCAGAAATTGCATATTCATCAGTATGCACTACCACAAACATGACATGAAGGACTGCAGAAGAACACTATAAAACAAAGCAAAGAAAGGCAAACACATAGCAAAGAGGAACGCTGAACACAAATAGCAAGGAGACAAGAATGGAGGGCAGAAATCTTCGTCACGAACATGGAGGGTTAGTTCAAATGTCTTTGCTTTAAAAAGTTCTACATTTTCCTATATGCCCATGGATATTACTAGTTCAATATTAATAAATATTTTCATGACGAAAAAAGAACGTGTGTCAATGTCTTACCTGCACGATCATTTTCTTTTTTAGTAAACACTATTTTTGGTTTACAAAATGTTTGAGTTTTTTTTTTTTGGTAGAAAGAAGAGGATATAATAAAGCAACAAAATATGTTTTTACAACATGAGAAAACGAAGCATCTGACAAGTCTAAATTACATAGCGGTTCTACAGAAACATTTGAGTTTTTGTATTAAAATGAACAAAGCTGGCTTTTTAGTGCAAGTTAACAAACTATATCTTTGGCTACTTCTTTTTCCATTTTCACTTTGGCTCTAACACTCAAATTGCCCCATGGAGCACTGATACTCAAATTACCCCATGGTGCAGCGGAAGGACATTAACTGGACAGAGCTACTGAGAAAAAATTATTGTACCACAAATTATTTCACAATTTCTTATCAGTGTAATTTGACAGAGTGTAAGTGGTAAAAAAAAAATAGTAAATCAATGTATAAGTAATAACCAACCACCCACTACTCAGGTGTGTTTGTTTCATTTTTGGAGCTTTTGCTTGTGACTTGCTGCTACTGATCCTTGTACCTCCCTTTGGATGGTTCATCATCATTTTATGTGTATGCATGTCTGTACAATTACTTTGTGACTCACATCGACAAATTCTTGAATGCTTTCAACAAATTTACCAATTGATCAATCAGTCTACTTCAAAAGCATTCAACATATTATGCAGCTGGTTCCAAAAAGCTTCCACAGCATTCAACTGTTCTTCCATGCCAATTGCCAACTCAATGGAGAAACAAGTGGTGAAAATACCAGAAATTAATGCTTAATTATTAGTCCCGCTTATCAGTTTAGACTTATGAGATGATTATCATATCAAAGTAAGTCACCTTGTATACTGATTTTATGTTCCCTCTACACCTCCAATCTGAGGTTTAAAACTCCACAACCACTTTATTGAGAAAAAAAAATATATATTAAAAATGGGTCTCACGGCACTATTTACACATTTAAAATTTATTTTATTACAGTATTTTCAGTTTTCAGTTTTCAGAAAATAAAGCGTATCTAAAACGAGACTCATAGTGACATAACTTTTTCACAACTTACTAAAGTAGTAGGTTTTGAATAAAAAATAATAATAATTTGATATGAATAGTAAATTCATGTGAATGTGATTGTTTATTGGTCTCAATTTACTATCTCAACAAATGTTGAAAAAAATTGTGAACCAACTCATGTCCATAACAAAGTTGTATATATATAGCTTTAAATTTTATTTTCAATCAACCATATGTCCAATCCCGAGAGTAATAAACAAACCAAATACCTCAGCCATCAAAGTGATTCAACAATAAATATGCTGATATGCTCATGACTAGATATTAAATATTAGTACTAAGAGCACTCACAACGGTGGTGCTATATAGGTATAATGGTATTTTTTAGCTCTCAATCACAAAAAATCACCATGCAGAAGTAGAGCTAAATCTAAAAGATTTAGCTCCTCATCTGATGCACATCTATCTTTAGATGTGTACTGTAGCTCAAAGGTAATATATATATATATATATATATATATATATATATATATATATATATATATATATATATATATATATATATATATATATATATATATTTTATTGCACTTCTCTCTCCTTCTCTCATTAAATAACATTTCCTTTTCTCTCTCTCTCTCCGGCTTCTCTACTCTCTTCTTTCTTCCACAATTTTTTTTCTCTCTAGCTCGTCGACAAGCTCCCTCATCTCCCTCATCCCTCAGCTCACCGGCCAGCTCCCTCATCGTCGATATGTTACGCCAACCCACCCCAAGCCCCATCGTCGATATCCCCAAGCCCCATCGCTGAGTCCGTACCTCTCTCTCTCTCTCTCTCTCTCTCTCTCTCTCTCTCTCAATCACTCTCACCTCTCTCTCTCTTAGCTCGCCGACCCACCCCAAGCCCCATCGCCGACCCAACTCGCCGATCTCCCCAAGCCCCATCGCTTGATCTGTGCCTCTCTCTTTGCCGTGATTGAGTTTTTTTTTTTTTTTTTTTAATGTATTTTCATATGGGTTTGGTGGCTGTGGTGGTGGTGGTTGATTTTGGCTATGGTAGTGGTGGTGGATGATTTTAACGGTGGGTTTGTGGATTTTGGTTGTGGTGGTGGAATGATGTTTGATTTTTTTTTTCGTGTGGGTTTGGTGGCTATGGTGGTGGATTGGTGACTATGATGGTGGTTTGATTTTTTATTTTGTTTGTGGGTTTGGTTGTGTCTAGTGGTGGTGGTAGTGGTGGTTGTGGCTGTGGCTGATGGTAGAGGTGGTTGTGGTTGGTGCGGGGTTGTTTTTTTGGGTAGTGTGATATATTATTTTATTGTAAGGGATATATTATTTTATTGTGATGTTTATATTATTTTATTGTGTTGATAGCTAAAATAGATCCACTACTGCAGCATATGTGTAGGTATAATAGATAAAGTAACTTTTAGTGGAGTTAAAAAGCAAAATTTTTAGCTCCACTACTGTGGATGCTCTAACAGGCTTCTTAGACCATGGTTGGAGAGCTTCTTCAGTTTTCTGTCAAATTGGACATGTTATATTTATAAATACCTTTTAACCTTGCAGGTGATTTTTGTTAGAACTTGAACGTGTTTATTTCGACATTTTCCACCAAGTCATTCATGTTGAAAATAAGGATTGGTATGCACCTTTTTGAGTGTCTCCATTGAAATATATCTGAAATGCTAGCTAAATTATAAAACTCTTGACATGCATGTTGTTATTTTATGCATGTGTTGTTTTTATATTTTTGACTTTATGTATCAAACATAATGTTTTTGGCTTTATGTACCAAACAGAAATGGATCATTTTTTCACATATTGGGGGTACAGGAGGTGGCAATTTAGTGCAAGTTAAGAAAGTATATCATTGTTTATTAGAGAGATCGAGGGAGTATATCATTGGCTGAACCAACAGAATTTAAGTCATTGCTACATCTTTCAGGGGAAAATAATAAATAAAAAAGACAATGCTACCTC
The DNA here is from genome assembly GCA_028216015.1 of Quercus dentata. Classification (NCBI taxonomy): domain Eukaryota; kingdom Viridiplantae; phylum Streptophyta; class Magnoliopsida; order Fagales; family Fagaceae; genus Quercus; species Quercus dentata. The sequence goes on from CP116450.1 coordinate 9,442,926, forward strand.
TTTTTGCAATTTTTAGTACAGTATGTGTAAAAGGTTGGAGAGAATCTGTTCCTTTTGTCACTTTCTATGAGTATGGCAATTTTTTTTTTTTTTTTTTTTTTTTTTTTTTTTTTTTTTGCGTGAGCTTTTATTATACCATCGTTTCGGGCAGGAATAGGCGTGAAAACTTGTATTAGAATCACCTGTACAATCGGTGAATATCTAACCCTGCAACTTCACAGCTGAGCCTTCTTGGCCTACCTGCTGGTTAGACAGTGTTTGTAAGGTTGCAAGGATCTTTATCACTATTTAGTCAACGTAGAAACTCCTGTTACAGTTCCATCTCTTCTCTGAAATTTTACCCACCTACAGAAACAAAATCCACACGTGACATTCAAATTCATGTGAGACGAAAATGTAATATTTGAAACATATGAAGTAAGTGGTAGGTTTTAAGTAATAAAAAAATGATATTATTTGTAAATTCATATGAAAGTAATTGTTTATCGTTCACAACTTACCATCTTAACAAATTGTGAAGAGAATTTTTGAACAAGTCCTGCCCATACCAAAGTTGTAATTAAATTTGTAGCGGCAAAAATGGGCAAATGCCCTTTTTGGGCAAAATAAGCAGCGTTCTACCCTCTTTCTCAAACTAATAAGGGAAATACCCCTCTTTTGTAACTCGATAATAATAAAATCAAGTTCTGTGAATAACTCGATCTCACTATAGTCGAGTTAACTTCAGCTTTGTGCCCTGTTTGGACAACCAGCATCGCATTCAGTTTCTTTAATCCCTACATGACTCGATTATAAGGAAAACGAGTTATATAACCGACTATACAGATCTCGAGTTACACTCTTGTTAAAGCTGTTTTCACACTGTCTTGGTGTCAAGCGTATGAGTTCAACTCTTTTAATATAACTCGATTAATTGAATGTCAAGTTATAAAGCATACTCGAACTCCGTAAAATCAAGTTATTCTCGTATATTTCTTCTCCTCCCATTCACAGTGTCTTGCTTTCTATTTGAACTGAATTCCACTCTGCTCCACAGATCCACAAATGCTTCCGGACTCAACTAAAATTTGTATCACCTCAAGTAAAAACTCATACCAAAATTTTATGGCAATGGTATTTTCATTTGATATTGTCTTGAAATTTTATTTTTTTGGTTGAATGAGTGTGAAGTAAGTACATTGGTGTGATTTTGGTTGTTTGTTGTAGTAAACGTTAGTCACAAGAGAATGAAATCTTTACTATAGCAACATTTTGTATTGCACATAATCATTATTGGTCATAATCATATAGGCAATGTACATAATCATCATTGGTCAGACATTAACAACAACATTTTGTATTGCACATAACTTGTAGACATTAACAACAATGTCTAATGTATATGGTCAAATGTTAGTGTTAGTATTTCATTTTTAGCATGTAATAGTACACAAATTTATGAATGTCTTTGTCGTGTACCATTTTATGCAACATTACATTATTTACCAACAGTTGATGCACACTGTTAACTTGATCATTTACTGTTATTGTATTCAGCGTCAATGTCTGGGTTACGGCAACCCACAACTCTATAGGCCTCACAATGTGTTCACTGCTATAGGTCGTTGTTGGGTATTGGAAGATGAGTTCAGCTATCCAATCAATCCGAATCTACGAAATAGTGCTTATGTTCACAATACCATAAAACAGGAGTGGGCTTGGTTATTTCGTGAACAGCAAATGTTTTATGATGAGTTGGTTGGTTTTAAGTTGCGAGTGCCTCGACAACTCGCATCGCAGATGCCTAGAGACACGATCGATGAACTTTTTAAAGCATTGAACCGCATAAGAGAAGAAAATAATCGAATGAAGATACGTCTTAATCGATATCGAACCCAAGTCGAGATTCAAGAGTCAGTGGAGGGAGGGTGGTACAAGCACGCACAATTCATGCAATCACTTCTTGCTGATCCCATTTATCAGTCAAACGTGGAAATGTCGGATGAAGAGTAATCGTGTCGTGGTAAGACTTTGTTTTTGAACTATTTTGCTTGACTATGGTTTAAATGTATGTGTGTCACTATTGTTGCATTTGTATTATGTAAACCTTATGAGCATGCATGTTATTCGTAATCTAGTTTATTCTTACATAACGCATAAAAGTTAAAAATTCCCACACATGATGTTTTTCAATAAGCACCTACAACATAACACAGAAAACTTAAAATAACTTACACGATGTCATCAATATGCATGCATTGCATATTGAACACTAATGCTACTAACATTATTAACTTAACCCTAGACATAACACACATACCACATAGACATTCACTCTAACAGGTAGTCCTCATAGTTGAGGACATTGTTATGTTCCGTCGAAGTGAGTTGTCTGTTCATTGCGACGGCCAGCTCTTCCGCCAGCTATAGCATGTGATACCTGGACCTACGGAGTATCATCAGATTGTTCTCTTTTTTTTATTATTATTGTTGTGTCTTTGCATGTTTATATTGGTGTATGTTTCGCCATGATAGTGTGAGCAAGACACGATCGACAAGAGGCTTTCCGAGTCGCACGAGATCATCGTGCGGAGCGTTGGACTCGTTCACACGAAAGTCCCACTCTCGCCACAGTCCGGCATAGTATTCCCTCTCATCAGAATCTCTCTCCCTCCTATAGTTATCCGGAAAACGAGGTAGAATCCAATTGCGCATTGACATTGGAAAATATGACTTCTAATCGGTATGTGTAGATGTTTTGCAATGGTAGATGTAAATGGGACTTTATATAGAGTTTTGCAAGGGTAAGTATTCACGTGGATGTGACTATATATAAGTGTAAGTATTCACATGAATAAAGATGATATGACTCGACAGTTAATTGTTCGGTGAGGTGTTGAGGAGCACATGCAAAACTGCGAACATGACTTGGGTATACTGATGCATTTGTTGGTGCATGTGGTTCATTGAGACGGCTATTTGATATGGTTATAGCTTGTGCTACAGCAGTGAGTTGGTGATGTGTACTGCAAAGGAGGTTGTGTATTTATTCACGTGAAGACTATTTGACATTCTTATGCTTCATCTAACATAACTTGACGAGACAGTGCCAAGCTCTGTCAAATGTATCATAAACTTTTCAGGGATGCTCTACATCCTTGAAAGTGGTGTATTGCAAAATAATACATACTGTGTATTGACGTGCGTGTAGGTGATATGACTGGATAGGGTTCAACGGCGAAGGTGTTGAGCAACACATGCAACACTATGAACATCAATGTAGCAATGATGGATAGCTCACTCCCAAAATTGATGCATAAACTTCCCGGGGATGCTCTGTGTATTCACGTGAGTGTGGATGGGTACTTGTGGTCAAGGTTCAACAAAGTCTTTGAGCTATCCATCGTAGCTACACTTATTGCTCCCTATGGTGGTATTTGGCAAGTGGGATTGAAGAAAGTCGATAACAACATTTGGTCTAGAAACTTGGTTGGGAGGATTTTATTGAATACCATTCTATCTGTTATGGTTATTTTTTAGCCTTCAAATATGAAGGAAATTCAAGCTTCCATGTTCTTATATTTGATAAGACTGCCATTGGGATTCAATATCCACCCAGCAAGAACTGTAAATTGGAAGATCATTAGGTAGAAATAATAGATTTAGATGAAGATGATACAAACATATCTCCCTCGGATGATTTGCCCACAAAACATGAAGTCAGAGAAAAGTTTGTTACGAAAATATTTTCTATCATATCCAAAGGAAGAAAGAGAGCAATCCAGGCAGCCGAAAGGTTCAAGCCTAAAAATCCTTCTTTCATGGGTATCTCACGGCCGCATAATATGGTGAGCCTTTATACATAATATGATCATGGTGTTCTCTTAAATATGGCCTTGAAACATATATGCTTTAATGCTTAGTTGTTTCTCCTTCTTGTGCAGTATGTACTTGCTGAATTTTCTACCAAGTATATTATTGGGAAGCAATTTGTCACACTAAAAATGTCTTGTGCTATTACCCCCCATTAAAACTTATTCAGCAATAAGATTCGAGAAGGGATGGGTTACATTTTCGAAAGACAATCATTTAGAAGAAGGAGATGTCTGTGTCTTCGAGGTGATCGAGAGGAAGCCTGTTGTGCTTAGTGTCTCAATATTTCACATGGTTGACCATCGGAGTTCGTACTAGGATAACCTGTTTAAGTTTTAAACTAGTGATGTTTATGCTTATATTTAATGGTATGCTTTATATCTGATGGATGTGGTTTTAAGACTTTTCTCTTACCAGTTTGGTATGTCTTGTTAAAGACTATTCAACATTCCTGTGCTTCATCTGACATGACTTGACGAGACAAAGGCAGCGAGCTATATTAAACCTATCATAAACTTTTCAGGAATGCTCTGCATCCTTGAAAACACTGCATTGCAAAAGGATGCATATCTTTTTATTGACATGCGTGTAGGTAATATGATCGGACAGGGTTCAACAGTGCGAAGCTGTTAAGCAGCACATGCAGCATTGCGAACATCGGTGTAGCAACAATGGATAGCTCTCCCCCAAAATTATAATGAACCAATTCGGGGATGCTCTGCCTCCTCGAAAATGGTGCATTGCAAAAGGTTGCACATCCGTGTATTCACGTGAGTGGGGATGGGTACTTGTGGTCAAGGTTCAACAATGCCGAGCTATTGAGCATCACATGTAGAACCGACATGAGTGCAACTATGCTTCCAAGGTTTACATCAATGGCTTCCGATCATCACAATTGCAACATTAGGGAGCTATGGAGCAATGCTACAACAAACCAAAAAGTTGAATGATACATTTTAGAGGCTAATCGGGCCTTTAGCATTTGCCCTATTTCTAAGTAAGCCAAATATCGTCGTAATGTTGACCTTGTGTGAGCTATATGGATTTTCAGTGAGTGAGTGGTTAGTCTGGTTTGGATGAGTCCGTATGTAATGTATCTATATAAAGTAGTACACTAGCAAAAGTAAGATACACGGATATGTGTATATGATACAACGACTCAAACAACTCATATAAATGAATTATTCGTATTATTGAATCATATGTGTGGTTGGTCCGTGTGGTTTGGATGAGTGCATACGTATTGAATCTATTAAATTTTCCTACAAGTAATGTGCAATAAATCTAATTTGGGTGATGAGTGTTATGTGTGTAACATTTCAAGTTACACAGACAGAATATTGGAAACATCAACATATCTGACTAGAGGCATTTCACTTCCTAAGGTTTTTCCTATATTACAAAGCAAAGGACATTGTCCAACCAAAGCAGAAGAATCATATGTAGCAACAAAGAACAACAGGGAAAACAAGAGAAACTTATTTCATATAAACTTAGCCAAAACTAATGAACAGTTAATTTTTAGAGTTACAAAAGTTGAAGGTACATAATCATCATTTGTCAAACATTAACAACAACATTCTGTATTGCAGAGAATGTGTAGACATTAACAACAACATCTAATGTTCGTAGGTAGAAATTTTTGGAAATCATCATTGCTTGAATCTGAGAAGTCTGAAATATCTCTTTCATCATCTAGTACAGTAATTTCATTAATAGACTTTATGGCTTGCTCTTGTGCCTTTCCCTTTAGATGCTTCTTAGCTTTTTGGATTGCGTGAAAACGGTCTAGTCACCTTTGCATTTGATTGTTCTCTTGTTCAAGACAAGCAAGTATGTTGGGAAGTACATCTCTAGGTAACTTGGCTAAGCGTGCCTTAGGAACTCGTAACCCGTGCCATCAATAATACACCTCTAACTCACACCTCTTCTCGTATAGGGTTGACCATGGTGGTTCTGCTATGGTGAACTCTATTGCGGTGGTATCTGTACTTAGTTTTGTAGTTTTTTTGGCCATGATGTGCACGACGCTTCCAAGACTCTCATACGTGTATATTGGCATATTAACGAAATCTCTTTTTTTGCCAACCCATTTCCCTCCATAGTGGTCTATGTATGTATGTAGTTGTTGATCCGTTGGAACTTGTGATGATTCATTTGTTGAAGTAGATCCAAACTTGTTTCGCATTGTACGATTTGATGTTGAGGCATTGTGACTCATAGCTTAATCAATCTACGAAGTTAGCGGGGTAGAAAGAAGATCATTATTGTGGTGCATTTATAACCTAATTTCACGGTCCAAGCATTACAATTTCAGTTATTAGGGCTTTTACGTCAATACAGGCTAGAAAAACACTATATCAACAGGATTTTAAATGTTCCCAATGTCACATCAAAGGTAGGCAGTAGTTGCAACATTAAATGTAAATGGGACATCTGTGCATCCAATTTGACAATTGTGTATTCACGTGAGTGTGGGTGTGAAATAGTGCCAAGTCGTTGAGCAGCACGTGCAGAATTGTGAACATGACTTCGCTAAACAGCCGCGTCTATTGGCTCATGTGCTGTGATTGAAGGAATTTGATATGACTACAGTTGGTGCTATAGTAGTGGGCTGGTGACATGCCCTCAAAGTTCGAACTTGGTCATCTTGAAACTTCACTATATTAATTGTGTTTTGTCTGTCACATTGAAATTACACTATATTAATTTATTAATTGTGTTTGGTCTTTTCGAAACCAGATCTTGAAGATCACAGTGTTTTTTATCTTTGGTCATTTTCAAGGTATTTAAACATCAAAGTGTGTAAACATCACGGTGTTTATTATCTTTGGTCATTAAACATTTAGAGGTTAAAAGCAACACTTTGCTCTCGTAACCATCACTCTTACAAATTACGCAACCCCACGACTTAAAACACTAAAATATCTCTTTTAATCGTAGCCAATTAATGTGACACCGTAAATTTGGAATACACATTTACTCGATTGTTCGATCAAAGATCGTGATCATATACATTCGATTACAGTAGCTAAATCAAAGACTCTTGATTTCATGTGAAGCCCAACTCGAACCGACTTTGAAAAGTGTGTTACCTTTGATGTTGGTGGCTTGAGATCTTTGTTATATCTGTTTGATTATGCTTGGTCCTTCACAAAACATTAAACATCGGGGTGTTTATTATCGTTGGTCATTTTCAAGGATCTAGTCAAAACGCTCTCCCCCTAATCTATAACTGTTGGTTAGAAGAGATTGCACATGGTAAAACCATCTTGAACCCCGAATCTGAGCTCTCAAACAATTGCATCCCATAAACATTTACAGGTTGAAAGCACCACGTTGCTCTCGGATCTTTGATGTTGGTGGCTTGAGCTCAATGTTATATCCGTTTAATTGTGTTTGGTCCTTCACAAAACATTAAACTTCACGGTATTTATTATCACGGTGTTTATTATCTTCAGCTCACTGTTATCTATACTATTATGTATACAACCTCCCCTTGTTTGGATTCCTCATATTTTAGTTCAAAAATGCCCTCACACCTTTATGTTTAAGTAGAGACAAAGCTAAGAGACAATCCGGTAACAATGCAACTGTAACTCTCACTAATACATTGCCCAAAATATCCTCATCATACCCACCTACAAGTTTTCAAGTAATGTGGATAAATATGTAAATTAAAATTCCTACACTTTAAGACCCACAAACTCACATACACCGCCAGTTTCTATCTCACTTTCTATCTCTCACTCTTCTTGATTGAAGACATTTTCTTGTCAAAGGCTTCAACAAGTTTTTAGGTTCTATCTTTTCACAAAGTGGCTTATTATCATGGTTGACTTCAAGATTTTAAATAGGAGAGTTTGTGCCTGAAATGGCTGCTTGAAAAATATCTTGGTAAACTAATTTTTTTAGTGTGTTTTTTTTTTTTTTTTGGAATTTACGGTATTTTATTAAGGGAATTAAGCTACTTGGATGAGAATTAAGATTGCTTGGTTTTGCATTTACGTGTGTAGCTCATTGTGCATGATTTGATTCAACAAGACTCTCTCTACTTATGCGTGCAGGTACTCATATATTATTCTTCTCTATTTTGGTCCAATAACGTAATATTTAATGTAATTTTAGATTGCTAACACTTTTTCTGGTTTTTGGGTTCTAGATTTGGTGAACAATTTGGGTGCAATTGCGAGGTCTAGGACCAAGGAATTTATGGAGGCATTGCAGGGTGGAGCAAGGAATGTGTGCATGATTTGTCAATTTGGAGTTGGGTTTTAAGGGAATTAAGCTGCTTGAAGTGGTAATTTATGCTACTTTCTTTCTTCTGTAATTTACGCTAATTCTTTTTAGAGGGTATTATGTAAACAAGTTTTTCCATGTTATTTACGCTATTTTTGCAAATGTAATTTATACCACTTTTTTTTATAGGATATTATTATGTATTTGATGTATCGTGTTAATAGTTACCCAATTGAAATGTCACATGAAGTGGTTGTTATCTATCATCCTTGTAAACAAATTTCTATTGTATCATAAATTATAGGGTTTTTTATAATTATTGATTTACATCTCTATAAACATGGGATAGTTTTTGAAACAGTACATGTAGTTTTCACGTGATTCGATTTGATATGACCCGAATTAGGGAAACAATAATGGGCTGATAAGGGTACTATGAGAAAGTTTGTGTACATATTCATGTGAAGCAATTTGATAGGACTAGACTTGGCACAAAAGTAGTTGGTGTATCCAGTTACTCTATTTTTTTTTTTTTTTTTTCTGGGAATGACTTGGCGCCCGTTGTAGTTATTATTGTTATTGTAGTTATTATGACTATTATTGGTCGCTAACTCATACGATGCACGGAGCGATTGAACAACACGATGAAGATTAACATTCTATAAGATTAACATTCATATACTCCATTCATGTAGCGCGAAAACAATACACTCAATATTTGATTAAAAAAAACTGTTAGACCTAATGCGGAAGTGCATGACGTCGTGCCAAGTGTCGCTTTTTTCTTTTTGGATGAGTCTGCACTGCAAGGTTTCATCAATAAATTTTGTAATGAAAATATGATGCATGAGGTACAGTCCAGACGGGGACCAAATTCATAATAATATAATCGCTGATTTAAGAGCGACAACAATATCCAATAAGTGGAAAATACATGACTAAAAAGCAAAACCTCCAATAAAAACAGTTGCCTAAAGTCAAGATATAGCTTAAGCCATTGCTCCAAGGAAAATCTCCTAGGTGGTTCATCGGCAATATCAAACCCTGTAAACCAATTGTGCTTTCAATTTGTATTAATAATTACTATAATCTAATAACACGTGAGCACCGCATGAATTATGAAATAAATCTTATTTACATTTTCAGATCTACTTGATATTATATAGAATCACATAATAACATAAAAAATTCTTACAGTTAGAACAATTTCAATAATACTAATAATACACGTCGATGGGCATGAAACTAACCATCATATTAATATATCAAATTATTTCCCACAGATACCATGTTCTTCAAAGCGCCACTAAAATAACAAAATATACAATCAATTTTGAAAGCCATTTCATAGAACTGTCATACAATTCTCCAAATATGCTACAGCAACTACTAAAAATTCGTCCCCCACCCCCCCCCCCTTAGGTACAATGGCCAATGGTAATCATCAAGAGTCGGATGGTGGAGAAGGTGGAACAACACGTCTATAATCAACTAAGTCCGCTCATAAAGTCGCAACCTCAAAGCAAAAAGACCATGTAGAAGCTGCCCATGAGTCGCTTGAGTCGTCATAATGGTCTCCATCATAGCACGAAGAGAGGGAGGAGGAGGGCCTGTATGCACTACAGAAGCAGTGTTAACATCTACCTCATCATCACCATCCTCGGCAAAAGCGGTGTGGGATCCCCATGCATGTCCTCATGTGGAACATCTCCGAGAGTAGACCGTACTCGTGTTCTCTTGTATGAACCAACACTGGGGTTGACAAACTTCTTTTGGGCACTTCTTTGTTTCAAAAATTTGCCTCCTATGGGGGCTTGGATGTGAACCACTTCTTGGGAAGGAAAGTTCTTTAATCCTAAATATTTAAGGACCCTATGGATGAGAATTGGAAAAAACAAACCATGCCTCTTATACTTGCTCCTACGCACCTCCATAACGGTTTCAATGAAATGGGAAGGAAAAAAAATGGAACTACTAGTGACGAGGGCGTAAAAAAAGAAACACCTGTCTACGGGGATTGTATGGATATGAGAGACAGGGCAAATGTTGTGACAAGCTATCCTAAAGAAGATATAATTAAGCTCAATCAACTCACTTAAGCTAATACTTCGGTCAGAATCCCGAGTGACAGATCGTCCACAAAGGACATCCATAACATCATCAATACGAGGAGACCTAGAGTATGGATAAGTAGGTGTACGAATTATAGGTACATCAAGAGCTTTAGATACACGCTCCCTAGTTATTGTAAACGGTACACCACATATGCACAATGCCCCTGTGTGACCACCAAGATCCTCATGCACCGAGAGATTCGAATAGAATTCTCTAATTAAGTCAACTGGAGGGGGGTTGTATGTTTGTACACAGGGACAGCCAATGCCTAGACCGTAGATTCTCATGGAGAGAAGGATGCAGTTCCTATAGATTGATTTGCCTTTCTCCCTAAATACACTTACACTTAATCAAGGTTTCAAAGATTTGCTCATTTTCGGGCGTGAGGAACCTTAATTGATCAAACACCACTTCAAGTTCGGATGTAGCTTTGGATTTTCCCCTCTTAGCCTCTTTGAGCCATAACTAATTGATGGTTAGCGGTGGAAACACGATAAGGGATAAAAAGAACAGAACCAAAAAGCGCATTACGAAGAGATAAACACAACATTCATACTACCTAACCCATTCATATTTTCATAGCCAAACAAATCATTTCATCACAATCTACATAGACAATGAAGTTTGAAGCAGAGAACAACAATTGGAGAATAACGCACTACCATGTGTAGAAAATCATCCATACAATGTCTTTGTCTAGAGCGATTTAAAACAATACAATGACAAAACAATATTCTTATTCACAAAGTTGTTTAGTTGGTGAAATATTTGTAATGCATTTTGGTCCGAGTCAATAATTCAAAGATAGAGACCTAGAGTATATAAACTTTAGTTGAACTCAAAGAGCCAACATGCAATTCATTAACATATTGAATTTTGTCAAAATGATCAATAATGTCACACACCAATAGCAAGCATTCTAACAACAATAATATTATACAGGAAACATCTTTAGCACTAGGATGTAGGACCTAACACATTTTTGAAATTCCTAGCTACATGTAGTAAGTTTCACCAACTTGTACAAAAAACCTTAAATTGCACAATGTACAGTTCGGACATACAAACAGCATAAGGACTACCACACGGTTACATCATGGAGCCACTGGAAAGTTCACCCCCAAGGAAGGAGACTAGTCGAAGACAACCTACGAGATAAGCAAGTAACCTAACTAACAACAAAGCATTTGACTAGCCAAACACCCAATTTCATCACAATCTACATAGACAATGAAGTTTGAAGCATCATCCAAAAATGAATAGAGAATAACGCACCACCAATGTGTAATTTTAAAGACAATAACAGTTCAAAGAGTCTTACTATGTAAAATCTTCGAAGAATTTGCACGGGAAATTGTCGATTCTAGCTGGATGTAGCTAAGAGCAATCAAAGATGTAATTTCGGACTACTGCAAATTCTGCAGAACTAGGGGGAGTTCATAATGGTGGGTAATCATGTATCTCAATTTCTTAATAATCGAGTTATAAAGATACTCGATAATACACAAATTAAGTTTTGTGCGGTGTGGTCCCCGCACCCGGCCCGGATATTTGGACTGAAAATCCAGATGCAATCCAAGAGGAATCCAAGTGCCCCGAAGGGTCTTCCACATAACCCAATTATTCATGAATCGAGTTATGTGCGGTGTAACACAAACAAGTCCCTTAGGTCTACTTTGGCCATTTGCTCTTTTTGGTCCATTTCGGTCCACTTGAGTCCCTTAGGTCTACTTTAGTCCATTTGGTCCATTCGGTCCACTTTGGTCAATCACTCTTTCTGGTCCATTTTGGTCCACTTCCGTCCCTTAGGTACACTTTAGTCCATTTGGTCCTTTTGCTCCATTAGGTCCACTTTGGTCTCTTAGGTTCAGTCCATTCGGTCCTTTTGGTCCAATTCGGTCTATTAGGTCCACTTTGTTGAATCCGATCCAGCTCGGTCCAATTCAAACCATTTGCTAGAGAACTCGGTCCTTTTGGTTTGGTTTAGTCCATTTTGTCCACTTCAATCTATTGTTCCCAAACAGACACTTAGCTATTTTAAGCATGCACGAGTTAAGTTGAGTCTAGAACAATTTGATTGAATTAGTAAATGAACTGAATTTTGTGTTGTTTCATCCTTACTAATAATAATTAAAAAAGGTGCATAACAAATCCAATGACATCCGTAAATTTTGAAGCAAGGTGCTAGTAAAAGTCATGTTAAAACTATTACTAAAATCTCAAAATTTAAGTTAATATAGATCATAACTCAACTAAATTAAAATAAAGGATGTTAGATTCTTTGTTAATTGTTAAAAATAAGTTTGACACTTCAGATAAAAATTATCTAGAAACAAATAGAAAGTTAGAATGTGTAATGTTTTGAATAAATTTCAAAAAAATTAAGGATGACAAAGTAAATTAGTGTAAATTTTAGGAACTATGAAGTAAGAACGTTTCACAAATGGTTGGGCCCAAGCGAGAATACAATAGAAAAGATTAGCCATATATGGTGGTTTAGGATATTGCAAGATCCTAGGAGTTGATGTAGCACTTCTCCGTAGTTGAGTTTAGTAGCTGTTACATTGCAGTCCTTGGGCTTGGAAATTCTAACATCTCAGCTCATGAATAGAAACTAAGTTTAGGACAAGTATATGTTGTTGTTAAAGGTGCCTATAAATTGAGTTACAAGCTCTTGACAATCATCTTTAGCCTCATATTTCTATGCGTCCTTGACCGTTCTCTCAATCTCTTGATTGGGTAGTGATCTTCTTTTTCATACCACAGGTCTTCTCTTGGTGGAAACATTCATGGGTAGCATTACATCAATGGCAGCCTTAATGTCTCTCCGAGGAGAAGATCATTGGTGTATATGAATGAATTACTATTAGACTCTCTTTTTGAGAGAAAAAGGAAATCAATATTTGTTTGGTATTAGAGGAAATGGATGGCTTCCTTTTGTCCATGAAAGATTTTTACTATTACTAGTGACTTGGGGTAGAGTATGAGAAGTGGGTGTTGTTTCATCCTTATTCTTGAACCAATATTGATTCCTATTATGTTATGCTAATTTCATTTCAGTTAGTGATCAATTTGGATGATTATTCTTTGAACCATTCGGACACTCCCAAAAACAAGTAAAAAGCATCGAATGGCCATGTAAGTATAGCATCTCTAGCAAACAAAAGTGTAAGAGAACGATTTAATCCGGTCGAATTTGTTTTGAAAAACTTTTTGTGATTACTTTGCAATCAAGTTTACATTTCAAAAGAGAAATTAAACTTCACTAATTGCATATTTGCATGTATTAACCAGATTGGTTTTGATCATTTAAAAAATCATAATCTACAACAACCAAAATCGTATGGAAAAATAACAAAGAAAACAAAACTAATGATTTGCTAATGCCTCTATATACTTTGTGCAATTGCTCTACGTCAACATTGAGAAACTTTTTGTGGTTTCCACTCACGAATCTGAATGATTATCTGCATTACCAACACAAAAATCTCAAAAATTAAGTTAATATAGACCATAACTCAAAAATACCAACACACAAATCACAAATCTAGTCTATACATAAATCTTTTGGTAAATACTAACAACTCAACAAAGATCAAATCTTGACAAAACAGATCTTTGAAGATCGAAATGAGTAGTTGCAAAATAATAAGCTCCCAGAAAAGTATATATCCAACATTTGATTTACAATGCAAAGTTAGTAACCACTTAATAAAGGCATCTAAAAATGTGGACTTTGAACACAACATCGTCCCTCATACTCGGCTCAAATACGCAAACATCTCCTACTCGCAAAGTATTTTCCCTCGTAAATGCAGACCAACCAGCAAATACGACACATGATGAGTATTATCCTTCATAAATGTATAACTTCACAAGCCATAATCGGTCCACAACCTAGAGCTTCACGGTGAGTATACTTCCTTTGGTGTAGTCCTTGGTAAAGCCTTTTCAGTAAGTAGTTGATAATGCCATGGGGTAAGCTCAGTACAAAAAATAATAAAACATATTTCAAAAATAGTTGAACCCATTTGAATGAAAAGCAATTTTGAGGCAATACTATTGTTTGTTATGCTGATGGTTGGATGGCGATTATGTGGATTCCAATTTGATTTGATCATGTTGTTCATAATGACTTTACATTCTTATGTGATTTCCTTCTACCACCTAAGATGATACTATTTGAACTAACAACATAATGAAGCAAATCATTACCAAGTTATGTACAACAACAACTCTCTGCTACATGCTTTCTAATTGATCTATGGAAAATCAAAGTTAATCGGAGTTGCATTTCTAAAACCCAACAATATTAGAAAGCTAAAAGCTTACCGCACGATCCTTGCCATTAATGTACGATGGATGAATGATAACCGTTAAAAGGGGATTTTTTGATTTAAAAGCATTGGCTCTCACAAGATTTTCAGCTACACCACCATCTTTCTTAGGACATTGGTGATGTGAGAAAGACACATCATCGAGTGAGCAATCAGATTCAAGTTTAACTAACGAGCCGCTTGTGCATCCTACTCGATTTCCTCCAACCCCATGAGCTGATCCTGAAATGACATGAAAATATGAAGTCATGCACATGAAATTAATAGTAAACAGGCTTACAAAATCAACCATCGGCAAACAAAAGTGTAAGATTCAAAACTGAACCCTCTCCCTAGTAAAAGATACCCCAAACACCATTTTTTATTTCTCTAACATTGACCCTTTAGATTTCGGTCCTTGGTCTGAAATGTGTATCCCCGCTTGCAAATCAGAACTTGTTGGATTGGTTTTGCCCTCTTATGAGGTAGAGGGCATGGTAATGGTGGTTTCTCCCCTGTTTTTGGCTTGGCATAAAGCCATCCATGATTTCAATGGAGTTATCATCACTCTCATTGTCTTCCATCCTACGAACTTGTGGTTGGTCATCTAAAGGATACTCTATTTTTGTTGCAATGGCATCAAATATGAGTACAGAAAATTGTGAATTTCCTTCATATCTGAAAACTAGCAAGTGCCCCAAGGTTAGAGCATGACGACTTGCAAATTTGCACCAACCATTTTGAAACCAAACCTCCCCATCACATTTTGTCACCTTCACTTTCCATTTTGTACCATTTGGAATCGTAAGAAAGGCCATATCTAACAGATCAACTCCATATTTGCTTATAAACTTCTTTGGCATCAACTATAAAAAGACGAACTTGAACATAAATGCAAGCTTTGTAAATAAAAACATTCAATCAATCAAGCTCTATTCTCGTGTTATGTCGGTACCATTACGGGAAAAATAAATTTAGTCTTTCTTTTATAATAATACTTTCATAATTGTTCAAGATACTTGTTGGATGAAAAAAACCCAAGCAAACACCATATAACGATGGCGGTAAAGATGCAATTATGAAAATAACTCGATCTTGATGGGATATTTTGTTGTATTGCAGTAATCTACGCATTACAAAATGAAAGCTTTTATGACTACATGTAACATGGAACCAAGTTCACTGATTTTCTTGAACTTGGTCATCAACAAATGTAAATTTTTTCAAGAATCACAAATAAAAAATATCGTGTGGACGACGTTAATTAGCATATGATTTTCAAAGAGAAAAAGATCATGAAATTAAGTATACTTACAAGCTTTCCTTCTTGAAGAGTTTGAGGCATAATAATCTTGAAAAAGTGTGGGGCCTTTGTGGTAAGATCAACAGGACCATCCCCATTGTTTCTTCATTTGGTAAGAAGTCATAGTTCTAGTTCTCCAAAATGTTTTTTGCTAAGAATCGTAATCGTTGATGCCATAGGTCCGAGTACTAAAATAGAGTTTCCGTTGGTCTTCCACATAACTCGATTATTAATCAATCGAGTTATGTGTAGTGTAATTGTAACCAATCCATGTTGTGTGCATCAGAATCGAAAGGAATCCATGATGCGTTGGTCGGCTCGCACGTAAGTTGATGCTATAAAAATCGAGTTATCGTAACATTACTCGATAATACATTGATCGAGTTATGTGAGCTGTTATTCCACTGACCATCCGGATATTTTGGTGATCTCGATGCAGTCCGAGAGGAATCCGGTGTCCGGATGGGTCATCCACATAGCCCAATTATTCTATAATCGAGTTACGTGCACCTCAATTTAACTCGATACTACAGAAATCAAGTTATTTGCAATTTAACTCGATAATATACATATCGAGTCATGTGCACTGGGCTTCAACACCCAGCCCATATATTTGGACTGATCCAAATGCAATCCAAGAGGAATCCAAGTGTCTAGAAGGGTCTTCTACATAACCCGATTATTTTGTAATCGAGTTATGTGTAGTGTAAGTACCCTTAATCCAACTTGTTTGTAGAAGGGCTTGCACATAACTCAATACTACAAAAATCGGGTTATGTAGAAGCTTAACTCGATAATACATATAGCGAGTTATGTGCATTGGGCTTCCACACCCAGCCTATATATTTGGGTGATTCGGATGCAATCCAAAAGGAATCCAAGTGTCCAGAAGGGTCTTCTACATAACCCGATAATGCAAATATCGAGCTATGTGTAGTGTAAGTACCCTTAATCCAACTTGTTTGTAGAAGGGCTTGCACATAACTCGATACTACAAAAATCGAACTATTTGCAGCTTAACTCGATAATACATATATCGAGTTATGTGCACCGGGCTTCCACACCCAGCCCATATATTTGGACTGATCCGGATGCGGTCCAAGAGAAATTCAAGTATCTAGAAAGGTTTTCTACATAACCCGATAATGCAAATATCGAGTTATGTGCAATGTAACTAAACCGAGTCAAATTTTTGGCAGCTCTTCTTGCACATAACTCAATAAATGTGAGATCGAGTTATTTGGGAATACACTTCCTACATCGAGTAAGAAGTCATGCGGGTTCACACCCATTGAATTTGGCTTGTTTAATCATCATAAAAGTGGACCTGTTCACAAGCACTTCCATCAACAACTCATCCATATAGTGTCCAACTACTTCCATAATCAAATCATCCATACAATTCCAACCACATCCATAACCAAATCACTTCATTAAACAACCACATGAATAAGAAAATCATCCATACAATCTATAAACTGGGGGGTAAGGAGCCATTATACATTTAAAACCATTGAACCAAGTTGTTCACAATGTAAGTACAACCATTTACATATAAATTTTGATTTCTCATATTTACAAGAAGAGATTTGAGTTCAACTAGCGCCACACCAATTGCCTCTTTGCCACGAATCCCATATTTGCACAAGTACAATGAAAAATACATCAATACCGCATCTTTTACTCATCTTTTAAAACCATGTTTTACTATCATGGTTACAATCTACACATTACTACGAGGATTGTAAGAATAACCTATGACTTGTAAGAATAATTGACAACACTAAATAAGAATAACTTATGATATATCCCCCTCGTTACTAGGACTTCTAATTGTTACTTGCTATGTACCACCATGACTTGTTGATTTCACATTTCGAGTCAAACATCTCGACGATTATGACCCTCTTGGCAACATAACCCACACTTCGACTTTGATATTTCTCAATCCACAACAAGGTTGGCAACTCCCTATCCTCGTCATCCATCTCATTGTGAATTCTTGTGGACTTAGGCCGACCTTTCTCACGGATCAACCTTGGGCTTGGCATCACTATTCTCCTTTCTTGCGGCTCCAGCCATTCTAACCTGTCTTTCAATGGTTGGAATATCGGCTCGTAGTTGTGATACCGTTCTTCCATGCGGTAGAAACGATCCATAAACTCCGTGGCATTATGCTTGTACTTGGCACAAACTGCTATCAAGTGTGAACAGGGGATCTTGTTTGCTTCCCATTTCCCGCACGTGCATGTCCTGTCCACGAGGGAAACCCTATGGGTGTGAGCTCCCTCGCCAATGTTCAACAGTGAAGACTGTGTCTCCACCGTATATAAGTGCTGTTGCGCGCTTATCCTTCTAACCATATGGAACTTCGCCTTCTCTTGATTTGCCTCAAACTTGTCATAAGCATATTTGCACCACTCTTTCCCCTCTTCCAATTGCTCTAGTGTTTTGTTTCGACGATCGTCAAAGTACAAGTTCACCTTGTAAAATGTGAACTGAACCATTGTAGTTATGGGCAAGCTACGTGCACCCTTAAGTACCCCATTGAAGCACTCTAACGGGTTGGTTGTCATTGCCCCATATCGGTGCCCATGGTCATGTACAGGTGTCCATTTTTCTTAAGGTACCTCCTTAAGATAGTCGTACACATCCGGGTTGACATTCTTGATGCAATCCATGGTGTTTTCAAACTTCCTAACTTGATTCAGAGTTGCTACCTTCCATACCAAGTTCTTCAATGACACACTATTAAAGTTAGTGTTAACATTGCTTACTAAATGCCGGAGGCAATACCGGTGATGGACTAAAGGCGGTTGCAAGTAGCCCCTATGTTGGTGTCATCAAAGCATAATTGTATCCCACGATGCCTATCGAAGATTATACACAAATTGGTCTAGTTCGTAACATAGGTCAGAAGGCATGCCAAAAACCATCCCCAGGACTCCGTGCTCTCGCTTTCAATAACGGCAAACGCAAGTGGATAAACCTCGTTGTTACCATCTCATTGCCATTGCTATCAACAACTTTCCTTTGTACTTGCCATAGAGGTGCGTTACATCTATGCTTATCATCGGCCTGCAATGCTTGAACCCTCTAATACACGAACCGAAAGCCCAAAACGCGGAGTTGAATATACAAGTCCCTGGGACACGGGGGTTGCACTTTAACGTGGTTACAATGTCTAGATCTACATCGGACAATACTGCTAAAAGCGTGGCAATTCCGCATACGACTCGTCAAAATCCCCGTAAATATGCGCAACTACCTTCTATTTAGCTTCCTAAACCTTGTACATAGTTACATCATGCCCATGCTTCGCATGCAGAATACTACGCAGGTCCTTTACAGATCGGGTTAGGTCCTCCTATACATACTTCTCAAGTGCAATGGAGATGAACTTTGAATCCATCATCTGCCCATCAGTCACTACCTAGAGGGATGTGCAGCTCTGGGGACCATTACATTTACCGATCACCCACATCCTATGCTTCTTCTTCGCAAGTAGCCCAAATTGACCACAGACATGCCTCATGTATGCACCGCACTACTAGCCTATTGGTGTCGGACTTAATGACCTTGTATTGCTTATTATGCTCCACAGAGTAGAGGGTCAACACATAATGAATGGAGGGTTTATTTTGGAATTGCATCCCCTTCGCCGACTGGTCATCTTTATGCCAACTTGTAAGCTATCCTGCACTCGATGCAGGTCATGGGTCATTAATATTGTCCCATGTATTTGATGTGAACCGATGCAGGATAGAAAGCGTAGAAGGGCAATCCTCCTCGTTGTTTTCGATCTGTGTTCCATCTAAGACCTCCGCTTCGTCCACCGATCCATCAATATCAATGAACTCTTCATACACATTTCGGTTGGCATCTATATCAATTCCCCCGTCCATATAGGCTTGGACATGTTCATATGCGTGACTAGACCCTCCCACATCATATGTCCGGGTGGCGCCTAACACTTCGGTGTTGTCCAAATCATCAACCGCACTGCATGGTTGAGTATTGTAGGGCAAAGGCATGGCATCGGCAAAGGAAGGCTGCACGTCAGCGGC